>CM018680.1:27577312-28191503 GCA_009363875.1 Mikania micrantha | reverse complement strand
TGTCATCTTCACAGCCACCATAAAATACCAAGATGGGGCGGCTCTAGGTGAGACTAGCTGTGGCCGAACTACAAAAACCCAATGACCGAATGGCCTGGGGGGCGAAAGGACCAAGGTCGAATGACCATCTCCTTCGGCTGTCATTCTGCCGCCACCCATAGCTCATTCGCCGGTACACATTCATCCCTATAACTTCGGCCACCACCGAGAATGATCCTCATTCGGTCGGCCAACTCCTCTTCATTCGAGCATTCTCATTCGCTGGTCAAGTGTCATTCGGCACCACCTTTCAGCCATTCGACAGCCACCTTCATTCGGTCACAACCAAGACCCATTCGACCCCATCCTCCCGGCCACCCTCACACCATTCGACCAACGGCCAGCAAAGCGTAGCCCCAGTCAGCCGGTTACCCTAGTTCGACTCCAGTAGCATCTTGTGGCCAAGACCACTAAGTCAGAGAACCATTTGGGCCCAACATCAACAAATCAAGCCCAAACACAGTTCAACTCAGCCCACTGTTGGCCCAGATACACCTCACTGATTTTAGCCCAAGGCCTGCTGCTGCAACCCAATAGCCTGGCCACCTGGGTATTTCGGCCCAATACCATGACTTGATCCGGCCTACATTTGTTTCAGACCCAACAGCATCATCCTACGGCCCACAGTTGTGTTCAGGCCCACATCACTAGTCAGAAACCCAAGTCCATAGATCTAGCCCATGGGACTGTTCAGGCCCAATATTATCATACACGAGGCCATGTGCACTATTGGGCCCAACCAGTCGGCCCAAGGCCTGATCCGGTCCAAGTTCACACAATTGGCCCACATCTTTTACCTTGGCCCCATTGGTTTAGCCATGGTCTTGGTTTGGCCCATCATGGTTTAATCAGCCCAACTCAGATTGTTTAGCCTAAACACAAAAAATGAGCCCATGACTACTTTGTTTCGGCCCATTTAACTCAAATTGCAAACGAAAACATAAAGGTCATTCTAAAGATAACATGCATGGGACTTGATTCATTAATGCAAAGTCAAAGAGGAGTTTGGGTTAAAACATTCACAAAGCCTAAAACAATTAAGTTATAATAATAATTTCATGGTTATGTACTAACTATGTAATAAACTATTTCAACTTAACAAGGACAACAAGTAGAGTATTAAACTTTAAATCTAAATTGAACACTTAGGGTTAATACCTACACGCACTCACATACACATGACTAATACTTACAACTTATAAACAACGTGAAATCAATACAGGATCGTGAAAACAAACTCAATTACAACTCAGAGCGCGTGTATTCTTTCATTTAAGCTAAGTCAACTCAAAAACTACAGGGTGAGTTAATATGCCCCTTTTCTTTAATCTTTACTGATTTTAAACTCTCGGGGTTGAGAAACATGCTTTACTTTTATTTACTTAAAAGTTTTGCGTACATATTGTTAATACTTTGATTAAATGATATTACATTGTTTATTATCATATATCATTATATGTATGCTTGTATGATTACATTTGACAGGAAAAGATAAGATGATGATGATATTATAATATCATAACTCATCAATACAGTAGAATAACAGTATATATGATTATCTCTTACAACACTTAGTTATTCTTACAAGAAATAACATAGAAACAATTACAAGGATCATGATGACAAGAACAAGACATAAGAATGATATAAAGATAACACATCTTTATTAACTCATTCAATACAAGAGTTAAGTGTAATAAGACTAGTTCTTATAACACTTAGCTTTACAACTCAATACCTATTACAAGAGAACATAGTACAAGAATCATCCACCACCTGAGTCGACTAAGGGAATTAAGACTGGTTCTTATTACTGCTTAGTGACAACATGGTGACTACATGGAATAAAAAAGAATGATAATCATGATAATGTAATTTCATGATAACAACATCATTCACTCCATTAACTAACATAATGTAATAAGACAAGTTCTTATTTAACTATGTTAATACCATGGAGAACATATGACAATGAGAACAACAATACAAGTGAATACAATTACAATTAGTTACTATTGACCTGTTGCATTATATCACTTCAATCATGTGCCAAATTGTACAAGTAGATCATGTAAGCCCCTTTAATTCGCTGACCAGTTAGTTTGACGTGAATAAACCGACGATAGCATAGTGGTACCATAGGTTTGACAAACCTCTAGCTTGTAGAGCTAGTATGTTGATTGTATTGATTCATTGGCCGGTAACGTATGACCGGTGACAGGGCGACCTCAAGTCAGGTTCTGGGAAGTGACACATGGTGATATTAACCTACAGTGATAAGTAATTAATCCAACGGGATCCTATTGATTAGTAGGTTGAGGAATTGATCTTACCTCATGTTTCACTACTAGTAATAGCTTTCGTTGAGGAGGACGCGGTACATACAAAGTGGTAGAGGTAAATCGGATGCATTGTATTCTGATTATGTGAGGATTACAATGGATTCCTTTTAGGCTCTATGCACTATGGTTCAAGAACAAGTTGCAAGCGGTTAACTAACACTCTTAATATTAAAAAAGTGTAACAACAGTTAACCCCCCCCCCCCTCAAATATAGAATAATACAAGGATCTGATTAAATAAATCAAATTTCCTTAATACAATGAGGGTGTATCAATACTTCGGTTTGATAACTAAACCCCTCACACTATATTATTCTATAATTGATACAACATACGAATACATATCAGACACGTGGAATAAACGGGAAATGGATATCTTTAGTTGTATCGCAAGTGGTGTGGAACTTGACGGAGTATGTGGTGGGATAGCGTCTGGGCTTGACCCTTTCGTGATTCCCTATATATAAGCATACTTAATCAGGTGATACACTACTTGTACATATAACTAAGGAGAGGCCATTGGGTGTGGACAGGTGAAACAAGTGTTACAAGTAACAAGTATGACATTGTGGATGTGTGTATGATCAATTCAATGATTTCAATTACTAAACTTATGAACTCACCAACCTAGTGTTGACTTTGTTTAAATTGCATGTTTTCTCAGGTGACGAACAGGTGTAGATATATACATGCAAGCGCTAAGCTAGTGGACCTTTAGAAGACCTAGCTTACTTTTGATTGCATACTTTGGAATGACAGAACAGTGAATCACTTTTGTATATCTTGTACAGTTCAAGATATAAACTCATTGATTCTTTTTGGATTAGATTTACTTAGTTAAATTATGATGTACAATGTAATTTAACTTTGTAATTCTATATCATTGTCATGTTTACATTTCTCAATTATATATCATGTGCTATGCAAACAATCTGATCATTTGATTATCATTCAAAGATATCGCGCCCCGGGAACCTTCCGCCCGACAGGAAAACCCGATCCGTTCCCGCCGGCCCGGGGTGTGACAGGCTAAGGCTATTCGGCTAAGGGTTGGGGTTAGAATCATGAACTTTGGCCAAGGAACCTTGTGGTAAGGTGTGTGTGCATGGGAAGGGTTATGTGTGTGCATGGGAATTTTTAGAGTTTTCTAACAAGAAGCCACCCTAGCTTTGTTAAACAAAGCTAGTAAACTTGTAAACATATCATGCTAAGTATCAAGACATCAATGCTTTACTGAACAAATGCTAAACATATAATTTTCTATCACAGGATAAATACAGAATTATGCAATAATCACAAGAATATTACTTATTCTAGTGAAAGCACGAAATTCGAGGGAAGCAAGGAATTGACCAAATGTTGATGTTGATTCATTTTAACACCCAAGACTTAGTAAATATTTTACTACTTACAACTAACTTAGATAGTCCAACGGGACTTCTAAGCTAAGTTGTACGTACAATTGGTTCAAGAGAAAAAAGAAAACTAAGAATTTATATTAGGCTTAGAGTTAATTAAGTTGGATTACTTAAGCCTAATAAACGAATCTATGAACTTTCTTAATAAAACCATTATGATTTTGTTAAATGGAATCAATGATAAACTATTTCGTTACTTAATTAAATGATCTCTAACATAAGGTTTACTTAAAATAAATTACTTTGCAACTATTTAATCAAAGTCTTATGGGATCAAGGGTTTTAATGATGGGTAATACCTTAGACCAAATATATGAAGTCTTAGAAAACACATTATTGAGATAGGACACTTAGTTGCACATTGAGACCGAAACCCTAGTTTGCGACTATTATAACTACTTATCGCATTCAAATCTCTTAAAACAACTCAGGTGCTGAAGATACTTAAGCTACAACGAGCGAGCGCGCATTTTCTGTGGTAATATATACTTAGCAACACAGGTGAGTTCATTTGTCCCTTTTCAAACTAATTTGATTTTTCCTCGGGACTGACAAGCATGTATACATTTTAAACAAAAAGTTTAGATGTTTCACAAATGCTTTAAAAACTAATGCTAATACTAATGTTATATGCTAAACCTACAGATTGATGCTAAATGCTATTACTAACACTATACATCAATGCTACAGATTGATGCTAAATGCTAATGCTAACACTATATGCTAAAACTACAGATTAATGCTAAATGTTAATGCTAACACTATATGCTAAAGCTACAGATTAATGCTAAATGTTAATGCTAACACTATATGCTAAAGCTACAGATTAATGCTAAATGTTAATGCTAACACTATATGCTAAAGCTACGAAGTGACACTGAATGCTAATGCTATATATTAATACTACGGGTTAATACTAGAAGCTACATACACACATACTAACGGTGTAAGTAACACTATGAATGCTATGAACTCTTGTATGCTTATATGCTTGCCATGCTAAAGCAACGGTTTAGCCTCTCAGTGCATGCCTTACCGGTTGTGAAGCTAGTACTTGTGCACAAGATACGTAAATGCTATGCTATATGAATGATATAAACTTGTATGCTAAAGTTACTGGCTATGGTAGAACATACTAATTTGGCCTCTAAGTGCTTGCCATAGGGTGTTCTTCATAGTCGGGACTTGAAGGAACAGACCGTCGGTCTCTCAGTGCTTGCCATAGGTTGACCTTCATAGTCAGGACTTGGAGGAACAGACTGTTGGCCTCTCAGTGCTTGCCATACAGTGGTTCCTCATCGTCCACTCATGGTTATGATATGTGACTGGGACGATTTTGGTTTTCTTTAGTTGACTTTGTGTCATCTTAGAAATCCTTTATCGAAACCCCGAAGTTTCTCATCACATCTAGTTCCAATATGGATTGATACTGAATTCCTTAGGGCGTCCAGTTGTCCATAGCGGTAACTCTCAAAGCTAAACTGCTGATGTTGTTGTGTGAATGCTGAAAACTTATAAACAATGCTAAATCTATGATGGGAACGGGATTGGATGGTAGGTACAATGCTTAATTATCATTAACAACAATGTCATATGTGGTTTAGTATGTGGTGGGATGGCGTCTGGGCGGGTTGTAGGCTCGACTCTTTCGTATGCCCTATATATAAGCATATCGAATTGGATATTACAGGTGATGTTAATGAGGTTAAGGTTGTTCCGAAAAGGTTTGCTAAAGCTATTTTCAACTACTAAACTATATGAACTCACCAACCATTGTGTTGACTCTATTTTCTTACATTTCGTAGGTGACGTACAGTAATAGGCTAAGGCTTCAGGACTGCATGATAGGATACCCAGATAGAGGACCTAGTAGACTTTTGGAAAGCACATCTTTTGATATTGATACGAATCTCTTTTGATATCTTGTTCAGATACAAGATAGAAACATTTGATTCTTTGATAGGTTTACTTAGTTAAATTATCAAACATTGATATTGTAATTTAACTTTGTAATCTGAGTTTAATGCTATTTGTGCTTTAGTTATTCTTAACATTGATGCTATGTAAACAATCTGATCAACAGGATTATCACTCACGATATCGCGCCCCGAGAACCTTCCGCCCGGCGGGGAAGTCGATCCGTCCCGCCGGCTCGGGGTGTGACACTGGAGTTCATGTCTCATCCGACAAATAATTTCTTTTGTTTTCTATGTGAAATTGATTTAATAGATTCTGTAATATACGAAACAATTAATAAACACCAATATTTCAATCATTAGACATAGCTCAACCGCTTTAATCGTAGGGACGAAATCTGGGATGTTTCGGATTCGAATCCCTCCCAGAACCGTTTGTTTTAGTTTCTTTGTATAATCATTTTAAACAATTTTTAAAACTCAGAATGTTTCGATTTTAATAAACAATTGTGAATTAGATTTAACCTGCTATGTTTTGGGAGTGAAGTCGAGAGGTCATGAGTTCAAATCGTATTCAAAACAACTTTTTAGATTGTTTTATCTTAAAATCACATAAATCATAATCTCCGACCAAAAACTCTTAAGTCATTATTTTACGAGATGAAATATATATATATCCATATATATATATACATATTTATAAATGTTAATAAACGAATTTAAAGAAAATAATAATAATAAATAAACCTAATTGATCGGTTAAATGTTAAAAGAGTCCAAGTCATCAAAACCAAACCGATTAAGTATATGAATCAAAATTCAATTAATTAAACTAACATGAAATCACATAAAAACACAGATTATCGAATCGTCAGATGATTGGATTGCTTAGTTATTATCTGAAATAAATTTGCTGATAAACTGCTTTGGTTAAGGTGCAGATTTTCTTTTCATCACTTGTAGTATATTTCTGTTTTGCATACCGTTTTGTACGGATTCTGTTTGTTCAAATCTGAGTATTTATGTTTCTATAACCGTTTAATCTCTGTTTCTATATTGTATTATGATTTATTATTGCCACGATATGATATCGTGCTTCCTTATTTCGTTTATCATGCAATATATCTATTATATCGTACTCATTATTGCATGATCTGATTATGACATTACTTGGTGGTTTAACTACCCTACTAACCTACTAAACTTACTAAACCCACTGAACTTCTGATCTATTACCCGAAACAGGCCCTTCATGGCAGCAACCATGATGTGGAACCACTCATGGTGGTTAGTTGAGTCATGTAATCTTTATTTAGTACTCTGAGAGTGTCACACCCCGAGCCGGTGGGGTTGGATCGGAGTCCCCGTCGGGCGGAAGGTTCCCGGGGCGCGATATCGTGAGTGATAATCGAAATGATCAGATTGTTTACATTGCACATGATATAAATGAGAAATGCTAAATAGAATAGAATTACAAAGTTAAATTTCATCCGTATCGTTCATAATTTAACAATGTAAATCTATCATAAACATCATAAAATTTTTATCTTGTAACTGCACAAGATATACAAAATAATTGTATAATGATGTTTCAAAAATATGCAGGTCCGAAAAACTAAGTCTTCTATCTGAAGTCCTAGTCCAAAAGCATAAGCTTCTTAATTGACCTGTTCGTCACCTGAGAAGTCATGCAAAAAGACCAAGTCAACACATGGTTGGTGAGTTCATATAATTTTTATAAAATGAGTTTGAATAACCTGAATGACAACCTTAACCTCACCATTAACCACCTATATCATCTAGTTCAGTATGCTTATATATAAGGCATATGTAGGGTCGAACTTACCACCCGCCCAGCCACCGTCCCACCATATGCTAAACTACATGATATATTGTTCCTGGTGATAATTAGGCATTTCGTTCCACTACTTTGATTCCATGACACATGATTCTCATTAATTGATCACCCTGAAAATGTTTGTCTTGATTCCCCGAAGTGACAACCTTAACCTCATCAACAACCACCAATGTTATCCAATCAAATATGCTTATATATAGGGCATATGTAGGGTCGAACTTACCGCCCGCCCAGCCACCGTCCCACCACATACCGGACTGCTTAACATATTGTTGTTAATGATAATTAAGCATTTCACCCTTACCATTAACCCAAATGATTCTTCAGTTCATTGTTCCTGTAAATACAACAATCTGGAATCTATGTTGATTCCTTAAGTTCATCACAATAATGATCAACCACAGTAATTGTAGGAACAGTAATAAATGCTTAAATAATTAATAAATAAACACTTAATAAAATCTAAGTCCTAATGATTGGGCCTTGGTCAACTCGAGTGGACTAGTCTATCAATCAAGGTTCTTAGTAGTTAGGGAATTCTGTAAATATCATCAAACATATGACCTACAAATCAATCGGTCTAGCTAGGACTTCTTGAAATGTAGGATTTTTGATTCGTACTTGATTCGTCCCTTGTTTCGTATTGTTTCGTTGGCATATGTTATCTTTGATATTCCCAGACTTTCCCCTGAAAATGATTTGTTGATTCGTTTGATTCGTTGAACTCACACACTTGTTTCGTCAAAATAGTTTCGTTTGATTCGTTGAAATCACACACTTGTTTCATCAAAATAGTTTCGTTTGATTCGTTGAAATGTTTAGTTTAACCCAATTATCCACTTATTTCATAAGTAGATAAACTTAGTAAAACCTGCATAAAATTTACCTAGACATGATCTAGGATATCAATCATACGTGTAAAACATATAGAATTAAAAGCATTTAAGTAAACAATTTAAATAAACAGTTTACGCATGCTTCTCAGCCCCGCGTTTTAAAACAAAAACGTTTAGAAAAGGGGCAATGAACTCACCTGTGCTGCTATGTAAATGATCTAACACAAAATGTGCGCTCTTGTTGTAGCTTAGGTTTCTTCAGTTCCTAAGTTATTTATAAGAATTCGAATACGATAAGTATATGTTTTAGTCGTCGCACCTAAGGTTTGGTCTCGGTGTGTGTAACTAAGTGTCCTAATTACTAGTGTGATTCTAAAATTTTGTCTTCTAGTCTAACTTAGATACCCATTTACAAACCCAATCCCATAATTTATTATAACAACTTACTTTTAAATTTTTACAAAATTTGGGCAGAGTTTCCTTTGTATTCTGTTCAAATCCAGACAATTATATTCTCCATTTACAACAATTTCCCAACAAGATAATCATAATAAACCTTTAACTAAACATTTATAAGTAAATTCCATTTAAATTTAATAAGATTTAGAAAGTCATTTAATTCTAATTTAGTAGGTTCATAAAACATTTTATGTTATTAAAAATCTCATTACTTGAATTACCTGGCATTTGACATGTGACGGGCCTTAATCAGGCCCATTGGGCCCACTTAAACCCGATGATAGCTTTTGATTTTTCCTTGATTATAACTCGAAATCCTTGAACCATATGACATAAATATCCATGTTACTTATGCTAAACTCATGTTGAGTTCTAAATGTGGGTTACTAAAACCCTTGTTATAGTGATTCTAACCCACAATTGATTTCATCACCTTACCTTATTGCAATGACCCTAGTATTTATCCCATGCACCATGCACATACATACTTAGAGTATTCCATGCAAGCACCTTATGAGATCAATTCTCATGAGATACCTAGGTTGATGGCCAATTACCCATTCCCTAAGTTCCCACTACTAGTTTTGATAGTCCCAAGTCCATTTCTACGTTGATTCAACAATACATGGCTTCGGTTAACACCCAGGTCAGCGAACCTATGGGTAGGTTCGGCCAATGGGTTTTAAAAACCATAGGTTCGGCTGAAAATAAAGAAAAGGTTCGGCTAAGATGGGGAAAGGTTCGGCCTCCAGGGTTCGGCCAAGCATCAGCTCCCACGAACCCTCATGGTTTGTTTAATGAAAGAGGGTTCGTCCTATGCAGCCTCGGTTCACTGCTCAAAGGGTTCGTCATCTTAGGGTTCGCTCCTCTTATATGGTTCGGTTACTCCAGCTGGGTTTGCTCGAAGGAACAAGGTTCGGCTAGAGTTCGGCTATAGCTAGCGGGCCACAGGTTCGGGACAGCTTCCCAGGGTTCGTTGCAGGGTTTTGTTCCAGGTTGACAAGTTCGTAGCTCAGGGTGGGTGTTCGTTGCAGGGTTCGGCTAGCCATCGAGGGTTCGACACTCTTCTTAATCAAGCAAAAAGGTTCAGCCAACTGAAGATAGCCGCGAACCTGTCTCATCATCGTCTACCATCGAGCTCAACCTGTTACAACTCATTCCTAGAGCTTTCTAAACATTCACCATGATTAATCTCAAGAGTTCTAAGTGTTGACGACCGACTACGAAAACCATATAGATCGTGAAACACCCACTAAAACCGAATTTAAAACAAGAATTTACCTCAAAATCAGTGGATGGAAGTTTAAAATCCATGTACTTTCGTAATCTACGTGACGAGAGGATCGCTTTGACACCTAGAATGCTTGAATCCACCAAGAAATGAGCTCCAAATCTTAGAGAGAAGTGGGTTTCTTGAGAGAGAATTAGAGAGAGAGAGTAGAGAGAGAGAGAGGAACGAGATTGAGAGAGAGAGAGAGAGTTGGGTGTGGTGGTTGTGGCATTTAATTGCCACATTTAATGTTCCAAACACCCGGTAATTCGACCTCGTTCGGTTTCGCTTAAAACTTCGATTTCTCTTGGTTTTCGTAGTGAAACGACGTGGTTTATAAATTAAGGATTTATAATTTTATTACAGATTATGATTCCTAATAAATTAACTAATATCTTTTATTTATATTAAATATTTAAAATATTAATTTACTTTTTAAATTGAATCGTACGGTCGTCGCGCGTATTCGTTCGAATCCTCACCCGTACGAACACGACGATAACTATACTTTCAATATTGATTTCTAATTATCGGATATTATTCAGAACGTTAAACTGTCAGGTTTACTCGTACAGATCGTCACCCATACGAATAATCCGTCAATTTAGCATTCACATAAACAACATCCGTGTGTTTTGTTCTGTAAATCCTCACATACGTTTATACATAATAAATTCCTAACAGATAATCCCATGATGGTTCTGCGTTGTCAAATAATTATCTGACTCAAGAACCATAGTTCTGAACTTTGTTTCTGTAAATGTTTCTGAACTTGTTGTTTGATAACACAATATGATATTGACAATTGATTATGAATATGAAATGCACTAAAATGTATATAGTTCGTACCTGTTTACTGTTCGTGTTACTGTTTAAGATCACTGTTCCGGCACGATTACGGCACTGATGTTACAGATAGTACACTTGTGCACCTACTGAATTCTGGAGAGGCGTATGGACTGATCCTAGGATAATTTCAAACTGTACTTTCTGATTTCTGGGGGATAGTGATGTGTATGTCAAGACTAACTATCTCATGTGTCTGGTAAGCGAGAGTAGCTACCTGTGAACCTTACGCTTTTTTGTATGTACAGTCGGCTCGTGGTATATTTTGGGATTTCCCACTATTTCTGACTTACACTGTAACCTCTATTGTTGCTTCTTAAAGGTTATAATTTTATTAAAGTCAGACCTCTGTTTACTGTTCTGTATCTGTTACTGCTCTGTTTCTGACCATTATTCTGATTACCATCACCAACTTCTGAACTTCTTTTATATACTATTGTTTATCCGTTACTGAGCATTCTTTGGCTCAGCCGTATTTTTTGTGGTGTTATTATGTTTTGTATAGGTAATCAAGAAAACCAGGCGGGGAACTGAGAAGAGAGTGTTTAAAGAAAATCAATAAATTATCCAATTGAATAAGGTAATGAATTATAATATTTTATTTATGTTTCGTTTGATTAATTAAGACTTAAATAATGTTTGGATATTAATTTTGGATTGTTGCATTAACTCTGACCTCTGTATAAGTGACACGTCAGCCCTAATCAGATTGGGGTGTTACAACTATGGTATCAGAGCTAAGGCTCTTTCCTGTAGAAAACTTAAACAATAAGACATGTGAGGTTAATGGGTAGACATTGGGATAAGATTACACATAGGTTAGGACTTTGTGTTCTGATTAGTCTTTGTGATAATTAATTTGTATTCTTTACTTGTGGATGTTAAAAGCCTTATCATTCGGTAAGTCTAATTGCCTACGTAACTTTAGGAACTTTAAAATGCAATTGTTCCAAGCTAGATGATTATCAACTATTATTCATGAACATTGAAAGGCTTCTGGATATTCTTCTAGACACAAGCAAAGAGATTAGGACTCTAACGAAATCGGCTACATGTTATCTAACCATGCTGCTAAACGGATATGAAGATGCTTTCATCAAGAAGTTATGAATCGAAATAAAATTGACACGTTTGCACTAGTTTACGCTTTGGTAGTGATTAGAAATTTTAGCATCGTTTCACCTTCATATAGTTTATTTAGTGTTCCTTCTATCTATGGTTATCCAATTGGTTAAAGAAACATGATGGAAAGACAATTAGGATCCTTGTGTAAAGTAAATTGACAATTATGGTCGCGAACGTAATAGTGAATTTACATTTACATATTGGTGCTACTGAAATTCTATTATGTTGATTAATATTCCTCCGAATGTGTTAAGATTATTTCGATGCTAAACTTGTTCTGTTATGCTCTGTAATACTCTGCACTCAAGACGTTTTTGAAACTCCTTCTATGAACTCGAATATGATATCTTGACAAGACGAAATACGCTCATACAATTAATCTTTTCATTTTTTTTCATGGTCATGGACCGACTATCTCGTTATTGATTCACCATGGAGTGTCAAGCTTGTCGCATGTTATTTGATGATCATACAAGTTACTTCCTAGTTTACAAGGAAACTCAACCTCGCAAAACTTTGATAGTCATCTCAACACTTAAATTCCAAAAATTCTTATCACATGGTTGTGCAAGGTTTCTTGCACTAATCAAAGTTGACACTTCGAGTGAAGCTAACAACTCATATTTTTTTATTTATTCGTTTGTAAATTTCTGGATGCCTTCTTTAAGTTAAAAATAAATAAATGAATAAAAATAAAAATAAACCTAAGTGTACCACCTAATGGGGAAGTGGAATATATTATTAATCTTGTTCTGAGTGCTAGACCAATCTTGAAGACAATTTATCGTATGACACTTTTGGAGCCTATGGAGTAACTGCAATAGTTATTAGAAATAGGAATTGTTTTAAAGGTGCGAGGGGGATTATAAAGATCATCTTAGCATCGTACTTTAGACTTTATGTCAAAAGAAGCTCTATGCTAAACTCAAAGTGTGAATTTGATTTGACAAGGTTACATTTCTTGAGAAAGTAGCCTCCGCTGATGGCATCATAATGAAACCAACAAAGATCGAAACAAATCACGTAATGACCTATACCTACTTCAGTTATAAGAGTTAGAAGATTTCGGTCTCACTAATTGTCGAAGGTTTTCTGCGGTCATTTTTCCCTTACACCATTTTTAAGAAAAAGGAGTTAAGTACTCGTGGAATGTTGAACACAATAAGAATTTTCCAGAGTCAAAGAGAATATTAGTATTTTCGGATTCTCACTATTCGTGCACAGACGGTTACCGCTTTTATAGTGAAGCGTCTAAAAAGGGACTCGAGTGTGTGCCGACCCAACAAGTCATTCTCGCATTGAAGGTTTAGAGTCGCTATCTATATGGACATACTTGTGTATTCACCAACCACTACAGCTAAAAAAAATAAATTTAACTCAGAAAGAGCGAAACATATGTGAGAGATGCTAGTTGGAATTATTAAAGGATTACGAGGCGAGTATTCAATATCATCCTGTGAAGGCTAATGTTTTTGCAAATGCCTTATTTGAAAAAAAAAAAACCTTTACTAATAGAAACTTGCAGCATCCTTATCAATAACTTGGAGCGCTAAACTAAACTGTCAAATGAATCTTGACTAAGGTCTTGTAATCGTAAGCACACTATAGGGATCACATGAAAATCACTTTTTATCAATGCAGAAAGATGAAAAGCTAGAATGTCAATGATTAATTAGAAAACACGATTGATGAATTTTCATATGAGAAGGAAGACCGACACATGAAAACAAATAAAAAAAAGTAGTTAAAAGAAAACTATCAATCGTTAAGATGCTTCAATTTCTAAACATTGGCAATTTGGCATTATAGTTGAAGCTTGAACACGAGAAATTAAATCATCTAAATTGTGAGTTTTGATTCATGAATACATGTATATTATCATGATGCTAGAGGCCATTAAACAACATAAACTAAATGAGAAGTAAATGTCATACGTCATTAAACAAACGATCTAACCATACGATTAATATGTAAATAAAAAAAATTATTATTATTAAACATTGAGAAATAGATTAAACAAAAGTTTAATTTAAATCCTCAATCGAATTCTTACCATAAATAAATAAAAATTAATTACAACTTGCATGTTGGCATAATTTATGTTGAAGGCCAACATGATCAAAATATTAGAGAACGTATTGTTCCTAACAGGGTATATTATCATCCTTAACACATAGTAATTAATCACTCCTATAGATTCGCTAATATCTGTCATAAGAAATGCTTGAAACGATTCTCAACCGTCAAGAACGAATTATGCAGAGAAATACGATCATGTTGTTAAAATTTTATCGAATAACACATTAAAATATAAAGTGAATTGTAAGTTAGAGTTTATAATTCGCCCGATTGCCCGAGTTTATTTAAGTCGTAATTGCTTGATTATCTGCTTGTCCGTGTGTTTAATGTCTTCATATGTTTTATCTGTAATAATAATTAAATGCCCTTAAAAAAATATCTAAAAAAATTCTGTAATAAAAATACAACAAAGTTAGGATATACAAATAGTTAAATTAATTACATCAGCATGTAAATTTGAAAATAACTATTATGTAAAGTCCGGAAATTTGTAAATAAATGATTCTTTGAACTCTACAATTTCGAGGACGAAATTTTATTTAAGGGAGGTAGAGTTATAATGCCCTAAAAATAAATAAATAAAATATAACATAATAATAAATCAAAATTTAATCAAGTTGGACCGAATAATAATAACTCATTACTAACTATAAACAAAATCGGAATGAATAGAAAACCTATTATTAAAGCGAATTCAGTATGAACCATATACTTTTTTTTGAACGGCGAAGGTCTCAATCGTGTGAACCCACTGTTTCCAGGCCATGTCACCAAGGTCTAGTTACCTGGACCTCCATGAGCCACCACAACCACCCCAGGAGGAAACCCTACAGGGAAAACCCCCTGACCCCCCTCAGACCCCTTTTTCGCTGCGGGAGGGATTTGAACCCATGACCTCCCATTTGGAAGAATCATGGGGTACCATTGAGGCAATGCCTCTTTGGTACTAAATCCACATAATCTATTCTATGAAAAAAAAAAAGAGATAATCGAATGGTCAAATGAGGAAAAAAAATGAATCGATTTCTTTAACTAAATTGAGAGTTACATTTTACAAATTATGACATGGAATCAATTAATCCCCATTATGACAACTATGAATACAATCATCTAAATTCACAGCCAAAAGAAAGAAAAAAAAAATCGATTAACCTTCACGGTGTAACCATTTTGTTCTCAAAATACAAACCGATTCTCATACAATCACCAAGACTATAGTTCGTCAATCATTGATCGTATTCAGGGGGGAACCACTAAGTGTAGCTGGCAACGAGGCCGCATGCCACCGTCAACACCACCTCAACAGTTACAACCGAAAATCAAGATCTACCGCAAGGCCATTATTTACGGTTCTATGTTTGGTACAATCGCTACATTTTAAGGTAAGGTTTTATTGATCGCGCCATCTAAGGTTTTATAACGATTACCACTTAAACTTAAGTTGAGTATGGGCAAAGAGCTGTAGAAAATAAGGTCGGGATTTGCAGGTGTAACATCGAACTTCATTGTGATGAGGTCGGAAATGGGTGAAAAAGAGAAGAGACGGTGTGGGCAAAATTTAAATATTAAATGATTGAAATAAAGTAAAACTATGGCTGCCATGAAACTTGTAAAAGCACATCATGACTCTCAAATCTAAATGAACAAGATGATCCAGAAAAGTTAAGAGTAAGTAATTGATAGTCGGCAAAAGAAACCATTAAAATTCTAAACTAATGGTTTAAGTGACGGGAGGGTCTGGAGTTCAAGTCTCATCCGACAAATAATTTCTTTTGTTTTCTATGGGAAATTGATTTAATAGATTCTGTAATATACTAAACAATTAATAAACACCAATATTTCATTCATCAGACATAGCTCAACCGCTTTAATCGTAGGGACGAAATCTGTGACGTTTCGGATTCGAATCCCTCCCAGAACCGTTTGTTTTAGTTTCTTTATATAATCATTTTAAACAATTTTTAAAACTCAGAATGTTTCGAAAGATTTTAATAAACAATTGTGAATTAGATTAACCTGCTAAGTTTTGGGAATGAAATCAAGAGGTCATGAGTTCAAATCGTATTCAAAACAACGTTTTAGATTGTTTTATCTTAAAATCACATAAATCATAATCTCCAACCAGAAACGTTTAAGTCATTATTTTACGAGATGAAATATATATATATATACATACATATATATATATATATATTATAAATGTTAATAAACGGATTTAAAGAAAATAATAATAATAATAATAATAATAATAATAATAATAATAATAATAATAATAATAATAATAATAAACCTAATTGATCGGTTAAATGTTAGAAGAGTCCAAGTCGTCAAAACCAATAATAATAATAAACCTAATTGATCGGTAATGAATTATAATATTTTATTTATGTTTAGTTTGATTAATTAAGACTTATATAATGTTTGGATATTAATTTTGGATGGTTGCATTAACTCTGACCTCTGTATAAGGGACACGTCAGCCCTAATCAGGTTGGGGTGTTACACTAAATAACTAGGTTAATAGCCTGTGTATTATACGGATTTAATATAAAATATCAAATAGTTATTAATGAAAAGTTAGCAATTATAAAACGAAATTTTGATATAAAGTGATTCCTTTACATATTAATAATTTTGATATAAAATGATTAATATACATATAACATATGACCTTTTAATATGCAACAGTTGATATCTTTGAAATAACTGAGTCAAAAAAAAATCATTTGTATTATGTTAAAATTTAAATTTTATAAATCAATAATATAAAATATAATTTTCGTAATTATTAAAGTTAAATGACCCAATTTATAAATAGCGTTAAACATAACGGACAAAAGTGTAACTTTTCTATCATTTTTATTACTTCCGCTTTTAAATAAATTAAAAAAATATCATTTGTTTATATGAATCTCATTGTTTAAAAACACCTTTATAGTATATTTTATTTTTAAAAAATCATTTTTTAAAATAACATGTTTATACATAAATTTTGTATTTTAAAATTAAATATTTCTTACTATAAAAAATTTTTGATTTTAGAAAATTTTGTATTTTATAAAAGAAAAATTAAGTGTGTTTTATAAGAAAAGATAAATAAATATTAGTTAGTATTATAATTATTTAATAAGAGAAAGAAGATATTAATAAGAAGTGAACATATTTATTAAATAAGATAGAGGGAATTAAATGAAAGAGTTAAATGTAATTTACAACATGTGGTTTATTTCTTACTCGATGTTGCAACCTTTATTTTTTTTTTGCAAATTGCAACCTTGAAAATTTAAAAAACCTGCAACATGCACCCATTCAATTAAAACTAACATAACTCCGTTAGTTTACAAAGGGTAAAATTGTAATTTTTTAGGATCATCCATGTATAATTCATGTAATTTTATAATGCTAAAATACCGAGTTCATATATGGAATAATGGAATTCATATTAGACTTCGTATCTAATTATCCGCTAAAATCTATGGGAATCAAAATTATGCATACGGCGGATATACATATATATACGAAAATATTGGATCCTTGCCTTGCAAGTAATTAAGAACACAAGTACTCGATCTTCATAATATCTATAAATAAGTCGTCTACCACTTCATACAATCAATTCAAATTATAGTTTAAAATACGAAATTTACAGACGAAAGGTGTTATGGCTATGTTAGTGTCTTTATATGAGATTATATTCCCAGATTCTAGAGAGATTATCCTCGATCGCGAACACTCAACCAGGTCAACGAGTGGATAACCAACCGATCATGATCAAGCGCTCTTTGGCAACGATCCAATGCATTAATCAAGACATAGAATCCATGTTGTTCGATGATGGTGGACCTACAGCTTACAAAGCTCGTTTGATGGAAGTCAGAACAAGTACTAATCATGAAGCAATAGTGACTCATTTATCCTTGGACGACTAATGTGTTGGATCATGAAACGTGTGTGATGGTACAAGTTATAAAATGCGTTATGAGTCTCTTCATGTAGAAGATCACTTGGTGGAGGAAAAGATTCATCAACAGATTAATGGAAACATGATGAATGATGATGAGGAGGAGGAAGAAGAGGTTTGTGTGATTTGTCAGGGAGACTTTCAAACGGGTGAGGTTTGTGGTGCACTGGAATGAGAACAGGTTACTACAAAGAATGCATTGAGAAATTGTTGTAGAAATAGAACGATTGCCGATTTTTAGGGCTGAAGTTTTTCCTTTGTTCAGTAAGATTTGTATGTGTAGGGTGGGTTCATGATTTAAAAGTACCATAATTAATCATTTAATTAATAGTTTTTGTTGTGTAACTAATTTTCCTTAATTCTAAAACTACATTAATGAATTATATATGGATGATCCTATAAATTACAATTTTACCCTTCATAAATTAACGGAGTTGTGTTAATTTTAGCTGAGTGGGTGCATGTTACATGCTTTTTAAAAACAAAGGGTTGCAAGTTGCAAAAAAAAAAAAAAAAAAGAGGGTTGCAACCTCTAGTAAGAAGTAAACCACATGGTTGCAAATTGTTTAACTCTGAATGGAATGATAAGGCTTTGACAAGTAATAATAATGGTGTAAGAAGGTAACAGGTGACATGTAACAAGTGACAATAGTAGGGTAAAGAATATGATAAGTGTCAAATTTTTACTATTTTATATATAGTATATATATATATATATATTTTTTTTTTTAAAAAAATATTTCAAATCTTTATTTTAAGAAAATAAAAGTTTTTATAAAAAATAGTTTTCATATAAACAATTTCTTTTCAAAAAATGATGATAAACCGAAAGATATAAATAATGATAACGCAAGTTACATTATTTTGTCATTTATGTTTAAAGATCAATTCAAATTAGGTTTTTAGCTTTAATAATTACAAAAATATTAGCTTATCTTACTAATTTAAAATAATTAGTTATTGCCAGAAAGATAACTTATGTTTTTAAAATTATTTAGTTCAAAGCTATTCATTATTACAAATAAAGAAGATTAGATGATATTTCTATCGTTATTAAAATTTTTAATTATTGCTTTATTACTTAAAGTAATTATTAATACGCGATTTAATTATTTTATAATAAAATATTTTTCATATTTTTAAATTTATTACTAACTATTTAATATTATATATATGTAACATGTGTTACACACGAGGTAAGAATCTAATTATTTAATATAAAAGAAAAACGAAAAAGTTAATAAAAGGAAAGACATAAGAGAATGACACATATACTTTTTATTAATATAATAGGAGAGACATAAAAAAATAAAAATAAAACAAAGAATAGCATATATACATCCTCTTTTATTTATTTAATTATATACTTATTTATATTTTATGTGTGGATATGTATGTGCATAAAGTTTATATCAGAATTAACTATATAGGGAGAGATGATCAAAAATTAACCAATTCTTGTGCGTTAACCGAATAACTATACCTTATTACTTTGTGACACACATTAAAATAAATTTAAAGATGTAGATTTTACTTCTTTTTTAATTAATTTAATTAATGTAGGGCCCATTTACATTAATAAAAAGGAAAGAAAAAACATACACTTTTAGATTTACTTTAATAGGGTCTCAAACTAATAATATGTAGTTACTCGGTTAACGCAATAAATAGTGTTAACAAAAGAACTACACCCTATATATATAGGAGGATGTTTAAACGAGAACTATTGCAACTTGAGAAGTAATGTAACCATTTCTAGGAACAAGTTTAAAGGGTATAATAGTAATTTCCCTACTTTAAAGGAAGATTACTTTTAGCCCCTAAACACACATGTAGTTCAAATTAGTTATTTTGGTTCTTTCATATGTAATGATTTTTATAAAATAGTACCTATATATACTATATATATATATATGTGATCAAAAAAAAGAGCAACTTTAAGATCCTCTCGTTAGAAATCAAGAAAACGTTATTTTACGATAGTAAAGTATGACAATTACCTACTTCAAGAAATATAACTAATCTAAAGTATAAAAAAACACAAAAAAAGAAAAAAGAAAAAAGAAAAAAACTACACTAACATGGTTAATTCTTTATGCTAACGAACCTAGCTACTAACATCAAAACCAAAACACGTGAACTTAACTAACAAGGGTTTCATGGATAAGACGGAAGAACAGTCCAGTTGCAATAAGAAGAGTGCATTGCTGTAGCCCCATCATAGTTGAGCATATAGTTGCAGTCAACAGCAGCAGCCGCAGCCATGGGTGTGCTTTCAACAGTCTCTTCACCCGACATGTCTGTCGTTGTTACTGGCGCTTGTCTCATGCTGCCATGTTCTTTGAGTATGGTTCTCAATGCTAGTACCTTCATCAAGACCCATGGTTACCCAAATGTTAATTAACTTAATTGTATAAATTAAAGATGATGCACGTACCTCATCTTGAAGTTTTTGCTTCTCTCTAAAGACAGCATCAAACTCTTGTTTAAGGGCATCGTACAAGTGCTCGAGCTGCTTAGCCTTCCAACGGGCACGTCGGTTTTGGAACCAAACCGCAACTTGTCTGGGCTGCAGCCCAGTTCTTGTGCAAGCTTCATCTTTCTGTCAGGGTCCAGTTTAATCTCCTCTTGAAAACTGTTTTCCAATGCCTCTAGTTGATCACTTGTCAATCTTTTCTTCTTATCATGATTGATGTTATCATAATCAAATTGGTTTAGTTCTATCATTGGTAAATTAGATGATTGTTGAATCATTTGGTGCTTCATCTCTGCTTCTCCTGTTAACAGTCTTTCAGAACTTAGTTTTTTATATCTAATAACACTTTGATTTTTTATTTTTTTTTTTTTTGCTGTTGTAAGTTTAGGTGTGTTAATTATGAGAAAATTAAGGGTTTCTTAAAACATTTTTTTTTCGATAAGTGGAGACACTCTCCCATTGGGGGTGGGGCATTTTACCTATACAAACCTATATAACAAAAAGAAAAAGACATAAAAACACTTGAAAACCCTTGTTGTTCTACTAAACATCTAAACATAAAAAAAAAGTTACAATTTGATGAACTACCGTGCTGATATAAACATGGATCCGTGCTATAGTTGTAGAGAAAGGCGAATGAAGTTTGCGGAATAAACGACAACGGGTTGTTGCTACTCCACTCCATTCTATAGACAATTTGTATCTTAATTTCCTTCAAAGCACTCTAATCGATCTATGTATATGTTGGTGTTGTGCTGAATCTCTTTTTGTGCAATTAAGCAAGTTGTGTATTTATATGAAAAGTAGCTAGTGATATAACGACAATGTGTGAGACAAAGAGACATTAATTAGTATTATTATTTACATTTGTGATGCTACAATAAGCAGAAGGTCACTATCTGGTCCCAATGGATCGTGCATATTAGACTGACAATGTGCCTCCCTCTTTATGCATCCTCTGACTGATCATATACTGCAGTCCAACACCTTTTATATCTTTGTCCCTTATATCTTCTTTTTTAGACTCACTGGCGTTGGAAGAAACAGTGTTGTTTAGATAGACAGCATGTACGTACGGTGCATCTTAGACTGACAATATGCCTTCTTAAGATGCTAGCATATCATTATTAGTACTCTCATCGTGACATCATCTCTTATATATGTTTAGGGTGAAAGGTATGGTCCCAAAGAGCTATGTGGCATGGCTTAATTACACCATGAAACACCACTCCCGGCCCGTCTCAAGTGTTGGAGTGACGCCACTCGCTCATATGGTCAATGTACTGACGGCATGACTAGAGGTGGCGAGGTGCATAAAAAAAATAGTTAATCGATTTAGAACCAATTTTAGATTCGGTTTCTGTGGTGTCGTTATGGTATGCCAAAAACCATTCGTTTAAGACCTTTTTTTTTCTTCAGGGAACAAACATGTTATTAACCTGTTAATGCAAAACTGGCTTTTTGACACATTCAAAAACCTGTTAAACAAGTTTTTCTTAAAAAAAAATAGTCGTTTGATATGAAAACTACTAGCCGTTGCATAGCACGTTAGGAACGGTCAACCGGTGTCAAGATTTAAATTGGTTTATTAAGCGAATCAATTATAATCGAAGACCAATTCATCATGTAGAACTTTGAATGTTTTACTATTTTTTCAAAAAACATATTTCTTTTATTTAAATTAATTAATAAATGAATTTTACTGGGTTTATATACTTTTTAGTTTAATATTCATAAACTTACAATATATAAAAATACATAAATAAATAAAATAGAAGAATTTATTAAGCGCGTGTGTGTGTATATATGTATATATACTAGTGAGATGCCCGCGCGATGCGGCGGAAAACAAAACAATTAAGCTACTGATTTTGGCTCGTAAAAGGTTAAACCATCTAATTTTTGTCAAATCAACTCTTTTAACTAAAAAATTTATTATGATAAAATTTATAAGTTAAAATGTCAAATATAATATGACAAAAGTGTGAAGAAGTAAATTATTTGATTTGTGAGGTTTTCTTTTATAGGTATTATATGATACTTTATTTTTTAAATGTATCAATGTGTGACAAACTAAAAAGTAAAAAAAAAGAACCATTTAATTTATGACTCTTAAAGTTTTGTTTGTTGTACTTTATATTTTAATAATTGTAAAACTCTTAATTTTAAGAGTTTTTGGTAAAAGACTATTGTGTTCTTCCTATATGTATTATTAGTAGTATAGATATATATAGTTTTGTATTTACATGTTTGTAATATTGAAAAATAAGTATACAAATAAATAAAACAGAAGAATTTATTGAGCGGATGTGTGCGTGTGTATATATTTATAGTTTTGTATTTATGTGTTTGTAATATTGGAAAATAAATATACAAATAAATAAAACAGAAGAATTTATTGTGTTTATATATTTTTTGGTTTAGTATTTATAAGATTATATTAATTATATATAGTTAAAAAGACGATTTTATTTACCGGTTATGAGCCAGCTTTGTTTCATCGTAGGTTTACATCCTAAAAAATGTTATTAACTGAACCATAGCTTTAGTAAGAATGTGAGCACAATTAGGAGTGAGCAAACTCCGGGTCTAGAACCACGATACCCGCAATACCCGTTGGAACCGACCCGTTGAGACCCGGTTATAGTGTATTAGGGTCGGTTCTCGGGTCTTAAGATTCCTTAATTTTGGGTCGCGGGTCGGGTATATACCCGTTATTTAAATCAGGACCCGTGAGACCCGTTAAACTTAAAAAATCCTAATAAGTAATAATATAATTAACATACACATGCTATTATACGGCGCTTCACGTGAATCACATATTTTGCCTTATACTTCTTCCGTTCTTTGATTTCAATTTTCAAGATGATTGGATCATCATCTACAGCAACTAAGTCCAAGTAAGTTTTATTCAAATTTGATGATTTTAATTTAGGTAAACTTGAATAAACTTTTACTTAACCTCCTTAAAGTATGATTTATTCTAATATCGTTAATTATTATCAATTGATTTACGTAAACTTGAATCATTATTATCAATTGATTTACATAAAATTGTTTCATTATAGTTATTGTCTCGAATTCCATACAAAATCAAAAAATTATAGTTGGTAAACTGGTTTCATTATTGTTGATAAACTTATTTGTTTCATTATCAATAAACAATTATGACCTTAACCCGCGTAATAATGTTCCTTTAATGGACTAGAAATTTGAAGCAATTAGGTAACACGGGTCTTGAGATTTAGAACCGAGAACCGACCCGTTCAGACCCGTTCAAAACCGGACCCGATACTTTTTAAAATTTCGGGTCTCGGGTATTGATATTGTGATTCGTCGGGTCGCGGGTCGGGTCGGGTAAACACGGGTCGGGTAGGGTTTTACCCGTTTGCACACCCCTAAGCACAATGCATCTCAACTTGACATTATGGTTTCTTAAGATGCAAGCGTCTCATTAACCCTCATGCATGTTGTAACACCCCGACCGATGTCGGAAACATAAGGGTGACACAAAGTGTACATTGTTCATAGCACAAGGTATATAGTTGTGAATAAATCAAACTTCAATTCCTCATTAATTTCAACATTCAATACATTGTTTTAAATTCCAAACCCTAACTATTACATCAAATGAAGTTAAAACATCGAACATAAATAACATCAGATCCAGGCTTAATATAGCTAATTGGCTTTTCCACCTGAAACATGTTTAAAACCAAGTGTCACCTACAAGAGTTGGTGAGTTATCATAGGTTTAATAATATAACAAAATAGTTATTAATAAATAAGTTAATACATGTGAATACAAAGCACAAATTCACAAAAATTGTCAATGAATAAACATTTGATCAGATAGTTAAGTTTGACCAGTAGGGAACAATTACCGCGAGTTTTCCCACACTGGGAAAACCCATCCTGGGTGGGTGGTCAGTCCAATCGATCAATTATTGCTACCAATAGATAAGTTGTGATAAATGCAATGCTCAATAGATAAGTTCAAACAAATAAGGCCATTTAAGCTAAGGTCACATGGTTTTAAGATACGTTAAGTTCAAAATAACATGTTTCACCCCAAAAGTTCAAAACAAGTAAAAGAGAGGCTATGAAGACTCACCTTTTGATGAGTTTGATATCTTTGCAATAGAAAATCAAATAGTATCTCAAGTTGTCCAACAAGTGCAATATCAACCTAGATAGTTAATGATGCATAAGTGTAGGTTCTCTTGTAACTGACTTCTATGTCACACCTAAAATCTTAGATAGATCATAGAGTTTGGTTTTGTTTTTGTCACACCCCGAGCCGGCGGGCTGGATCGACTTTCCCGTCGAGCGGAAAGTTCTCGGGGCGCGATATCGTTTGATAATCACAATGATCAGATTGTTTGCATAGCACATGATATAATAATGAGAAATGCTAACATGACAATGATATAGAATTACAAAGTTAAATTACATTGTTTCTTCATAATTTAACCAAGTAAATCTATCACAAAAGAATCAAAGTGCTTGTATCTTGTAACTGTATAAGATCTACAAAAGATGATTCATTTTCTTGTCATTTCCAAAATATGCACGACACAAAATGTAGCTAGGTCTTCTAAAAGTCCACTAGCTATGTCCCTGAATGTCTGATGACTAAACCTGTTTGTCACCTGAGAAAACATGCATTTAAACAAAGTCAACACTAGGTTTGTGAGTTCATAAGTTTGATAATTGAAAACCTTGAATTGTTCACATACACAATCACCATGTCATACATGTTACTTGTAGGTTGTTTGATTCACCCGTTCACACAATGGCCTCTCCATAGTTATATTTACAAGTGATATCTCATCCTATTAGCTATGCTTATATATAGGGCGTATGTAGAGGAACAGCCCCAGCCACCATCCCACCACATACCTATTAGGACTTAACACCACTTGCAATACAACTATAGATCCCCATTTTCATTTCACCCGTCCTTTTTGTGTTCATCGCCCGTTGTATCATATGTAGAATAATATAATAAGAGGGGTTTAGTTATCAAACCAAATTATTGATAACCCTCAATGTGTTAAGGAAATTAGATTAAGTTAATCTGATCCTTGCTATTATTCGTTAACTGTTAATCACTATTAATAATAAGAGTGTTAGTTAACCAATTGTTATATGTTCTCAACTTGGAGTGCATAGAGCCTAAAAGGAATCCATTGCAATCCTCACGTAATCAGATTACAATGCATCCGATTCATCTCTACCACTTTGTATTACCGTAAACCTCATCGAAACTGTTACTAGAAATATGACATGAAGGAAAATAAATTCCTCAGTCTACTAGTCAACAGGAAACGATGGATTAATTACAATCATAACTACAGATTAATATCACCATGTGTCGCTTACCAGACCCTGACTTTTCGTCGCCCTGTCACCGGTCATATGTTACAGGCCAATGATGATTACTATCAACATACTAGCCCTACAAGCTAGAGGTTTGTCAAACCTATGGTACCACTATGCTATCGTTGGTTTAGTCACGTCAAACTAACTGGTCAGCGATTTGTGAAAGGGACTTACAATGATCAACTTGAATACATGGCACATGATTGAAATGATATAATACAGACAGTTCAATAGTAATCAATTGTATTGTGTTCACCAATGTTGTTTGTTTGTTCTCAATGTTGTGTGTTCTCGTTGTTGTTAACAAAGTTATATAAGATATTGTCTTATTATACCATATTAATTGTTGTGTGAATGATGTTGTTATCATGAAAATACATTATCATGATTATCATTCTTGTTGTTCCATATGGTCACCTTGTTGCCACTATAGTGTTGTAAGAGCTATACTTACTACACTTAGTCGACTCAGGTGGTGGATGATATCTGTTTCGTTTTATCTTGTAAATTTGTACCGAGTTGTAAGCTGAGTGTTATAAGAACTTGTCTTATTACACTTAACTAACTCCGATGGTGAATGATATTATGAGGATATATTATCCTCATATCATTCTTGTTTGTGTTGTTGTTGTCATCATGTTCACCTGTGATAATCTCATTGTTTGTTCTTGTAAGAATAATTAAGTGTTATAAGATAAAATCTTACAATTGCATTATTCTATTGTGTTGCTGATTCATAAAGTTACATTATCATGTTTCATCTTAGTTGTCTCTGTCATGTTATGATCATACAAGCATGCATACAATGATAAGCGATAATAAGTCAAGCAGTATTATCTAAATCATAGTATAAACAATATGATTTACTAAAGCTTTTAAGTAATTTTAAGACTTAGGATGTTTCTCAGCCCCGAGAGTTATCAGTTAATGATTAGAAAAGGTGCGTATGAACTCACCTTGTTGTTGATGTGGTTGACTAAGTATAAACAAGAATGCACACGCTCTCTGTTGTACTTGTTGTTGTTTTCACGATCCTGTATTGATTTCACGTTGTTTGTAACCTATAAGTATAAGTTATAGTTGATGTGTATGTGTGTATGTGTTAGCCCTAAAGTTGGCTAACACCCGTGAGTCTCGGTCATCATTCGGCCCTTATTCAATTGTCATAGATTCTCTAACACTTAATAATTTAGAGTTAAAGCTTTGCATGTAATGTTATGTTGCACTTGTCTTAACCATAATTAATCTTGTAGGTTTGAAATCCAAAATAGTTCCTAGATAACACTTAGGTTTTGCATCAAGCTTGCACATTACCCTTGACATCCTTTGTTAACATGTTTGAAGAACAAAACTTTATGATGTGTGAGGTTTATTAAACCAAAGAAGTTTCCACCACCTTTTTAGTAAAAATGGTAATCGGTATATAATTACTTGCATGTTATCACTTAACATTTGATTTCATATGTTAGTTTGCATCATTAATCAAGTGGGCCGAACGTTAAATGGACTGGATTAATCATATGGGCCGAATGAGATACTTGGGCCGTATGTGTGTGTGGGCCGGATGGTTGGGCCGAAGGTTTACTAGGTCGAATGAAGTGAGTTTGGGCCAACGGATATTGCACCTGAGTAAACATTGGGTTAGCGAACCCATTAGCAACCACCATAGGTTCGATAGCTTGAGGTTCTGCTACATGATGGTTCAGTGATCATCAAAAGCTCATAGAGGTTAGGTACGCTGAATAGGAGCTTTGGCCACCTTGAGTTCGCAGCTCCAAGACACGGTTCGGTAACATAAGGTCTGAGACTCTAGGTTCGCATGGACCTAGGTTTGGCCATGTGCTTGGTTCGGTAATGGTTTGCTGCGCATGGGTTTGGTGATCACCCAAGGTTCATGGCTTCTAAGGTTCGACCATGCATGAGGTTCAGCTGAGTATAGGTTCGGTGGAGCGGGGGTTCGACCAGGTATGAGGTTCGGTGATGACGGTTCATAGCATAGTCCGACAGAGCGTAGGTTCGCAGGTGATGAGGTTCGGCTGAGGCAACCTTTTCACGAACCCTGATGCATCATCATCGTCGTCTAGCTTCTGAGTTGTTCCCGGTTGTTTCCACCCTACTACTGGTTCGTTCTAACCTGCGTGGTGTTCGAATGAAGGCCTAGGGTCCGGTAGGTCATGATTCTAAACCGGTTACAAGTGTGGTCGACCAAGGGTTTAGAAAACCATAGTTTTTCCTGATTTCTTAGCTAAATACCTCGAATTTCAGTGGATAAATTCTCAGATCAGTTGTACTTCTAGGTAGAGGATAATTGTAGCTACGTGTGGACACCAAGAACGCGAGATTTCACCAAGAAATGAGCTAGATCTTGAGGTTTGAAGTCTTGGATTTGTAGAGAGAGAGAGAAACGGGTGGGAGGTTTGAGAGAGAGGATGAGATGGAATAAATGAGGAAAAAGCCCTCATTTAGGGTTTTTATACTCCGCACGTATTCGGGTTCGTTTCGGTTGCTCGGTTTTCGTCTTCGTTGCGTTTCCGGAATGTTACGCGCGTATTTTACGTATTTAAATAAAAAGAATTTATTTATTAACACTTAGAAAGTGGTTATTCCTAGTAAATCTTTTAAATTTTATTTTCTTGAATTATTTTACCGAAAACGATTATTTTAGAGGTTTCGTCAGATCGCGTCACCTTCGCGCATATTCATTCGAATCGTCACCCGAACGAACACGACAATGGTTTTACTTTCTGACTTCTGTTTTCTACTTTTCAGTCATTATTTCAGAACTTCAAACTCACAGATATGTTTGTGTGAATCGTCACCCACGCAAACACGCTGTTAGTTCGTTATTCTGAATTAATACTGCATTTATGTTCTGAATTGTGTTTCCACACCGACGGACTCAACTAAACTTCCTGTTTTTACATTGTTTTCATACTGATTTATAGGCCATCTGATTCCTGTCATCTATGGATATCAAATCGCAACCAATATGTTCTTGTTGTTTACTTGAAAACTGTTGTTTCACTTGATTCGTTGTATTAATTGTACTTATGTTTTCACCTAAATACATACAACTATTGTTTATCGTGAGTTGTTGTACTTATAGTATATCAGTTTTCACTTAAATACGTACAACTGTTTCTTCTTTTCCAAGCTATGTTATCACACACACTGTTCATGCATTGTATTTACACACAGTAAATAGTGAAATACACATACCGTACGGACTTGTCGGACGATCAGGTACTGGATGTCACAGTTTTGAGGCATTGTTAAATGTTTAGTAATTTCTTAAAATAAATTTAGTTTCATTGTAAAATCTTAAATGTATTTATAAATAAAATTTACAAAGTTGAAGCATTTAAAAATATAAACCATTCAAATGATTTAAATATTAAAACAACTTTAAGTTTATAAGTTTAAAATAAGTTTTAAAGATATTTTAAGTTAATAACCAATATTAACAGGTTTAATTGATTTAATAAATTGGAGATAGGTTTAATATCATATTTACAATAAATTAAATATTTTAGATTTATATTTTTTAAAAATTAAGTAAAATGCATAGTTAAAACTACAAAAATATTGATAAATATTGTAACGAGCTATATGTTATCATAAGTTGTTAAAATATAATTCAAGATTATGTGAATATATATATTTGTACAAGAAGAAAAAGTTTATATAATTTGTTAAAATATTAACTTTTTGCAAATTTAATATAACTACTTTGTATTAATTTATTTATGAGAAATAAATCAACAAATATGTATGTATGTATGTATGTATGTATGTATGTATGTATGTATGTATGTATGTATGTATGTATGTATGTATGTATGTATGTATGTATGTATGTATGTATGTATGTATGTATGTATGTACCTATTTATAAAAAAATATATATTTTAAAAAAAATTAAATTTATAAAAAAAATTTTCTGTGAAAACAGAATTTAAAATGAATTTTAGATAAAAAGTTGAATTTAAAATGATAAAAAATGAGTCAAAATTGGGTGGAACCCCCTGGAAGTAGATTCGAACCTGCGACCTTCGTTTGAAATTGGAGAGCTCTAACCAGTTGAACTAAGGCCTAAGCCATGAAAGGTTTCGCTTTGAAATAGTTTTAACATAACCTGATGTTAGTACATATTTGTAATAGGTTGCTAATCAAACATGTAAATTATAGAAAGTTTATAAGGTTTGGCTTAGGTTCGTCTGGCCCACGAACCTTAGCAGGTTCGGCGAACCTATCATCTTGATAGGTTTGGCGAACCTATAACCTTAGAAGGTTCTGCGAACCTATTAGGTTTGGCTGCCTAGGTTCACCCAGCGAACCTCAAGGTTCGGCTGGCGAACCTAAGGGTTCGGCTAAGGATAGGCTCGGCTGGCAGATCTGTATATATTGAAGGTTTGTCTGATTTTGTTATAACTTTAGATAACTTCAGAAAACCTCTGGAAAGTGTGTGTGTATTCTCTGTGTGAGATTTCTCTGCGTGAGAGTTGTAATAAATTGAGATTGATTAATGAGATGAAGATGATTATTGGAATGCTTGTTCTTCTTTGATTCTTATAGATTAAACATAGATTCCGCATGTGTTTGATTGTTCGTAGGATTTTGTTATACGATCAAGATCAAGTTCAGTAGATCTACAGTGGTATCAGAGCTTTTGGTGGAGTTCTATACAAGAATTGTCAAAGATCTACAAGTATTTGAAGATTTGAAGATTAAAGGATCAAGAAATGGATCAAATTTCTAGTCTTCTTTGTGTTTGATTGCTGTTTTGAGTGCAATTTCATCATCAATTGTTGTTAAATATTGCAATTCACGGATTTTGGGTGTTAATTTGAAGATTTTGAAGGATTTTCTTCACATTTTGGAAGGTTTTCCCTCCAAAATTTCGAATTTGGAATTACAGGTTCGTGAGCCGAACCTGTGAACAGCTGGAACAATAGGTTCGCTGTTATTGACATTTTTTTGAGGTTCGTTTGCAGTTTTCAGCAAAGGTTCGTTGCTTTTCTGCATAGGTTCGTCTGAAGGTTTTATATCATGCTATATCCAATTCTTGTCAGATCTACAGATCGCATGTACAAAGCTTCTAGGAATCAGCTAGATTGATTAGTGTAGATGAAGAATATGTGATTGAGGCGAATGTGCTTGGTCAAGCAATTCGTATTACTGAGGCTGATATTAGACGGGTTCTACAATTCGGTGGAGAACCTGCTGGGATGACTCTTATTCCAGAAAGATGCATTAAAGGCTGCTTCTTGAGGATACGGTACTTTGGAGTGTACAATGTGACATCTATCAAGAAAGGAAAACATCCATTGCAGTATAAGTTGCTTGCTCATGTGTTTCTACATTGCTTGATTATGCGGAAGGGAACCTTTGATGATCTCAGAGACCTGATGAGATCAGCTATGGTGGCTATGATCTTGAACAAACCGTTCAATTTCTCTGCTATGATATTCAGATACATGTCTGACAATATCACCAAAGCTAAGGATAGATTCTATATGTATCCCAGATTCATTCAGATGCTTATTGATGAGAGGTTTCCTGAGCAGATGTTACCCAGAGTTGCTTCTGATTTGCTTAAGCTTAAGCATATGACTGACTCAAGTCTTGGTCAGGTCAGGGTGTATCAGAAGAGCTTTGATGAGGTGTTGATTAAAGATTTAGTTTGTCATTGTGCCATGGGTAATTATGTAGCTCCTGAGAATGATGCCTGGAGACATGCAGATTCAGGTTTTGATAATGAAGTATTCAGTGATAATGATGATGACCAACAACCACCTCCTCCTCCTCATTATAGACAACAGGCAAGGAAATCACCAGCTCAGTCTTCCCGATCACAATCACAAAGTCAAGCTCAAGCTCAAGGGCCAAGTGTAACTCCTTCTACCTTGGTACCTCTTTAGGTTATATTTCCAGATCAACATGAAGAACAAAGGCAACAAGAAGACACTTCTTCCACTCATGTTGATGCTGAGAATGTTGAAGATGAAAATGAAGGTGAAGAGTCTACTGATACTGAATCTGAATTAGAGACTATTGTACAAGGGAGTACTGTGATTAAAAGATTGAAGAAGAGAGTTGTTCCACAACAAACAGAAGAAGCACGAGAAGAGAAAGATGATCCTAGTTTTACTGTTGAAGAGCCTGAGTCATCAAGGCCAAAGAAAAAGAAAAGAATGGCTAAAGGTCCTACAAAGAAGAAATCTAAGACTCCTAGGATCGTAGTATCCTCTCCAGTTGTTTCTTCTGCAATTTCTACTCCACCTGCTTCTGTTATCATTTCTACACAAGTGACTGTTGTTTCAACAGTTCATGAAGAAGCTTCTACAGTTCATGGTTCTACACCATTTACTATTGTTTCTACAGTTCAAGGAGGATTTGGGCAAATTCCTGAGTATGTGAATGTGGCTTCTTTTGTTCCTTCCTTCATGGATACTACAACAGTGACAACATCTTTTCAAGAAACTTCATTTCAAGAAACTTCATTTCAAGAAACTTCATTTCAAGAAACTTCATTTCAAGATGATTTTGCTTCCAGGGGAGGATCTTTATATGAAAATTTAGATGACTTGGATCTAAATTTTACTGTTGACTATGATGACATTGAACTTCGAAGAAGGATATCTATGTTATAAAAGGAGTTTGATCAGTATAAGATGGAAAAGGAGAAAGTGAAAGCTGATCAACCATCTTCTTCAGGTACAAGTGAATTAGATATGATGAAGAGTCAAATTTCTCAGCTGATGAAGTGGAGGGAAGAAGATGTGGCTGAAAAGAAGTTGATGAATGAAATAATTACTTCTTTGGAGACTTTGATTGAAATACAAAATGTTGATATTGCTGAGTTGCAAAATGAAAATCAAGATTTGAGACAGAAGATTAAAGATTTTGAAGTTAAAGATTCTCAAGCTGAAGCTTCTGGTCCTGAGAAGGTGTTTGTGAATGTTGAGGAAAAGGAAGAGGAAGATGAGAAGATTGACTATGGTGATTCAGATGTTGATGAACATCCAAGCTTGAATGCTAATGGTGATGATGAAGAAGATGATGGTGATGTGGATGGTGTTAGTAGCTCAGGTGGTTTGACTTCAAAGACTGGTGCTATAATGGTTTATCTCCTTCAAAGGTTTCTCTGGATCTACTCCAATTTCTGTTGTTGCTTCTGATAAGGCTAAAGATTGTACTGATGTTGATGTTGAAGATTTAATTGAAATGGAACCAAAGGAGATTATTGATTATTCTCTGCCTACTTTCTTGATTTGTTTAAACAACATTCTGATATTGATTTACAGAGAAATATTGTTGAAAGATCTAGAGATAAAGACTTGGAGGAAGGAGAGATTGCTGGTGGTTATTCCAGAAATATGTTTGAAGTGGATTCTGATCAAGTGTTTGATTTTGAACAAGATGATGAAATAGAGCTATTTGATTTTGAGCAAGATGATCCAATAGATGAGAACTTGTATAATTTGCAAACTTTAAAGAAGATTTTTGATCTTGGAGGTGTATCTAGAACATCACTGGGTCATATAAAAGAAAATACTTACATGGATTTATGGAAAGAGAATCAAGATGAAAAGACGTACATAGTTGATCACTTGTACATTTTCAAGCAAATAATTGAAGTTATAGAAGATAAAGTTCAAGACAACCAAGCTAAATAATTCACAAGATTCAAGATTGAATCTAAGTCAAAGATGATTGGAAGAATTGTTAGCTGTGGTTACTTTCATAACATTCCAGGATGTTATGTGGTTAAAATGATTGATGAATGTCAGTATTTTGGAAAGGCATTAGATTTAATGTCTTTACCATCATTTGAGTGTATGGAGTTATCTCGGTTAAAGATGATAAAGCCTATTCAGACAAAGCATAATGATACATTTGAGAAGCTATTGAAGAAAGAGGCTAAATATGGATGGAGTTTGTGGAGTCCTCAAGTCAAAGACAAGCTGCATGGATATTCAAAGCCTAAAGTTTTCAAAAGACCAATGTTGAGGAAGGTAGAACAAGATTGGAATCCATATTTCAAGTTCTGGTTCTATGATGAGAAGACATATGAAGCTGTGATTCTGTTAAGACAAGAAGAACATTGGAGGATGATTACAATGTTAGATCCTGTTTGGATAGTCAACTGCTCAAAACATGATATTGATTTGCTATATATAGCTGAGATTTTTGCAGATGAAGGATATCATGATGTTGGAATCAGTTATAAAGACATGCAGTTCAGTTTCAAACCATTGCTCGGATGTGTTATACTCTGGGTATACATTCTGGATGCAACTGGGAAGATGTCAACTATTTGTATGTTGAGTTGATGAAGGTATAGAAGGAGATCGATGATAGAGATGCTAAGCTGGAAGCTGAAAGATTATCCAAAATTCCATGATTTGTTGTGATAAGAGCTGTTGATAATGTGTGTGAAGAAACAAGGACAAAGACTGAAGTCAAAGACTGAAGATTCTGATAGCAACTATTAAGGGGGAGTTTGTTAGTACATATTTGTAATAGGTTGCTAATCAAACATGTAAATTATAGAAAGTTTATAAGGTTAGGCTTAGGTTCGTCTGGCCCACGAACCTTAGCAGGTTCTGCGAACCTATCATCTTGATAAGTTTGGCGAACCTATAACCTTAGAAGGTTCGGCGAACCTATTAGGTTTGGCTGCCTAGGTTCGCCCAGTGAACCTCAAGGTTCGGCTGGCAAACCTAAGGGTTCGGCTAAGGATAGGTTCGGCTGGCAGATCTGTATATATTGAAGGTTTGTCTGATTTTGTTATAACTTTAGATAACTTCAGAAAACCTCTGGAAAGTGTGTGTGTATTGTCTGTGTGAGATTTCTCTGTGTGAGAGTTGTAATAAATTGAGATTGATTAATGAGATGAAAATGATTATTGGATGCTTGTTCTTCCTTGATTCTTATAGATCAAACATAGATTCTGCATGTGTTTGATTGTTGGTTGGATTCCGTTATACGATCAAGATCAAGTTCAGTAGATCTACACCTGACATGTTTCCCCCAAATTCATAATCGATCCTATTTGAACCCGAGATATAATCCCATCAGATTCGTACAATTGAAAGTTCGATCGCAACAGAAATATGAGGCTTTTGTTCAAGACCCAAATCCGAGTATATTGAGGTAGAGATTGCTTACCTTAGTTCGCGTTTAAGTGGATTTCAATTGAGAGCACGAGTTTGAACCAGGACGCGAGTTGCAGGTCTTGAATTGAGATTAAATCGAATTGTGAGTTGATTTCATTTGTTCAGAACGTTTCTAGGTGTTCAGTACATGCTAATGGTTGAGTTAATTGGCTATTTATAGACGCTTTTGTCTACATTTGCATTTACGGTCGAACATGGTTATTTTTATAAACAATTTGATATCAATTCAAGGTTAATGAGATTAATTGATTATTGAAACCAATCAACGTGGTTTAGAACTTACCTAATTTCGTTTTGATTAGTTGTATTCACAATTGGAATGTGCTGAATTCGAACGAAGGTATAATCGGGTCGAAAGTTGGGTCTTGGATCGGGTTGGGAGGGAAACCGGGTAAGGGAGGAGGAGAGGTTTAGGGTATTGTCAATTCCAGTCCATCCTTGTATTCCTTTGTATTACCAGTTCCGAATTTGGCAATAATTACCCCTCAACTTTATTAAAACAATGTTTTAGTTGTTATAACTTGATATAATTTACTTCAATTTTATAAAAGTTATTATAAATAAAGTATTTACATATTTATGAACATTTTATCATTGTTTCAATTTTATATTAAAATTATATAATGAAAACTAAATTAGTTTTATACTTTATTTTTATATTTTTATAAACATGTTCAAAATATTTGTTTTATGAATTTTTATTATGAACTTAATAATTTATTTATTTATTTATTTCATTATTATTATTATTATTTTTATTATTACTATTATTATTATTATTATTATTACTATTATTATTATTATTATTATTTTTGTATTATATTTTTTTATAAGTTTAATCTATAAATAATCTTTTAAAATAAAATTTTTCCATTGTTCCTTTAGCTTGTAAAGATTTAAATACTTATACACACATATATACATTTAAATCATGTTTAAATTGTTCTCTAAAATAGATATATTATGTGAACATTTACATATAAATACATATACATGTTTATGTGCAAAACTAATAAATAAACTCTCAAATTACATAATAAATTATTTAATAAATATAATTGTTTATTATAAATTACAGGAATGTTACAGTCTCCCTTACTTTTAGGAATTTCGTCCCGAAATTAAGGAGAACTGTAGCAAAATTAAGCATCTTCATGTTCAACATGTGAAAGGTCAGTGAACGTTGCTTAGTTCGAATAAGATTTCAAGAGTTTAAATTCCTTTGTTTGGGTTGACCCTACGTTTGAGGATAGTAAGTCGTGTTGAGATCGAATCAAACGACTCGTGAAGGGATTCTCGAAAGTGAGTTGTTAAATTAGCATCTTGATTGGGTATGATACTAAATGGACACTAATAGAGGACTCGCAGATCCTTATACCTTTTGAATGTACAAGGGTAAATACGATTCAAAAGGTAAAACCAACCATCAAAATTGGCTTCTAGTTTAAAGTTCAACACCACAAAACATGTAAATTGCCTTAGGTCAAAGAAATTTGTTGAACTAAAAATATGTTGTTATACATATTAATTTAGGTTCAATTACTATGAATTTAGATACAGTTCTTACGGTTGAGTGCTGTCACACCCCGAGCCGGCAGGCTAGATCGACTTTCCCGTCGGCGGAAGGTTCTCGGGGCGCGATATCGTTGTGATAATCGTAGTGATCAGATTGTTTACATGGCACATGATATATAATGAGAAATCATAACATGACATTGATACATAATTACAAAGTTAAATTACACAGTACATGTTCATAATTTAACTAAGTAAATCTACCAAAAGAATCATGGAGTTTTCTATCTTGTATCTGCACAAGATTTACAAAAGATGATTCAAAGTTATTTCATCCAAAATATGCACATCACAAAAGTAAGCTAGGTCTCTTCTAAAGTCCACTAGCTTAATCCTACTGCTTGTAATCTAGACATGTTCGTCACCTGAGAAAACATGCATTTAAACAAAGTCAACACTAGGTTGGTGAGTTCATAAGTTTAGTTATTTAAAAATTTCAGAGTTATTTACACAACATCTTGTAATACACAAGTGTCAGTTATTCTCATTTGGCATTAATTCATCCCCATGTCCTCTCTATAGATACACCTACAGATAGGATATTGTCCAGTCAATCATGCTTATATATAGTGCATGCATATCACGAATGAAGCCGCTAGCCCACCGCACACTTGACAGAACTCAATACCACCTGTATTATAGCTATAGATATCCATTTCATCGCCCATAGGCTTAATCACAATCAAAATCTCCAATATGACAAACCATTACATTATCATGATATCAACATAACACAATAGGTTTCTAAGTTGTACAATTCTCCACTGTTATAAATGGTGGATTACCACAGATATTAATGGTGGTATTACCACAGTTATTAGGGGTGGTATACTCTTTGACTTACTATTACTCACATCTGATTACGAAGTGAGAGCAAGTCTGACACGTAGTCAGATCCCAATTGATCTATGGAATTGAATTGACCACATTGTAGCCACAACAAAAGCAAACCATAATGTTCTCAATTCATTTCCATCCATTAGTTTTCCCAAGGCCTCACAACTATCTACCACCAGCCTGTGACTTGAGTGAGGTCAGTCACTCAATCTACCAATCCATAGAGTAGAAGTGGTGAGATAATTAGCAGACACTATCATACTCTTATCACCCGTGTCAGAAATGATAGAGTTGGAATAGGCTGACTAAAAATCAAAAGAGCTCTTATAGTTCTCAACCCATAACCATCAACTCATAGAAATCCAATAGATATTGCACACATGTTCTCATAGGTATAACAGATCTAATTAACTGCAATTATTCCCAAAGATTTAACAGTTATAATTTTCCTTTGAATTAAGAAAATAATTCAATAGGAATAGCAAGTATTCCTCATGAGATTACAGTTGTAATCATAGAGGAATAACAGTTTTATCACTTAGAAATCGTAGATATTGTCTAACAGAAATAACAGTTATAAACTCACAGCCCTGAACATTAACATAATGAGGTCTACAATTATAATAACAAAGTAAAACCTCATTATCATACAATGTACTAAAACATTTAAGAAAAAGTTTTAGCATGTTCTCAGCCCCGCTGTTAAAGCAAAAGTTTAGTAAAAAGGGGCATATGAACTCACCTGGTATTGTAGTGGTTGACTAAGTAATCACAGAATGCATGCGCTCGTTGTTGTACTTGTAATTGCGTTCACGATCCTGTGTTTGATTCCAATTATGTGTAACTTATATGTATAAGTTATGTATTCGAGAGTTAACCTAAAGTTGGTTAACGCTTATATGTCTTTATTGTTCTTTTAGTCCTAGTTCTCTTGTAACATAATATGCTACAATTACCCATTTTAGGTCAAATATTAATATAATAAAGTGTTTATTGTTCATGTTTTACTCTTGAATTATAGTCTTAACATAAGGTGTTATTTTAAAAAGAAAAACAAGCTATTTTCTAAGTATGAGACTTAGAAGTTTAGATTAAAGTTTAGCGTCTTACCTTATGTTAACTTATAATGATACTCTAACATAAGTAAATTTGTTATAAACTTAGTTATCTTATACACGAGACACATAATTAGCATGTGCTTTATTAACTAAGTTTATGTTAGGTTAATACTTTTTAGTGAAAACCTTACCCCTTTCTAGTTATAAAATGTAGTTTACTTAAACTTTTCTTATTAATGATAACACTTATATTATTAATACATCATAAGACTTACAAGTTATAGAGGTCTTAAAATAATTGTTCACAGCATTTATGGCAACATAACAATATCAGTAGACATCGTTGGTTACCATCATACTAAGGATTTTTCCATTGACATTTCATAGTTCACATCAATATTATGATTTAGTACTTAATCGATTTGAGTGGATTCTTGTTCTACTGTTCTTGGAACTCATGGAGGAATTAATATCGGCAAGGTGTTACACTGACCAAGGGAAGCATCGACCTTATAGCATCGAAGAACTCACATTCAGTTCCTTGCTGATAATAGTAATATCGACAGGAGCCTTGGTCGATACTCCAGCCATTCTCGCCCCTAATATCGATGAAGGTTGATCCCAGCTTCTTTGGCCTTGTTGATAGTATTAATATCAACTATAGGCTGATTGGGTTTGGAGTCGTCGAACATGACAGTCTCGATGGAACTCCATCTGGTTCAGTGGTTCATTGACCTTAGCATGGCAGCCATCCCTTCATCGACATTGTTTGCTCCTATGTCGATATTATCTCCTAAAATATTTCAGATCTTTTCCCTAGCACTATACACGATTCCTATGGCCGATTAGAGGTAAAGTTGAAGTGTTTTAGCATGAATAAGTTGAGACAAAAGCTGCTAGCATCGATGACAACATGAGATGGGTATTTCTTTTGCCTATACTATTCCCTCCACTGGTCGCTCCTGTTCCAGCCTTCAATTCCTCAAGAAAACATCTCTCAGGTTTCCCAAAGAGGCTTTGTGTCACACCCCGAGCCGACGGGTTTGATCGACTTCCCCGAGGGGCGGAAGGTTCCCGGGGCGCGATATCGGGAATGATAATAGTGATGATCAGATTGTTTACATTGCACATGATATATAATGAGAAAATGCTAACTGAAAATAGAATTACAAAGTTAAATTACATCAGTTTAGTTCATAATTTAACAATGTAAATCTACTATCAACATCATAAATTTTCTATCTTGTATCTGCACAAGATATACAAAATAAATTGTAAAATGATGTCCAAAAGTATGCAGGTCCAAAATGCTAGGTCCTCTAACTGGTATCCTAGTCCAAGAGCATTAACTTCTTAATTGACCTGTTCGTCACCTGAGAAGTCATGCAAAAAGATCAAGTCAACACATGGTTGGTGAGTTCATGTAGTTTTATAAAAAATGAGTTTGAATAACCTTTTGAATGACAACCTTAACCTCACCATTAACCACCTAACCATCCAGTTCAATATGCTTATAAATAGGGCATATGTAGGGTCGAACTTACCGCCCGCCCAGCCACCGTCCCACCACATACCAAACCACATGATATATTGTTCCTGGTGATAATTAAGCATTTCATTCCATACCTCTGATTCATAACACTTGATTACCCTGAAAATATTTACCTTGATTCCCCGAAATGACAACCTTAACCTCATCAACGACCACCTATACTATTCAATCAAGTTTGCTTATATATAGGGCATATGTAGGGGACAAGCCCCAGCCACTGTCCCACCACATACCGGACTGCTTAGCATATTGTTATTAATGATAGTTAAGCGTTTCACTCCATTCACCTTCATTTTAGATTTTTGATTTCCACAAATTGAATCACCTCTGAATTCTTGAGTTCGTCATGTATCCATGATTATCCCAAAACACTTATAGAAATATCATATTAAATGTTTACTTAAATTAATAATTAAGCATTTAAACACACCTAAGACATGATGATTGGGCCTTATTTGACTCAATCAATTAGACTTAGTTGTTAGTGGCTGTCCAAGTTGTATCGTCTCACACATGGCCCATATCAGGCATGGCCCAAAATGAATCTACCTGTATGCGTCGGGTCTTTCATGATTTGCCCATATCAGCATGACCCTCTGGCCTACTGTACATGTCGGGACTTTAGGATATCCTTTGATTTTTGATTCTCTTGATTTCGTTTGATAGTTTTAGTTATGCCCATATAGCTTGACTACAAGAGTCTACTATTGTGACGGGACTTTCCGTGTGTTACACGTGGTCTTGATTTACATACAACTGACAATCCACCTTAACTTAAGCATTAATGATTTCATTAGATCTTAATGATTTCATTATTTCAATGATTCACACATGGTTATGATTTCCTTGATTCTCTTGAGTCTCTTGATTCTGATCTTTAGACTTCCATGATTTCCACAATGATTATAGATTCTTGATTAGGATCCTTAGCTTTACTGATCACACACTGGATTAGATTCCATTGAATTTGATCTTTAGCTTTAGTTCTTTTAATTCCACTTTGAGTTTAGATTCTTGAATTTGAATTCGATGGACTAAGGGTTTGTTTTAGAGTTTTAGAATTTTGGTTTACTCGTAAGAGTAATTAATTAATTCATTAGTTAATTCTGCATACAAATACCTAGACAGGAGTCTAGGAGTATAAACGAGTATATATAAAGCATACAATAAGTAAAAGCAATTGCTTAAAACATATTTAAATAGGTTTACGCATGCTTCTCAGCCCCGCGTTTGAAAAAAAAATGTTTAGAAAAGGGGCAATGAACTCAACTGTGTTGTTCTGTATTAAATTATTACAAAAATGCGCGCTCGTTGTTTGTAGACTATGTTTCTTCGGTTCCTGAGTCGTTTTAAGAGAATTCGAATACAATAAGTATTTATAATAGACACATCTAAGGTTTGGTCTCGGTGTGCAACTAAGTGTCCTATTTGCTATAGTGTTTCTAAGATTCCATCTAACTAGTCTAAACATTTTACCCATAACTAACCCTGATCCCATAGTATTAATTACCAGTCTTGAGTTAAAACGTTTTTAAATTAATTCAATTTAAGTTAAAAATTTAGTTAAAAATCATTTAATTTAATTTAATAAAGTTTACAATTTAATTTCTTTTATTGAATACATAATTAGTTTAAGAAAAATATGATCTACACATGATGGGCTTGGGTTAATCCAATTGGATTAACCTTGGTCCCAATTACTAGCTCTTGATTACCAAATGATTCTTTGATTGATTCTTTGTATAATCCATCCTAGATAGTTCATATAACTATCTAATGTAATTATTTTGCATATGAAAGTTCTAAGTATTGGATGTCAATAACCACACAACATTCATATACTTAGGCTATGGTTTTGTTTCTCCCCGAATTCCCGAGAGTGTTTAACCCCAATAAGGTTAACACCCATGTATAGATTATAAGGTGATTTATGAAAAGTTCTTGTTATTCAAAACCCTAATTCATGATCTCTTCCAATAACTCTTGCATTTTGAAACAACCCCTCATGGAATACCCCATAGTTGACCCCGTTATACCTTGGAAGAACATTAGTGTTTAGCCCCTTAGGTAATACAAGTTGGTTCCATGCTATGAAAACCCTACTAAGCTTCCCATGCACACACACAAATGATGAATCCCATGAATGCAGCCATGTGGTCCAAACCCTATCCAACTCTAGTGCTATCCCATGTCTAGCCGAATAGTTCTTGGCCGAAGAAGTCCACTACGAACCAAGCCTTGGCCGAAAGGACCTGGGCCGGTCGAATGAGGTCTTGGGCCTACTAGGTATGGGCCGATCGAATGGGAAATGGCCGAAGCATGCTTGGCCGGTCGAATGGAGATGTGGCCAAAAGAGGGTGGCCGACTGGAGCTGTCTTGGCCGACAGAATGAGGGCTGGCCGAAGGTAAGACCGAGCGACTGAGCCTCATATGGCCTGGAGGCCATTCGGCCAATGGTTGGCTCATACAGCTGGCTGGTTAGGCCCATTCGGCCGGTGGGTTCTTGGCATCTTTCACTCCCATTTTAGAACTAGTAACTAACCCAAGCAACATACTTTGTTGCTATATCATTCCTATGTGTTTTTGGTAGTGTTTCCCTAAGGTTGGGTGATCTAGAACCCGCTAAGTAGGTGGGCCGATTCAAGGGTTTTGAAAACCCTAAAAACCGAAAATAAACTTCAAATCTACCTTAAATATGATGGATCCAAGCTCAAATTCGTTGTACTTTCGTGATCTACGTGTTGTGATTGTCGTTTTGACACCAAGAACACAAGATTTAATGAAGAATCTAGAGAGTTATGGTGTGAGGTTCTAGAGAGAGAAAGTAGAGAGAGAAGGGGTGAACGAAAATGGATCTTGGGGCTGGTTGGTGGTGGTGGTTGTCGCATTGAATGCCACATTAAATGGGTTCAATTTACCCGGTTATGTTCGGGTTCGTTCGGTTCCATTCGGCTTCGCGTAAAACGTCATTTTTCATTCGTTTTCGTAACGAAACTTCACGATTTTAAAACAAAGATTTATAAATTTATTTTAGGTGGTAATTTCTAGTTAATTAACTAATTATCTTCCGTTTATTTTAAATTTCTGAAAATATTTAATTTACTGTTTAAATCGAATTGTTTAGCCGTTGCGCGTATTCGTTCGAATCGTCACCCGTACGAATACGACGATAACTACACTTTTCGATATGGTTCTCTAATTATTGGACATCATTCAAAAAATTAAACTTTCAGATATATTCGTACAGATAGTCACCTATGCGAATAATCCGTCGATTTAGCATTCACGTAACGACATCCGTTATTGCTTTGTTCTGCAAAGCCTCATATACGTTTATACATAATACAATCCCAACAAACAATCACATGATGGTTCTGTATAGCCAGATAATCATCTGACTGATGAACCATGTTTCTGAGTTTTGTTTCTCTGAAATGATTCTGAATTTGTTCTTTGATAACACGAAATGATAATGATACCTGATATGAATATGACAAACAATGAAATATGTATAATTTGTATCTAATTAATGTTCATGTTACTATTGCAATCACTGTTCTGATACTGGTTCCGGAACTGATGTCACACTTTGTGCCCTGATCTTGAGTTTTAAGGGCTGAACGCAGGTGTGTATTCGAAGAAGATGATGAATAGTGTAAACTCTACAGTACGTACCTTCTCACTAAGATTACGGTCGATTTAGCTCGATCTAGCTTAGATCCCTTGTACTACCAGCTTCCTCTTGTCGAGACGATCGTTTTGATATATTATTAGCGCGATTTGGTTAAGAAATGAAGAAGTTATGGGTGTTTTAATGGGGTTTTTCTAGTGTGAGAAAGGCTAGACGGGTTTGAGGAGAGAGAGAGAGAGAGATGTGTGGGCTGCTACAAATGAAGAAGATGAACCAAAATAAAGGTTTTTATACCCCTAGGGGTTCCCCGCATATTCGGTCTCGCTCGGTGTCGGTTTTGCGTATTTTTACGTACGCGTTATTACGGTTACGTGATTAAGTATTTTAAACTGTAATTTATTCTTGGATTATTTTTGATGAGTTTCAAAATTGTAAAACATAGAATATTATATTTTACTTATTTTTACTGTTTCGTTCATGATCAGACCGTTAAATCTTGTTATTTCGTTACGTAACGTTAATTACGTATAGTTTTAGTAAAATAGTTTTATAAAATTCTTTTTAGGTTGTAATTCCTAGTAAACATTATTTTCATTTTATTTTTATTATTTTAAAGTTCGTAATCGTTTATGTTCGCCGTTTCATCAGGAAACGTAACTTACGCGCGTTTTCGTACAGAGCGCTAACTGTACGAATACGATCGCATGTTCCACTTTCTAATTTGGTTTTCTACTTTTTAGTTGCCGTTCAGAACGTTAAACTCACAGATATGTTTGTGTGAATCGTCACCCACGCAAACACCCTGTCAGTTCGTCGTTCGTAAACGATACTGACCTGTTATTTGAATTGTACAATCCTAACTATTTTCACATTGTTATCTCACTGATTTGTCGGCCATCTGATTTCTGTTATATGTGGATATCATATCGCAACCAGTTTGTTTTTGTCATTTGTTTTCACCTTTGTTATTTCTCGTGTTTTGTTGTATTTTCGTATTTGAATTTTCATTAAAATACCTACCACTGATATACAGTTCTATAGCCCTATTTTCACCCAATTGTTTATCGAATAGTTATTCACGCATAGTGAACACACATAGTTATCTACACATAGTTATTTACACATACTAATGGTGTAAGTACACATAACGTACGGATTGCCGGATGATCTGGTACTAGTTGTCACAAGTGCATCCTCTACAACATTCGATTCTCGCAATCAAAATCGTTAAGCAATTTTCCCCAGCGTTGTTGTCTTATGTGACGTTCTTTTTGGTTAAGGATATGTTAAAGGCACAATGTCTTCAATTCTTTAAGGTAAAGATGACAACATCAAGTCCAAGATCGTGTCTTGTGAAACATGTTTTGTTTCTTAGTATGAAGTTTCTTTGTTTGTGATTAATAGAAAATGCGTCAAGTAATACGGTCATGGATAACGTATTATAATGTTATTAGTTTTATCGTTAGATGTATGTAAGTTTTTGTATTGTATATATGAGGTTTGAAATTTGAAAATTCCCATCTGAAGGTAGATAAATAATGCATTTGTCTTTCAAGTTTTTCATTTCGATAGTTTAATTGTTTCGATATAAGAACTATCAAGACCTTTGATTGATTTAGTATATAGAATTATACGCCAAGTCTTAGTATGCAAGAATTAATTGATTCAACTTATAGCTCTAGCTAAGATTTGTTCTCTTGATGATAACACGAAAATTTACAATCCTAACATTGATCAAGCTTTTGGTTCTACTCCCAATGTACTGTTGGTGCTTATATATAGGGTATACCGCAGCCAACCCACCACACCACCAATACCTTGAAGGCACACCAATCACCTACCAATACTACGCAACAAATGTTTCGCTTTGTTTAATGTTTACACATAGTTCACCATATAGTTTTGACCAATATTAGCTTCCTTATGTTAACACTCGAACATATGAATACTAACATTGGTCAAGCTTTTGATTCTACTCCCAATGTACTGTTAGTTCTTATATATAGGGTATAGCGCAGTGAACCCACCACACCACCAATACCTTGAAAGCATATCGTTCACCTACCAATATAACACAACATAAAATGTTTCACTTTATTTGATGTCTACATATAGTTGACCATATAGGTATAGTTCGTAGTTGTCAACCAAGTTGATTGAATTTTTAAGTATGTCATTAAAAGGTTTCAACAATTGTGTCCTTTGTCTCGCATTCGTAGGATTTACATGTACTGCAAATTCACGTTCCGTGTGCACCCGTAACTTTAATTTGCCTTGCATGTTTACCCTACTTGCTGGTTATGGAACACAATTGAGTGGATACAAGATCCATAATTGAGTTGTTATCCCCAAGGTTCACATTATAATCATGTATAATATAGTTACTATCGATAAATTTACTGTAAACCATTACTACATTAAACGGCCTATCTAGTTTGTAAGCTACCAAGTAAAAACTCAAAGTTATAAACTACAAAATTTTATTAGCACTGAAATCAAGTAACACAAAAGTCATAACAATCATTAATCAAGAACACATCATTCAAACGTCCTGATTAAGTAGTTGAAGAGTTTGGGCACGAGTCGCTCTTTGGTTGTTGTTCGTGAGTCTTGGGCAATTATTTCTGAAGTGATTAGGGTCGCCACATTCATGGCAGGCCCTTTTGTTAGCTATGGCAGGGATAGCAAGTGCAACAGGTTGGTTGTTTATTGATTGCACTTGTTGAGCTAGTTGAGCTTGTTGACGAGAGGTCCACTTCGACAAGCCGGATTGCATCTTCAAGTGCGGTAGGCTTGCTACCAAAGGCAGTGTCTTGGATTTGCATAGGAAGGCCACCAATATACTTCTCAATGGCTCGAGAAAAAGGTGTCACCAAGTGTGGCACAAGTAAACTGAGTTCGTGGAAACGAGTCGTATAAGCAAGGTTCTCTCCACTATCTTGCTTGAGATCCCAAAATTCGGTTTCTAGTTTCCTCATTTTGTTACGAGGATGGTGTGTGCAAAGTAGTTTGATTAAAAATAACAAAAATCACAACTAACCTAAGCACTAAGTAATACTCTAGACTCTCTAAACTAAACTACTAACATGCAAGTGAACCTATCAAAAATAGTAAAGAAAAGTAAGTCCATATATCGAACCCACAGACTTCTATAGAAAGTGCTAACTAGACTCAAAGACTTATCTATACAAATTTACTTAATCAAAAGAATTTTTTTAAAGGGGGGGGGGGTTTACTAATTAACTAAAATAATTTAATGACTTAAAAACCGGATTAAGACTAAATTACAGAAATGAAGCATGAAGTAACAAATGATGAAATGACTATCTAGGGTTTAACTCTATACATGTTCAATGCTTTTTAGATTGATTATGGATCTATTGAGAAACCGGGATCTTGAATTATTAACTAGTAAACAACCTAAAGTGTCTTCAACCCTTCTCAAAGATATCAACTAAGATGTCTACAAGTTGCTAAATTACCGATTTAAGTGAGTTACTTTCACAAGTTACCCAACCCATCAATGACATATCCTAAAGACCATCAACCTCACGAAAACGAGAGTCTTAATGCACAAACACATGCACGGGATAATAAAGAAAATCAACTTGGACTTAGCAGGTAAGGAAATGTCCAATTAAACTAGTCTTGGTCTTTCCATAGAGACTTTAACTAGCAACTAAACACCCAAGACAAACTAACAAACTCTCACCTCACGGATTTTGAATTTGGTTAAACATTTAGATTATTTATGACCTAATTAGCATTCTTATGAACCACTACGTCTAGCAATTCATTTACAAATCAAAAACACAAAGTAATTGATCTAACATGCACCTATTATATGAAAGACATTCATCAAAGCACATGAGGAATCGATTAATCAAACCAATAAACCATTCAAACATTCATACACATCCAAGAATCAAAACCTAATCGTTATGTTATTTCAAAATCACAAACTTGTTCCGCAATCAATCGTTTCAAACATTAAACACGCATAACTATCAAAACCCTAGGTAGTTCTAACAGTTTAGACAACAATCATACTGAACAAACAGTAGAATCTAATGCAAAAACCAAAGTGAAACATCATTCACATGGATAAAACAATAAAAGAACAAGAACCGATCGTGTTACACCCTTCGAATCATCAATCCTGGGGCTTTCTGATGATGAATCTTGGCCTTACTTGCTTGTTCCAGCCTCTTGGTCGCCTCCAATATCGTCCAAAAACTGTCTATAACCCTAGATTTGAAGCCCTCGGTCGTTTTAATTAGTCAAACTCGGTTTTCTGAATTTTTCTCCTTGTCGCGTAACGCGACGGGTCCCTCTTAACCCTTCGCGCTACGCGAGGGGCTTCACTACCCGACAAATTTGTCGGGTCAAACCGCAATCATTAACAAAGGGTATTTTGCTTTTGTTGTTTCCAGGTCCGTCCTCGCACTACCAGAAGCTCGATTCTTTGTGCTTTTGTGCCAAATACTCAAGTTTATGACCTGTATGCATTAAATTACAAAACTGTGAAGCACCAGCTAAAATCGATTACAAAATTAAACAAAAATGTACAGAAACTAACAAAAATAACCGGATAAACATAGGTGTTTTGCAACATATCACATCCCCACACTTATTTCTTTTTCGTCCCTGAAAAAGGCTTATGCAAAAATCTGGGATCATAGTGTCACACCTCGAGCCGGCGGGCCGGATCGAATGTCCCGTCGAGTGGAATGGTCCCGGGGCGTGATATCGGGGTGATAATCGGAAGGATCAGATTGTTACATTGCACATGATATAAAATGAGAAAGCACTAAATGAAATAAAATTACAAAGTTAAATTAGATTAGTATCGTTCATAATTTAACAGTGTAAATATACTGTCAACATCATAAATCTTCCATCTTGTATCAGCACAAGATGTACAAAATAAAATGTATAATGATGTTCAAAATATGCACATCCAAAATGCTAGGTTCGCTATCTGGGCATCCTAGTAAAAAACACGAACTTCCTAGTTAACATGTTCGTCACCAGAGAAGTCATGCAAAAAGATCAAGTCAACACATGGTTGGTGAGTTCATATAGTTTTATTTGAAAATGAATTTGAATAAACCTGTCCGAATGACAACCTTAACCTCACCAACAACCACATATACTATCTAATCAAATATGCTTATATATAGGGCATACGTAGGGGACAAGCCCCAGCCGACATCTCAGCACATACCGAACCACATAGTACATTGTTGTTAATGATAATTAAGCATTTCATTCCTCATCATCAATGCACCAGTTCTTAGTTCTTAGTTTCAACAAAATATGGAAGATCGCTTGATTCCTTAAGCTCATCACATACATATGAATAGCCATAGCAATGGTAGAAACATTTAGTTAAAATGCTTTAAAAAATAAATAAAAAAATATTTAATAAAATCTAAGATCTAATGATTGGGCCTTGGTCATACTCGAATAGACTAGTCTAGCAATCAAGGTTCTTAGTAGTTGAGGAAATATGTAAATATCATCAAACATGCGACCTATAATCAATCAGTCTAGCTAGGATATCTTTTGAAATATAGGATTATAGTTCGTTCTAGATTGTTCTTGTTCGTCGTTGTTCGTATAGATCGTTAGTTCTTTGGCACATGCTATCTTTGAATATTTCCCAGACATTCCTCTGAAAATAGATCGTTGAAATAGATATTTAGTTCATTGAAAATAGACCGTCGCAAACAGTTCTTTGAATTAGATCTTTAGTTCTTTGAAAATAGACCGTTGAAAATAGTTCTTTGAAATGAAACAATTATTTACTTATTTTGAGTAAATAATCCTTTTTGAAACCTATAAATAGTTTACCTAGCAATAATCTAGGATAAAAATTATACATATAAAACATTCATGAAGTAAAAGCATTTAAGTAAATATAATCTAAAGAAAATAATTTACGCATGCTTCCTAGCCCCGCGTTTATAAAATAAAAAGGTTTAGAAAAGGGGCAATGAACTCACCTGTGTTGCTATGCAATGAATCACAAAAGATATGCACGCTCGTTGATTGTAGATTAAGTATCTTCGGTACCTGTGTTGATTTATTATAATTCGAATACGATAAGTGTCGGAATATGACGTATATGGGATTTGGTCTCAGTGTGCGACTATGTGTCCTATATACTTGCTAATGTGTTCCTAAGTTTCTCTAACTATTCTATGCTATATACCCTCTATGAACCCATATCAGTTAGTTAATAACAACTAAACCTTACTTACATAAGGTTTACTAGATTAAAGATGCAAACTTTTAGAAATTATCATTTATAAAATCTTATTAAGTTATAAACAATTTAACTTTAGAAAATCCTTTGAATTACTTTAAATATTTTAATAATAAAATTATGACGATCTTCAAGATCTTATGGTTCATATTATAAGTCATTTCATTTAATACAATGTAAGTTATTTTTATGAAATGTAAAAGTTATACATGTTAGTGTTAGGCGCAAAATATTCCCACTTGGGATATTTCAGGATCCGGGATATTTCAGGATCCGGGATATTTCGGGATCAGGGATATTTTAAGGATATGTATTCTTACTAAAAATTATCTCTGTTGCTTAACATCTATTGCGAGATTTCAGGGAATGACAGGTTGTCTCACAGCTGGACCTGATATCACAGACGCACGCGTCAACCACTTCAATCTGAATGATGAAATTAAGAGAGATCTGCGCAATCAGCTTGAATAAGTCTTCCACAATTGGAAAGTTCCGGAGTAGTCAGAACTACCTTATAAACGTTGCTAAACGTTCACTTGTATTTTCTCTATATAAATACTGAGGTGATTGATCGACATAGGACACTGGTTACTCGAATAACACACACAAAACTCACTAAAGCTTGTTTGGCATTCTAGAATTGATCATATTGCGCTCTTTGTTTGTACCTACTCATTTGATTATTTAATAAAACTAGGTAGAGTGACGATTGTCACCTCCCGAGGTTTTTATGCCGGCAATCCTAAGGTATTAAGGGCTTTTCCTCGTATAAATTTCGTGTGTATTGCTATTTTTCTGTTTGATATATTCAAATATCCCCAGGGATATTCGGGGATATTCTGGATATATATTCAGCATATCCGATATATTTGCTTGTAAAACACAATACCCCACTTTTCTAATTCGGTTTTGCTAAAAGTTAATCTTGTTAATTTTTACCCGAAACAATTTGGCGCCCACCGTGGGGCAAACTTGTGTTTTTTATAATTAAAACCTTGTTTAAAGGCGTTTTCAAAATGAATTATATGAAAAATGGCTTCACAAGCGAGATCAACTTCTTCATTACCTACTATTTTTGCTGCTACTACTAATACGCCTTCGCAGATTCCTGTTTTCACCAAAAAGCCCGACAATTCTGGAAAAAAGACTACCTTTGTGGGCGAAAGTGTTCCATCGACGAAGATGACAACTACTGCTCCTATACTTGTTTCTAACAATGATATTTTGAGTATGTTTCAACAGGTACAACAGCAAATGATAGATCAACAACGAATGAATCAAAGACTTCTTAGGGAAATGGAAAACTTGAAGGCTGAGAAGAACAAGCAAGTTGAAGTTACTACACCGATAGCTCCGAGGATCCTTGATTTTGGGACATTAGGGATATCCGGGAATCATTCTGGAGACTTTATCCCTATGCAAACCACTATCGGAACCTCCTCAGGATCCCAAGATCTGGGAATATCTCGGGATAATATCCTTATCCCTAGAACGTCACTCCCTACACCATTTACCGGTAACACTTACAATTATTCTCCATTAGTCACTACTAATATTGGCTCATCACAGGAAACATGAATATCTCCTCAAGTGGCCAAGGAAATCCAGAAACTTCGGGATATGATCTCAAGTGTACCAGGAGTAGTCAAGCCTATCTCGGAAGTACCAGTAATCACCCACAGAATATCCAGATTCGCTCCACCGATATGCGATGCCGAAATCCCAAAGAGATTCCAAAATCCCACCATGAAGTTGTATGATGGGACTAAGGATCCCGAAGAGCATGTAGCCCAATACAGGGAAAGAATGGAGACAAATCCTATTCCCCACATCTGAAAGAGGCTTGCTTATGCAAAGGATTCGGCTCAACATTAACAGGAGCAGCTTTAAAATGGCTACTCAATGTTCCTCCTTATTCAATTACATCATTTGCCCACTTGATTAATTTATTCAATAATCAATTTTCATGTAGCAGGACATTTGAAAGACTAACTAGTGATCTCTACTGGATAACACAGGGATCAGATGAAACTCTGAGAAGCTATGTCAACAAGTTTGGCAGAGAATCCTTAGATATCCCTAATCTCGATATCACCACGGCTATTCAAGCTTTCAAGATGGGATTACAGAAAAACTCACCTTTTTATGATGATTTGGTTATCAATCCTTGCAGGAATATGGACGAGGTCCGGAATCGAGCACTGAGGTTCATAAGATTAGAAGATGATAAAGAAATCCAGAAGAGGATTACTACGACTCCTCCCAATGACCAAGGCAAAAGGAAGTTCGATTCACCCACCAACAAGTCATTCAAACCCAAGCCATACTACAAGTCTTACAACCACAAGATCAATTCTGTGGATGAAGACGAAGATGTTGAAGACTATCCCAGGATATCTGATTACTGTTTTTCTGTAGATATCCCTGAACTAATGTGTGCCATGCAGGATTTAGGTGAAAAGGCTAGATGGCCTCCTAAGGACAATAAGTTTGCTACGAAAGATAAATCCAAATGGTGTGCATTCCATGAAGATTTTGGACATATGACCGAAGATTGCATTGCCTTGAGGAAAGAAATAAGCTACTTAATTAGCAAAGGCCATCTCAAGGAACTGCTTGGTAAAAAGAAAGAATGGAGACAGGATCCTGACAGATTCCCAAAAAGAGCTGCATCCCCACCGAAAGATGCCAAGGTAATAAACTTTATCTCTGACGGATCTGACATATGTGGTACTTCTTATTCTGCAGCCAGAAGACATGCTAACGAGGCTAAAATGGAGAATGGAGAAAGACCCACAAAGACTTCAACGATAACCAAGGATACTGTTATATCTTTCGAAGAACATGATCGAGAAAACATCATAGATCCGCATCACGATGGGTTAGTAATTACTTTATATGTTGCTAACCATTATGTGCGCAGGATACTCATTGATGGAGGAAGTTCAGTAAACATTATCCAATTGGAGACACTCAAGAGGATGAGTATCCCTGAATCCGAAATAACTACCAAGTCTTTGGTTTTGGTTGGATTCAGTGGAGAAGCTAAGGCTACTATTGGAGAAATTAAGTTACCAGTGTATATCGAGGGGGTAAACTCTATGCAACGTTTTTGTATTATAGATTCATTATCTTGTTATAATATCATATTAGGTAGACCATGGATACACGATATGAAGGTGGTTCCCTCCACATATCATCAATGCGTCAAACTACCTACACCATGGGGAGTTGTGAGGATTGATAGCGATCAGCAGGAAGCTAAGGAGTGCTATTCATCTTCGATGAAAGCAACAATGAAACCACCATCGACATAGCAATCAAAGAATAACCTTGGGAATAATCAGGAATCCCGGGAAAAAGAAGTAAAAGAAGTACTACTGAATCCCGAGGATCTCGAAACTAAAGTTCTCATAGGAACTGATATTCCCAAGGATATCGAGGAGAATCTGATTTCATTTCTGAAATCAAGAATTTCTACCTTTGCTTGGAAGCATGAGGATATGACAGGGATATCCTCAGATGTAATCACACATAAACTAGGAATAGATAGAAGCTACAAACCCATCCACCAAAAAAGAAGAAAATTTGCTCCTAAAAGGAATGTAATCATCCAAGAAGAAGTGGAAAAACTTCTTAAAGCCAAGATGATTAGAGAAGTGAAATTTCCAAGGTGGCTGGCTAATGTAGTTGTGGTTCAAAAGAAGAATGGAAAGTGGAGAGTTTGTGTAGATTACACAGATCTAAACAAAGCTTGTCCCAAAGACCCCTTTCCATTACCACATACATATTCAATGGTAGATGCTACAGCAGGCCATGAAATGTTAACCTTCATGGATGCATCGGCAGGATTCCAGCAAATTCAAATGGAGCCTTCGGACCAAGAAGATACTGCTTTCATGACGCCAACAGGGATATATTGCTATACAGCAATGCCGTTTGGCTTGAAGAACGCGGGAGCTACTTATCAAAGGCTTGTCAATATGATGTTTAAGGATAAGCTGGGGGACACTATGGAAGTATACATTGATGATATGGTAGTCAAATCTAAGATTACCAAAGATCATCTTTGGGATCTCGAAGAATAATTCGATATCCTGGATCGATACAATATGAAACTTAACCCTTCTAAGTGTCATTTTGGAGTAAGATCAGGAAAATTATTGGGATATATGGTCACTAAAAGAGGAATAGAGGCCAGTCCAGAACAAATCCAAGCTATCTTAAATCTCAAATCCCCAACAAACATAAAAGAATTACAAAGGTTAACAAGAAGAATAACCGCTCTTAATAGGTTCATCTCAGGATCTTCTGAAAAATTCAAAGGATTCTATGATATCCTTAAAAAGAACAAGAAGTTTTAATGGGATGAAGAGCATGAGAAAGCACTACAGGATTTGAAAGAATACTTATCCTCATCACCATTGCTCATGAAACCAGAAGATGGTGAACCACTATCACTGTACTTAGCAGTATCCCGAACTACTATAAGCGATGTGTTAGTTAAAGATTACCAAGGATCACAACACCCAGTATACTATGTAAGTAAAAGCCTATTAGATGCTGAAATTAGGTATTCCCGCCTAGAAAAATTAATCTTAGCTTTGATTATGGCATCAACAAAACTTAAGCACTATTTTGAGACACATAGAATACACATCAAAACAAATTACCCAATTAAATCGGTGTTAAGAAAACCTGAATTATCAGGAAGAATGGCCAAGTGGTCAGTAAAACTTAGCACTTACGATTTAATCTATGAACCAAGGACAACAATAAAGTCTCAAGCACTAGCAGACTTTGTGGCAGATTTTAGTAGTGATATTCAGCCAGAAGCAGATTCAGAAGTTAAACTCCTGGATGAGGATACCGGTGAATGGACCTTACACACTGATGGAGCCTCGAATGTAAGAGGGACAGGTTTAGGGATAATACTAAAATTTCCACAGGGGGACATAATACCCCAATCGATCAGTTGTGAGTTCCAAGCAACTAATAATGAAGCTGAATATGAAGCTTTGATAGCGGGACTCCAATTAGCTAGGGATATGAACATAAGAAATCTCCATGTATTTGTTGATTCCTTACTAATAGCAAACCAATTCAATGGTTCCTATATGGTTAAAGGAGATAAGTTAGCAAAATACTTATAGATAGTTAAAGAAATAGTAGGATATTTCTACACTTTTGATATCACACAGGTTCCTACAGAAGAGAATGATGAAGCAGATGCATTAGCAAACCTTGCATCATCCCTAAAACTTTGTGATGATATCAATATCCCTATCCTACATATCTTGCATCCAACCTTAGATATAGAATGTTCTAATCAAATCACTAAACCAAAAACTATTGATGCACATGACATATCCTGGACTACACCCATCAAAGAATATCTCCAAACAGGAAAAATACCCGATGGAGAAACAAACCATAGAGCCTTCAAAATCAGATTATCTAGATATATAATCACTAGGGATATTCTATACAGGAAATCGGTAGCTGGTCCATACTTAAAATGCCTAGAAAAACCAGAGACCATAGAAGTGATGAAGGATATCCACGAAGGAGATTGTGGGAATCACACTGGGGGCAGAGCATTGCTTTCGAAAATCCTTAGAACAGGATATTTCTGGCTTACTATGAGGAAAGATGCAATGTCCTATTCCCAAAGATGTGATGCTTGTCAAAGACACAGCAATATCCTTCATCAACCAGCTGAACCTTTATATCTAATAGTCTCATCATGGCCATTCATGAAATGGGGAATGGATATAGTAGGAAAACTACCAAAAGCACCAGGAGGAAAAGTATTCATGCTTGCCATGACTGATTACTTTTCAAAATGGATTGAAGCCGAAGCCTTTGTACAGGTTAGAGAAAAGGAAGTAATATCCTTCATAAAAAGAAATATCTTGACCAGAATCGGGATACCTGCTGAAATTACTTGCGACAATGGATCTCAATTCATTGGCAAAAGAACTACCAACTTTTGTGAAGCATGGGGGATAAAAATGATCACTTCCACACCAGTACATCCTCAGGCTAATGGTCAAGCAGAATCAAGCAATAAGATAATCATAAACAGTCTCAAAAAGAAGTTGGGAACTAAGAAAGGAAAATGGGCTGAAGAACTTCCATTTTTCCTATGGGCAGATAGAACAACTACAAAAAATGCGACTGGTCAAACCCCATTCTCATTAGTATTTGGCTCAGAAGCTGTACTCCCAACGGAGATGATTATCCCTACTGCAAGAACAAGTTTACAGAATATAGAAACTAATAACGAAATATTATCTCAGGAAATAGACACCATTGACGAATCCAGGGATATTGAGAAGATCAGAATAGCTGCATATCAGCAAAAGATAGCTAACTCTTACAATAAAAACATTAGAATCAGAAGATTCCAAGTAGGAGATTTTTTTTTAAGAAACGCATTTCAGAATACTACTAACCCAACAGATGGAAAACTTGGCCCAAAATGGGAAGGACCTTATAAAATTGACTCCGAAGCTGGAAAGGGGGCACACAGATTAGTCATTATGAACGGTGAACCTATCCCAAGGGCATGGAATGCCATTCATTTGAAAATCTATTTTATTTAACATTTGTCTTTATCCGCATTATATCCTGATACTAACCCAAGCATTGGAGAGGCTTAGGGATCCCTAATGCCTACCTTTGCAAAAATATTTCATGTTTTTGCAGGAATAACTGGAGAAGATACGAGACTATATGTCTCAGCCCAAGTTTTGACCTGAAATCAAAACTTGATGAAGACCCCGCACTGACTTATGTCTAGCTGCAAAGTTTTGACCTGAAATCAAAACTCAAGAGACCTTGGTTTCTCATGAAGACTTAGGGTTCATACCCTCGCCACTAGCACACGTATATCCTGCTATAATCCAAGATAATGGGACCAGTACACACATGAGTGGCTGACAATTTCATTATCGAGGGTTATAACTATGGATCCTCCGTAATATCCCGGTATAGTTGGAGATTTTGGGACCAGTACACGCATGAGTGGTTGACAATTTAACTTTCAAAGACTATAACCAGGGATCCACCGAATTCCGGCCTAGTCGCCAGTATCCCCGCCTTAGTCGTCAGCATTCTGGCCTTGTCGCCAGTATCTTCGGCCTTAGTCGCCAGTATAATCGGCCTTGTCGCCAATATTCCGGCCATAGTCGCCAGTATTTTCGGCCTTGATGCCTGTATTTTCGGCCTTGTCGCCAGTATTTTCGGCCTTGTCGCCAGTCTAACCGGCCTTAGTCGCCAGTATATTGGGATTATCCTAATCTTTTTTGTTTTTGAACATATGCAGGAACAAACTCTCGAGGATACCTAAGGATATAACTTCTACTCAGAACCTGCCTGATGATATTGAAAAGATGGAATTGGATCTCAAGACTATTTTAGGATATCAAAAGTATATTCATAATATGCCTATGGACACTAAGGTATGTATTTTTCACATTATTCTGACAGGGATAAGACAAGCTTCGAAAATGAATCTGCTCTTTCTAGGAGTTGGTATTTATCTCTTAACTCTGCAACATTCTTTATTTCTGATTAACTTTAAAAATTATCCGATCCTGAAATAAAACCTTAAATGAAAATTTTCAAAACTTAAATATGACTTTATGAAAACTATAGCAATATCCTCACAATCAGTGTTCCGAACAAGATATATTTTTTAAAATATACCCTAAATATAAAATACTTATTGCAGAAAATACTTTGAAGAAAGTTTACAGAATATTTACCACCCCGTATAATTAAGGAAAAATTATAAACTGCAATGGGAATAATCTAATCAAACATATTCTTAATATGTTTTACAAGACACAAGTAAACATAATATCCTAAAGCATTCATTAAGATTAACAAAATAAAATCAGTATATCGGGCTTCGCCATGAAAACACATAGTCCCTCCACCCAATATACAAAAAATGTCAAAACAAAAGAAACAAGGAAATTTTAGGCTTCGCCATTTAAACACATGGTCCCTCCACCTAAAATCCCATAAAATGTCTGCCCATCTAGGGACTTAACATCAGGATATTGTTTAAAAACTACATGTCATCATAACCAGAACCACAAACATAATGGGCTCAGACCTTATCAACTCTATCTTCATCGCCCATCACCGCACCTCCTTCACCTCCACCAGCTCCAACATCTTCACATCATGCCACCTTACTGGTCTCCACCACGCTCGCCGTCTTCGCCGTCGCATCAGAAGTCTCAGCCATATCCCCACTCAATTTAGCCAAAACCTTAACCCAGTCGGCAAGGTCCTTGTCCCACAAGTCCGAGCCCTCTTGTTTTGACTTTTTTGCCATTTGTATTTTTGCTTTAAGGATGGCAGTGGCAGCAGACTTCTTGGTTCCTTTGATGATCTCCTTCACCTTCAGCTTATGGGCAGCGTCATTATCCTTGGCCAGCTTTTTGAACTTCAGAGCCTCCTTCTCATAATGACCAGCCTTGGCAACAGCGATTTTCCTCTGATCTTCAAGATCTTCGATTTGCTTCTCAAAGGCCTCCTTGTCACCAGAAATTTTCAGGATAGCCTACAAAATAAGGATATTCTGAGAATATGATTACGCCAGAATAAATAAATTAAGATAGTAATAAAATCTACCTTTTGGAGAAGATCGACAGCTGAAAGGTCAGGAACATCATCCACGGTGGCAACATCAGCACCCTTGCGCTTCTTTGAAGTCTTAGTCGAGCGAGTAAGCATGATTCTTGCCTTGGGAGCAACAGGACTGACTTTTTCTTTCTTGATAGTCAAGAAATCAGTAAGGTCTTCCAAATCAAAGGCTGATTCTAAAAGAAATCACGAACAAGAACATTAAAACCTAAAATCAATTAAAATTATAACAATTTCAGGATACCAGATGTCATCTGAGCGTGAGAATGTTGTGATGAAGTGCTGTGAGATGAAGAAGAAATAGGAATATCTTCTATGGAGGTCGCCACAAATTTTCGCTCTCTCTCTCCAATCGACAACAGGGATTGTACCCTCTGTTCAGTATCTTGATTCTCACTTATCAATGACTCGAATTTTGGTGCTGCAAAATAAGTATAAAAAAATTGAATAGCGAAAATTCAAAATATAAGGATAATAAATAAAAAATATCCTACCCTTTAACAACCAACTAACGGGTAGAGAAATTCCCCCAGAAATGGAACTTCGCTCAACAAAGAAAAACTTATCTCTCCATTCTTCTTCATTCATGGTCACCCCATGAACGAAAACGGGGGCACCAGGTCGTCTTTGAAGCAAAAAACGAGAATATCCGTGGGTTCGAAGTTGGTAAGAAAAAGATATTTCGGGAATACCGATCTTAAGACCATACTTATGGTTCAACCTCTGAAGGGTAACAAGCAATCGCCAACCCATGGGCATCAGTTGAGGGTAGTAGAGACGAGTGATTCGAAAAAATTCTGAAATCAGAGTAGGAAAGGGGAAAGATAGACCCAAAGAAAATGGGTATTCAGGAAAACAAACCCATTTGGTAGAACTATGATCAGCTTTAAGAGCGGGATCATATATACGGAAAACAGTTTCCTCGGGGAACGCTTGAGAAAGCTGCATGGCTTCAATGTGATCATCATCGAAAGTGCAGGCATTCTGGTCGGTATATGGAAGGATGTTCTGATCAAAGAAGTCGCTAGCCTCGGATGAAGAAGGGGAATTTGACATTTTCACTTAACAAAAAACAGAAAAAACAGAGGATTCGGAATAAAACACTTACCGAAGAAGATGATCGAAGAAGATAAGTGATTTGAAAGAAGAGAGGCGTGATCATTATATTCACATTATTTTGACAAAATCAGTAACCGCTATCCTCATCTAACCATACGTTTAAAATCGTGAAACCGTCGATTTAAAATTCAAAATTCAAAATTCAAATTTTAAACTTTAATTTTTTAATTTTACCGCAGTAAACAAGTAACTGTAAAATTGGGGGCAATTGTTAGGCGCAAAATATTCCCACTCGAGATATTTCAGGATCCGGGATATTTTGGGATCAGGGATATTTTAAGGATATGTATTATTACTAACAATTATCTCTGTTGCTTAACATCTATTGCGAGATTCCAGGGAATGACATGTTGTCTCACAGCTGGACCTGATTTCACGGAAGCACGCGTCAACCACTTCAATTCGAATGATGAAATCTAAGAGAGATTTGCGCAATCATCTTGAATAAGTCTTCCACGATTGGAAAGTGCCTGAATAGTCGGAACTACCTTATAAACGTTGCTAAACGTTCACTTGTATTTTCTCTATATAAATACTGAGGTGATTGATCGATATATGACACTGGTTACTCGAATAACACACACAAAACTCGCTAAAGCTTGTTTGGCATTCTAGAATCGATCATATTGCGCTCTTTGTTTGTACCTACTCATTTGATTATTAATAAAACTAGGTAGAGTGACGATTGTCACCTCTCGAGGTTTTTATGCCGGCAATCCTAAGGGATTAAGGGTTTTTCCTCGTATAAATCTCGTGTGTATTGCTATTTTTCTGTTTGATATATTCAAATATCCCCAGGGATATTCAGGGATATTTTGGTTATATATTCAGCATATCCGATATATTTTCTTGTAAAACACAATACCCCACTTTTCAAATTCGGTTTTGCTAAAAGTTAATCTTGTTAATTTTTACCCAAAACAGTTAGAACTTAAGTTAACCCGACTAGGTTAACATCAAGTTCCTCATTAGTTCTTTGTTACGACCTGGTTCTGGTTTGTTCTTGAGTTGTTTATCAACTAAAGTTATTCGTTTGAATAACTAAGTTGAATATCGATGTGATGAAGAATGCTAAGTGTTGGGGGTTGATCATACAAAGTGAACATAACCCATACTTAGTTATTTTCCTTGAACTTACTTAGGTTTCCTCTTGTTCTTTAGTTCCTTTACAACCCATGGCTACTTGTAATGTTATTAAATTAATGTACATAACTAAATAAACTTAACTTATTAGTTTAGAAAAACTTTTGATGAGTATGGGTAACATTAAGGTTTTTGGCTAACACCTCGTAACCCATCCTTGAACCTCTTAAGGTATGGTTTTATTTAACAAAAATCACGTATATTAGTCCAATAATATTGTAAAAAACATATGCTTAGATGTTAAACTAGTTTAAAAAAAATGCTTTGGAGTTTAAAGTCTCACTATTAATGATGTTTAAGTAAAACCGGTTAACACCTCAAATAGTCTCATCAATTCTAGTTAACAAACCAGCAAATTTTACACACAAATGATCATTAAAACCTTTGTTTAAATGTTAAGTGATTTTAGAAAAGATTTAAGTTGAACCGTTAATATCGATGGCAACCGAAACCGGTTTATCATTCAAAACCCCAATGACATCAAAATTGACTAACCTATGTTTAAATCGATGCCCCAACTTCGTTTCTAAGTGTTTTAGGTCCATCCCAAGCCTATTGTACCTGGGTCATGCTGAAATAATAGTATCAACAGTGGCTGCTCCATATCGATGGCTTCAAGATCCTTAATTTCGATGACAAGCAGCAGCAGCCCATCGAGTCTGCTAGGTTCAACAATCCCAAGTTCAGCAGCCTCTAACCCATCGATTTTTGGCCATAACCAGCTCCAAATCGATTCTAAACTGACCCAAACATCAATCTAGTGTATTCCTTAGCTTCTTGAATAGTTTTATTGTAAATCCTAGAGGTTTTTCAGATCCAAAATGGTCTGAGAACAAGCTGTTTCGGAACAGTGTTCCAGCCAAAAAAAATTACATTTTGTTCGTTTTTTTACCTCAAATCCGGTGTTCCAGCCACCCAATCTTCAATCTAATATGTTCCTAACCTTCCTAGGTCGATTATGTGCAAATCCTAAGAGTTTTGCAGCTCCAAAATCGAATGAAAAGTTGCTGTTGCTCGGAACAGTGTTCAAATTCAAAAACAGTAAAGTTTTGCTCGTGTAAACCTCAAATCTGATGATCCAACTCGATTTCCAGCCACCCAGTCTTTAATCTAAGTTGTTCCTTAGTTCCCCAAGTTGATTTAGTGCAGGTCCTAGAGGTTTGAAGGTCGAAAATTAGCTGAAATGTTCAGTTGGGTCGAGAGAGATGATGAATAGTATAAGTTCCAGAAAATTAGTGATTTCTCACTCGATTTTACGTAGTTTTTGGCGATTCAAAGCTTGATTTCTTTGTCTCTTCATGATCTACGCGTTCCTACGGTCGTTTGGATGCCAAAAACACCCAATTTGGTGCAGATTTGAGAGAGATATAGATGTTTTAGTGAGAGGAAAGGTAGAGAGAAATGAAAGGTTTTGGAGAGAGAGAATGGCTTTTATGAAGATTCAAATGGCATTTAGTGTCTTTTTATGGTTTTTAAACATTCAGGTATGTTCGGGTTTGCTCGAATGCGTCGTTTTCGGTTTTTATCATAACGAAACATTACGATCTTTTAAAATAAGGTTTTCTAAATTATTCTGGGTTGTAATTCCTAATAAATTAACTAGATATCTTTTATTTATTTTTAGCATTTCAAACACGTTTAATTTTATTGTTTAATCGAATTGTACGGTTTTCGCGCGTATTCGTTCGGATCGTCACCTGTACGAATACGACGACAACTATACTTTTCGATTTGATTTTCTAATTATTGGATATCGTTCAGAACGTTAAACTTATAGATATATTCGTGCGAATCGTCACTCACACGAATATTCCGGCAGTTTAATATTCACATAATGACGTCCGTTATTGTTTTGTTCTGTACAACCTCACATACATTTATACATAATAAATCCTAACTACAATTCACATAATAGTTCTGTCTTGTCAAATAAGATACCGACTGTAAAACCAAGAATTCAGGATATGATTCCGTAATAGATACGTATAGTTTCGTATTAAACATCAAATGATAATAATACACGTGTAATATACATAGTTCGTACCTGATTTGCTGTACAAGTCACTATTCCGGTTACGGCACTGATGTTACACATAGTCAAGTAAAATGGTTTCTACACAATCAGACTTGTAAATCAAAATCAGGTTCTTTGGAGAAGATTGCAAGTATTGTTATCCTTTTAAACCCATACTGATTATCTAAATCCCTTAGTCATGGTTTTTTATGTTAATGTTCTACATTTCATCTCATTAGACCCACACTTAGGAAATTTAAAACCAAATCAATCCTGAAATCAAGCTTTCAAGTTACCCTCACATATAAACAAACAAGAAATTTCTAAAATCAGATTTTTACAATGGAGGCAGATGAAAGCTTGAGCATTTTTTCTTTTACTTATTTTTATTTTTTTTTCAATTGAACTTAGCTTAGTGGTGTTTCAACAAGGCTGCAACCCGGCGTGTTACACATAAATTTCAGTCCAAATTCTTTCTTTTATTCTTAGCTCAACTTATTTGATGAAATGGGGCCGCCATAAGGCTCGAATTTATTCTCATTAAAAGAGTACTTATGTGCCAAACAAAAATCATATTTTCAAAACTCTCATTTGTTATTATGCAAAGACTCCTTTAATAACTAGAAAACAGTTTCATTAGTTCCAAATTCCCAAGATGTTTCTCACGAAATTCATTCATTTAGATGATATTATACCAATCCTAAGGAACAAAAAAACCAGTTGAGCCTACCCACATATCCTATAACCAAAGCATAGATCCCAATCCAAAAAGTTAAACATGATTGAAACCATCAAACCTAACTTTTCTATCATTTCCCATTCAAAATCTTTGCAACCAACTCCACAAAGACGAAAAGTTCTAAGCTAAAATAAAAATAAAAAAAATTTGGCTCAAATAAACAACTAAAATTCAAAAATTAACTATTAAAGATAAAAAAATCTATAAAATGAAAGTTTCCCATCCCCACACTTAAAGTTTACATTGTCCCCAATGTAGAGAAAAAGGAAAACAACAACAACCAAGAATAAAAACTAAAAACTAAAAAGACTTAGCTGGTTAAAGAAGAAGACTGTCAAGTGCCAGTCTTTCCAAGAAAGCTCCTCAATCTACAAATGCTCCACATGCCATAAACATACAAATAAGATATGCACAAAAAAAAATATCAAGCAACCATCAACACATCCAAAGCATAATAATAACAATATCCAAGAACATGTCCAACCACAAACCAACCTGGCTCCCCCACAAACCAACAAGTTCAAAGTTTACAAAATACAAATTGTTTGAACCCACATAACCAGTAATGAAAGAAAGAACCACAACCAAACACCTCCCCACACTTAGTCTTCATCATCACCACCACCTCGCTTGTCATGCTTGTCAGGAGCCCGATAAAACTCTGGAATGTCAATATGTAGTGAGGTCATCAAATACCTCATGGCATCCTCCTGTCTCATCTGATCAGTGAAACGCCAGTCCCTATACCGCTCATGGTATCCATCCAGCATGTGACATAAGGACTCTAAAGTAAGTGGATCTGGAATGGGCTCCCCAAGAGGGTACTGTCTTGGCGGCATATCTCTCCTAAAAACGGGCCTCTGACGATGGGTAGGCACTGAAACCATAACAGCATCAGCAGCTGCTGTCCCATGTGGGGGCATCATCTAAGGACCCGCAACAAACCCTGCCCACCTAGGTGGGTCATCTCGCTCACAAATACCTGCTCTTCGCAGGTCCCTCAGATCTATCGCGGTGGTCAATGGCCCTAGAGTCATCAAGTCGGGCCTATACGTGTCAAAAACCGCTAAAAACTCAGCAATATGGTAAATATAGGGGCCCATGTCCAATCGCACTCTACCTACACCTCTCCTACCTCTAGCCAAAGATTGAGCCATCACACAAGCCATATTGGCCTCTCTACCCCTCACCATGCAATATAGACAAAACAAGTCAATCCAGTTGACTTTTTCCTCACCAGAATATCGCCCAACAACCGTGCAAGCTAGGACTCTATGGATGTGCTTCAAAACTGGCTCTCGGATCTCAGATTCCACCATGCTGGTGGAAAATGGTGAGTCAGCAATTTTCCCGCATAACTCGCTCAGATCTACCTCAGAAAGACAAAAATCCCTATTCTTCTTAGAAGCACCTCTAAGGGATGATGAAAACATGGGAGATAATACCTCATCCTCAGTATAAAAGCCAGTTACAACAGCTGACTGGGGAATAGACATCTCATACACTCGTCTACCTAAGCAAAATGACACTGCATCCACCGAGTCCAACTCAGAATCGTCATACATAAAGGTGGAATGGAACTCAAGTGTCAGTTCCTAATACTGAGGCCAGTCACAAGCTAACACCCTAACCCACTTCTGTCCTAGAAGCCTTTCCAGTCTCTCTCTATGGCCTAACTGATCAATCAAATCCCAACTTATGTTTCTATGGTGAAGGAGCTCTAAAGAAAGGAATCTGTCGATTCGGTCACTTTCAAAAGTACCGAGCTCAAAGAGAAGCAATGTGTGATCCCTCAATCTCCTGGTCCTAGTGGTGGGTACTCTCTCAGCCTCCAAATATCTGATGGTTCTCTCATCCTGTTGAACCTGAACCGGGGAGTCCGGTTCTCCCCTGGGCCTTGGAGCAGGTCCCCTTCTTCTTTTGGATGTAGCTCTTGAGGATTCGGCTCCAGACATTCCTGAAAACAAAGTTTAAACCAAAACAAAAGCTGCCAAATCAGCATAGAACCCAAGAAATGTAACCGTATAGCATTTCATTCGCGGTTACAAAGCAAACCCAACAAGGTTCCAAACAAAAACCCATGATCTTAACAATGAAAAACTGATTTTTATGGATTAATCAACACTCCTTATCAATTTCTATTCCAAAATCAGCTTCCTTTTTAATTTTTATGATCACAACAACCACTGTCAAAACACAATTTTTACCCAAAACCTAGCATATGGTTCCATGACCCAAAATGAACAAGTTCAAGCATAATGGTGACCAAAGAACTACAAATCAATCATTTCTAAACTGTCATTATGCTAAAATAACAAGAATCAAACAAAACCCAACAAATGAAAACTATGAACTAAATTAAAAATTTGCAACCAAATGCAAGAAAAATGAAATTGGATGGATACATTACCTTAAATACGACTTAGAACACTTGGTAGAGGAGAAAAAATGAAGAAAGCTCCTTTTCTTGGTTGGTGACCCGTCAATGGTGGATGGGGGTGAAGAAGATGAAATGAGGTGGAAGAAATGGGTGGAAATGGTGTTGGAGATGATGGGTTGTGGTCGTGGGTGGTGGTTTTGGTGGTTAAATGGTGGTAGACGGCAGTGATGGTGGTTGAGAATGGAGGGGCGACGGTGGAGAAAGGAGAAATGGGGGTTAAAATTCGAAATCTAGGGCTTGAAAGCAATTTAACTGATCTGGAAAGCCGTAGCGTAGCGCGACACGGGGGCTGAAGGTCCTCGCGTTACGCGAGGGATATTTGACCCGCGTGTTGACCATATTCTGTCGCGTAGCGTGACAATGTGGTGTGTGGGTCTCACGCGACGCGAGGTTGTCCAAATTCCAGAGAGTTGTCTATTTTTCATGCCTTAGCCAAATTTTCACCCCCTAAACTACACTAAATCATCCCAAAATATTCTAAGGCAAAGAAAACATACCTGGTAGCTTCAATCCATCTTTATGACATCAAATTGATTAAAAACCTGCAAAATACATTAAAACACACAAAAATGAAAACGAAAAACGGAAAACAATCATGAAAAACACACCGAAAACACTAGGAAACTACCATTTACAAACTATACACTTGGGTTTCATCCTAAGAACCCTTCTACTCCTTCTTATTCGGGTTTCTCAAGGAGGATCTCTTCCTCCTCATTGTTCTCATCCAACGGTCCTCCTATGTAGTGTTTCAACCTATGGCCATTTACCTTCCATGTGTTGCCATCTACTTCATTTTGTAGCTCAACCGTACCATAGGGAAATACATCTACAACGGTGCAAGGACCCGGCCATTTAGACTTAAGTTTCCCTCCAAACAACTTCAAACGGGAATTGTAGAGCAAAACCCGATCTCCTTCTTGAATTCCTTCAAACCCTTCAACTTTCGGTCGTGCAAAGATTTGTGCTTTTCTTTAATGCTTAATGAATGTGCATAGACCGCATCACGAAGGGCCTCCAACTCATGGATTTGAAAATACCGTTTCTTCGCCGCCTCGGTAAGATCAAGATTTACCGTTTTGAGAGCCCAAAGAGCTCTATGCTCCAATTCAACGGGAAGATGGTACGCTTTGCCATAGATGACCATGTATGGTGTGGTTCCTAAAGGTGTTTTGTAGGCCGCTTTAAATGCCCGCAATGCATCGTCTAACTTGTCGGACCAATCCTTCCGACTTTTCCCAACAGTCTTTTCAAGAATATGCTTCACTCGTCGATTTTCATTCTCCACTTGACTGCTTGTTTGTGGATGGCATGCGGTCTCCAAATGATGAGTGACACCGTAGCATTCTAGGGCCTTTTCTAACATGGTGTTACAAAATTGTGTGCCACGGTCACTTATAAGTGCTCTTGGAGTTCCAAACCGGCTAAACAACTGTTTCAAGAATTTGAGAACAACTCGGGCATCATTTGTAGGAAAGGCTTGAGCCTCAACCAACTTTGACACATAATCTCTCGCCATGAGTATGTACCTATTCCTTTTTGACATAGGGAAAGGTCCAACAAAATCGATGCCCTAAACGTCAAACACTTCCATCACTTGAATGGTGTTTTGAGACATCTCATCCTTCGAGGAGATGTTACCGGTGCGTTGGCAAGGATCACACTTCTTGACAAACTCAAGTGCATCCTTCACCACCGAAGGCCAATAGAAGCCACATCAAACACCTTTTGGGCGGTGGAATGATGGCCATGATGTCCACCCGTCAAGCCTTCGTGACAATGCTTAATGATCTCTAAGCCCTCCTTTCTACTCACGCACCTCATAAGAATTCTATCTCCCCCCACATGATAAAGATACGGGTCATCCCAAACAATATTACCCGCATCCCTAAAGAACTTCTTCTTTTGTTGAGTGGTCATTCCCTCAATCACCACTCCATGAGCAAGGAAGTTTGCCAAGTCGGTGAACCATGGCATTCCTTGCTTCTCCGCCTCCACAAAATCGATCACCTCGTGAGGGAACCTATCTCCTATCTCCTCCTCACGAATCTCACTCCTCTACGGGTCCTCCAACCGGGAGGGATGATTGGCGACCACATTCTCCCCCCTTTCTTATCTTTGATCTAATTGTAAAATTTTGACAACAAAAGAATCCACCTAATGAGACGAGTTTGGCATCTTTCTTTGCAAAAAGAAGCCTCAATGCTGAATGATCGGTAAAAACGGTGGTCTTTGAAAGAACAAGGTACGACTGGAATTTGTCAAAAGCAAATACTACCACTAGAAGCTCTTTCTCGGTGGTGGTGTAATTCTCTTGAGCATCATTGAGAGTCTTACTAGCATAGTTTATAGGTGAAAATGTTTCTCTCCTTTGCCCCAAAACCTCTGCAACGGCTTGATCACTAGCATCACACATGAGCTCAAAGGGTAAGCTCCAATCGGGGGCAACTAAAATGGGAGCACTTACATGCTTCTCCTTCAAAAACTGGAATGCATTCATGCATTCATCATCAAACACAAATGGGGTGTCCTTCTCTAAGATATAGGTCATAGGCCTAGTGATTTTCGAAAAATTATTAATAAACTGCCTATAGAAACCCGCATGACCAAGGAAACTCCTAATGTATTTCACACTAGAAGGTGGTGGGAGTTTACATATGCTCTCGATCTTAGCTTGATCCACCTTAATACCCACTCTAGAGATCTTGTGGCCTAACACTATCCCTTCTGCACCATGAAGTGACACTTCTCCCAATTCAGCATCAACTTCGTCTCCACACATCTCTTTAAGATCCTCTCTAAATTCACCGAACAATGATCAAACGAGCTGCCATAAACCGAAAAATCATCCATGAAAACCTCCATAGATGACTCAGTCATATCCTGAAAAATGGCTACCATGCACCTCTGAAATGTAGCAGGAGCGTTGCATAACCCGAATGGCATACGACAGTAAGCATAAGTGCCATAGGGGCATGTGAAAGTGGTATTTTCCTGATCCTCCGGTGCAATGGGGATCTGGATATACCCTGAAAAGCCATCTAGAAAGCAGTAAAACTGCTGGCCAGCTAACCGCTCCAACATCTGGTCAATGAATGGAAGGGGAAAGTGATCATTCCGGGTGGCATCATTAAGTTTTCTATAATCGATGTAAACTCGCGACCCCGTGACCATGCGAGAAGGAATGAGCTCATTTTTCTCATTCGTGATGACTATCATCCTTCCCTTCTTAGGGACAACCTGAATCGGCTCACCAATGATGAATCTGATATGGGATAGATCAAGCCCGCATCCATCAACTTCAACACCTCTTTCTTCACAACCTCTTGAATGTTAGGATTTAAACGCCTCTGTGGTTGGACTACCGGCTTATACTCATCTTCCATGAGTATCCTATGTGCGCAATAAGCAGGGCTAATGCCTTGGATATCGAAGAGTCTCCAAGCAATAGCACTCTTATACATCTTCAAAACACATAGTAACTTATTTTTCTCCTCCTCACTCAACCTGGATGAGATCACAACAGGTAAAGTGGAATCCTCTCCTAGAAAAGCATACTCTAAGTGGGAGGGCAAAACCTTAAGCTCAAGGGTGGGTGGTGACTCTACAGAGGGTTACTTACTCTCATCCCTCAACTCATCAATCTCTAGCACCTCCGAAATCACTGACACACTCTCATCCACCATCTCTAACTCCTCCTCACTCCTCTCAACTGCCAAATCAGCCCCGCACACGTATTCAAGACACTTATCTACGTGTAACATGAAAGAATTTATGAAGTAAACCGAATGACATGGGTCACTAAAGTCATCTTGATCACCGGGATGTCTCATAGACTTCACAAACTCGAATATGACAGTCTCATCACCCACTCTAAGAATGAGCTTCTCATCAAACACATCAATGATGGCCTTAGCAGTCCGCAAGAAAGGCTGGCCTAGGATGATAGAAACACTCTCATCGGCCTCCATGTCAAGAATCACGAAATCCACAGGGAACACAAATTTATCCACCTTCACCAAAAAATTCTCAACAATACCCTGTGGACACTTGACCGTCCGGTCAGCAAGGGAAAGTGTCATGCGCGCAGGCATAAGGTCACCAAGTGCTAGCTTCTCATATAAAGAATAAGGCATCAAATTGATTCTAGCACCCGAATCAGCTAACGCGTGCCTTAAGTGTCGCTACCAAATAGACATGGGATTTTAAAGATCCCCGGATCTGTTAACTTCTCTGATAGCTTGTTCAGAATCACCGCAGAATGCCCACCACTCAATGGAACATTAGAAAGTTCCCCTAACCAATCCTTGCTCTTCATCAAGTCCTTCAAGAATTTGGCATACTTAGGCACATGCTGAAAAGCCTCAATGAAAAGAAGATTGATCTTCAATTGTTTGAATATATCAAGGAAATGACCATACTCCTTAGCATGCTTTTGGTGAGCTAAACGAGCAGGACATGGAAGTCGTGAATGATCAATCTTAGGACTCGGCCTAACCTCAACCGGTTTCTTCTAAACCGGGACCACTACAGGAGACTCACTGTTCGGTGCTGTACTTGCTGGGCCTGGCCTCATGTGCACCCCTCCAGGAGTCTCCATCTCAATCTCCTCATCCACCGGTTCTTCCTTAACTACCTCAACCGGTGGATCTACTCTCTCACCTTCTCTACCACTCCTAGTGGTCACTGCTTTTACATGTACATTTGGATTAGGCTGTGTGCTGCCCGAAAACTGGCCTTGGGGCCTCTCATCCAAATGCTTAGAAATATCACCAACTGATCTCTGAAGATCAAGAAAAGCAGATTGTTGGTTTTTCAGAAGGATATCATGCTCAACAAGGGTTTTCTGAGTATTAGCATTCTTAGCAACCAACTGTGTCAATAACTCCTCAATCTTACTCATGCTACCCCCCACCACCACCAATACTACTACCCGCCCATGGTGTATGACTCAGATTACTAACCGAAGAATGACCCTGCCCCTGGTTATGAGATAATCCATATTGGAAACCAGGGGGTGACCGAAAGAACGCCAATTGAAGTTCGGGTGGTTTCTCCAATTTTGATTGTAAGAGTTATTAAAAGGGTTAGTGTTACCCCTAGCTTGACCCCCCAAATAGTCAACTGCTCTTGGTCGACCACCAAACACTCTGATGTGGCATGGCCACCCCTACAAATCTCACACCTATCAATCTTCATCTTCAACTGCTTCACATCCCTCGACAAGGCCTCGAGAGCAGCTGCCACACTAGTATCCACATTAACGTGGTGATCTCCTCTCGTTGAAGAGGAAGAACTAGAAATAGGATTGGAATTCCTATTACCAGACCTTTGCTCATACTCAGCCTGAGCAAAACTCCCAAACATATCGTTGCACTCAGTAACATCCCTCTTACCCATAAGATGACCACCCGCAGATGTATCGAAATGAGCCTGGGTCTCATAAGTGAGACCATTGTAGAATTTCTCTACAAGTCCCCAATCAGATAGACCATGCTGGGAGCATCTGTTAAGCAAATTTTGGAATCTCTCCCAAGCAAGGTAATATGGCTCATCGGGTGCCATACTAAAGGAATGGATCTCATCATGAAGGCGGGCTGCATGCTAATGGTTGAGTTAATTGGGTATTTATACACGCTTTTGACAACATTTGCATTTACAGTCGAACATGGTTGTTTTTGTAAACGATTTGATATCGATTCGAGGTTAATGTGATTAATTGATGATTGAAACCAATCAACGTGGTTTAGAACTTACTTAATTTCGTTCTGATTAGTTGTATTCACGCTTGGAATGAGCTGGATTCGAACGAAGGTATAATCGGGTCGAAAGTTGGTTCCTGGATCGGGTAAGGAGGGAACCAGGTAAGGGAAGAGGTATTATCAATTCCATTCCCTCCTTATATTCCTTTGTATTACCAGTTTCGAATTTGGCAATAATTACCCCTCAACTTTATTAAAACAATGTTTTAGTTGTTATAACTTGATATAATTTACTTCAATTTTATAAAGTTATTATAAATAAAGTATGTACATATTTATGAATGTTTTATCGTCGTTTCAATTTTATATTAAAAGTATATAATGAAAACTAAATTACTTTTATACTTTATTTATACATTTTTATAAACATGTTCTAAATATTTCTTTTATGAGTTTTTATTATGAACTTATTTTTTTATTTATTTTATTATTATTATTATTATTATTATTATTATTGTTGTTGTTATTATTATTATTATTATTATTATTATTATTTTTGTATTATATTTTTTTATAAGTTTAATCTATATATAATCTTTTAAAATAAAATTTTCCATTGTTCCTTTAACTTGTAAAGATTTAAATACTTATACACACATATATACATTTAAATCATGTTTAAATTGTTTTCTTAAATAGATATATTATGTGAACATTTACATATAAATACATATACATGTTTACGTGCAAAAATAATAAATACACTCTCAAATTACGTAATAAACTATTTAATAAATATAATTGTTTATCATAAATTACAGGAATGTTACACATGTTGACAAATAAAGGAACTCTAATCTACTGAAACCTGTGTGATGATTGTGTCTTTTTGTGAGGTTGAGAATTTTAGTCTGGTGAATCACGTTATTCATTTGTACAACACTTTAAAACTCGTTTTCATTATATAAGTTAACATATGCAAATGGCGTGTTAACATGATCTCAGAATTACTCTAGGAAAGTATAAGATAAAATTGGGGTGTGTAGGTCTGTTTTTTCCTTAGTCCAAACCCAAAGAAAAAATATCAATTTTTTGGTTTTTAAACCCTTTTGGATTTGGTTTTTTATCTTTTTAAAACACATCTGGGTTTGGTTTGGGTTTCAGTTTTTTCGGTTTTTCTACGTAAGTCTAAAATTAGGGTTATAAAAAGACGAATCAAATATTGTACATGTACTAAAAATATTTAAAATACAACGCTTCTTAATATTTGAAATTATATATAACATTTTTAAATTTAATAAAATCATTTTTTCTTTTAGTATGATAAGTCATATACGATTTTTATATGACTTTTCGTATTAAGAATCAAGAAAAATAAAAATAGGCGGTTTTATAAATTATTAAAATTTTTGAAATTTAATATGTACGTATGTGCGTGCGTACATACATACATACATACATACATACATACATACATACATACATACATACATACATACATACATACATACATACATACATACATACATACATACATACATACATACATACACATGTATTTGGTTTTCTCGGTTTTTATTTTAGGTAAAACCAAACCAAACCAAACCAAACCCAACCAAACTTTTGGTTTTTAGAAAACTTATACCAAACCCGTTGGTTTATAATAGGGTTTGGTTATTTCGGTTTGGATTTTTGGGCTTTTGGGTTTATTGATATTTTAGGTTTCATGCACAATCTTAAGAAAAATAAAGACGCAAGAAATAACTTTAAAGATTCGAGTATACTTCCCTCAACTATTTCAATGTTATAAGACACAAACAATCCACACTTAGCGACTTGAAATTGATAGGTTATATACACAAAGCTACAATTGTATCCTTAATGGAACACAAGACTGAACTTATACTAGAAACAAACTAAAGCATATTCTATTATCCTATTGTGGCTTGACAGGCAACATTACATTAATTACAATTATTACAAATACCTACATTGACATTTATATAATAAATGCCGATGATACAGAAAACTGATTCGTGTTGATCTTCAATGTCTTAGGTAATCTTCTAAAATCCGTCTAGTTATGGGAGTTAAATTGCTTTTCTGACTATGACTAGAATATCTTTTTATTATGTTATGTCTTCCTTAGCCAGTTCTACAATTTTCTTTGAATATCTGAAGCATCGGTATATAATCTAGGTTGGAAGTAGCTTTGAAACAGAAATTGTCCATTGAAAGCTGATGTGCATCGGAGGTTGATGTGTTTTAGAAACTTTAGTTTCCTCTAAATTTGTAGAAACTCTAGAGATCTTGAAAGCAATGTGGTCTTCTGATGTTTTAAGAAGTACATTGGTTAACACTTATCTTAAGAAGAACTTTTGCTCGATATTGATCATTACATATTGAATGTTTTCTAATGTTTTGTGTAACATCAGTGCCAGAACCGTACCGGAACAGTGATCTTAAACAGTAACATGAACAGTAAACAGGTACGAACTATATACATTTCAGTGCATTTCATATTCATATCAATTATCATTATCATTTGGTGTTATCATATAGCAAACTCAGAACTATTTTAGAGAAACAAAGTTCATAACTATGGTTCATTAGTCAGGTAAATATCTGGCAACACAGAACCATCATGGGATTATTTGTTAGGATTTATTATGTATAAAAGTATGTGAGGCTTCGTAGAACAGAACAACAGGAATGTCGTTAAGTGAATGCTAAATCGACGGATTATTCGTATAGGTGACGATCTGTGCGAATAAATCTGGAAGTTTAATGTTCTAAATGATATTCGATAATTAGAAAACAATATTGAAAAGTATAGTTATCGACGTGTTCGTACGAGTGACGATTCGAACGAATACGCGCGACGACCGTACGATTCAATTTAAACAGTAAATTTAATATTTTTGAAAATTTAAAATAAACAAGAGATATTTAATTAATTTATTAGGAATCACAACCTAAATTTATTTTATAAATTTTTACTTTAAAACCCAACCGTTGTATTGAAAATTTACGAAGGAACGATGTGTTACGCGAAACCGAACGAGACTGAACAACCGGGTATTTTTTTTCTAAGTCTTTAATGACCCTTTAATGTCACCACCAACCTCCATCAACCTATTACCATTTCCAAATTCATTACACTCTCTCTCTAGCTCTCTCTCTTAAGTTTCCAACTTCTCACTACAAGTTTTTGCTTGATTATACTCGGATCCAAGTGATTTTAGGCTCACAACGATCACCAAGTCAAGTAGATTAAGGAAGTACAAGTTATTCAAGCCTTATTTCACCAATTTTGAGCTAAAGATCTAGTTTAATTTCGGTTTTTAGTGTGTAATCTCGAATCTTATACCTTATGGTGTTCCTAACCAATCTAATACCTCAGATACACTTAGATAAACCAATGTAGATGATTAGGAAACCTGGAAAATGATTTGTAACCGGTTTGAGCCACAAGAAAGGGAAAGATAATACAGGTTCGTGGAACATCTAGGCGGCCGAACCTTTTTGGGCCGAAGGAGAGGGTGGTGAACCCTATGAGCCACGAACCCTGCACCTGCAACGAACCTGTGCCAGCTGCTCACGAACCTGTTGATCACCTGCAACGAACATGTGGTTGTACAACTACCAGGTTGGCCGAACCTTTCCCCATCATGGCCGAACCCTCGTGAGACAAACCTAACGCATGCGAACCTAGAAACCCTAGCCGAACCTCCTTTAAGGTGTCACGAACCTATTGAAGCAGCATGCATTGCCGAACCTTAGTCAAACTAAGAAACAGGGCCACGAACCCTTCTATACGACCGAACCCTCTGGCTCACGAACCAGGACTTAGCCGAACCATCAAGATCACGAACCCATTAGCAGTGGCCGAACCTAGCATTCCTCTTGGCGAACCCTCTAAGCACTCACGAATTAGATAAACTAAGAACCTAGGGTTTCCCTTTAGCCGAACCTTTCTCTTAAACAAACCTGGAACCAGCCGAGGTCAACATGGCCGGACCCTAAAGGTTCGTGGTAGATGATGAACTAGCCGAACCATGTCTGGAATCCATAGGTTCACTGGTCTGGAGCATATTGAATTCGGTCCTTGACAAAATATGATGATTCTAAGGTAATTGCATGCATGGGATGGATTAATATCGTGTATGTGTGCATGGGATGAGAGCTAGAGATTTCTTTACATAAAATCACATTGGATGATAGGAAGCTCTTGAATCAAGTATTAGTTAAACATAGGTTTAAAAGTCCTCTAACTAACATACTCATGATTGCTTTAATCTAGGAAGTTGACTGGGGAATTAATTGGCAATCAAAACTATCAATGGGCCAAGGTAGGCCCAATGAGCCAAACCTAAGCCACCGTGGGTGGAAAGTTAACTTAAATGAAAATTTATGAAGTTTAATAAGAGAAAATGTTTTATGAGTTCAAGAGGATCAAAACAAAAAGCTTTGTAATCACATGGAAATCAAATATCATCAATTGGGCCTAAGTGGGCCCAATGGGTATAATTAAAGCCCATCATATGACTAATGGATTCAAAGCTAAGTTAATGATATTTTGAAGTGATTTATAAACTTTGTTACAATAAAGTAAACGATTTTCTATACTTATGTTTTAATTTAAAATGAAATTAATTAAAAATGTTAATCAAGACTTACTGTGACTAACTAGGGGATATGGGTTACAAATGGGGATTCAAGATAGACTAGTTAGATAAAACCTTAGAAGTACAATAGTAATATAAGAAACTTAGTTGCACACCGAGACCAAACGTTTGATACGATGACTAATACGTATACTTATCGTATTCGAACTCTCTTAAAACAAATCAGGATCTGAAGATACTTAGGTTACCAGCAAAGAGCGCGCATTTTGTGATAGTACAGTACACGGCAACACAGGTGAGTTCATTGCCCCTTTTCTAACATTTTTGTTTTAAAACGCGGGGCTGAGAAGCATGCGTAAACTGTTTTATTTAAATTGTTTACTTAAATGCTTTTACTTGTATATGTTTTATATGTATAACTGTTATTCTAGATTCCTGTCTAGATGAACTGTTTCAAATCAAAGAAATAGTTACAAAGAACTATTTTCAAAGAACTAAAGATCTAAAACAAAGAACTATTTTCAAAGGTCTATTTCAAAGAACTAACGATCTATTTCAAAGAACGATTTCAAGGGTGTGTTGTCAAAGAACGATCAACGAATCAAGAGTACGTTTGTTCAACGAATCTAGTATTCAATGTTCAACGAATCAAGTACATTTTACAACGAAACTAGACGAATCAACAAATCATTTTCAAGAGAAAGTATAGGAAATATCAAAGATAACATATGCCAACAAAACTATACGAAACAAGGGACGAAACTAGACGAATCGAGTACGAAACAAAAACCCTACATTTCAAGAAGTCCTAGCTAGACCGTTTGATTTGTAGGTCATATGTTTGATGATATTTACAGAATCCCTTTACTACAAAGTACCTGATTGCTATACTGGTCCACTCGAGTTGACCAAGGCCCAATCATTAGGGCTTAGATTTTATTAAATGTTTATTTATTTATTTAATTAAGCATTTATAACTATTTCTACAATTTTTGTGGTTCATCATATTTGTGTGATGAACTGAAGGAACCAATATAGATTCAAATTATTGTATTTACAGGAACAAAGAACTGAAGAACTAATGGGTTATTGGTAGGGGTAAAATGCTTAATTATAATTAACACCAATGTCCTATGCGGATGAGTATGTGGTGGGACGGCGTCTGGGCGGGTTGTAGGCTCGACTCAGGGGTATGCCCCATATATAAGCATACCGATCTGGATGATACATGTGATGTTAATGAGATTAAGGTTGTTACCCGAGAGTTTAACAAATGTTTTGAGTGTACATTAGAACCATAGTGGAATGGAAGTGTATGGTAGGTAAAAATGCTTAATTATCATTAACAACAGTGTCATATGCATATTAGTATGTGGTGGGACGGCGTCTGGGCGGGTTGTAGGCTCGACTCAGGGGTATGCCCTATATATAAGCATATCGATGTGGATATTACATGTGATGTTAATGAGGTTAGGGTCTTTACCGAAAAAGGTTTACAAATCATTTTCAATTACTAAACTATATGAACTCACCAACCATGTGTTGACTTTATTTTGCATGACTTGTCAGGTGACGAACAGGTCAATTAAGAAGCTTATGCTTTTGGACTAGGACTTCAGATAGAAGACTTAGTATTTTTGGACCTGCATACTTTTGGAACATCATTATACAATTATTTTGTATATCTTGTGCAGTTACAAGATAGAAATCTTATGATGTTTATGACATATTTACATTGTTAAATTATGAACGATACGGATGTAATTTAACTTTGTAATTCTATTCTTTTTAGCATTTCTCATTTATATCATGTGCAATGTAAACAATCTGATCATTTCGATTATCACTCACGATATCGCGCCCCGGGAACCTTCCGCCCTACAAGGACTCCGATCCAATCCCGCCGTCTTGGGGCGTGACATTTTGCTATCTTCGTAAGTTTTGTCTTCTATCTGTTCATTGGCAATCAACACTACCTTCTAATATGTGGTGTCTTTAGAAGCTTTGTATGTTTATTCATCAAACTACAACACAACCTTCTGATGTGTTGGTGTTTTCGAAAGCTTTGTCTCCGATCTTTCTGGTCATTAGAATGTTAGAGATGTTCTTTTGAGCTTTCAGTCTTTAAAAGGTTATTTTTTTCCTTTAGAGAACTCAAAGTTTTTGAAGGATAATTTCATCCTGTCACACCCCGAGCCGGCGGGGTAGGATCGGATTCCCCGTCGGGCGGAAGGTTCCCGCGGCGCGATATCGTGAGTGATAATCGTGATGATCAGATTGTTTACATTGCACATGATATAAATGAGAAATGCTAAATAGAATAGAGTTACAAAGTTAAATTACATCAGTATCGTTTATAATTTAACAATGTAAATCTACCATAAACATCATAAATTTTCTATCTTGTATCAACACAAGATATACAAAATACATTGTATAATGATGTTCCCAAAAGTATGCAGGTCCAAAAATACTAGTCTTCTATCTGAAGTCCTAGTCCAGAAGCAATAACTTCTTAATTGACCTGTTCGTCACCTGAGAAGTCATGCAAAAAGATCAAGTCAACACATGGTTGGTGAGTTCATATAGTTTAGTATTTGAAAAGTAGTTTTGTAACCCTTTTTTGGTAAAAAACCTAACCTCATTAACTTCACCTGTAATATCCGATTCGGTATGCTTATATATAGGGCATACGAAAGGGTCGAGCCTACAACCCGCCCAGACGCCATCCCACCACATACTAAACCACATATGACATTGTTGTTAATGATAATTAAGCATTTTTACTTACCAATCACTTCTGTTCCACCATAGTTCTAACATACACACAACATTTGTTAACCCCTCGGGTAACAACCCTAATCTCATTAACATCACATGTATCATCCAGATCGTTATGCTTATATATAGGGCATACGAAAGGGACGAGCCTACAACCCGCCCAGACGCCATCCCACAACATACTAACGCACATAGGACACTGTTGTTAATGATAATTAAGCATTTTACCCCTACATTAACTTCTTAGTTCTTCAGTTCTTTGTTCCTGTAAATACACTTTGAAATCTCTGTTGATTCCTTAAGTTCATCACGCAATCATGATCAACCATACATGTATAAAAACAATTCAATAAATGCTTAATTAAATAAATAAATAAACATTTAATAAAATTTAAGACCTAATGATTGGGCCTTGGTCAACTTGAGTAGACTAGTCTAGCAATCAGGGTTCTTAGTAGTAAAGGAGATATGTAAACCTCATCAAACATGTGACCTATAATCAATCAGTCTTGCTAGGACATCTTTTGATATATAGGCTTTTATAGTTCTTTAGACCGTCCATAGTTTCGTATAGTTCTTTAGTTCTTTGGCACCTGTTATCTTTGAGCATTTCCCAGATGTTCCACAAAATAGTCAGGGAATACTGTAAATATCATCAAACATGCGTCTCATATTCGATCAGTCTAGCTAGGACACTTTCAAACCTGAGAATGGCACATGCTATCTTTGATATTTCCCAGTTAGACCCTTGAAATAGTTCTTGGTACTTAGTTCTTTGAAATTGATCGTTAGTTCTTTGACAACACCCCTTGAAATAGTTCTTTGAAATAGATCGTTAGTTCTTTGACAACACACACTTAAAATAGTTCTTTGAAATAGATCGTTAGTCCTTTGAAATAGACCTTTGAAAAATAGTTCTTTGTTTTAGATCTTTAGTTCTTTGAAAATAGTTCTTTGAAAATAGTTTCTTTGATTTGAAACGATTATCTATTCATAAGGAATAAACAACTTACTTTGAATTCCAGTATATTGTATACCTAAACATAATCTAGGATAACAATTATACATATAAACATATGTTAAGTAAAAGCATTTAAATAAATATAATCTTGCGAAAATAATTTACGCATGCTTCTCAGCCCCGCGTTTGAAAACAAAATGTTTAGAAAAGGGGCAATGAACTCACCTGTGTTGTTGTGCAATAGAAGTATCACAAAATGCGTGCTCTTTGTTTGTAGGTTAGGTTTCTTCAGTTCCTGAGTTGGTTTAATAGAATTCGAATCCGATAAGTATGTATAATAGACGTCGTATTTGCGGTGTGCAACTAAGTGTCCTAGATTACTAATGCGCTTCTATAATTCCTTCCATCTAGTCTAAGACATTCCCCATAATTGATCCCCAATCCCACATTATTAATTATATGTATTTAGTCAATTATTTTAAGTTAACCCATTTTAAGATGAACATTTAATTATAAAAATACTTTATTTTAATTTGAAAGAGCTTACCATTTAATTTCTTTTATTAGAACATAAGTAGTTTAAGAAACGTGAACTTACACATGTTGGGCTATGGTTTAGCCCATTGGGCCAACTTCGGGCCCATTACTAGACTTTGAGCTTCAAACGATTTCTTTTCAAACACTTTGATTAACCAAGGCTAGATAATTTAACTAAACCATCTAGATTTGTTACATAATCTTATGAATTTTCTTAAGGCTTAAATGTTACAATTAAATCAACACTCCAACCTTCAGATTTTTGTTTTGATTCTTTGATCTCGTAATAGATTCCCAAGTGTTTTAACTCTATTGATTTCAACACACACGTTTAGATCATGAGGTGATTTATGAAAACCCTATTAGTGAAAACCTTAATCTAGGGTTTCCTTATATTTTAGGCTAACCCCACATAAAATAACTCATGATTAGCTGCTATAATCCTTAGGATTACTCTAGTGTTAAATGTGATAGATTTCTCATGCATACTCATTTGTTGGATTTTTAAATTAATGCATGCACACACATTTCTTCCATGCATGCACACACACACACACTTGCTTGATTTACCCACATCCGGTTCTCATGCATGTACGCCCCCACGATTGCCGTGCACTTAACCGAACAGGTTTCATTAGGACGGTCATGCGAATGGGTCTTGGTGTGCGAATGAATCTATGCGAATAAGAGGGTGGCCGAATGAAGGTGACCATACTGTTTTGTGGTTCGGCCGAAAGACAACACCCGATCGAAAGGCCCTTGGCCCGAATGAGGGTATGGGCGAATGGGGGTTGATCCGAGTGAATCTTGACCGAATGTGTGAGCTAGGGCGAATGACTACAACCTAGCCGAATGAAACTGGCCGGTCGAATGGGACCATGGCCGAAAGACGGTTGCCGAGCGAAGGACTAGGCTAGCGAAGGATGGTTTCTTCGGTAGGTCTATTCGGCGAATGAGGGTTAGGTGCTCATTCGATGGGCTAAACTTGGCCATTCTGCCGATCGAGACCCCAACCTAGCAGCCACGATTCTTCGAGTATCTAGCCATATAATGAAAGGGGATTTGTTCCTAGCACTCATTAAAGTGATTTTTGTGGTGTTCTCCTAAGGTTTAGAAGGATATTAGCCGGGTTCTCATGGGGTTCGAACCTAGGGCTTCCAAACCCTAAAATCGAACAAAAACATAGATTTTACCTCGAATCTGATGGATGAAACTTTAGATCGGTTGTACTTCTTTGATCTACTAGTGATGGTGGTCGTTTTGACACCAAAATGGTTCAATTTCGTGAAGAAATGGTGGTGTTCTTACTTGGTTTTCTAGGGAGAGAAAGAAGAGAGAGAGTGAGAACGAAAATGGGGTATGAACTTGGTAGGTGGAGATGAAAGATGGCATTCATTTCCATCATAAATGAGGGTAAAAATACCCGGGTTCGTTCGGTTTCGCGTGGTCTCGCGTAAAAGTGTCGATTTTTCCCCGTTTTCGTAACGAAATGACTCGGTTTTAAAATAGAATCTATAAAATTATTTTAGGTTGTGATTCCTAATAAATTAACTAATATCTTTTATTAATTTTAAATTTTCAGAAATAATTAATTTACGGTTTAAAATCGAATCATACGGTCGTCGCGCGTATTCGTTCGAATCGTTACCCGTACGAACACGGCGATAACTATACTTTTCAATATTGTTTTCTAATTATTGAATATCATTCAGAATGTTAAACTTCCAGATTTATTCGTACAGATCGTCACCTATACGAATAATCTGTCGGTTTAGCATTCACATAACGACATCCGTTGTTATTTCGCTCTGTAAGGCCTCACATACGTCTATACATAATAAAATCCTAACAGATAATCGCATGATGGTTCTGTATTGCCAGATAATTATCTGACTCAAGAACCATAGTTCTGAACTTGGAATCTGTTAAATGTTTCTGAACTTGTTGTTTGATAGCACAAAATGATAACAAAACATGATCTGAATATGAAAACATACTAAAACACACATAGTTCGTACCTGATTACTGTTCAAGTTACTGTAAAGATCACTGTTCTGGTGACGTTTCCGGCACTGATGTTACACATCCTTCTGATTCGTCCTTGGAATTTCATTGAAGTTGGTATTTGTTGGGAGTGCTTTGGAGACCCGGGTTGTGGTTTGATAAGCACCAACTTTAATTGATCCTATCCTATGGTGATGTAACAAAAACTCTTCAATCTTTGTCTTAGTTCTCAAAATATTTCCCCCATCTTCTTTACCATTATATTTCCTCGTGTTGCACATTGATATATATATATATATATATATATATATATATATATATATGTATGTATGTATGTATGCAGATATAAGATACAAATAAACAAAAGTGTATCATTAAATATACTATTTATAAACTTGAATATATAGATATTATATATATATATATACATGTATGTATATATATAATGGAATATAACATTCGGAATTCTCTGAAGAACATGCGCGACTGAGCAACACTCAAACCAGGTCAATACTTCGTCAAATCCAAGTAAGTTTAGGCTTATTTCGATCGGTTTTAGATGAGGAACGTAAGCCCTATATTTTTAGACTCTCATAATTCGTGTTTTAATCGAATTGGATCAATTTGATTTCTAGGGTTCTTCTGGAATTTGGAGGTATTCTCAAGTGTGTTTATTTTGAATTCGAAATAGATTACATTCCAGAAAAACAGTATAAAAACAACTGTGCAAACATTTGATTTTGAGGGAAGAGTCTCGGGTTCAAATCTCGGTATGACCGGTTTTAGATTAAAGCCCTTTTTCTTGTTTCTTTTATTTCACTAACCAAATCAACTCCAAAAATTCTAAAAAAAATCACATAAATTAAAAATGATATTTTAAACATTCTTTAAAAAAATCGTAATTTATCAGATTTTATTTCTATTATTTTGCAATTTAAATTGTTTTTAAATGGTTTAAAATATACTAAAAATAACAAATCAATTTTAAAAATTATGTACGAATATTAAAATTTTTAGAATTTATTTCTATTATTTTACTATTTAAATTGTATTCAAATAGTTTAAAATATAAAAAGAATATTAAAACAATTCGAAAAATTCTAAAAAACTTAAAGAAATTATAAAACATGTTTATAAACATTATTGAAAGATTTGAAGAATTTTTGGACTTTCCTTTTATAAAATTTATATTAATTGTTTAAATAAATTTTAAAAGGTAAAAATTATTATTAAAAATAATTTAAAAACACAGTAAATTATTTTTGATATTCTGAAATCATTTTATGCTAATATAATTAGTTTTATTAAATAAAGTAATTATTTAAATAAAAATCTATTTAAACTTTATAGTAAAATTTTAAAGACTTTTTAGGAAAATATATATTCATATGTATTGGGATATTTTAATTAAATATCCTGAAATAATTATAATAATATAGAATAATATTTTTTGAATTATTTCAAATGAAATATTATCTATATTGTTATCAAGTTGTTAAAACACAAGAACAAATATATAATTCAAAGAATTGAATTATAAAAACTTAAAAAAATATTTTTTTGTTACATTCAAATAAAATATTGTCCTCATAATATTTGTGTAAACAAATCACAGTCATAAAACCTTTCTTATATGGGGTTTAGGAATTTCAAATTAGGGTTATTGCCTTTAGGAAGATCCAATAAGAAGGACATAGACTTTTAAGTGCATATGAACTTTAGAACTTATACAAACTCATATTATATTGTAGGGTGATTTTTGACTTCACAAACATTCATCCTTATTCAAGATCTTCTTTTGATCAAAGCATGACAAGTGAGTTATTCTCGTACTTTCCTTTTTACTTTTATAAGTTTTGGGAACGTCACATATGTCTTATTTCAAGTAAATGTATTATTAGAGTCAAAACATGTTGCAATTACTTAGTTTGGTATATTGGCTTTAAGTGTTATGTGCATTACATGGATGATAGAACATGTGATAACTTAGAATTCTTGTATGCATATTCAGATACACAAAAGTAGCCTAAGAATGGTTAGATACCTTCTATGCTTAGACTTTGGTCTTTGTGCTAAAAAAGTGAAATGTGTACATTTGCAAACTTGTAAATTAACTAACTTAATTAAGGTCTTGCAAACCTTGATTTATAAGTTATGTTATATTACGTTTGAGGACAATTGTAAAGGACAAAGAAAATTGAAAAGACTTGATTACTTATACAGGATTGAATGACAAATACTTGTGATGACTTGTTATGAATTCTTAGGTTTAGCATGATTCTAGAATACTTGTAATAACATAGACTTAGGCTTATTACCATTTGGACTTTGCAATGCATCCCTTTATTTATATACACATATTACAACTTGTATGAGTGCTCACCAAATATACAAATAGTTGAAAAATTGTATTTTACATATGTGACAGGTAAATGAAGATGGGAAGACATAAGCTAGGCTTAGATGTCACACCCGGGGCGGGCTGGCTGGATCAAAAACTCGTCGGGCAGAATAGTCCCGGGGCATGATTGAATCGGAATTATCTGATTGTTTACATAGAACATGATAATATGAGAACACTAGTTTACATTAACATAATAAAATTAAATTACAACTGTTTTAATAATTTAACTCTATTACAACTTGATTGGGACATCTTGGGCATGACCTAGATTTTTCACAAAAATTGCTTGCAAAAAAGTAAGTCTTAAATCTTGTAGTCGATGAGGCCTTGTAAGATTTCTTGCAGGAGTTGTAGGGTCCTCTAATGGATCCTATCTTTCTCTCTCTAAAATGCATCCTGCTTACACATGTTCATCATGTAAAATATTTTAACACTAGGTTGGTGAGTTCATGCGAGTTTTAAAATATTAGGTTTTGTAAAAGGCTTGAAGAAAACTCTTTCCGTTCACAAACGGTATTTGAAAATGATGTGTAAATGGTGCTTAAAATACGAATGAATTACACACATGTTAAATTTCTAAACCTCATTACTGACACCTTCCCAAATCATCGAAGGTAGTTTATATATTGGGCATACGTAAAGCCAAGACTCGACCGCCAACCCACCACCCCTTCGATAATCCACGAGGATGTCCTTAATGAAAATCAGATTTCCTCCACCTCTGTACTTCTATTCGTTACGAAAAAAAAATTGGAAAAGAAATATCTTGAGGAAAGAGAGTGTATGCTTTGTCTCCTAATATATAAAAACTTGTTTTATTTTGTTTAATTGAAAATCACAAAGTTTACACTCCGTTCCTGTTTGTTTTAACCTTGTTTGTCCTGAACCCATTTGAAAATCGTTCAAGCTTGACATTGAAAACTGTTCAAATTAGAACTCTTGAAATAGATTATGAATTTGTTTATTAGTGTGGTATGTCCGTAATATCACACATGTGATCATTTACCAAACCTAACTAATTTGCCCTTGTTGATCAGATCCCATGGACATGACCTTTGGACATGTACACTAACGTACCAGCATCTGCGCTGGAGGTTGGTTAGAACTATGGTACGTACGTTACCGTCGGTTGACCCATGTCAGCTAATGGTAAATGACACTTGAAAGGGACTTACTTTAGAATTCCTACGCGAATTTTTGATGTGTATGATGTGTGGACACATGCTCTAGTAAATTACCCTAGACAGATAATCTTCTAAGCTTGTTGTTTGTATGATTTGGATATGTAACACCAGCTCTCGATGATGTGTTCGTTCACCTCTTGGTTGGTCACAAAGCCTCGAACTGTTGTGGTCAACGGGCGCTCCCTTGCTGAGTTGTGTTCGAAATCCTTGAAATCATTTTTTGTGTTTGAAAAGTCATGTTGATGCTATGAACGCTTAGTAAAATAGTTTAAAATACACTTATTTGATTAACATTAGAATAAGAGGTGTTAAAATAATTTCTTCTTTTACTTTAATTGAAAATAACTCTTATTTGAATATCCTTCGAACATGATATTTCATGTTCTCAGCCCCAAATGATTGGAAGGCAGAAAATTGAAAAGAAAGGGTATATGAACTCACCTGTTGTGACAACTAATAACTGACCGTTCGGCAACCATACGGTATGTGTACTTTCATTTACTATTGTGTGTAAATTCTATGCGAATAACATTTATGTGATAACAAATTCTGTGAAACTTATAACAGTTATATGTGTTTCAATGAAAATTTGAAATCAAAACATATAACATTTCATGTGAAACAATAATTGTGATAACAAATGGCAATAACAATTCGGTTGTGATCTGAGAAAACAGTGTGAAATCAGTGAAAGCAATGGTAAATACAGTTGGGTCTAGTTGTGTTCGTCTGTGAGACAGATTTGAAGAATCAAAACAACAACTTGATATCGTTTTATAGTCATAAAATGACAGTGTGTTTTCGTGGGGAACGATTCACACAAACATATGTTTGGGTTTAACGTTCTGAATGACATCTGAAATGTAGAAAAGAAAATCAGAAAGTAAAGCCATCGTCGTGTTCGTTCAAGTGGCGATTCGAACATATACGCGCGAAGGTGATACAATCTGAAGAAACGCTAAAAATGAACGATTTCGAAACTTTAAAATAAGAAAAAGAAATATAAAATATTTATTAGGAAATATCACTTTAAAAAGATTAAAAAGAAACCATTTTAAATTTAAAACGTAAAAGTTACGTTACGTTTCGTAAACGTTATGAAAATGCGAAACCAAGCAACCTGAACGTACCCGAAATGAAAAGGGGTATAAAAACCCTTAAACACATTTATTTCCACATTTAATATCACAAAAACCCCTCTCCTCTCTTTCTCTCTCTCTCATCTGACCCTTTCTCTCTCGACAATCTCTCACTAGATTTTGAACTCCAAAATCTTCAATTCATAACCTAATAACTTGTATTTGGTATCAAATCAAAGCTCTTGACATCCACAACACGAAAGTACAAAGGATCGGATTTAAAATCAACTAAATAGAAGGTTAATGAAGCTCAAAGTCTCGGTTTTTCAGGGTTTATGTTAAACCCGAATGGATGAGCTTGTAACTCGATTTTCAACAATTAAATCACATTAGAAATGCATGAGAATGAGTTCACCATGCTTTGAATATGCTGGAATAACTATCTGGATCAGCTGGTGATTGTCACACCCCGAACTGGCGGGGTTGGATCGAAGTCCCCGACGGGCGGAAGGTTCCCGGGGCGCAATATCGTGAGTGATAATCATGATGATCAGATTATTTACACTGCACATGATATAAATGAGAAAATGCTAAATAGAATAGAATTAGAAAGTTAAATTATATCAGTATCGTTTATAATTTAACTATGTAAGTCTATCATAAACATCATAAAGTTTCTATCTTGTAACTATACAAGATATACAAAATAATTGTATAATGATGTTTCCAAAAGTATACAGGTCCAAAAATGCTAAGTCTTCTATCTGAAGTCCTAGTCCAAAACCATAAGCTTCTTAATTGACCTGTTCGTCACCTGAGAAGTCATGCAAAAAGACCAAGTCAACACATGGTTGGTGAGTTCATATAGTTTAGTATTTGAAAATGATTTGAAAACCTTCTCCGGTAAAGACCCTAATCTCATTAACGCCACATGTAATGTCCACATCGGTATGCTTATATATAGGGCATACCCCTGAGTCGAGCCTACAACCCGCCCAGACGCCGTCCCACCACATACTAGTGCGCATATGACACTGTTGATAATGATAATTAAGCATTTTTACCTACCTTACACTTCCATTCAACTATAGTTCTAATGTACTCTCAAAACATTTGTTAAACCCTCGGGTAACAACCTTAATCTCATTAACAGCACATGTATCATCTAAATCGGTATGCTTATATATTGGGCATACCCCTGAGTCGAGCCTACAACCCGCCCAGACGCCGTCCCACCACATACTAATCCACATAGGACATTGTTCTTCAGTTCTTTGTTCCTGTAAATACAACGATTTGAAATCTCTATTGATTCCTTAAGTTCATCACAAAATATGATCAACCACAATAATTGTACGAACAGTAAAATAAATGCTTAATTTAAATAAATAAATAAACATTTAATAAAATCTAAGTCCTAATGATTGGGCCTTGGTCATACTCGAGTCGACTAGTGTAACAATCAGGTACTTAGTAGTAAAGGAGATCTGAAAATATCATCAAGCATGCGACTTATACTCAATCAGTCTAGCTAGGACATCTTTTGAGTAATAGGATTTTCTTGACCGTTCTTGACCGTTCTTGACCGTTCACATGCTATCTTTGAATATTTCCCAGATTTTCCTCAAAATAGTTCTTTATAAATAGTTCGTTAGATCATTAGTTCTTTGACAACACCCTCTTGAAATAGTTCTTTGAAATAGACCGTTAGTTCTTTGAAATAGACCGTTAGTTCTTTGAAATAGATCTTTGAAAATAGTGCTTTGTTTTAGATCTTTAGTTCTTTGAAAATAGTTCTTTGAAAGTAGTTCTTTGATTCACAAAGTTATTTACTCATGCTGAATAGATAACTTGTTTTAAAATTCAATAAACAGTTTACCTAGACAAAGTCTAAAATAAACAGTTATACATGATAAACATATAAAATTTAAAAGAATTTAAGGAAACAATCTAATTAAAAACATTTTACGCATGCTTCTCAGCCCCGCGTTTAAAAACAAAATGTTTAGAAAAAGGGGCAATGAACTCACCTATGTTGCTGTGCAATGAATCACAAAAGATGATGCGCGCTCTTTGAGTTTTGCTTACATATCTTTAGCACCTGGCTTGTTTTAAAAGAATTCGAATACATTAAGTACATATGGTAGTTGTCGTATCTAGGGTTTGGTCTCGGTGTGCAACTACGTGTCCTAGGTTACTAATGTGTTTCTAAGACTTCATCTAACCTATTACCCGTTATTAACCCTTATCCCACAAATCATTTTAAGTCTTTGTTTTAAACATTTTCAAGTTAGTTCATTTTATGTTAAACACTTATTTAATATCGTTTAAATTGATTTAATAAACTTTAAACTTAACTACTTTTAAGAAACGTGAGTTTACGCATGTTGGGCTTTGATTAAGCCCCTTGGGCAACTTCGGGCCCATTACTCGAATTTGATCTTCAATTGATTTCCTTGTTAGTTCTTTGATAAACTAAGCCTTGATAGTTTATAAAAACCATCTAAATTAGTTGTAGATCTTTATAACTATTTCTAAGGTTAGGTGTTAAGAATCTACTCAACACTCTAAACCTTAGGCTATGCTTTGGATCCCTTATGATTTCTCAAAGTTGTGGTTTTTTTTAGTTTTATGTTTGCCACTCTTGTTTGTCTTTTATAAGGCTTTAGTGTTTATGATTCCATGTACCCACATACCAAATGCATGTGCTCATACAAGGTGAACCCATGCACTCACATACATCACACATGGGATTAAGTATTTCCATCCATGCATGCATCTTTACAATCCCACCCATGCTAGAGGTTACTTAGTCCTCTACCCGTGCGTTCACCCGAATGGAACCCCGACTAATGATGTGCCTTGGCCGACTGACACATCCCGACCGAATGGTGTCCAGCGAAACAGAGGCCGATCGAATGAACGGTTGGACCGAATGATGTGGGTCGAATGAGGAATCGCCGAATGAGATGGTGTAGTGGTGACCGACTGATTGTGGTCGAATGACCCATGGTTCAGGCGAATGACAATGAGCGACCGAATAAGGCCGATCGAATGGTGGTTCCTTCGGCGGTTGGTCTTTCGGCTAACCAATACTGCTTCAGCCCCTTCTCATTCGGGCGAATCATCTGGTGTTTCGGCTGGGACACATTCGGCGAAGGAGGTTAGGTTGAGGTATTGCCATTCGGCCGAATGAGTTGATAGTAGTCATTCGATGGCCTGATGGCTTTAGCCATTCGGCCGGTCGAGCAACCAGGAGGATAACAATGGTGTTCAAGCCATTCGACCACGGTTCGAACTAACCCTTGTTTCTACGCTATACTGTGATGTGGATGAGTGTTTCCCTAGGGTTGGAAGTGGTTTTAATCGGTGAGAGAGCTGGGTTCGAAATAGGGTTTTACAAAACCCTAAAACCGAAGCTTTAACATGAATTTTACCTTGGATCAATCGGTTAAATGCTCAGATCCACTGTACTTTCGTATTCTACTAGTGATGGTGGTGACTTTGACACCAAGAACTCAAGATTTCATGAAGAAATTAGGGAGAAATCTTAGAGAGATGTTGAGTTTCTTGTGAGAGGTTAGAGAGAGAGTGAGATGAACGAGATAGGAGGTGAAATGGCTGGTTGGTGGAGGTTGTTGGACCTTCAATGCCACATTAAATGGTTTGAATATACTCGGGTATGTTTGGGTTCGTTCGGTTTCGCGTAATCGTTACATTTCCGGAGCGTAACGCGCGTTTTTCCCGGTTTTAAATAAAGATAGCTTATTTATTAATTTTTTATGAGTTTCAAAATTGTAAAACAATAAAATGTTTATTTTCTTAAATTATTGTCGGTCTCGAGTGGTTTCGCGTAAAAACGTCGGTTTCTCGCCGTTTTCGTAACGAAGCGACTCGGTTTTAAAAATAGAATCTCTAAAATTATTTTAGGTTGTGATTCCTAATAAATTAACTAATTATCTTCTATTTATTAAAATTTCAAAAATATCTAATTAACGTTTAATCGAATCGCGCAGTCATCGCGCGTATTTGTTCGAATCGTCACCCGACCAAATACGACGACAACTACACTTTTCAATATGGTTTTCTAATTATTGGATATCATTCAGAACGTTAAACTTTCAGATTTATTCGTACAGATCGTCACCTATGCGAATAATCCGTCGGTTTAGCATTCACGTAACAACATCCGTGTTATTTTGTTCTGTAAGGCCTCGCATACGTTTATACATAGTACAATCCTAGCACATAATCACATGATGGTTCTGTGATGCCAGTTAATTATCTGACTGATGAACCATAGTTCTGAACTTGTTTTCTAAACTGATTCCGAATTTGTTCGTTGATGACACGAAATGAAAATGAAACATTAAATGAACATAACATACAATGAAACACATATAGTTTGTACCTGATTACTGATCGTTTTACTGTAGATATCACTGTTCCGGTGCCGTTTCCGGCACTGATGTTACAGTCTCCCCTTGTTAGAGAAATTTCGTCCCGAAATTTAAGAGTTGTTATCGGGCACAGCTTCCTCTTCAAACAGTTGGGGATACTTTAACTTCATGTGATCTTCACGTTCCCAATTGAACTCGGGTCCGCGCCTTGAGTTCCAACGAACCTTTACAATCGGAATACGGCTTCGCCTCAGTTGTTTAACTTTGCGATCCATAAGCTCTAAAGGTTCCTCGACGAATTGTAATTGTTCTTCGACATGAATCTCTTCAATCGGGATAACGAGTAACTCGTCAGCAAGGCATTTCTTTAAGTTTGAGACGTGAAACACGTCATGCACTCCACTGAGTTCATCCGGTAATCTCAGTCTATACGCCACAGGACCAATTTGTTCAATGATCTCGAACGGTCCCACGTATCGTGGTGCTAACTTGCATTTCTTTCCAAAACGTATTACACCCTTCCAAGGAGATACCTTCAACATGACACGGTCTCCCACTTGGAATTCCAACGGCTTACGCCGTTTGTCAGCGTAGCTCTTTTGTCTGCTCCTTGTAGTTTGTTGTCTTCTTTGAATCTGAGCAATCTTATCAGTGGTTTCCTGAATCAGCTTTGGCCCAGTTATACGGTTGTCTCCCACTTCAGTCCAACAGATCGGTGACCGACGTTTTCGACCATAAAGAGCCTCAAATGGGGCACATCCAATACTGCTGTGGTAACTATTGTTGTAGGAGAACTCGATCAGTGGCAAATGAGAATCCCAATTTCCACCGAAATCCAAAATGCAGGTTCTTAACATATCCTCTAGGGTCTGAATAGTGCGTTCGCTTTCACCGTCCGTTTGTGGATGGTAAGCTGTACTCAGGTTTAACTGTGTCCCTAGAGATTTCTGTAACGATTGCCAGAACCTTGATGTGAGTCTGCTATCTCTGTCAGAAATAATAGACAACGGTACACCATGGCGTACCACTATCTCATTGATGTACAATCTCGCCAATTTATCCATCGTGAAAGTCTCACGCATCGGCAAGAAATGAGCAGATTTTGTCAAACGATCAATGATCACCTAAATTGTATCATGACCACTGGAAGTGCGGGGTAGCTTGGTAATGAAGTCCATAGCTATTTGTTCCCACTTACAGAGCGGAATCTCAGGCTGTTCCAATAAACCTGACGGTTTCTGATGTTCCGCCTTTACCTTAGCGCACGTTAAACATTGACCGACGTACTCAGCTATATCTTTCTTCATTCCCGGCCACCAATAAAATCCACGCAAGTCTTGGTACATTTTATCAGCACCCGGGTGTACAAAGTACTTGGTCTTGTGCGCTTCATCAAAGAAAAGTCTTCTCAATTCATCTACCGCCGGAATCCATATACGATTCTGGTAGTAGATCATTCCATCAGGCTTAGTATCAAATTGTTTCTCCGCTCCGCAATCAAGTTCTTTCTTCATATTTCCTCTGTCAACTGATTCTTGTTGTGCTTGAATTATCTTGTCTCGCAAACTGGTCTGCACAGTCATTCCCATTGCTCTAACGTGCAAGGGTTTGACTCGTTCCTTCCGGCTCAAGGCATCAGCTACAACGTTCATCTTTCCAGGATGATACTTGATCACACAATCGTAATCATTCAGAAGTTCAACCCAACGGCGTTGTCGCATGTTGAGTTCCTTCTGATCAAATATGTGTTGCAGACTCTTGTGATCAGTGAATATGGTACACTTGGTGCCATATAAGTAATGTCTCCAAATTTTTAGTGCGAAGATTACAGCTCCCAATTCAAGATCATGAGTAGTGTAGTTCTTCTCATGAACTTTAAACTGCCTAGATGCATAAGCGATAACTTTGTCCCGTTGCATTAGTACGCAACCAAGTCCCTAATGGGAAGCATCACAATAAATAACAAAGTCATCACATCCTTCTGGAAGAGATAGAATTGGAGCATCACACAATTTCTGTTTCAAAGTCTGAAAAGCATCTTCTTGTTTCTGTTCCCAGACAAACGGTTCACTCTTCTGAGTTAATTTACTGAGAGGCAAAGCTATCTTAGAAAAGTTTGAGATAAACCTTCTATAATAACCTGCCAAACCCAGAAAAGACCGTATCTCCGTTGGTGTCTTCGGAGTGTCCCAGTTCTTTATTGCCTCAATCTTGGCGGGATCTACGTGTATTCCCTCGCTGTTGACTACATGACCCAAAAATTGAACTTCCCTTAGCCAGAATTCACACTTAGAGAATTTGGCATAAAGTTTCTGCTCCTTCAACAGCTCCAAGGTTTTCCTGAGGTGTTCCTCGTGTTCAGCTTTACTTTTCGAATAAATCAGGATGTCATCGATAAAGACAATGACAAACTGAACCAAATACGGCTTGCACACCCGGTTCATGAGGTCCATGAAAACCGCTGGTGCATTTGTCAATCCGAAAGGCATCACCATGAATTCGTAATGCCCGTATCTGGTTCGGAATGCCGTCTTCGGTATGTCTTCGTCTTGAACTCTAAGCTGATGATACCCGGACCGTAGATCGATCTTTGAGAAATACTGTGCTCCTTGTAACGGATCAAACAAGTCATCAATCCTTGGCAATGGATAACGATTCTTGATAGTCAACTTGTTCAGCTCCCGATAATCGATGCACATTCGAAACGATCCATCCTTCTTCTTCACGAACAAGACCGGAGCTCCCCAAGGTGAGTAGCTCGGTCTGATGAATCCTTTATCTAGTAACTCCTGTAACTGGTTTGACAATTCCTGCATCTCCGAAGGTGCTAACCTGTAAGGAGATTTAGCAACAGGAGTTGCTCCAAGAACTAAGTCAATGCGAAACTCTACCGGTCGCACAGGTGGCAAACCTAGTAGATCTTCAGGGAATACTTCTGGATACTCTTTCACTACCGGTACGTCTTGTATCTTTTTCTTGTCTTTCTCCTTTTCCACTACGTGAGCTAGGAAAGCCACACACTGTTTCTGTAAACACTTACGCGCCTTTATGCTAGAAATGATCTTGACACTTCGTTTTGCTTCATCCCCTTTGACTTCCAATACTCGATCATTTGGCAGTGGAACTCGAAGCAGCTATTCAGAACAGATGACCTCCACTCGGTTAGAAGAAAGCCAATCCATTCCAACGATGATGTCAAAACTACCCAATTCCATCGGTATCAAATCGATGGCAAATGTATGACCATTAAGTGTCAACGGGCAATTCCTGTATACTGTACTAACTGTGTTCTGTTTTCTGTTAGCTACTTCTATGATATAAGGGGAGTCTAACTGTTCCTCTATAGAATCTAGTTGGCATGCAAAATCGGCAGAGATAAAACTCTGATCCGCACCAGTGTCAAATAGAACAGATGCATAAAAGTCATGTAAGAGAAATGTACCAGTGACCACATTCGGGTCTTGACGTGCAGCTGGAGCTCATATGACAAAAGCTCTTCCACGGGGTGCTTGAACTGCTTGTTGTGTCTTCTTTGGGCAGTTCTTCGCAAATTGGCCCTGTTCGCCACAGTTATAGCATCCACCTTTGTTCTGATTTGCTGGTGGAGGGAGAGCTAAAGCAGCATTGTTGACTGCTTTGTTTGGTGTCAACCGGCAATATTGAACCCAATGACCCATTCTTCCACACCCAGTGCATTGATTGCAAGGGGTGTTAGCAGCATGATGGTATTGACACTTGGCACATAAAGGATATGTACCAGTGTAGGGTCTTTTGTTGGGGTTCTGTGGTGCAGCTGCTATTTGCCGGAGAGGTGTGGCCATCGTGTAGTTCTTGATGACCTTTTGTTTCTTCTTTTGATGTTGGTGAGGTTTCTTTGACGGCTCTGCTTTGTTCTTGCCGGAGTCAGCCTCTTTCTTTAGAACTCCTAAGGCTACCATCATATCCGTGAGTTTCCCAGATAAACTCACCGCAGACTCCAATGTAACAGGGTTTGCAGAAACCACTAATCCTTGTATGCAGATTGGTAACCCACATACATACCTATCAATTCGCTTCTCCAAGGTCGGTACCATATCCGGCACCAAGGCAACCAACTCGTGGTAACGAGTAGTATATCCCATGTGGTCTGCCCCTTTCATCACATGGTTAGACAGTTCCACTTCCAATCTTTGTAGCTCGTTCTTAGGACAAAATTCTGTCCTTAGTAGAGTCTTGAAATCCTCCGATGGCATTGCCATAGCTTCATCTCTTCCTCTGGCATTAACTTGGCCGTTCCACCAAGTCAAGGCTCGCTTGTTGTACGTTCCAGCAGAGTAGCGAACCTTGTGATGCTCTGGACAACTGCAGAGATCCAGAGTGGCTTCTATTTTCTCTATCCATTGGATTAATCCAACGGCTCCTTCAGACCCACTAAAGCTGGGTGGCTTACAGCCCATAAAGGACTTGTAGGAGTGGTTTGAAGTACCACCAGTGTTTCCACTGGCTTCTCCTGATGAGTTGCCAGTATTGTTGATCTCGTTATGGAAACGGCTGAACATTTCTGGTAGTGCTTCCTTCATCTGACTGCTCAGAAAATTCACCAATGCAATAGTGGCAGGATCCATCATTGGTGTTGTGCTCGGGCCAGATGATTGGGTTATCAGTGGAGGAGGAGGAGGAGGCGGTGGAGGAGGTGGCAGTGGTGAATCTGGTGGTGATGGTGTCGAAGAGTGTGGAGCTTGGTCTTGTGTTGATGTCAACAGGGGAGGTTGTCTTCGTGGCGGTATTCTGATCATAACCAAAAGGATATTGGTTAGTGCAATGATCGAATGCAGAAGACACAATGCAATAAATCTTAAATACTGTGTTCTCTACATGTAGGGTCCCTAGGTTATAGTCTAGGCCAAACCGTTTAAATACGTGACCTATATTTCTCTATAACCATGGCTCTGATACCAATCTGTCACACCCCGAGCCGGCGGGGTTGGATCGAAGTCCCCGACGGGCGGAAGGTTCCCGGGGCGCAATATCGTGAGTGATAATCATGATGATCAGATTGTTTACATTGCACATGATATAAATGAGAAAATGCTAAATAGAATAGAATTACAAAGTTAAATTACATCAGTATCGTTTATAATTTAACTATGTAAGTCTACCATAAACATCATAAAGTGTCTATCTTGTAACTATACAAGATATACAAAATAATTGTATGTAGGATCAGATGTTCTCAATTGATATGATAGAAGAGTATAGCAGCGGAATTTAACACGGAATTAGCATAATCAAAGTAAGATCCATTTCAATCAAACAGTAACGCAAGTTTGTTATAGAGAGAGAAAGTTTTCTGTAAAAGGAATATCTCATTCAATTGATTAACTTCGTTACATTACAATCATGTCAACTGCCTATATATAGAAGGCAGTGACGTCTGATGATGTCACATGATGTTGACATCTAACAGACAAAACAAAACAACTGAAAATAACTAAACTACTGAGGATGTCTTCAACATCTGAAGACAAACTCTACAACTACTGAAGAACAAAACTACTGAAGTACAAAATACTAAAACATCTGATGAGTAAACTACTCATCAGACTTTTACAAACAATAAAAGAAAACTACTGAAGACTAACTACACACTACAACATCTGATGACTTACACTTCAGCTGTTGTACATGTCTTCAGATCTTGTGACTTCTGCACATTTGAATATCAGCCTTTGTGTTCTTCTTCAGTTGTTGTAATGCTGTGAGACTTAGAGATTTTTCTGATCAGGCTCATTGGTTCTTTTAGTCCAACAAACTCCCCCTGAACCAATGCAGCCAAAACCTCTAACTTATTTAAGGTCTCACTTATTTATTCCAGGCAGAAAGAAATGTCTTTTTCTTTGAGATCAGTATCAAAATGACCAATTAAAGTATAAGCCTGATAACCAACAGCTTCCAAAAACTCTAACTTTCAAAATATGAGAGGGAACTCCATTGGGGAAATGGACTATGAGCATTAACCCCTCTCATTGAAGCTATTGATTGTATACTGACTTGAAAGACTCCCGGACATAAGCTTCAAGTAGTAACATCTTCTCTTCTGGAGTCATTCTTTCAGGTTCACCTTCGAAGAAGGACTCAGGCCCATAAAATTCAGACAAGTATCTGGCCGTAGTCCCATCCTTCAGTTCTACTCTTGTAATTTCCCTGTACACAAACTCATCAGGGTGCTTACCCTCTAAAAACAAAAAGAGTTCTTCTTGCTGAACATGTTCCAGCCTCCTATACACCAGTCCCTTCTTTATCATTTTGTTCTCTAAGAAGTTAGGAGCTTTTGCACCCGAGTTGTAGACACTCTTGAAGTCATTAATGATTTCCCAAGGATCAAGCACTGACCCAAGCATGATTTCAGCACTCAACACCCTTTTGATCCTATTTGCATAAGTTGCTGGGGGCTGTCTCTTGTGAATCCTATGAAGAACCCTTGGGTCAGGCCACATCTTAATCAATTCTTTCGTATATTTAAATGTCCATTTCAGAGCATACAACCTTTGAGCTTCCTTTTTCATTGCAGTGATAGTTGAAGTCTGAGGATAATCTTTGTCCACCAACTTGAGGAATTGCTCATCATGTTTCTTTTGGCTCTCTTCTTCTTCCAGTTTTACTTTGACTGCCAACATCCTAGCCTCTGGTGTAATAATTGGCTGTTGACCAAAACTAATGGCTTTTCAGGAATGTAATTGGCAGGAAGAGTAATTTTCTTCTTTGGAACTGTCAGATCTACCCCAGTTGTTGAAGGTGCAGGCTTTTGAGCTTTTGGCTTGATGACTGTGGAGATAGGCAACCTGTCTTCTGCATCAGAACTTTCTTCTTCTTGAATTCTGAGTTTCCTTCTCTTCTTTGGAGGAGCCCTTACCTCAACAACCTGAGTCTGAACCTGAGTCTGAACCTCTGGAATTTGAACCCCCTCTAGTTCAGTGTCTTGTGCATCAGAAGTTGTGGCTTGTACTTGAACTTCAGAGATTGTAGCCTGTGTTTGAACTTCAGAAGTTGTAGCCAATTCTTGTACATCAGAGGTTTTGACTTGTTTTTGTACATCAGATGTTGTGGCTTCCAATTGTTCAGCACTAATGTCAATTTCTTTAGCAACCATTTCCTGCTCAACTTCCACATCATCTCTGTTGATAATCTCAACAGGTTTGTTCTTCTTCTGTCTCTTATAAGTTACTTGAATGACAGGAGACCTTTCAAATGCAACCTCTTCAGACCTTGGCCTTTTGGAAGCTGAAGTTGTGACTGATTCAGTTCCTAACTCCCCCTTTTTGGCTGCAGGGGAAGAAGGAGTATGTAGAGTTGAAAGTTTAGCAGTCACAGCCTCATCAACCATTTGTTTAATTTGAGTTTGGGAAGGTAGCCTCTCATCAAGGGCTTGAACAATAATTGATTTCAGTAATGGAGTGATGAGAGGAAGGATTTGTAGAAAGGCAGCAGCTAATGCCTCTGGGGGGCTAGAACCCAAAGGATTAGTGCCTGAAACAAAGGCTGGCGGCAATTGAAATTGTGAAGTAGTGGGGGAAGTGTTTGGGTGACCTTCAGAATGAGAAGGTGCCATCTGTGGGTTAAGTGGGGAAGATGGACTTTTGTCCTTGGACATTTTGGTGAGTAGCTCATTGAGTCTACATACCTCAGCCTCAAGGAGTTGGTTTTGCTTAACAAGCTCAGCAACTGATCTTTGGTCATCAGTAGCATTAGCTACATCATCTGACCTCCTGAGAATCTCAGGATTTACCTGAGTTGAGTGTGGCTCAACAGATTCAGGTGCCCCTTTGTCTTGGTACTGGGGACTTCCAACCTCAGGGGTAACCCCTTCATCAGTTGTTGCCTCTGACAAGGTCTTAGCAATGGTACCACTAGCAATCACTCCAAATGATGGAGGTGATGAAGTAGCAGCCTTGTCAGATATCAGAATCTCTCTTTCCACACTAGGAGATCTGATGTTGTAGTCATGATCCTGTGGGTTATCAGAGACACTTTGGTCCTCCCCCTCAATGTTGGAGCTTATCCCAGTAGTGATAGGTGTCTGGGAGGGGATAGGAGTGTTCAGCTGATTCAGGATTTGATCAATAACAAATGTTGGGCTATTGGTGGTGGTTTCTATAGAAAGTGGGTTTGAAGGAGAATGCACCCGGGGAGATTGGTGCTTTTCAATAGAAACCATTTCAACTGAAATAGGTTCTAGTGATGTGGTGTCCCCTACAAAGGTTGCACCAGGTTCCTGTTGAGAGGAAACCTGGGCGGTTTGAGCCGGTTGAGTCTGATGAACCACTGGTTGACTACTACCAGTGGTCAGTTCATGCCTTGGTGAGGCATGGGCAGACTCAGGGGACTCATTTCCCTGAGCAGCCTTTTTGGGCTTAGTGGATTTTGGTTTAGTGGGGACTTTGGATTTGGATTTTGAGGATGAGGCTGTGGGTTCCCGTTGCTTGGGTTTGAGCTTCCGGGCAGCCTCTTTTAAAGTGAGGTTGGAGTTGTGTCTGGAATATACTTCCAGCAAAACTGCTGGAGCAGGGATCCCCTGACCAACAAGGCCTGTTTGTGGCAGCTGTTTCTCTATGATGGCCATAATAAAACGAGGATAGAGTAACCATCTAGATGAAACAGGCTTACCAGCATGTTCAGTTAATTCAGAAAAAAGTATTTGAGAAAAATTTAGCTTTTGAGATTCGAGAATAGAGTACAATACCTGTTGCCAACGAGATGACATTTGATCCCATGAAGAAGACTTCGGAGCCAGGCATATGTTGATCATATGGAATATCAGACGCTCTGGATCATTAAAGTGCTTCTTGAAAAGTGTTGAGTCACTCAAGTCGCCCTGGTATTCATGACTTGTAAAACAGAGGTCAGTGGCGCTTTTAGGGAACTGAGTGACTAGGTTGGCATCGTCAAGTTGAAGAACATCCCTGAGCTCAGCGGGACTGATATGCACGTTGTGACCATTGACTGTTGATCGAAGAGAGATGACTCCAGTTCCAACATTTACCAGTTCAACATTCATCCAAAATTGATGAATGGATTCAACATACAGAGTTGGATTGATGAGAAAAGCAGTTTTGAATTGAGATGAGTTCATCAAGTCGACAGCTTCATCAAACTTGGACCAGAATGAAGATTTGGTCAGATAGGCTATAGAATTGTGACGCGGTTTCAAAGTTATGGTAGCCATGGATGCAGAGATGAAAGAGGGAAAGTAGGTTTTGAAAAAGATGAAAAGTTCTGAGAAGGTGATAATGAAACAACTGAGAAGGATTGAGTTAAATAGAGAAAACAACTGAGGTTTAAACAACTGAAGAGTAAAATTACTCATCAGGTGTTGTCGATAATTTTGTTCATCAGGTGTTTTCAACAGTTGTTCATCAGACTTTGTGGAAATTTTGTGCATCAGAACTTGTGAACAATGTGTTCATCAGAACTTGTACACAATTTGTTCATCAGAACTTTGTAGAAATTTTGTTCATCAGAACTTGTGAACAATGTGTTCATCAGAACTTGTACACAATTTGTTCATCAGAACTTTGTAGAAATTTTGTTCATCAGAACTTGTGAACAATGTGTTCATCAGAACTTGTACACAATTTGTTCATCAGAACTTTGTAGAAATTTTGTTCATCAGAACTTGTGAACAATGTTTGACCTTCAGTACTTAGAACATCAATACTCATCAGTACTTTGTAACTTAGAGTATTATAAAAGGTCATGACTGTTCTTGAATCAGTACTTTTGATATGTATCAGTATGTACTGAAAATATCAAAATGTGCCAAGATAAAAGAATATTTAAAAGAGAGAAAAAAATATTTTTGGAATTTTTTTTTTTTTTTTTAAAAAGATAGTTAACATTTTATTCATTGAAACACTAACCTATTCAAGCTGCAACATACCAAGCCTTAGAACTAAATTTTGAAAAGTTGATGTGTCTAAAGGCTTAGTAAAAATGTCAGCAAGCTCATCAGCACTAGGAACAAATTTGGGATCAATCAGACCTTTTTCAAAACAATCTCTTATAAAGTGATGTCTGATCTCAATGTGTTTAGTCCTAGAGTGCTGAACTGGATTCTTGACAATACAAAGAGCTGAAGCACTATCCATTAACAATGGTGTCTTCAGTTCTTTGATGCCATAGTCCAGGAGTTGAGACTGAAGCCAGAGAATTTGGGAAGTGCAACTTGCAGCAGCAATGTACTCAGCTTCAGCAGTGGAGGTGGCTACAGAAGTTTGCTTCTTACTTTGCCAAGAAACCAAGCAATTTCCTAGAAACTGACACCCACCAGAAGTAGATTTTCTTGAGAGTTTGCATCCTGCATAGTCACTATCTGAAAAAGCAACCAGCTTGCAGGATTGTCCAGTGGAGTACCATATTCCCAGGAATTGAGTACCTTGCAAGTATCTGAAAATTCTTTTCACAGCTATCAAATGAGACTCTTTGGGTGCAGCCTGAAATCTAGCACAAACACATGTGGCAAACATAATGTCTGGCCTGGATGCAGTTAGATACATTAAAGATCCAATCATACATCTATAAAGAGTTTCATCCACTGAAGTACCTTTCAGATCTGCATCAAGTTGTGTGGTGGTGCTCATGGGGTTGGGACATGGCTTACAGTTTTGCAAATCAAATTTCTTTAAAAGCTCTTTTGTGTATTTTGATTGGTGAATGAAAATTCCATCAGGTTTTTGTTTGATTTGAAGACCCAAGAAAAACTGTAACTCCCCCATAGCACTCATTTCAAAATTTGTAGTCATAAGTTTAGTGAAATCATCACACAACTTTGGGTCAGATGAAGCAAATATAATGTCATCAACATAAATTTGAACAAGTAGCTTATGCTGACCTACATTCTTTATGAATAAAGTTTGATCAATGGAGCCTCTAGTGAAATTATTTTTTAGAAGAAAAGTGGATAATGTGTCATACCAGGCTCTAGGTGCTTGTTTCAGCCCATAAAGAGCTTTATCAAGCTTGTACACCCAATCAGGATGTTTATTGTCCTCAAAGCCTGGAGGTTGACACACATACACTTCCTCTTTTATTTTACCATATAAGAAAGCACTTTTGACATCCATTTGAAAAACTTTAAGTTTATGTAAGGCAGCATATGCTAAAAACAGCCTAATTGCTTCTAATCTGGCTACAGGGGCAAAAGTTTCATCATAATCAATACCTTCTTCCTGACAGAACCCCTGAACAACCAGTCTAGCTTTGTTTTTAATGATTTGACCTTTTTCATCTGTTTTATTCCTAAACACCCATTTTGTGCCTATTGCACACTTACCTGGAGGTAAAGAAACCAGCTCCCAAACCTGTTGCTTCTTGAATTGCAACAATTCCAACTGCATTGCCTCCACCCAGCCAATATCTCGAAGTGCTATGTGGTAATTCTTTGGCTCTTGTTGACTGACAAACAAAGCATAAAGACAAAAGTTAGATAATTGACTTCTTGTTGAAACACCTGCAGAAATATCACCAAGAACTTGAGATAATGGATGATCCTTCAGTTCTTGATATGGAATGAGATCAGTGCAAGTGTTTGCTGGAGGAACTGATGCAGCAGTTGAAGAAGATTCAGGGAACAAAGCAGCTGGGATTTCAAATGATTGAGAGGATTCCAGAATTTCATCAGCATTTGTATTGAGTGGGATTGCTGAAGCAGGAGGAGCATCAGATTTGGTAGATGTGGACATATTGTCACTGAATCTGAACAAATGAGTACTTGCATCTTCATCATCTGAAATTCCTTGTGATGTTGCATTAGAAGCTGGTGGTGGATCAGCTGGAAGAACTTCATCTTCTACACCACTATTCTCAACATGAAAATCATGTTGCAAGATATTCAGATCAAACATCTCAGCAGGATTCTGAGGAATGGAATCTTTAGGACATTCATTGAATTTGACATGAAGAGTTTCTTCTACAGTCTTTGTTCTACAATTGAACACTCTATATGCCTTGCATGTTGAAGAATATCCAACAAAGTATCCTGCATCAACTTTGGAATCAAACTTAGTAAGTTGATCTTTGGTGTTGAGAATGTAACAAGGACACCCAAAAGCTCTGAAGAAGGAAATCAAAGGAGTTAAAGAATGAAGGATTTCATATGGAGTCTTCAACCATCTTTGATTCACCAAAACTCTGTTTTGCACATAGCAAGCTGTGTTAACAGCTTCTGCCCAGAATGTGAGAGGTAAACCAGAATCAGCAAGCATTGTTCTGGCAGCTTCAATCAGGGTCCTATTCTTCCTTTCTACCACTCCATTCTGTTCAGGAGATCTGGGAATGCTATACTGTCTCTGAATTCCCTTTGACTGATAAAATTCATCAAGAAGATGATTTCTGAATTCAGTGCCATTGTCACTCCTAACACACTTGATAGAAAGAGAATACTGCTTTTCAGCATACAACACAAAATTGATAATAGCCTTGGCAACCTCACCTTTTGAGTGTAAGAAGAAAGTCCAGACAAACTTTGAATAGTCATCAACAATAACTAGACAATACTTCTTCTTTGCCATAGACATTATCTGCACTGGACCAAACAGATCCATGTGTAACAGTTGTAAACAACCAGTGGATTTGGAATCTCCAATTGAAGGAAAAGAGACTTTGTGTTGCTTTCCTTTCAAGCATGCAGAACAGTTTTCATCACAACTAAAATCCTTTAAAGGAAGACCTCTAACCAGACCATGTTTCACCAATTGATTCATGTTCTTGATGTTTACATGACCTAATCTTCTATGCCACAAATTGGATTCCTTGAAAGAGGCCTTAGAAAATAAACAAGGATGACCTTTGACAGAGATTTTCTTAGAAAGATCAAAGGCATAGACCTTTCCCACTCTGTTAGCCTTAAGAAGTGTGTACTCATCTAACACTTTGCTAATCAAAGGCATCACATCAGAAGATAGAATCCTACAATCTTGCTTAGTGAAGAGAGACACATGACCCTTATCACACATTTGACTAACACTCAGCAGATTGTACTTAAGATTCTCAACATGATTAACATCATCAAACCTAATCTCACCATTAGTGACTACACCTTTACCTATGATATACCCCTTAGCATCATTACCAAAGGACACAAATCCTCTCCTTCCAGTGAAATAGTTATGAAGAAGAGATCTGCTCCCAGTCATATGCATGGATCCTCCACTATCAACATACCAGATGCTACTTTGACATGCTGAAGGACCCTGCATACAACAACACACTCAGTTAGACTTTTGGACCCAAACCATTTTGGTTTTGGGTCTGTTAACATTTGAAGAAACAGAACTAGCATTATCAGTTGAAGCAACACTTGAAGCATTCTTATCAGAAATTTTTGGTTTGACTTTTGATTTTGATTTCTTTTTATGAAATGAATCAACAGATGCCTCTGCCATATTGACCCTTCCTATCAGTTGTTGCATCATTAGCATCAGTTGATTATGAGTTTGAGTTAAAAGCTTGATTTCATCAGACACATCAGGACTTGATTTTTTATTTTTCTTTTTGATTAGTTTTGTGTCTTTAGTTAAAATAGATGTTTTCAAGTGTTGTTTCCCTGAATCTGGAATAATTTCTTTTCCTTTCTTGAATTGACTTGAAGTATTTCCTTGTACTGATTTTCCAGATTTTGAAACAACTGATGATTCTGGTACAAATTTTGAACTGAATTCACTTTTCATTTAAGTATATTCTTGTTTTTATTCTTGATTTTATTGAATTTTGAACCTTTTCTGTACCAGCATTCATCAGTTGAATGATTAAACAACCTACAAATATCACAAGGCACTCTCTTCTTTCTTTCCTTGTGATTGTCTACAAGTACTGATGACTTAGAAACAGATTGTTTGTTCATCAGAACATCTGAGGCATCAGTATTTGTAGTCAAATTGACAACAGCTGATGGATTGATAACATCTGAAGAGTTATTCTTCAGCACTTGTGTCTCAACACATTTACCAACATCAGTTGTTGCAGTATCAGCTTTGTCACCAACTGCTGATGAATGACTTTGACTTATTAAAAGTCTTGCATCATTTTCTCCAACACCATCCCCATCTGACTCAATTAGGTGTAAGTTTAAAACATTTGAACATGTTCATCAGGATTAATCTCAACTAAGACATTATCCTGACAAGTGTCATCCTTAATGACATTTGTACACCCAATTGAATAAGAATAGGTTTCAATCTCAACCTTTTCAGTAGCAGCTTTGCAAACATTTGAGTCTTCTTCAGATATGTCTGCAGAATCAGACACTTCTGAAGAGTTGGTAGATTGGTACACACTCTCCCCATCAGATTCACAGTCAAGACTTTTTGGTTTATAATCAGCAGGGGGGCCAGTGTGATTGTAACCAATCCCAAACTTAACATTTGAAGCTGACTGTTTGCTCAACAACATTTCAAACCCTTTACAGGACTCAACCCATTTTTCACAATTGACTTGGGTTGCTGCAAGTGTTTGTTTTAGATCATTATGCTTTACCAGCATGACTTCCACTCTAGCTTTTTCATCAGACAACAAACATTTAAGTTTATAAATTTCAGACTCTTTCTCATTTAAGGCTTTTTCAAACTCAGTTTTGTTTTTAGCCACAACCTTTTCCAATTCAAATTTCTCATTAATCAGTTCTACATTGATTTCCCTAATGGAAGCAAATGCTGAAATGCATGACTCTGAACATAATTTAGCTTTTGATTCAGAAGATACCTGAGATGTTGAAGAGGATTGACAGGTATTTTCAGTTGAATCAATAGCCATCAGTGCCAGATTTCCAAAAGGATTGTCTCCACCATGTGGACCAGTTTCAGAAAAAGGCTGCATGTTGAAGTCTGATAAGTCATCAGGCAAGCTACTCCAATCAACAACACCAGGAGTGAAGAAACTCTGATGCTGTTGTTGTTGAGACTGTTGAGTTGATTGAGGTTTGCTGGGTTCAGGAAGAGCAGGTGATTGTGGTGAGATTAATGCTGGATTATGAGGAGGTTGAGGCATGTAAAAGCAGGGATATGGATAGGGCATTGGATTTTGTGGAACAAAGTGAGCTGGATAGAATTGCTGTTGACTAGTACTAGAAGATTGTGGTCCTTTGCCTGAGGAATTGTTGCTTGGAAAGGTCACAAAAGGTGCAGCAGGATTAGAACCAGATGTTTTGCACTCCCTAGCAAAGTGACCAAGCCTATGACACTTATGGCACCTCAACTTCCCTTTGTCAAATCCAACCTTAGTCTTGCCAGATAATCCAGGGAACTTCCTTCCTGTTCTTTTATAAAACTTTTGTGATCTGATGTTGATCAATGCCATTTGACTTAAAATGTCCATCTCCTCTAGATCATCATCCGGGATACCTTTCAAATCATCCATCACAAAACACAAGTTGTCACTATAACTTCCTGCATTACCCTCAACTCCCACAAAAGCATGATCAGAATTGTTAGTAGAAAAGTCAATATGTTCATCATAAGAACATTCAGACCCATTAAACTCTGACTCCTGACCAAGTAAAGCAGTGTTACCAGGAACAAAATCATCAGCAAGTTTTCCAGATGAAGACAGTTTTCTCTTCTGTTCTACCTCTCTCTCAAAAGTTAAGAGTTTCCCATGTAATTGGGTGAGAGATAGACTTTCTAGATTAGCATTAGAGCGTAGGACAATTGTATAAGTGTCCCATCTCTCAGGCAATGATCTGAGAAATCTGTTATTCATCTGACTATTAGTGTATTCTTGCTTAACCATTTTTAACTCAGAAATTAAACATGAGAATCGCTCAAATTGTTGAGTCAAGGATTCACCCTTTCGGTGAGAAAATGTCTCATACTGCTGAGCCAGAATTTCTCTAGTATTTGCTAAAACCTCATCAGTTCCACCAAATTGTTCTTTCAGTGCAACCCAGAGATCATGAGCAGTATCATGATGCATCAAGCCAGAATAAATCTCATTAGGCAGAGCCATGGCCAGAATACCATGAGCTTTAGCATCAATTTCAAACAATTTAATGTCCTCATCCGAATACATATCAGCAGGTTTCGGAATCATGATCTTAGTTTCAGGATCAGTGATCGTGGGTTTATATGGTCCATGCACAACAGATTTCCAACATCCTGCGCTGTTAATCGACAGGTGATGTAGCATTCTACGTTGCCATATGTTGTACTCACTCCGCACAAGCATCGGAGGCTTGGTTGCGGAGCCTGTATTGTGCGGATCATTGTTCGGAGTTGACATGATCACAGATTCAAGCAATTTACCACAAACTAATGCAAATCTCAATCAATTGATGCAAAACAGATTGATATTGAAATACAAATCAACAGAAGTTAACAGAAAACTTCAATCTATAACAAATTCTTACTTAATCAGCTAATTCACTCAATTTGAGAACAAATTTGAGCAGTTTCAGAGATCAATTGTGTAATCGATCAATGATTAACCTGCTCTGATACCAATTGTAGGATCAGATGTTCTCAATTGATATGATAGAAGAGTATAGCAGCGGAATTTAACACGGAATTAGCATAATCAAAGTAAGATCCATTTCAATCAAACAGTAACGCAAGTTTGTTATAGAGAGAGAAAGTTTTCTGTAAAAGGAATATCTCATTCAATTGATTAACTTCGTTACATTACAATCATGTCAACTGCCTATATATAGAAGGCAGTGACGTCTGATGATGTCACATGATGTTGACATCTAACAGACAAAACAAAACAACTGAAAATAACTAAACTACTGAGGATGTCTTCAACATCTGAAGACAAACTCTACAACTACTGAAGAACAAAACTACTGAAGTACAAAATACTAAAACATCTGATGAGTAAACTACTCATCAGACTTTTACAAACAATAAAAGAAAACTACTGAAGACTAACTACACACTACAACATCTGATGACTTACACTTCAGCTGTTGTACATGTCTTCAGATCTTGTGACTTCTGCACATTTGAATATCAGCCTTTGTGTTCTTCTTCAGTTGTTGTAATGCTGTGAGACTTAGAGATTTTTCTGATCAGGCTCATTGGTTCTTTTAGTCCAACATTGTATAATGATGTTTCCAAAAGTATGCAGGTCCAAAAATGCTAAGTCTTCTATCTGAAGTCCTAGTCCAAAACCATAAGCTTCTTAATTGACCTGTTCGTCACCTGAGAAGTCATGCAAAAAGACCAAGTCAACACATGGTTGGTGAGTTCATATAGTTTAGTATTTGAAAATTATTTGAAAACCTTCTCTGGTAAAGACCCTAATCTCATTAACGCCACATGTAATATCCACATCGGTATGCTTATATATAGGGCATACCCCTGAGTCGAGCCAACAACCCGCCCAGATGCCGTCCCACCACATACTAGTGCGCATATGACACTGTCGATAATGATAATTAAGCATTTTTACCTACCTTACACTTCCTTTCCACTATAGTTCTAATGTACTCTCAAAACATTTGTTAAACCCTCGGGTAACAACCTTAATCTCATTAACAGCACATGTATCATCTAGATCGGTATGCTTATATATAGGGCATACCCTGAGTCGAGCCTACAACCCGCCTAGACGCCGTCCCACCACATACTAATCCACATAGGACATTGTTCTTCAGTTCTTTGTTCCTGTAAATACAACGATTTGAAATCTCTATTGATTCCTTAAGTTCACCACAAAATATGATCAACCACAATAATTGTACGAACAGTGAAATAAATGCTTAATTTAAATAAATAAATAAACATTTAATAAAATCTAAGTCCTAATGATTGGGCCTTGGTCATACTTGAGTCGACTAGTGTAACAATCAGGTACTTATTAGTAAAGGAGATCTGAAAATATCATCAAGCATGCGACCTATACTCAATCAGTCTAGCTAGGACATCTTTTGAGTAATAGGAGTTTCTTGACCGTTCTTGACCGTTCACATGCTATCTTTGAATATTTCCCAGATTTTCCTCAAAATAGTTCTTTATAAATAGTTCGTTAGATCGTTAGTTCTTTGACAACACCCTCTTGAAATAGTTCTTTGAAATAGACCGTTAGTTCTTTGAAATAGACCGTTAGTTCTTTGAAATAGATCTTTGAAAATAGTGCTTTGTTTTAGATCTTTAGTTCTTTGAAAATAGTTCTTTGAAAGTAGTTCTTTGATTCACAAAGTTATTTACTCATGCTGAATAGATAACTTGTTTTAAAATTCAATAAACAGTTTACCTAGACAAAGTCTAAAATAAACAGTTATAGATGATAAACATATACAATTTAAAAGCATTTAAGTAAACAATCTAATTAAAAACAGTTTACGCATGCTTCTCAACCCCACGTTTAAAAACAAAATGTTTAGAAAAAGGGGCAATGAACTCACCTGTGTTGCTGTGCAATGAATCACAAAAGATGATGCGCGCTCTTTGAGTGTTGCTTACGTATCTTTAGCACCTGGGTTGTTTTAAAAGAATTCGAATACATTAAGTACATATGGTAGTTGTCGTGTCTAGGGTTTGGTCTCGGTGTGCAACTACGTGTCCTAGGTTACTAATGTGTTTCTAAGACTTCATCTAACCTATTACCCGTTATTAACCCTTATCCCACAAATCATTTTAAGTCTTTGTTTTAAACATTTTCAAGTTAGTTCATTTTATGTTAAACACTTATTTAATATCGTTTAAATTGATTTAATAAACTTTAAACTTAACTAATTTTAAGAAACGTGAGTTAACGCATGTTGGGCTTTGATTAAGCCCCTTGGGCCAACTTCGGGCCCATTACTCGAATTTGATCTTCAATTGATTTCCTTGTTAGTTCTTTGATAAACTAAGCCTTGATAGTTTATAAAAACCATCTAAATTAGTTGTAGATCTTTATAACAATTTCTAAGGTTAGGTGTTAAGAATCTACTCAACACTCTAAACCTTAGGCTATGCTTTGGATCCCTTATGATTTCTCAAAGTTGTGATTTTTTTTTTAGTTTTATGTTTGCCACTCTTGTTTGTCTTTTATAAGGCTTTAGTGTTTATGATTCAATGTACCCACATACCAAATGCATGTGCTCATACAAGGTGAACCCATGCACTCACATACATCACGCATGGGATTAAGTATTTCCATCCATGCATGCATCTTTACAATCCCACCCATGCTAGAGGTTACTTAGTCCTCTACCCGTGCGTTCACCCGAATGGAACCCCGACTAATGATGTGCCTTGGCCGAACTGGTTTGTCCGAAGGGACATGGGCCGAATGGGTTTGGCCAGCCGATTAGGATCTGGCCGACTGACACATCCCGACCGAATGGTGTCCAGCGAAAGAGAGGCTGATCGAATGAACGGTTGGACCGAATGATGTGGGTCGAATGAGGAATCGCCGAATGAAAGGGTGTAGTGGCGACCGACTGATTGTGGTCGAATGACCCATGGTTCAGGCGAATGACAGTGAGCGACCGAATAAGGCCAATCGAATGGTGGTTGCTTCGGCGGTTGGTCTTTCAGCGAACCAAGACTGCTTCAGCCCCTTCTCATTCGGGCGAATCATCTGGTGTTTCGGCTGGGACACATTCGGCGAAGGAGGTTAGGTTGAGGTATTGCCATTCGGCCGAATGAGTTGATAGTAGTCATTCTATGGCCTGATGGCTTTAGCCATTCGGCCGGTCGAGCAACCAGGAGGATAAAAATGGTGTTCAAGCCATTCGACCACGATTCAAGCTAACCCTTGTTTCTACGCTATACTGTGATGTGGATGAGTGTTTCCCTAGGGTTGGAAGTGGTTTTAATCGGTGAGAGAGCTGGGTTCGAAATAGGGTTTTAAAAACCCTAAAACCGAAGCTTTAACATGAATTTTACCTTGGATCAATCGGTTAAATGCTCAGATCCACTGTACTTTCGTATTCTACTAGTGATGGTGGTGAATTTGACACCAAGAACTCAAGATTTCATGAAGAAATTAGGGAGAAATCTTAGAGAGATGTTGAGTTTCTTGTGAGAGGTTAGAGAGATTCTAGTGTAAGGCTGTTGACACTGTTATTGTCGACCCCTTTTAATAACGATGATTTGTGTTTTGAACCTATTACAATCATCCCTCTTCATTGACTTTGCTAATATCGAAAAGCTCCTATGCCTAGCCCCTTGGAAGCCTTCAAACTTAGTATGTTTCAACAAGCTCTCGTCCATACTAGGCTTGTCAAGATTAGAAGTGTCGATGGAAGCTTGTCCTCATCAGCACGCCATCGATACTAGCTTGTCCTAAGTTTCATCCATCGATATTGATGGATCATATGTTGACACTATCACTGTAACATCAGTGCCGGAAACGGCACCAGAACAGTGATCTCTACAGTAAAACGATTAGTAATCAGGTACGAACTATATGTGTTTCATTGTATGTTATGTTCATTTCATGTTTCATTTTCATTTCATGTCATCAACGAACAAATTCGGAATCAGTTTAGAAAACAAGTTCAGAACTATGGTTCATCAGTCAGATAATTAAATGGCATCACAGAACCATCATGTGATTATGTGCTAGGATTGTACTATGTATAAACTTATGTGAGGCCTTACAGAACAAAACAACACGGATGTCGTTACGTGAATGCTAAACCGACGGATTATTCGTATAGGTGACGATCTGTACGAATAAATCTGAAAGTTTAACGTTCTGAATGATATCCAATAATTAGAAAACCATATTGAAAAGTGTAGTTGTCGTCGTATTTGGTTGGGTGACGATTCGAACAAATACGCGCGATGACTGCGCGATTCGATTAAACGTTAATTAGATATTTTTGAAATTTTAATAAATAGAAGATAATTAGTTAATTTATTAGGAATGGCAACCTAAAATAATTTTAGAGATTCTATTTTTAAAACTGAGTCGCTTTGTTACGAAAACGGCAAGAAACCGACGTTTTTACGCGAAACCACTCGAGACCGACAATAATTTAAGAAAATAAACATTTTATTGTTTTACAATTTTGAAACTCATCAAAAATTAATAAATAAGCTATCTTTATTTAAAACCAGGAAAAACGCGCGTTATGCTCCGGAAATGTAACGATTACGCGAAATCGAACGAACCCAAACATACCCGGGTATTTTCCAACCATTTAATGTGGCATTGAAGGTCCAACAACCTCCACCAACCAGCCATTTCACCTCCTATCCCCGGGCCGGCGGGCCGAATCGGGGACCGTCAGGCGGAATAGTTTCGAGGCATGATTGTAATCGGAGTGATCAGATTGTTACATTGCACATGAATATATGAGAAATACTAAAATACAATAAATGAATAAAATTAAATTACAATTGATTCATAATTTAATTCTATTACAAGTTGACTTGGACATCTCGAATGAGGACCTGATGTCCCACAAAGGTTGCTTGCACAGATGCAAGTCTGAATCTTGTATCCGGGCTAGCCGGAGAGATTCCACGCATGAGTTGTAGGTTCCTCTAAGGGATCCTATCTTTCTCTGTCTAAAAGTCATCCTGCATTCACCTGTTCTTCATCTTAGAACATGTAAAATCTGTCAACACTAGGTTGGTGAGTCACACTTTTTTTGAAAATATTAGGTTTTGTATAAGGTTTAGTGAAAGTCTTTCCAGTCACATCGAATTGAAATATGATGTGTGAATGGTGTTGAAATCGTCAATGAACTACACAAATGCATCGGTCTAATCAACATTACTGACACCATACCAAATCACCGAAGGTAGTTTATGTATAGGGCAGACGTAGGGTCAAGCTTACCGCCAGCCCAGCCGCTAGCCCACCACCCCTTCGATGATCCACAAGGGTGTCCTTAACGGAAATCGGACCTTGTCACTTTTGTATCTCCACTCTACACGACACAACTGGTGATTTTAAAATGAATTTGTGACAAAGAAGTGTATGCTCTGTCTTCGGGTATAGGAGACATGTTTTGTTTGTTTAGAAAATCACACAGGTGACGCTCCTTTCTCCTAGCAAACATTGTTTACTGTGTACTCATTTAAAACTCGTTCAAGACCAGGTCTTGAACATTTATTTGATTTGAAAACTCTTGTTTTTGTTTTGTGGTCTGTCTGTAATATCACCCTTGTGATCATTTACCAACCCTAACTGATATGTTTGTGTGATTAGTTCCCCTGGAACTAATCTGAGTTGTTGTATGTGTGCTTGCGTCTAACGTTACCGTCGGTTGACCTGCGTCAACTAATGATAAATGACTCTGATATGTGTTGTTCGAGAATTCCTCAGCGAATTTCCGATGTGTTGTTATGTGGACTCATGCCCTAGTGAATAACCCTAGAGAGATACCATGTAAAAATGTTGTTTTTTTGATGGGGGATTCCCATGAAAATGATGGTATTCGATTGTGCACTACACAATTCCTTGGATTGTGTCCGCTCACCTCTTGGTTGGGCACAAAGCCTGGAACTATAGTGGTCAACGGATATCTCCTCGATGATTTGTGTTTTGAACCCTCGAACTGGTTTGTTATTGTTGTTTAATGAATGGTTTAATGGAGCGATGAACGCTCAGTAAAAATAATTGAAAAGACTCTTATACGTATAACATTCGTATAAGAGGTTGAGAGTTGATCCTTTTATTGAAATCATTTGAAAATAACTCTCATTCGTTGATTACTCGAATATGAGGTTTCATGTTCTCAGCCCCAAATGGTTTGGAAGGAAGAAAATTGAAAACAAGTGGTCTGTGAACTCACCTGAGGTCTTGGGTCGTAGATGCACTCACTTGGTATTATCTCTCGGTTTGAATCCTATGTTAAATATTAGTAAGCTAGGTGTTAGGTGATTATGTGCTCTATTTCTTGATGTGATTTTTGAAAATGTGCTTTCATTTGTTTTTGTTTGATTAGATTTAAGATCGGGTCTAAGGCTCAGTTATGTCGGTAATAACTATGTAAGATAGAAATTTCAAAACATAGCCGTTTTGGGCTGTTCTTGGAGCGAACGGGTGCTTCGTGTGAATGGCCCTCATTCACACGAACGGGGTAATGCAAATGCAAGTTCTCCTTCTTGTCATCCGTTCGTGCGAACGGGCCTCCATTCGTATGGTTGTTCCACACGAACGAACCCATGTCGTTCGTGCGGTTTCTCGTTCGTCTGGCAGCTCGTTCGTGTGACTCTTCTTCACGAATGAGGCTTCTTGTTCGCACGAATAAGCCCTTCGTGCGGCTCATTCACCTCCAAGTTTACCAAGAATGCATTTTTTAAATCGGTGGTTGTTTTTGGTGTTTTTATGGTCAAATTGATGGTAAAACGTTTTGGAGTGTTTTGGTGCAAAGAATCGTTGCTAATACTTACTGTGGAGCTCTTATTTGACCGAGATGAGATGAAAAGGGTTGAAATCTTGAAATGGAGGTGTTGGGGTTGAAATACACACGATTTGGACGGTGGAATGGTCCGATTTCGTGTGGAAATGGCCGAAAATCGAGAGGGGCGAAAGGAGGTTTCGTTTGAGAGAGTTGGGTGAAAAATGGGTTTGAAAAACGTAAGTGTTGCTTTTATAGCTGTGCTGTGACACGAATCAGCCATTCGTACGAATGGCTCCCATTCGTGTGAAAAGAATTGTGGCTATAAAGCTTCACGATTTAGACCAGTTCATACGAATGGGAGCCCATTCGTACGATCGATTGTGTGTTTTAAAATTTTGATTGTTTATTAAATTGTTTTGGTGGGTTTTATTTAAAATTGTTATTATATTACTTCAACGTTAAAGACTCACGCTGACATCTGCATGAATCGTCACCCATACAAACACCACGTTGTATTTAAATGCTGACATTGATCGATACTGTAAATATTTCATTTAGGGTATCCATATCCAACAACATATACACACGGGTCATCACCCATGTCGACATCTTGTTGGATCGATACTCCAAATGTTATCCATTGAGGTTTTGTTCATTGTTTTCCCTCACAGGTTGTTTTTCTTTTCTTCTGATTCATGGTTATGTGATTAAGTGGATTTTCATAACTATTTTAGGAGAACCCATGTATTTTTATTGTCTTTTGTTATTGTTGTCTTCACTCTCATTACCCTATGTCTTACACTGTGATTGTGTACACCCTTGGATTTCATACTCATGGTTGCTCGGATGCCGGTTGTTACATTTTCTAAGTATGGGTCGAACTTAACGCCATCGATATTATCCTAAGTCTTTTCAATACTACTGGCACATCTTTTGCAAGTAATTTAAACCAAAAATCAAGCAGTATGGATCACAAATGAGGTCACATGGTCGATGGAACAAGGTGTACTCGTTGGGGAACCAATTAGGGTTTCTAGATGTTAACCGTTTTTAGGAGCTCTATCGATACTACTTTCCTGGTCCATCGATACTATCTTAAAACAACTTAAAACATATATAAGCTATAAATTAGTGTTTTACTAATAAAAATAGGATAAAAACAATACCAAAGGATGATAACAAAGCTACATTTTGTTCAAGCATTATTAGGGTTTTCTTTACAAAAATGTTAACCGATTTTTAAACAAAGTTGATGTAACACTTGCTAAACTTTTTATTACATATCGAATGGGAAAGTTTTATAACAAATAACTTGTGTTAGTATACTTAGGTGTTAATAACAAGTCTAGTTAACCAAAGAAGTAATAGTCATGTTTTAACCTAAATACCTAAGTGGTAACTTAGGAAATGCTATGGTTTCAAAACATACATCATGTTTTATACTTTAGGACAAGTTCCAAACTTAAACAAAGAACAACATAACATACTAAGTTTAACCTAAAATGGTTAAGTATTAGTGTGTTATGTTACAAAATAGGTTTGAGACTAAGCAAAACAACAAGGATACTTACAAGTTGTGAACAAACATTGAATCAAACACATGTCTTGAAATCAATACATTACAACATCAAAGAGCGCGTGCATTACTTGATTTCTAGTCAACCACTACAACACCAAGGTGAGTTCATATGCCTCTTTTCTAATCATTTGATTTCAAATGCGGGGCTAAAAAACGTGCTAAATCATTTTTAAAAGATTTAGTACATTATTTAATAAATAATGTTTATAAAATAACAAACGTTTCATCTTTGTTATCATATCTATATCTATGTTGTGTGTGAATCTGGATTTATATCATATGTGATAATTCAAGTGTGGATCTCAATTACATAAGACATCAAGAATGATATCATGATAATATAATTTCATGATATCATAAAACATTTGTGATATCATAGTGTGATAAGACCAGTTCTTATAACACTATGTTACAAACATTGTGATCAAAACATTGAGACAAATTTCATTAAGATCATCACATTGAGATAATTACATTGAGATCATGACATTGAGATGAGATGACAACAAGACAATAAAAATGAGAACATTACAATTTGATTACTAGAAAGCCTGATTGCATTATATCATTGTATTCATGTGTCCATTATTCATTTCAAGTCATAAGTCCCTTTCTATATCGTTTACCATTAAGTAGCAGAGGCTAAGCCGACGATAGCGTAGTGGTACCATAGGTTTGACAAACCTCTGGCGAGTGAGGTCGGTATGTTATGCGTAACTTTTTGACATTTGGCCGGTATCGTTTGACCGGTAACAGGGTTGCATCAGTCAGCTTTGGTAAACTTCCACATGGGTGATATTAATCAGCTGACACTGTTAGTAATTGTACCTTTATATTCTATAGACTGGCAGACTTAGTGAATGAATTCACTCAGGTCATAAAAGCTGGCGACATATTCATTGGGAAGGCAATGGGATTGCAAGTGATTCAAATGGATAGGGTTAAATTGGAGACATTGTGGTTGACTTTGTGGCAAACACAATATGGTCCCATTTATGCTCTATACATTCAAATGTGGGAATTCAATAAACGAGTTGACCATCACTTATAGTTTAGAAGTGAGTATCATTAAACTCTACATATGAGAGAAAAATAAGAAGTGTAATGTCACACCCCGAGCTAGCGGGGTTGGATCGGAGTCCCCGTCGGGCGGAAGGTTCCCGGGATGCGATATCGTGAGTGATAATCGAAATGATCAGATTGTTTACATTGCACATGATATAAATGAGAAATACTAAATAAAATAGAATTACAAAGTTAAATTACATCCGTATCGTTCATAATTTAACAATTTAAATCTATCATAAACATCATAAGATATCTTTCTTGTAACTGCACAAGATATACAAAATAATTGTATAGTGATGTTCCAAAAGTATACAGGTCCAAAAATACTAAGTCTTCTATCTGAAGTCCTAGTCCAAAAGCATAAGCTTCTTAATTGACCTGCTCGTCACCTAAAAGTCATGCAAAAATAAAGTCAACACTTGGTTGGTGAGTTCATTAAGTTTTATAAAAATGAGTTTGGACAACCTGAATGACAACCTTAACCTCACCATTAACCACCTATACCATCCAGTTCAGTATGCTTATATACAGGGCATATGTAGGGTCGAACTTACCGTCCGCCCAGCCACTGTCCCACCGCATACTAAACCACATGATATATTTTTCCTGGTGATAATTAAGCGTATCATCCCACATCTTTGATTCCATAACTCTTGATCCATAGATTTTGATTACCCTTAAAATGTTTACCTTGATCCCCCGAAATAACAACCTTAACCTCACCAACAACACCTATACTATCCAATCAAGTATGCTTATATATAGGGCGTATGTAGGGTTGAGCTTACCGCCCGCCCAGCCACCGTCCCACCACATGCCGGACTGCTTAGCATATTGTTGTTAATGATAATTAAGCATGTCACTCCTACCATTAACCCATTATTGCTTCAGTTCTTTGTTCCTGTAATTACAACAATTTGGAATCTCTATTGATTCCTTAAGTTCATCACAAAATTAGGATCAACCACAATGATTGTAGAAACAGTTAAATAAACGCTTGATTAAATAATTAAATAAACATTTAATAAAATCTAAGTCCTAGTGATTGGGCCTTGGTCAACTCGAGTGGACTAGTATAGCAATCAGGTACTTAGTAGTAAAGGGATTCTGTAAATATCATCAAACATATGACCTACAAATCAAACGGTCTAGCTAGGACTTCTTGAAATATAGGGTTTTGGTTTCGTGCTTGATTCGTCTAGTTTCATCCCTTGTTTCGTATAGTTTCGTTGGCATATGTTATCTTTGATATTTCTCATACTTTCCCTTGAAAATGATTTGTTGATTCGTCTAGTTTCGTTGTAAAATGTACTTGATTAGTTCAACATTGAATACTAGATTCGTTGAACAATTGTACTCTTGATTCGTTGATCGTTCTTTGACAATACACACTTGAAATAGTTCTTTGTAATAGATCGTTAGTTATTTGAATTAGACCTTTGAAAATAGTTCTTCGTTTTAGATCTTTAGTTCTTTGAAAATAGTTCTTTGTAACTTGTTCTTTGATTTGAAACAGTTCATCTAGACAGGAGTCTAGAATAATAGTTATACATACAAAACATATACAAGTAAAAGCATTTAAGTAAACAAATTAAATAAAACAGTTTACGCATGCTTCTTAGCCCCGCGTTTTAAAACAAAAATGTTAGAAAAGGGGCAATGAACTCACCTGTGTTGCTCCGTACTGTACTATCACAAAATGTGCGTTCTTTGCTGGTAGCCTAAGTATCTTCAGATCCTGATTTGTTTTAAGAGAGTTCAATACGATAAGTATACGTATTAATTGTCGCATCTAGGGCTGGGTCTCGTTGTGCAACTACGTTTCCTATGTACTAGTGTGCTTCTAAGACTTAATCTTGCCAATCTAAGTTAACTACCCATTTGTACCCGTATTCCAACATTTAATCTTTTGATGGGCCTTTGTCAAGCCCATTGGGCCCAACTTAACCCAAATTAGTAGCCTTTCATTTTCAATTAATCATGACTCAACATCCTTGAACAATAAGATATAGATAGCCAATTCTTTTAGTTTCACTAGCCATATTAGTACTTTTCCTAAAGGTTAAGTGTTAATAATTAAATTAACCCTCACCTTTAGTTCATTGTTTTGTTTCTACTTGCTTGAAATAGATACCCATGTGTTTTAAGTCAAATAAGTAAATGCTAACAACCCATGTTGAGTGATTAGAGTGTTTTAAAGGAATCCTTGTTACAAACATTTCTAACCTTGTGGACACCCTAACTACACGTTATAATTAGTGAGAGTCTTAGTATACACCTTTGTATCTATGTTAATTCCCCATACACTCACCATAGTGTTTTCATTTATACATGCACACACATATCTTCTAGGTTAATTCCCATGTACTAACATACACTCGTGTAGGATTTTCATCATGCTTGGAATCATGTGGTCTTGTTCTTATTCTAAAATATAGGTGTATGGTCCATGTATTACCCTCATAATTAGGAGAGTCCTAGGTTCGCAGTATCCTTAAGGATTTGTGAGGTTTAGGATTTTACTAGGGTTTGTTTAGTGTGAGGCCAGCGAACTTCTAAGTTCTACAGATGGTTCGGCAGTAACAACAGCTCGGCGAACCTTTAATGGTTCGGCTGACAGAACAACAAGGTTCGTTCCAAGGTTCGGGTATGGTAGAGTGGTTGGCATGCATAGGTTCATTACGTCCTAAAGCTTTAGGGTTCGACTAAGTCAGAACGGTCCTAGGTTCGCCGCTAGTTCCCCTCTCCAGGTTCGCTCATGCACTCGTGTTACTCGAAGGGTAAGGTTCGGCTCATCATGTAAAATGGTTAGGCCCTGACGGTTCGTGGGTCTAGATTCGTTGGTCAGCTAGGGTTCGGTGCAGGTAACCACAGGTTCGCTGCAGTGTTTCAGGGTTCGGTGCATGTGGGTAAGCAGGTTCGTTGCAGGTGGTGCAGGTTCGTTGCATGTGGGTTAGCCGGTTCATTGCAGGTTTGGCTAGCCATCGAGGGTTCGGCCCTCATCTTTATCAACCAAAAGGTTCGGCCCCTTCGAACCATTGTGCAACAGGTTCGGCAGATCGGTCCTTCCATGAATCCGCACCCTTTTCTCCAGAAAACTCAATCCCTACTAGTTACCGATCTTATACATAACACTCATGATCACATGTTATCCCGGTTAGCCATTAGGAAACCCTAGAATCGTCTTAAATCCACACACACATGGATTTGTGAAATATCTAAAACAAACCGAAATTAAAAGTGATATTTACCTCAAATTTGATGGATGAATGATCAAACTTCTTGTACTTCCGTGTTCTACATAACGAGATGGTCGTTTTGACACCTAGCTTGCTTGAATCCAATGAGAAACGAACTCCAAATCTTAGAGAGAAGTTTGAGGTTTTAGAGAGAGAGGACTAGAGAGAGAAAAACGGGATTGAATGAAGAAAGTGGGTTGGTGATGGTGGTTGGGTCATTTAATGTCTTCATTTAATGATCCAACTACTCGGTGGGTTTGGTCTCGTTGCGTTTCGCGTAGATTTTCAAAACGAAACGACACGGTTTATAAATTAAGGTTTATAAAATTATTTTAAGTGGTGATTCCTAATAAATTAACTAATATCTTTAGTTTTATAAGAAAAATTTATTAATTTTACTGTTTAAAATCAGATCGTACGGTTATCACGCGTATTCGTTCGAATCGTCATTCGTACGAACACGGAAATAGCTATACTTTCCAATATTGTTTTCTAATTACAGAATATCGTTCAGAACGTTAAACTTCCAGATTTATTCGTACAGATCGTCACCTATACGAATAATCCGTCGATTTAGCATTCACATAACGACATTCGTGTTGTTTTGTTCTATAAAGCCTCACATACGTTTATACATAATAAATCCTAACAATTAATATCATGATGGTTCTGTGTTGCCAGATAATTATCTGACTAATAACCCATAGTTATGAACTTTGTGTATCTGAAACAGTTCTGAGTTTGCTATATGAAAACTTCAAATGATAATGATAATTTATATAAATATGAAGTGCATTGAAATGTATATAGTTCGTACCTGTTTACTATTCATGTTACTGTTTAAGATCACTGTTCCGGTACGATTCCGGCACTGATGTTACAGTCTGCCCTTGTTAGAGAAATTCCGTCCCGAAATTTAAGAGTTGTTATCGGGTACCGCTTCCTCTTCAAACAGTTGGGGATACTTTGACTTCATGTGATCTTCACGTTCACAAGTAAACTCGGGTCCGCGCCTTGAATTCCATCTAACCTTTACAATCGGAATACGGCTTCGCCAGTTGTTTAACCTTGCGATCCATAATCTCCAAAGGTTCCTCAATAAAATGCAATTGTTCATCGACTTGAATTTCTTCAATTGGAATGACGAGTGATTCGTCAGCGAGGCATTTCTTCAAGTTTGAGACGTGAAACACGTCATGCACACCACTGAGTTCCTCCTGTATTCTCAGTCTATACGCCACAGGACCAATACGCTCGATGATCTCGAATGGTCCCACGTATCTTGGTGCTAATTTTCCTTTCTTTCCAAAACTACAACGCCTTTCCATGGGGATACCTTCAACATTACACGGTCTCCTACTTGGAATTCCAACGGCGTGCGCCGTTTATCGGCGTAGCTCTTTTGTCTGCTCCTTGTTGCTTGTAGTCTTCTTTGAATCAGGGCAATCTTGTCAGTGGTTTCCTGAATAAGCTCTGACCCAGTTATTCGATTATCTCCAACTTCAGTCCAATAGATTGGCGATCGACATTTCCGGCCATAAAGAGCCTCGAAGGGTGCACATCCGATACTGCTGTGGTAACTGTTATTGTAGGAGAATTCGATCAGTGGCAAATGAGAATCCCAATTTCCACCAAAATCCAACACACAGGTTCTTAACATATCCTCCAGGGTTCGAATAGTATGTTCGCTTTGACTATCCATTTGTTGGTGGTAGGTTGTACGCAGGTTTAACTGTGTCCCTAAAGATTTCTGTAATGACTGCCAGAACCTTGATGTAAATCTGCTGTCTCTATCAGAAATAATAGACAATGGCACACCGTGGCGTACCACTATCTCATTGATGTACAGTCTTGCCAGTTTATCCATCGTGAAGGTCTCACGCATCGGCAAGAAATGAGCAGATTTTGTTAAACGGTCAATAATCACCCAAATCGTATCGTGACCACTAGAAGTGCGGGGTAGCTTGGTAATTAAATCCATAGCTATTTGTTCCCACTTCCAGAGCGAAATCTCAGGTTGTTCTAGTAAACCAGACGGTCTCTGGTGTTCCGCCTTTACCTTCGCACACGTAAGACATTGACCGACGTACTCGGCTGTGTCTTTCTTCATTCCAGGCCACCAATAAAATCCATGCAAATCTTGGTACATTTTATCAGCGCCTGGATGAACGGAGTATTTAGTCTTGTGCGCTTCATCGAAGATAAGTCTTCTCAATTCGTCTACCGCCGGAATCCATATACGATTCTGGTAGTAGATCACTCCATCAGGCTTTGTCTCAAATTGTTTCTCTGCTCCGCAGTCAAGCTCTTTCTTCAGATTTCCTCGATCAACTGATTCTTGCTGTGCCTGAATAATTTTGTCTCTTAAACTAGTCTACACAGTCATTCCCATTGCTCTAACGTGCAACGGTTTGACTCGTTCCTTCCGGCTCAAGGCATCAGCTACAACGTTAGCCTTTCCCGGATGGTATTTGATCACACAATCGTAAACATTCAGAAGTTCAACCCAACGGCGTTGTCGCATGTTGAGTTCCTTTTGATCAAAAATGTGCTGCAGACTCTTGTGATCAGTGAATATGGTACACTTAGTGCCATATAAGTAATGCCTCCAAATCTTCAACGCGAAGATTACAGCTCCCATTTCAAGATCATGAGTAGTGTAGTTCTACTCATGAACTTTTAACTGTCTTGATGCATAGGCTATGACTTTGCCCCGTTGCATTAATACGCAACCAAGTCCCTGATGGGAAGCATCACAGTATACCACAAAGTCCTCACAGCCTTCTGGGAGGGATAGAATTGGAGCATCACATAATTTCTGTTTCAAAGTCTGAAAAGCATCTTCTTGTTTCTGCTCCTAGACAAACGGTTCACTTTTCTGGGTTAGCTTAGTGAGAGGCAAAGCTATCTTAGAAAAGTTTGAGATAAACCTTCTGTAATAACCCGCCAATCCCAGAAAAGACCGTATCTCCGTCGGTGTCTTCAGAGTGTCCCAATTCTTTATCGCTTCGATCTTGGCAGGATCAACGTGTATTCCCTCTCTGTTGACCACATGACCCAAAAATTGAACTTCCCTTAGCCAGAATTCACATTTAGAGAATTTGGCATAAAGTTTCTGTTCTTTCAACAACTCCAAGATCTTCCTAAGATGTTGTTCATGATCTGTTTTGCTCTTAGAATAAATCAGTATGTCATCAATAAAGACAATGACAAACTGATCCATGTACGGCTTGCACACTCGGTTCATGAGATCCATGAAGACCGCTGGTGCATTCGTCAATCCGAAAGGCATCACCATAAACTCGTAATGCCCATATATGGTTCGGAACGCCGTCTTCGGTGTGTCTTCGTCTTGAACTCTAAGCTGATGATATCCAGACCGCAAGTCAATCTTCGAGAAGTATTGAGCTCCTTGTAGTTGGTCAAACAAATCATCAATCATCGGCAATGGATACCGATTCTTGATGGTCAGTTTGTTCAGCTCGCGGTAATCTATGCACATTCTGAACGATCCGTCTTTCTTTTTCACGAACAAGACCGGAGCTCCCCAAGGTGAGTAGCTCGGTCTAATGAAACCCTTGTCAAGTAACTCCTGTAACTGATTAGACAATTCCTGCATCTCTGAAGGTGCAAATCTGTAAGGAGATTTAGCAACAGGAGTTGCTCCAGGAATTAAGTCAATACGAAACTCTACCGGTCGCACAGGGGGCAAACCTGGTAGGTCTTCAGGAAATACTTCCGGATACTCTTTCACTACTGTTACGTCTTGAATCTTTTTCTTATCCTTCTCCTTTTCCACCACATGAGCCAAGAACGCCACGCACCGCTTCTGCAGACACTTACGCACCTTTATGCAAAAGATGATTTTGACACTTCGTTTTGCTTGATCCCCTTTTTACTTCCATTACGCGATCACTCAGCAATGGAATTCGAAGTAGCTTTTCTGAACAGACGACTTCCACTCGATTAGAGGAAAGCCAATCCATTCCAACAATGATGTTGAAACTACCCAACTCCACCGGTATCAAATCGATGGTGAATATATGACCATTAAGTGTCAATGGGCAATTCCTATAGATGCTACTAACAGTAATCTGTTTCCCGTTAGCTACTTCTATGATATAAGGGGAATCTAACTGTTCCTCTATAGAATCTAATTGGCATGCAAAATATGTAGACATAAAACTCTGATCCGCACCAGTATCAAATAGAACAAATGCATAAAAGTCATGTAAGAGGAATGTACCAGTAACCACATTTGGTTCTTGGCGTGCAGCTGGTGCTCCGATGGCGAAAACTCTTCCACGGGGTGCTTGAACTACCTGTTGAGACTTCTTCGGGCAGTTCTTTGCAAAGTGGCCTTGTTCGCCACAGTTATAGCATCCACCGTTGTTTTGATTAGCTGGTGGAGGGAGAGCCAAAGCAGCATTGTTGACTTCTTGGTTAGGTGCTATCCGGCAGTGTTGGACCCAATGGCCGTTTCGTCCACATCCCATGCATTGCTTGCAGGGAGTGTTAGCAGCATGATGGTATTGAGACTTGGCACACAGAGGAAACGTGCCGGTTTAGGGTCTTCTATTAGGGTTTTGTGGTGCAGCTGCTACTTGTTGGAGAGGTGTGGCCACCGTGTAATTCTTGATGACCTTTTGTTTCTTCTTCTGGTGGTGGTGGGGTTTCTTTGAAGACTCCTCCTTGCATTTGCCAGTGTCAGCCTCCCTCTTTAGAACTCCGGAGGCTACGATAAGATCAATAAGCTTCCCAGATAAACTCACTGCAGACTCCACAGTAACAAGGTTTGCTGCAACAACTAAACCCTGAATACAGGCGGGAAGTCCACCTACATAACGATGAATCCTATTTTCCAAATTTGGTACCATGTCTGGTACCAAAGCAACCAACTCGTGGTAACGAGTCGTATACCACATGTGATCAGCCCCTTCATCACATGGTTTGATAGTTCAACCTCCAGTTTCTGCAGCTCGTTCTTGGGACAGAATTCGGTCTTCAGTAAAGCTTTAAAGTCTTCCCAGGTCATTGACATCGCTTCTTCTCTTCCCCTTGCATTTATCTGGCCGTTCCACTAAGTCAAAGCCCGCTTGTTGAATGTTCCAGCAGAATAGCGAACTTTGTGGTGCTCTGGACAGCTGCAAAGGTCCAGAGTAGCCTCAATTTTTTCAATCCATTGAATTAATCCAACAGCTCCTTCAGACCCACTAAAATTGGGTGGCTTACATCCTACAAACGACTTGTAGGAATAGTGTGATGAACTACCAGTATTCCCACTGGCTTCTTCTGATGAGTTACCAGTGTTGTTGATTTCATTACGGAGACGGTTGAACATCTCTGGTATTGCCTCCTTCATTTGATTAGTCATATGGCAGCTCAGCACCAAGGCGAAAGTAGCAGGGTCCAGCATCGGAGTTGTACTCGGGCCTGGAGGTGGGTTAAGTGGAGGAGGAGGTGGTGGAGGCAGTGGAGGAGGTGAGTCAGACAGTGATGGTGTAGATGAATGTGGAGCCAAGTCTTGTGGTGGTGGAGGTAATGAGGGAGTCTGTCTTCTCGGCGGCATTCTGATCATAACCAATAAAGCTATTGGTTAGTGCAATGATCGAATACAGAAGACAATATGCAAATAAATCCTAGGTCCTGTTTTCTCTACAAGCAGGGTCCCTAGGTTATAGTCTAGGCCAAACCGTTCAAATAAGTGACCTATATTTCTCTATAACCATGGCTCTGATACCAATCTGTCACACCCCGAGCCGGCGGGGTTGGATCGGAGTCCCCGTCGGGCGGAAGGTTCCCAGGATGCGATATAGTGAGTGATAATCGAAATGATCAGATTGTTTACATTGCACATGATATAAATGAGAAATGCTAAATAGAATAGAATTACAAAGTTAAATTACATCCGTATCGTTCATAATTTAACAATGTAAATCTATCATAAACATCATAAGATATCTATCTTGTAACTGCACAAGATATACAAAATAATTGTATAGTGATGTTCCAAAAGTATGCAGGTCCAAAAATACTAAGTCTTCTATCTGAAGTCCTAGTCCAAAAGCATAAGCTTCTTAATTGACATGTTCGTCACCTGAGAAGTCATGCAAAAATAAAGTCAACACATGGTTGGTGAGTTCATTAAGTTTTATAAAAATGAGTTTGAACAACCTGAATGACAACCTTAACCTCACCATTAACCACCTATACCATCCAGTTCAGTATGCTTATAGACAGGGCATATGTAGGGTCGAACTTACCGTTCGCCCAGCCACCGTCCCACCACATACTAAACCACATAATATATTGTTCCTGGTGATAATTAAGCCTTTCATCCGACATCTTTGATTCCATAACTCTTGATCCATAGATTTTGATTACCCTGAAAATGTTTACCTTGATCCCCCGAAATGACAACCTTAACCTCACCAACAACACCTATACTATCAAATCAAGTATGCTTATATATAGGGCGTATGTAGGGTACTTGATTAGTTCAACATTGAATACTAGATTCGTTGAACAAATGTACTCTTGATTCGTTGATCGTTCTTTGACAATACACACTTGAAATAGTTCTTTGTAATAGATCGTTAGTTATTTGAATTAGACCTTTGAAAATAGTTCTTTGTTTTAGATCTTTAGTTCTTTGAAAATAGTTCTTTGTAACTTGTTCTTTGATTTGAAACAGTTCATCTAGACAAGAGTCTAGAATAATAGTTATACATACAAAACATATACAAGTAAAAGCATTTAAGTAAACATATTAAATAAAACAGTTTACGCATGCTTCTCAGCCCCGCGTTTTAAAACAAAAATGTTAGAAAAGGGGCAATGAACTCACCTGTGTTGCTCCGTACTGTACTATCACAAAATGCGCGTTCTTTGCTGGTAGCCTAAGTATCTTCAGATCCTGATTTGTTTTAAGAGAGTTCAATACGATAAGTATACGTATTAATTGTTGCATCTAGGGCTGGGTCTCGGTGTGCAACTACGTGTCCTATGTACTAGTGTGCTTCTAAGACTTAATCTTGCCAATCCAAGTTAACTACCCATTTGTACCCGTATTCTAACATTTAATCTTTTGATGGGCCTTTGTCAAGCCCATTGGGCCCAACTTAACCCAAATTAGTAGCCTTTGATTTTCAATTAATCATGACTCAACATCCTTGAACAATAAGATATAGATAGCCAATTCTTTTAGTTTCACTAGCCATATTAGTACTTTTCCTAAAGGTTAAGTGTTAATAATTAAATTAACCCTCACCTTTAGTTCATTGTTTTGTTTCTACTTGCTTGAAATAGATACCCATGTGTTTTAAGTCAAATAAGTAAATGCTAACAACCCATGTTGAGTGATTAGAGTGTTTTAAAGGAATCCTTGTTACAAACATTTCTAACCTTGTGGGCACCCTAACTACACGTTATAATTAGTGAGTGTCTTAGTATACACCTTTGTATCTATGTTAATTACCCATGCACTCACCATAGTGTTTTCATTTATACATGCACACACACATATCTTCTAGGTTAATTCCAATGTACTAACATACACTCGTGTAGGATTTTCATCATGCTTGGAATCATGTGGTCTTGTTCTTATTCTAAAATATAGGTGTATAGTCCATGTATTACCCTCACAGTTAGGAGAGTCCTAGGTTCACTGTATCCTTAAGGATTTGTGAGGTTTAGGATTTTAATAGGGTTTGTTTAGTGTGAGGCCAGCGAACCTCTAAGTTCTACACATGGTTCGGCAGTAACAACAGCTCGGCGAACCTTTAATGGTTCGGCTGACGGAACAACAAGGTTCGTTCCAAGGTTCGGGTATGGTAGAGTGGTTGGCATGCATAGGTTCGTTTGGTCCTAAAGCTTTAGGGTTCGGCTAAGTCAGAACGGTCCTTGGTTCGCCGCTAGTTCCCCTCTCCAGGTTCGCTCTTGCACTCGTGTTACTCGAAGGGTAAGGTTCGGCTCATCATGTAAAATGTTTCGGCCCTGACGGTTCGTGGGTCTAGGTTCGTTGGTCAGCTAGGGTTCGGTGCAGGTCACCACAGGTTCACTGCAGTGTTTCAGGGTTCGATGCATGTGGGTAAGAAGGTTCGTTGCAGGTGGTGCAGGTTCGTTGCATGTGGGTTAGCAGGTTCATTGCAGGTTTGGCTAGCCATCGACTGTTCGGCCCTCATCTTTATCAGTCAAAAGGTTCGGCCCCTTCGAACCATTGTGCAACAGGTTCGGCAGATCGGTCCTTCCATGAATCCGCACCCTCTTCTACACAAAACTCGATCCCTACTAGTTACCGATCTTATACATAACACTCATGATCACATGTTAAACCGGTTAGACATTAGGAAACCCTAGAATCGTCTTAAATCCACACACACATGGATTTGTGAAATATCTAAAACAAACCGAAATTAAAAGTGATATTTACCTCAAATTTGATAGATGAATGATCAAACTTCTTGTACTTCCGTGTTCTACACAACGAGATGGTCGTTTTGACACCTAGCTTGCTTGAATCCAATGAGAAACGAACTCCAAATCTTAGAGAGAAGTTTGAGGTTTTAGAGAGAGAGGATTAGAGAGAGAAAAACGGGATTGAATGAAGAAAGTGGGTTGGTGATGGTGGTTGGGTCATTTAATGTTTTCATTTAATGATCCAACTACTCGGTGGGTTCGGTCTCGTTCCGTTTCGTGTAGATTTTCAAAACGAAACGACACAGTTTATAAATTAAGGTTTATAAAATTATTTTAAGTTGTGATTCATAATAAATTAACTAATATCTTTAGTTTTATAAGAAAAATTTATTAATTTTACTGTTTAAAATCAGATCGTACGGTTATCGCGCGTATTCGTTCGAATCGTCATTCGTACGAACACGGAAATAACTATACTTTCCAATATTGTTTTCTAATTACAGAATATCATTCAAAACGTTAAACTTCCAGATTTATTCGTACAGATCGTCACCTATACGAATAATCCGTCGATTTAGCATTCACATAACGACATTCGTGTTGTTTTGTTCTATAAAGCCTCACCTACGTTTATACATAATAAATCCTAACAATTAATACCATGATGGTTCTGTGTTGCCAGATAATTATCTGACTAATAACCCATAGTTATGAACTTTATTTATCTGAAACAGTTATGAGTTTGCTATATGACAACATCAAATGATAATGATAATTGATATAAATATGAAGTGCATTGAAATGTATATAGTTCGTACCTGTTTACTGTTCATGTTACTGTTTAAGATCACTGTTCAGGTACGATTCCGGCACTGATGTTACATGTAAGATTTATTAAAAATCTATATCTTTATAACACTAAGGGTTTCCATCACTTAGGTTATGATAACACAAACCCTTCAAAAATCATTTATTCTATAAATATCATTGTGGGATGAGAACATAACATGTGGGAATATCAGGATGGAAACAAATGAGAATATCAAATGTGAGATTGAAATGAGTATCCATAGTTGCGATACAGGTGGTGTTGTGGTGTTTTTAAGGCCAAAAATAATGGCAAAACGTTTTGGAATGTTTTGGGGCAAAGGATTAGTGATAATACTCACTATGGAGCTCGTAATTGACCGGAATAGCTTGGAAATGGTTGAAATCTTGACATGGAGGTGTTGGGGATGAAATACACACGATTTGGAAGCTAGAATGGTCCGATTTCGTGTCAAAATGGTCGAAAACCTAAACGGGGTTTGGAGAGGGTTTTCTTGGGTGAAAGGGTTGAAAAATGAGAGAAAAATCATAATTGTTGCTTTTATACCTGTGCTGTCGCACGAATGAGTCATTCGTACGAATGACTCTCATTCGTACGAATGACTCTCATTCTTCTGACTGGCTCTGTGGTTGTAAAGCTTCACCGATTGTGACCTATTCGTAATAAGTGCCCATTCATACGAATTGTTGTGTGATTTAAAATTTTGATTTTTAATTAAAATATTTTGGTGGAAATTTTATTAAAATTGTTATTAGTTCATGTCAGAGTTGTAAGACTCACGTGAGGGAAAACAACGTTGTGAGGGAAAATCAAACGTTTGCATTTATGACCTATTCGTACGAAAGAGTGCCCATTCGTACGTTGTTAAGTACTGTAAAGACATCATTTAATGTATCCAGTCCAACAACATATCTATATGGATCGTCACCCATCTGAATATCTCGTTAGATCGATACTAAAAATGTTACCCATTCAGGTTTTATTCATTATTTTCCCTCACAAGGTGTTTGTATTTTCTTCTGATTCATGTTTATGTGGTTCAACGGATTTCCATGACTATCTCAAGGATGATCCGTGCATTTTGATTTGGTATTCGTTATCGTTATCATTACTCTCGCACTACAGTTGTAACACCAGTGCCGGAAACGTCACCGGAACAGTGATCTCTACAGTACGTGAACAGTAATCAGGTACGAACTATATGTATTACAGTATGTTTTCATATTCATATCATGTTCGTTATCATTTTGTGTTATCAAACAACAAGTTCAGAAACATTTAACGGAAACAAAGTTCAGAACTATTGTTCTTGAGTCAGGTAATTATCTGGCAATACGTAACCATCATGTGATTATCTGTTAGGATTTTATTATGTATAAACGTATGTGAGGCTTTACAGAAGAAAACAACAACGGATGTCGTTATGTGAAAGCTAAACTGACGGATTATTCGTATAGGTGACGATCTGTACGAATACATCTGAAAGTTTAACGTTCTGAATGATACCCAATATTTAGAAAACCATGTTGAAAAGTAGAGTTATCGCCGTGTTCGTACGGGTGACGATTCGAACGAATACTCGCGACGACCGTACGATTCGATATTAAACCGTGAATTAAATATTTTCGTAAATTTAAAAATAAAAAGAAGATACTAGTTAATTTATTAGGAATCACAACCTAAAATAATTTTATAACTTCTATTTTAAAACCAAGTCGTCTCGTTACGAAAACGGCGAAAAACCGACGTTTTTACGCGAAACCACGCCACCATCATCCAAATTCGTCCCACTCTCTCTCTTCTTTCTCTCTCTCTAGAGATTCAAGCTTCAAGCAACCATATCTCTTCCATTTCTTCAGGAAATCTTGAGTTCTTGGTGTCAAAACGACCACTATATCACGTAGAACTCGAAAGTACAACAGATCTAAGCTTCCATCCATCTGATTTGAGGTAAATTTCAAGATTCAAACTCGGTTTTAGGGTTTTCCAAACCGTAGGTTCGAACCCCTTACAAGCCGGTTTTCACCCATTTTGAACCATAGGAAATACCCAACGACACCTTAAAAAGTGTAGGAACAAGCCTTACTACAAACTCTAGCCGATTGCCCAAAGAAACATGGCTGTTTCGGTTAAGTTTCGGAGGGCCGAATGACTCATGTTCATCAGGTGGTCGAATGGCTAACAACTCCTTTCGGCCGAATGGCTTGAGCAAGAACAACCCTCATTCTCCGAATGGCCAAGGTTCTTTCGGCCAACCCTGCTTCGCCTGAACCAAAGGCCATTCGATCGGTCAGCGCATTCGGCCACTACTCATTCGCTCGGCACTCATCCGGCCTAGCCAGTCCCTTCGGTCGGCTCAACCCATTGGCCTAAACACCTTCGGCCATCATTGATTCGGCTCAGCATGTTCCCTTTTGGCCTATACCTTTATTTAGCAGGACTTCGTCGGCTAAGGGTTATTCGACTAGTCCTGGAATGGCACCATGGTTTGGGTAGGGTTGGACCACATGAGTTCATGCATGGGAGTTGATTGATTGTGTGTGTGCATAGGGATAGCCTAAGGGTTTTCATTCCCATGCAACCATCTTTGATGAAATAGGGTTCCTTGAATAATCATGGAGTCATCCACATAGTGATGGGTTAGGCTACATGAGGTATAGGTGGTGAATAAGATTAAAGAAAACATGAGTCTGAGTCGAATGAAAATGGTTTTCCTAAAACACACTAACGACTCAACACGAGTTGGTAACATCTACAAAACTAGTTTAACACGTTTGGGAATTTATTATGAGATCATGTGAACCAAAACAAAAACCTAAAGGTTAGGGTGTTGAATTGTTAACACTTAGACCTTAAGAAAATCCGTGAGGAAATGTAACTAACGCAGGTGATGGTCTAAATCATCTAGTCTCAGTTAATCATGGTATTGATAAGAAATCAACTAGAAATCAAAAGCTAATAATGGGCCGAGGGTGGCCCAATGGGTTAACCCAAGCCCATCATGAGTAAGCTCACTCTTATTAATTTAATTATGCGTTAATAAAAGTAAATGATTCATAAGCTTTATTAAATTACGATAAATGATGTTTTCCAAATACTTAACCTAATAATGAAATAACTTATAAATATCTTAACCAAAGACTTGCAATAATTAGTTATAGGATAAGGGCTACAAAGGGGTAATAAGTTAGACTAAGTTAGATGAAATCTTAGAAACGCATTAGCAATTTAGGACACTTAGTTGCACACCGAGACCAAACCCTAGATACGACGACTACTGTACATACTTATTGTGTTCGAATTTTCTTAAAAACAACTCAGGTACTGAAGATACTTAGGTTACAACAACGAGCGCGCGTTTTGTGGTAAATCAGTACAGAATAACGCAGGTGAGTTCATTGCCCCTTTGCTAAACATTTTTGTTTTCAAACGCGGGGCTGAGAAGCATGCGTAAATCTTTTAAATTAAACTGTTTTACGTATATGCTTTTTACTCATTTTATGCTTTATATACGCTTGTTATACTTCTAGACTTTTGTCTAGATAATTTTTGTGCAGAATTAACTATCAAGTAAATTAATTACTCTTATGAGTAATAACTTAATTCTAGACTCTAACAAACCCTTAGTCCATCGAGTTTAAATTCTAGAATCTTAATTCAAAGTGAAATCAAAAGAATTAAAGCTAAAGATCAAATGCAATGGAATCAAATACAGTGTGTGATCAGTAACTAAGGATCCTAATCCAGAATCTACAACCAGTGGGAAATCATAGGAATCTAAAGATCATAATCAAGGGAATCATGGGAATCAATACCGTGTGTGAATCATTGAAATAATGAAATCATTAAGACTTAACGAAATCATTAATTGCTTAAGATAAGGGGAATGTCAGTTGTATGTAAATCAAGACCACGTGTAACACACGGAATGTCCCGTCACAGTAGTAGACTCTTGTAGTCAAGCTACATGGGCATAACTTAAACTATCGAAGGAAATCAAGATAATCAAGAAGATCAGAATCAAAGGATATCCTAAAGTCCTGACGCATACAGTAGGCCTTATGGTCAAGCTAATATGGGTAAATCATGAGAGTCCCAACACATACAGGTAGATTCCTTGAGGGTCATGCCTGATATGGGCCACGTGTGAGACGGTACAACTTGGACAACCACCAACAACTAAGTCTAATTGATTGAGTTAAATACAGGCCCAATCAACATGTCTTAGTTGTATTTAAATGAATGATTATTAAATTAAACCAACATTTAATATCATATTTCTACAAGTGTTATGGGTAAATCATGAATACAGGGTGAACTCAAGAAATCAAAGATATTTCAAAGTATGGAAATCAAAATCTAAGATAAAGGTGAATGCAGTGAAACGCTTAATTATCATTAAAAACAATATGCTAAGCAGTTCGGTATGTGGTGGGACGGTGGCTGGGCGGGCGGTAAGTTCGACGCTAAATATGCCCTATATATAAGCATACTTGACTGGATAGCATAGGTGGTTGTTGGTGAGGTTAAAGTTGTCATTCCGGGGAATCAAGGTAAAACATTTTCAGGGTAATCAAATGCTATAAATCAGAAGTGATGGAATCAATGTTGTGGGATGAAATGCTTAATTATATTCAGGAACAATATATCATGTGGTTTAGTATGTGGTGGGACGGTGGCTGGGCGGGCGGTAAGTTCGACCCTACATATGCCCTGTATATAAGCATACTGCACTGGATGGTATAGGTGGTTAATGGTGAGGTTAAGGTTGTCATTCCGGGGAATCAAGGTAAAACATTTTCAAGGTAATCAAACGCTATAAATCAGAAGTGATGGAATCAATGTTGTGGGATGAAATGCTTAATTATCATCAGGAACAATATATCATGTGGTTTAGTATTTGGTGGGACGGAGGATGGGCGGGCGGTAAGTTCGACGCTACATATGCCCTATGTATAAGCATACTGAACTGGATGGTATAGGTGGTTAATGGTGAGGTTAAGGTTGTCATTCAGGTTATTCAAACTCTTTTTATAAAACTAAATGAACTCACCAACCATGTGTTGACTTGATCTTTTTGCATGACTTCTCAGGTGACGAACAGGTCAATTAAGAAGTTATTGTTTTTGGACTACGACTTCAGATAGAAGACTTAGTATTTTTGGACCTGCATCTTTTGTGTACAAACAAGATAGTTAATTTATGATGTTGATGGTAGATTTACATTGTTAAATTATAAACGATACTGATGTAATTTAACTTTGAAATTCTATTTTATTTAGCATTTCTCATTTATATCATGTGCAATGTAAACAATCTGATCATCACGATTATCACTCACGATATCGCGCCCCGGGAACCTTCCGCCCGACGGGGAATCCGATCCAACCCCGTCGGCTCGGGGTGTGACAGATTGGTATCAGAGCCTTGATTATAGAGAAATATAGGTCACTTAATTAAACGGTTTGGCCTAGACTATAACCTAGGGAACCTGCATGTAGAGAACACAGGACTTAAGACTTTATTGCATATTGTATTCTGCATTCGATCACTGCACTAACCAATATTCTTTTGGTTATGATCAGAATGCCGCCAAGAAGACAGACTCCCACGTTACCACCACCACCACAAGACCTAGCTCCACATTCATCTACACCTTCACCACCGGATTCACCACCGCCACTTCCTCGTCCTCCATTTATTTCTCCCCCTCCACACAATCCACTTCCAGGCCCGAGCACGACTCCAATACTGGATCCTGGTACCATTGCCCTGGTAACTTTACTGAGCAGTCAGATGACTAACCAACTGAAGGAAGTGATACCGGATATGCTGAATCATCTCCGGAATGACATCAACACCAACACTAGGCACTCGTCAGGGGAAGCCAGTAGGAACACTGGTGGTGCTTCAAATCACTCTTACAAGTCCTTTATGGGGTGCAAGCCGCCTAGTTTTAGCGGTCATGAAGGAGCCGTTGGTCTTATACAATGGATAGAGAAGGTCGAAGCCACTCTGGACCTTTGCAGTTGTCCAAAGCATCACAAGGTTCGCTACTCTGCTGGAACATTCAACAAGCGAGCCTTGACTTAGTGGAATGGCCAAATTAATGCAAGAGGAAGAGATGAAGCGATGTCGATGACCTGGGAATATTTCAAGACTTTACTACGAACTGAATTCTGCCCCAAGAATGAACTACAGAGGCTTGAGGTAGAACTGTCAAACCATGTGATGAAAGGGGCAGATCACATGGGATAGACTACTCGTTATCATGAGTTGGTTGCTTTGGTGCCATATATGGTGCCAACTCTGGAGAAACGGATTGACAGGTATGTATGTGGGTTACCTGCCTGCATACAAGGATTAGTGGTTGCTTGATGTGTTGTGAAACACATCTGTTTTTCCATTTATTTTTATCAAGTTTCTGTACAGTTTTGTTTGGTTTTGGAATCGATTTAGCTAGAGCTTCACAATTTGGTAATTTCATGCTTGCAGGTAATAAACATGCTTATTTTATGCAAAAGATCAAGAAATCGAGCTCCCGGTTGGATGAAGACGGACCTGAAGCTAAAGAGAGGAAAATCTGATTTCTGGAACCCTTCGCGTATCGCAAAGCCTATCTGAAACCCTGTCGCGGTACGCGATAAGTGGAAAAGTCCAAAGTGCCCTTTTTAATGATTAAGGGTTGACCTGATTAATTTGTCGGGTAGCGAGATCCCTCGCGTAGCGTGAGGGGGTTTTAAGGTTCCGTCACGGTACGCGACACTGGGGAAAATTCAGAAAATCGAGTTTGTTCGATTAAAAACGGCTGTGAAGGAATTTTTGGGCATCACGAAAGATCAGACGATTTGGGGACGAGTTCTAGACGGCTGGAGGCGACAAGGGAGGCGATTGGAAGAGTTAGATGGCAAGGATTGGCATTTGGAAGCCCTAGGATTCACAATCAAGGGTGTACAACTTTTGGTTTTTGGTTTCTTCTTGTTTTCCTTTGGATGATCATGTTTTCTTTTCAGTATTGGATTGTATCTTTTACTGTTTATGAAATGATTATGGGCTAGACCTTTAGAACTACCTAGGTTAGATGATTATGCATGTTGAATAATGGTTTAATTCGGTTTTGGAACATATAGATGTGATTGATTTATGATTTAAAGATTTGGTTTGGAATATTGGATGTGTATGTGTATCTTTGATTGTCTTTTGATTGATTTTTCACTCCTCATGGGTCTTGATGATTCTCTGTCATATAATAGGCTTATGCTAGGTTAATGACTGTGTGTTTTTGAGTAATAGATGAATTATTGTGATCAGGTAATTCATAGGAGTGTTTTATTATGATTTGGACGATTAAGATATGTAACTAACTTTAATAGCCGTGAGGTGGGAAGTTGTAAATAAGTCTTGGTTGTTAGATTACTAGGTTAGAGGCTTCGTGAGAAGATCAGTCTAGTCGTCTATCAAACTTTGTTTATTGAATCCAATAGGAAATTCAAGTTACCCCTTGTATTTAAATGTCTTAAAACTGTCGAGCCGTGACGTAGATAGTTTGTTAGATTTTATCTTATGTGTATTGAGACGATCGCGCTGTGAAGTATATTGTCTAGCGGGTATTTCATAAGTGGTTGGATGTCCTGTGAGGGAAATCCATTTAACCGGTGGTTTAACAGCTTTTAGGGATTTTAGTTGACTATCCTTGAGAAGGGTCGAGGGTGCTCTAAGCCTCCTTTGAGCTTAGTATTTTAAGATCCCGGTAGCATATCAGTTCCATTACCGATAGAACCTTGTCAAGCATGTATAGGATTCGAGCCTAGGTAGTGTTTTGTCCACCTGATTCTTTTCTTCGTCCACCGTTTGTTCTCATTTTAGTTTTTCATCCTTTTAATTCATTTTTAGTTACTAGTAAAACCCCCCTTTTGCAATATTAATTTAAGTTACAGACATTTGTATAGATAAGTAATTGAGTCTTAGTTAGCATAGTCTAGAGAGGTCCGTGGATTCGATATTCGGACTTGGTTTGCTCTGCTACACACAATAGGTACACTTGCTTGTCGGTAGCTTAGGTTTTAGAGAGTCTAGATTTATTACTTTGTGTCTATTTTAGAGTCGCTTTTTAGTTAGTTTGATAGCTAAGCTCCGTCGACATCATTGCTGAAAATCCTTTCACATTAGAGTCTGCTGTGAGTTTGTCTGGGAAACTCACTGACTTAGTGGTTGCCTCTGGGACTCTAAAGAAAGAGGCTGATACCGGCAAACGAAAGGAAGAGTGTTCCAAGAAACCCCATCATCACCAACATCAGATGAAGAAACATAAGGTTATAAAGAACTACACTATGGCTACCCCGCCCAATAAAGTAGCCATGGCACCCCAGGAGGTGCACAAGAAACAATATACTGGCCCACACCCTCTGTGTAACAAATGCCAGTATCACCATGCTGCAAGCAATCCCTGCGGTCACTGCACGGTATGTGGAAGAAAAGGACACTGGTTCCAGAATTGCAGGATGAATCAACATCAAGAAGTCAACAATGCTGCTTTAGCACTTCCTCCACCCAACAACTAGAACAACAGTAGATGATATAACTGTGGCGAATAGGGCCACCTTGCGAAGAACTGCCCGAAGAAGGCACAACAGGCAGTTCCAGCACCTCGTGGAAGATTTTTTGTCATAGGAGCTCCAGCTGCATGCCAAGACCCGAACATGGTCACTGGTACATTTCTCTTACATGACTTTTATGCATGTGTTCTATTTGACACTGGTGCGGATCAGAGTTTTATCTTTACCGATTTTGCATGCCAATTAGATTCTATAGAGGAGCACTTAGAATCCCCTTACATCATAGAAATAGCTAACGAGAAACAGATCACAGTTAGTACAGTATACAGGAACTTCCCATTGACACTTAATGGTCATACATTCACCATCGATTTGATGCCGATGGAGTTGGGTAGTTTTGACATCATTGTTGGAAAGGATTGGCTTTCTTCTAACCGAGTGGAAGGCATCTGTTCTGAAAAGCTGCTTCGAGTTCCATTGCCGGATGACCGCGTATTGGAAGTTAAAGGGGATCAAGCAAAACGAAGTGTCAAAATCATTTCTTGCATAAAGGCGCGTAAGTGTTTACAGAAGCAGTGCGTAGCTTTCCTTGCTCATGTCGTGGAAAAGGAGAAGGACAAGAAAAAGATTCAAGAAGTGCCGGTAGTGAAAGAGTATTCGGAAGTATTTCCTGAAGATCTACCAGGTTTGCCACCTGTGCGACCGGTAGAGTTCCGTATTGACTTAGTTCCTGGAGCAACTTCTGTTGCTAAATCTCCTTACAGGTTAGCACCTTCATAGTTGCAGGAATTGTCAAACCAGTTACAGGAGTTACTTGATAAAGGTTTCATCAGACCGAGATACTCACCTTGGGGAGCTCCGGTCTTGTTCGTGAAAAAGAAAGACGGATCGTTCAGAATGTGCATAGATTACCGTGAGCTGAACAAACTGACCATCAAGAATCGGTATCCATTGCCGAGGATTGATGATTTGTTTGACCAACTGCAAGGAGCCCAATACTTCTCGAAGATTGATTTGCGGTCTGGATATCATCAGCTTAGAGTTCAAGACAAAGGCTTACCGAAGACGGCATTCCGAAACAGATACGGGCATTATGAATTCATGGTGATGCCTTTCGGATTGGCGAATGCACCAGCGGTTTTTATGGACCTCATGAACCGAGTGTGCAAGCCGTATTTGGATCAGTTTGTCATCGTCTTTATCGATGACATCCTGATTTATTCGAAGAGTAAAGCTGAACACGAAGAACACCTCAGGAAAATCATGGAGCTGTTGAAGGAGCAGAAACTTTATGCCAAATTCTCTAAGTGTGAATTTTGGCTACGAGAAGTTCAATTTTTGGGTCACGTAGTCAACACCGAGGAAATACACGTAGATCCCGCCAAGATTGAAGCGATAAAGAACTGGGACACTTCGAAGACACCGACGAAGATACGGTCTTTTCTGGGATTGGCAGGTTATTATAGAAGGTTTATCTCAAACTTTTCTAAAATAGCTTTGCCTCTCACTAAGTTAACTCAGAAAAATGAACCGTTTTTCTGGGAGCAGAAACAAGAAGATGCTTTTCAGACGTTGAAACAGAAGCTATGTGATGCTCCAATTCTATCTCTCCCAGAAGGATGTGATGACTTTCTTGTTTATTGTGATGCCTCCCATCAGGGACTTTGTTGCGTACTAATGCAACGGGACAAAGTTATCGCGTATGCATCAAGACAGTTAAAAGTTCATGAGAACAACTACACTACTCATGATCTCGAACTGGAAGCTGTAATCTTCGCTTTGAAGATTTGGAAACATTATTTATATGGCACTAAGTGTACCATATTTACTGATCACAAGAGTCTGCAGCGCATATAGCGTCGTTGGGTTGAACTTCTGAACGATTATGACTGTGTAATCAAGTACCATCCGGGAAAGGCAAACGTTGTAGCTGATGCCTTGAGCCGGAAGGAACGAGTCAAACCATTGATTGTTAGGGCAATGGGAATGACTGTGCAAACGAGCTTACGTGACAAAATCATTCAGGCACAACAAGAATCAGTTGATAGAGGAAATTTGAAGAAAGAACTTGACTGCGGAGCAGAGAAGCAATTTGACACTAAGTCTGACGGAGTGATCTACTACCGGGAGCGTATATGGATTCCGGAGGTAGACAAATTGAGGAAACTTATCTTTGATGAAGCACACAAGACTAAATACTCTGTTCATCCAGGCGCCGATAAAATGTACCAAGAATTGGTGGATTTTATTGGTGGCCAGGAATGAAGAATGACATAGCCGAGTATGTCGGTCGATGTCTTACGTGTTCGAAAGTAAAGGTGGAACACCAGAGACCGTCTGGTTTACTGGAACAGCCAGAGATTCCGCTCTGGAAGTGGGAACAAATAGCTATGGACTTCATTACCAAGCTACCCCGCACTTCCAGTGGTCATGATACAATTTGGATGATCATCGACCGTTTGACAAAATCTGCTCACTTCTTGCCAATGCGTGAGACCTTCACGATGGATAAACTGGCGAGACTGTACATCAATGAGATAGTGGTATGCCATGATGTGCCATTGTCTATTATTTCTGATAGAGACAGCAGATTTACATCCAGGTTCTGGCGATCATTACAGAAATCTATAGGGACACAGTTAAATCTGAGTACAGCTTACCATCCACAAACGGACGGTCAAAGCGAACGTACTATTCAAATCCTGGAAGATATGCTAAGAACCTGTGTGTTGGATTTCGGTGGGAACTGGGATTCTCATTTGCCACTGATAGATTTCTCCTACAACAACAGTTATCACAGTAGCATCGGATGTGCACCGTTCGAGGCTTTGTATGGTCGAAAATGTCGATCACCGATCTGTTGGACCGAAGATGGAGGCAATCGTATAACGGGGCCCGAGCTTATTCAGGAAACTACTGATAAGATTACCCAGATTTAGCAAAGATTACAAGCTACAAGAAGAAGACAAAAGAGTTACGCTGATAAACGGCGCAAGCCGTTGGAATTCCAAGTGGGAGACCATGTCATGTTGAAGGTATCTCCTTGGAAAGGTGTAGTATGCTTTGGAAACAAAGGAAAATTATCACCACGGTACGTGGGACCGTTCGAGATCATTGAACGCATTGGTCCTGTGGCGTACAGACTGAGATTACCTGATGAACTCAGTGGTGTGCATGACGTGTTTCACGTCTCGAACTTAAAGAAATGCCTTGCTGACGAATCACTTATCATTCTGATTGAAGAAATTCAAGTGGACGAACAATTGCACTTTATCGAGGAACCTTTAGACATTATGGATCGCATGGTTAAACAACTGAGGCGAAGCCGTATTAGGATTGTAAAGGTTTGTTGGAACTCAAGGCGCGGACCTGAGTTTACTTGGGAACACGAAGATCACATGAAGTCAAAGTATCCCCAATTGTTTACAGAGGAAGCAGTACCCGATAACAATTCTTAAATTTTGGGACGAAATTACTTTAACAAGGGGAGACTGGGAGACTGTAACACCAGTGCCGGAAACGTCACCGGAACAGTGATCTCTACAGTACGAGAACAGTAATCAGGTACGAACTATATGTATTACAGTGTGTTTTCATATTCATATCATTCGTTATCATTTTGTGTTATCAAACAACAAGTTCAGAAACATTTAACGGAAACAAAGTTCAGAACTATGGTTCTTGAGTCAGGTAATTATCTGGCAATACAGAACCATCATGTGATTATCTGTTAGGATTTTATTATGTATAAACGTATGTGAGGCTTTACAGAACAAAACAACAACGGATGTCGTTACGTGAATGCTAAACTGACGGATTATTCTTATAGGTGACGATCTGTACGAATATATCTTAAAGTTTAACGTTTTGAATGATATCCAATAATTAGAAAACCATGTTGAAAAGTATAGGTATCGCCGTGTTCGTACGGGTGACGATTCGAACGAATACTCGCGACGACCGAACGATTCGATATTAAATCTTGAATTAAATATTTTCGTAAATTTAAAAATAAAAAGAAGATACTAGTTAATTTATTAGGAATCACAACCTAAAATAATTTTATAACTTCTATTTTAAAACCAAGTCGTCTCGTTACGAAAACCGCGAAAAACCGACATTTTTACGCGAAACCACGCGAAACCGAACGAACCCGAACGAACCGGGGTATAATCATGCCATTTAATGTGGCATTAAACCCTACAACTACCATCACTAACCAGCCACCATCATCCAAATTCGTCCCACCCTCTCTCTTCTCTCTCTCTCTAGAGATTCAAGCTTCAAGCACTCATATCTCTTCCATTTCTTCACGAAATCTTGAGTTCTTGGTGTCAAAACGACCACTATACACACGTAGAACTCGAAAGTACAACAGATCTAAGCTTCCATCCATCAGATTCGAGGTAAAATTCAAGATTCAAACTCGGTTTTAGGGTTTTCTAAACCCTAGGTTCGAACCCTTACAAGCCGGTTTTCACCCATTTTGAACCATAGGAAACACCCCACGACACCTTAAGATAGTGTAGGAACAAGCCTTACTACAAACTCTAGCCGATTGCCTAAAGAACCATGGCTGTTTCGGTTAAGTTTCGAAGGGCCGAATGACTCATGCTTATCAGGTGGTCGAATGGCTAACAAGTCCTTTTGGCCGAATGGCTCGAGCAAGAACAACCCTCATTCTTCGAATGGCCAAGGTTCTTTCGGCCAACCCTATTTCGCCCAACCCTATTTCGCCCGAACCAAAGGCCATTCGATTGGTCAGCTCATTTGGCCACTACTCATTCCCTCGGCACTCATACGGCCTAACCAGTCCCTTCAGTCGGCTCAACCCATTCGCCCAAACACCTTCGGCCATCATTGATTCAGCTCAGCATGTTCCCTTTTGGCCTATACCTCTATTCGGCCAGGACTTCGTCGGTTAAGGGTTATTCGACTAGTCATGGAATGGCACCATGGTTTGGGTAGGGTTGCACCACATGAGTTCATGCATGGGAGTTGATTGATTGTGTTTGTGCATAGGGATAGCCTAAGGGTTTTCATTCCCATGCAACCATCTTTGATGAACTAGGGTTCCTTGAATAATCATGGAGTCATCCACATAATGATGGGTTAGGCAACATGAGGTACAGATGGTGAATAAGATTAAAGAAAACATGAGTCCGAGTCGAATGAAAATGGTTTTCCTAAAACACACTAACGACTCAACACGAGTTGGTAACATCTACTAAACTAGTTTAACATGTTTGGGAATTTATTATGAGATCATGTGAACCAAAACAAAAACCTAAAAGTTGGGGTGTTGAATTGTTAACACTTAGACCTTAAGAAAATCCGTGAGGAAATGTAACTAACGCAGGTGATGGTCTAAATTATCTAGTCTCAGTTAATCATGGTATTGATAAGAAATCAACTAGCAATCAAATGCTAATAATGGGCCGAGGGTGGCCCAATGGGCTTAACCCAAGCCCATCATGAGTAAGCTCACTCTTCTTAATTTAATTATGCTTTAATAAAAGTAATGATTCATAAGCTTTATTAAATTACGATAAATGATGTTTTCCAAATACTTAACCTAATAATGAAATAACTTATAAATATCTTAACCAAAGACTTGCAATAATTAGTTATAGGATAAGGGCTACAAAGGGGTAATAAGTTAGACTAAGTTAGATGAAATCTTAGAAACGCATTAGCAATCTAGGACACTAAGTTGCACACCGAGACCAAACCCTAGATACGACGACTACTGTATATACTTATTGTGTTCGAATTCTCTTAAAAACAACTCAGGTACTGAAGATACTTAGGTTACAACAACGAGCGCGCGTTTTGTGGTAAATCAGTACAGAACAACACAGGTGAGTTCATTGGCACTTTTCTAAACATTTTTGTTTTCAAACGCGGGGCTGAGAAGCATGCGTAAATCTTTTAAATTAAATTGTTTTGCATATATGCTTTTTACTTATTTTATGCTTTATACATGCTTGTTATACATCTATACTTTTGTCTAGATAATTTTTATGCAGAATGAACTATCAAGTAAATTAATTACTCTTATGAGTAATAACTTAATTCTAGACTCTAACAAACCCTTAGTCCATCGAGTTCAAATTCCAGAATCTAAATTCAAAGTGAAATCAAAAGAATTAAAGCTAAAGATCAAATGCAATGGAATCTAATCCAGTATGTGATCAGTCACTAAAGATCCTAATCTAGAATCTACAACCAGTGGGAAATCATGGGAATCTAAAGATCAGAATCAAGGGAATCATGGGACTTAATACCGTGTGTGAATCATTGAAATAATGAAATCATTAAGACTTAACGAAATCATTAATTGCTTAAGGTAAGGTGGATGTCAGTTGTATGTAAATCAAGACCACGTGTAACACATTGAAAGTCCCTTCACAGTAGTAGACTCTTGTAGTCAAGCTACATGGGCATAACTTAAACTATCGAAGGAAATCAAGAGAATCAAGAAGATCAAAATCAAAGGATATCCTAAAGTCCCGACGCATACAGTAGGCCTTATGGTTAAGCTGATATGGGCAAATCATGAAAGTCCCGATGCATACAGGTAGATTCCATGTGGGTCATGCCTGATACGGGCCACGTGTGCGAGGGTACAACTTGGACAACCACCAACAACTAAGTCTAATTGATTGAGTTAAATACAGGCCCAATCAACATGTCTTACTTGTGTTTAAATGAATGCTTATTTAATTAAACAAACATTTAATATCATATTTCTGCAAGTGTTATGGGGAAATCATGAATACATGGTGAACTCAAGAAATCAAAGATATTTAAAAGTGTGGAAATCAAAATCTAAGATAAAGGTGAATGGAGTGAAACGCTTAATTATCATTAACAACAATATGCTAAGCAGTTCGGTATGTGGTGTGACGAAGGCTGGGCGTGCGGTAAGTTCGACCCTACATATGCCCTATATATAAGCATACTTGACTGGATAGCATAGGTGGTTGTTGGTGAGGTTAAGGTTGTCATTCCGGGGAATCAAGGTAAAACATTTTCAAGGTAATCAAATGCTATAAATCAGAAGTGATGGAATCAATGTTGTGGGATGAAATGCTTAATTATCATCAGGAACAATATATCATGTGGTTTAGTATTTGGTGGGACGGTGGATGGGCGGGCGGTAAGTTCGACCTTACATATGCCCTATATATAAGCATACTGAACTGGATGGTATAGGTGGTTAATGGTGAGGTTAAGGTTGTCATTCAGGTTATTCAAACTCGTTTTATAAAACTAAATGAACTCACCAACCATGTGTTGACTTGATCTTTTTGCATAACTTCTCAGGTGACGAACATGTCAATTAAGAAGTTATTGCTTTTTGACAAGGACTTCAGATAAAAGACTTAGTATGTTTGGACCTGCATCTTTTGGGAACATCATTATACAATATATTTTGTATATCTTGTGTACATACAAGATAGTAAATTTATGATGTTGATGGTAGATTTACATTGTTAAATTATAAACGATACTGATGTAATTTAACTTTGAAATTCTATTATATTTAGCATTTCTCATTTATATCATGTGCAATGTAAACAATCTGATCATCCCAATTATCACTCACGATATCGCGCCCCGGGAACCTTCCGCCCGACAGGGAATCCGATGCAACCCCTCCGGCTCGGGGTGTGACAACAGTCTTCTCAGTTGTTGTCATGTACACCCTTGGATTTCAAAACTAATTGTTGCATGAATACCTGTTGTAACATTAGAGGACCTAGTTTAACGATTTAAACAGTTTATGTTATGTTGAATTTTACTTATGTAATGTTGGATTTAATTTCTTTGTTCGAATGTTGAATGGTTGTTTGAATATTTTAATATGGATGTTTAAATATTTAAACTTTAATAGTAGCCCATGAGCTTTTGAACAATCAAACTCCCGCCCCAACATATTCGGCCATTGATTGGGGTGTGACAAATTGGTATCATATCCGTGGTTATAGGGACTTAGGTTATTAGAAATGGTGACCTAGACTGTGGCTAAACTAACCCGAAATATGAGTTACCTCATATTACTTTTGATATGTTCATTTGAAGCTTATGTGCTACATGTTACATTTTTCTTTGTGTATTACATTTCATGTTATATATTTTGTTACCATAAAGGAATGCCTTAGTGAATAAATAACATATGCCTATACTAGTTTAGGATTACCATAGAGGAATTTCATAGCTTATATGTAACATATGTTTTCCTTAGTTTAAGAATACCATAGAGGTATGATGTAACATTCATGAAATTTGTAATAAATGATTTTGATTAATAAGCAATTTATGACATCATTTGAATTTTCAATTATAAGAGTATACACACACATATATATAAAAACACATAAGAAAAACAAATTAAATGAAATTTAATATGTAACACCATGACCGATGGCGGAAATATCGGTGCGGCACGAAGTGTAGATTGTTCATAGCACAAGGTATAAAGTTGTAAATAGTTTAAACATTAAACTCAAACGTTCAATCTTTCATTTAATTCAAATATTCAGTACATTGTCAAAAATTCAAAACCCTAACTATTACATCACTTAAATTTATAACATAAAACATAAATAAACATAAATCCAAGCTCAATACTATAGCTGATTGGCATTCCAACTGAAACATGTTTAAAAATCAAGTGTCAACTACAAAGAGTTGGTGAGTTATCATAGGTTTATTCATATAGCAAATTAATTTAATAATTGATATGCTAACACATGTGAGTACTAATCTAAATGCGCAAAGAATGCAAATGAACAAACATTAGATCAGATAGTTAAGTTTGACCAGTAGGGAGCAATCACTGCGAGCTTTTCCCACAGGGAAAACCCATCCTGGGTGGGTGGTCAATCCCATGGAATCCATTATTGCTACCAATAGATAAGTTGTGATCAATGCAAGTTCAATAGATAAGTTCAATACATAAGTTCAAAAGATAAGTTCAAAATAACCAAGGCCATTTAAGCTAAATCACATGATTTAAAGATAAGTTAAGTTCAAAGATACATGTTTCACCCCAAAAGTTCAAAAAAAGTAAAAGAGGGGCTATGAAGACTCACCTTAGTGTATGAGGTAGTCTTTGCAATAGTTGTCATAGTATAATTCAAATAATGTCCAACACAAATTCAGTGTTCACCTAAATAGTTCAATAGACATATGTTAACATAGCCATGTCTTTCTTATGGATTTATCTAAGTTCTAAATGAATCAACGGGTTCGATTTGTTTTGAATAATCAAGACCTTAAATGCATTACAAGTTATTTCTTAAATGAGAATAGTAATGCGGTTTATATGTTTAAATTGCTCATGTTGTCATAAAATATTAGTTTAAAATTTTGGAGTTTAACTAATTTATGTTTAACCAAATCATACTAGTTTTATAGCTTTTCTTACAAGATAAACATCTTAAAGACTTTATGAAACCATTTAGCATAACTTATTTTAATTATAAACGTGAAAGAATAATAAGTTGTAAAATATTTAAAACGAATTTGTTTAAGTATTATAAATATGCAAAAATTGATTGAAAAAAAAGGCATTAGAATGTTTATTAAATCTAACTTTTTAATTTATCAAAGTCTTTGAAAGAACAATTACATAATCATGTGTATTAGTTATACAATAAAATATTTTTATAGAAAATTGTAAATATTTATGTATATAAAATGTAAAAAAATTTAATTAAAACTATTCAGTTATTTTATTATTATTATTATAAAAATGAGATAATAAGTAATATAAAACTTTATTTTAACAGAATATGTATATATATATATATATATATATATATTCTATCAAAATGATGATATTTTTATTTAAAATAATTTCTGTGATTTTAGAATTTAAAAACATTTTTTTAAATAAAAAGAAATCTAAAAAAATGGTTCAGAACCCATTAACCCGGCTGGGAAGGGATTAGAAATCGAGACCTACACTTGAAACCCGAGAACTCTAACCAGTTGTACTAAGGCCGTAGCCGCGTAGGATTTCTGTTTCGATTAAATTTAACATCTCCCGGAATCCGTTCCCCAACTCAGTTCGTGAACCCGAACTCTATATTCCAAACTTGATCAAATTTGATCGTTTAAGGCTTGATTGAATTCCGAATCATAGGGCTATTGTTCAGGGTCCAAAACTGATTCGATTGACATAAGAAACACTTACTTGATGTTAAGGATTATTGAATTTCAAGTAAAAGACCGAGATTCAATAAGTTGAATGCTTGCAGGACTTGATACGTGCTGGATGGTAGGTTTTGTTGTGTTATTCTTGTTCAGAAAGTTTCGACTGAAGCAAATGGAGGTTTTTTGGTCGATTTGATTGGATTTTAAACACATTTTCATCGAATTTAAATAAACCGGCCGATGTTCATGTTTTTGGAAATTCGATGTAACATCTGTGTATTTAGTCATGGTGGTCGTAAACAGTGATAGAAAATATGTATTCATATCGAATATGTCAATGTGATTTATGTGTTCATGTTTGTGTTTGTGTGTTATAGGATCTTATTGAATTACGAAGAAGTATGTATTATTTATTTTACAGTCGATTACACTAGGCAAGAACAATATTGTATTATATCGAAACAGTGGTGGGCTGGCGGCAGATAAGGCAGGTAGCTGGACTCTGAGTATGCCCTACACATATACTGTGTTCGGTGTAATGGGATAATGTTAGTGCGTAGTGTTCAGACGGATATTATGACAAACAAATTAATTAAACAAAACGTAATGCGTAAGCGAGACTGAGTATCATTATGGGTGACAATTCATGATGATACTAATGTCAAACTTATAATTACGAATAAACGACAATAAATAAATAATACAACAAAAAACGTATGTAATTGCGGGTATACACGTAATTATATTCGTTTAACGGTCTGACTACGAACAAAAAGTAAAAATAACTAAAATATGTTATTTTATATTTTACAATTTTGAAACTCATCAAAAACAATTAAAGAAAACTATTTTACAATTCAAAATATTAATTTCGTAATCGTAATAAAACACGCGTAAAAATACGCGAAACCGAACCCTACCGAACCCGAACAAGCGGGGAACCACCCGGGACATAACTCCTTCACAAAATCGACCATAACTCCTTCGTTTCTTAACCAAATCGCGCATATAATATATCAAAACGACCCTCTCGACGAGAGGAATCTGGAAGTACAAGGGATCGAGCTGATTTGGAGTATTTTGGCCGGAATCTTAGAGAGAAGGTACGTTACTGTAGGGTTTTACACTATTCATCATCTTCTTCCTTTCAAACTTAACTAACCAGGGCTGAAATCTGTTTGAGAACACTTAGACGAACTTAGAATGAAGTGGGCCAATGTTTTATCTAATCTATTAGAGATGGAAGGGATAAAAAAAAAAAATGAGACCACCGATAGTTTTTATGTCGTGGACTTCCTTACAGCCACCAACTCCACAAATTAATATTATCATCTCTTTGCTTCTGACATTGCACCGCCCATGATCTTGGTTTTGTTATTTGCCCAAGCAAATCCAAATAAATGAGTGGCCGAGATCCATAGAATCGATTGAGAACAATTGAACATAAAACCAAATCGATATTGTAATATCGATGGGAACCCATTTTGTATTAACTGATTTCTTTAAACATTAGTAGCCATGCAACCTTTTTAAAAAATATATCTATTTTTAATTTCTAAACATGACATTAATCAAGTGGATACAAGAAGTTAGTACAAGGGAACATGGATGTGGGGCGTGTAAACAATACAATATCGATGGGACAAGGAACCATCGATATTGTGAATATCAATGGGTAGCCTTTGGATCTTGAACGATCGATATTGTTAGGTTCGGCCCTCACCCAAATACATTGGTTCTAAGCCTAAGGGCTGGTAAAAAAAATAAATAAATAAAATACTAATGAAAGTGTTAGAACAATGTGCCGTTAAGGGTGATCTAACTCTAATACAACATGTAACATCTATACATTTAGTCATGGTAGTCGTAAACAGTGTTAGAACAATGTGTATTCATGTCCAATCAGTCAATGTGATTCATATGTTCATGTTTGTGTTTGTGTGTGATAGGATCTTAATCAATAGGAACAAGTATCTATTATTTATTTACAGTCAATTACGCTAGGCAAGAACAGTATCGTATTATATCGAAACAGTGGTGGGACGGCGTCAGATAAGGTAGGTAGCTGGACTCTGGGGTATGCCCTATACATATACTGCGTTCGGTGTAATGGGATAGTGTTAGTGCGTAGTGTTTAGACGAATAGTACGACAAATGAATTAATTAAACAAAATCGTAATGCGTAAGCGAGACTGAGTATAGTTATGGTTGACGATCCATAATGATGCGAATGTTGAACTTATAATTATGATTAAACGTCAATAAATAATTATTACGATCGAAAAACGTACGCGATTGCGGGTATACACGTAATTGTATTTGTTTAACGATCTGTCAACGCACGAAGAGTAAAAAGAAGTGAAATAAATTATTGTACATTTTTACAATTTTGAAACTCATCAAAATGATGAAAATAACAACTCTTTATTTTAAAACCGCGTAAAATACGCGTTACGCGAGGAAAACGCGAACCGAGCAAACGAAACAAACCCGAATACCGCCCGGACTATAAAAGCCTTGAAGAAGGCTATTTCTCTCATAATTTCCAGCCACAAACCCTCTCTCTCTCTAGATTTTCCATTTTTACATTCTCTCACTAGAAAACAACACTAAAAGCTTCATATCTTCTTCGTTTCTTGATGAAAATGGATGATTCTTGAACATACGCGAAGCTCTCGACATTCCCTACACAGAAGTACAAAGGATCTGGGACTTTCACCAGCATAATCTGAGGTATGAAGCCATGAACGTGATGAAAAATAGGGTTTTCGTTTGTGTTTTGTTCGAACATAGCTACAACCGGTTCTAAGTCATGTCAGTCGAACCCCAACCTTCAAAAGAACTCATATACATGCGACAATACCATGGAAAGCATCAAACTGAAGGTTAGAGCTGATGGGGAGGACGAGCACATACAGATTCGCTGGATTCGAGTTGGCCGAACCTCATAGAGACGAACCAGTGGGCATGGCGAACCCTACTGGTTCGCGGGGCTAAGTCACGAATCTTGCATCCTCTGGGGAACCTTCCTCCTCACCGGCCGAACCCTCATGTGTCGAGGCCAGTGGCCGAACCCACTTCAACCTAGACGAACCTCACGTGGGGACAGCTGTCGACGAACCCAGCCGAAGCTCCATGTGGCTGAACCTTATGGCCGAACCCTAATCTAGCCAACGAGCCTTGGAACGATAGACATAAGCCGAACCTTTGCATGTTGGCGAACCATGCATAACCCGGCGAACCTTACACACATTTATGCTTAGCCGAACCTATGACTAACGAACCATCACCGAACCAGCATCCATGCAACGAACCTCTCTAGTAACAGCGAATCTTCTTCATCCAAACGAACCTTTGAACTAGTGAATAACCTAGCCGAACCTTCTGGTCGTTGCGAACCTTTGGCCGGATTTCCACCACGAACCTTGTGCCACAACCTGAGGAATGACGAGTCTATTTCAACTTAGTCTGGCCGAACCTAGCTGATAGGTTCGCTGGATTGAAATTGTGGTTGGAAACAATGGCAGCCCAACTCCACCCTTTGAGACTCACTTCATGTTATAGTGGCCCAACTTCATTTACTCAGCCCCTTCACATGTTATTTCGGCCCAATCTTGGCCTTTTAACTTATTAATTGTGAATTGATCTTATTCAGTTTAAGTTCAAAACTTAACATAAGTAAGAGATCAATTCATAATCACAAAGACTTAAAACAATTCGCACATATTTTCAATTTGCATGTTAATCAATGGTTATCATATTCATCAATAATTGTCATTTTATGCATACAAGTTATGCATAAAAGAACATGAAACTTCTTTTCACGAATCAATTAACAAATCAAGTGACTCAATCTTGATTTTCAAATTCACACAACATTCCTAAACAAGAGAACAAGTGATTCAAGGATTATTCAAGTTCAATATAACACAAGTCAATAAATGAATCAAAGTCTATATAATCATAAATCTTATATCTTATGTATGATTACAATGATATAGGAATCAGTTAGAAGTCCTGTTTGCTACTTGCTATTTGTTATAGTTCAGAGTCTACTGCAGACACGTGAGAACTTTAGCCCCTCTTTTACTGTTTTACAACTGTTTTGGGGTGGAACACGCGATCAGTTACTTTTATTACAATCATACTTCATTTTACAGAATGTATGCTACCTTATAAACATTACAGATTCATGGTACAAATTCAACGGATTCATCAACTGTTTTAAAGAATTTATCAACTGTCTTAAAGGATTTTATATACTGTTAAACATATTTTACTAAAAGATTTTATAAATGGTTCTCTAAACTGTTTTATATCCGTTTGTCACAAATAGTTTTACAAATGTTAAACTCTTTTAAAGAATAAGTTTTATAAACTCTATTACTAAAATCTTCTGTTTTCAATAAAATGATACTTTATAACCTTGTTATGACACAAGGACACTATCTTTGGTTTTCTATCAATGGTTTCGATACAAGGTTTTCAACCAATGGTTTCATAGTGGTATTCAATCAAGGGATTTCAATTCATAGTATTCAAGCAAGGTCTTAAAATCATGGTATTTAAACAAGGCATTAAATTAAAGGTTTCAAATCCTAGTATTTCAAAAACATGGTGTTCATCGTTATGAACAAACTTATGCGTACATCAAGACACATATTCTTTTAGCGTTAGTACTGGGTGATCACAATAAGGGAAAGCGGACACGTATTCTTTTAGCGTTAGTACTGGGTGATCACAACAAGGGAAAGCGGACACGTATTCTTTTAGCGTTAGTACTGGGTGATCACAACAAAGGAAAGCGGACACAATTGGGCAGACCTAATTCTGGAGTTAGCTTTTAAATTTGTTTTAAAACCCAACTGCAGGATTTGGTTACGAATGGTTTTATCAATGTTGCTGACAAATTTTCTAACCCCAAACGTAGTTTGGGACTTGATTATATGTTGGTTCTTTAGCAAACAGTCTGATGACTGTTTGGACACGTTTTACATACTTGATGTTAGTTTGGGTTGCAACCATCCATGTATTTTCAATCCTTGTTTATTCATATGCCTTACAATGCAAGTTCATATTTACAACTGTTAAACCTATTGTTCTCACCAATTACTTTTGTAGTTGACAGTTACTTTTAACGTGTTTCAGGTAATCAGGTTTAAGACATCCTAAAGGACAACTAAGGATACCGTTTAAGATAGAACAAGATGATGAAACAAGCTAGGATGGATTAGAAACACACTAAATCCTAATTGTTTAATTGTCTGGTTTGAAGTCTTATTTTGTAAACTATATTTTGGATCTGTATTTGTCATTCTTTTGGTAGATAGATAGAATGTCTGTAATTAAACAACTGTCTAAATTTTATGACATCTAGTAATACATTGCGGTTGTTCTTATTCAATACTTGTGCATGATTCAACCATCGATCGTCACCGCGCCGTGGATTCCGCACGCGGCGCAGGGGTTGTGACAGGTTGGTATATGAGCCAAGGTTGTAGAGAACTAGGAAAAACCCAATAATTAATGACCTAGACTATAACCTAAGCTACCCCATAGGACTAAGTGTTATAGGCTTGAGGATACTTAGGATTTAAGTAAACTTAAGTGAGCATTAAGTCTACATCAAGCTTGAAAGATCTTAGGGATACACTTCTAAGATTTAGTATCGAGTCAAGAAATTTGAATCGGGATTCTATAATTTTAGAAACCGAATTAAATTCTCAACACATATTCATTAAAGGATTTCAGAGGCAAGGATCTGTATTCTTAGTATCCTTGATCTGAAATTCTCAATCAGAGTTCATTAAAGGATTTCAGTGGCAAGGATCTGTATTCTTAGTATCCTTGATCTGAAATTCTCAATCAGAGTTCATTATAGAATTTTAGAGGCAAAGATCTGTATTCTTAGTATCTTTGATATGAAATTCTAATCATGATATTATTATCATGAATTCATTTCATTAGGACTTCATAACTTAGAATCTGTGTAACACTATTCTTTAGTTGAAGTTCACACAAGGAGATCATTATACTCAGTATTGTAAGTATTGAGAACCTAGGTTAATTAACCTAGGACACATACATTAAAACCTAAAGTCCTGATTTATAGTAAATCAAGAATCTCGGTTTTGACAATCATAAGCATATTCATAGTTCAAGAAACAATCATGAATCAATCATAATCAATCAAGAGTTGGAATTCTAGCTTCAAATACAAATGGCGGCCAAGCTTTGGCATACTGAAGTGGTGGTGGGATGTCGGCTGGGCAGGCAATTTGCTTGACCCTACGTAAGCCCTATATATAAGCTATCTTCAGTATGACAGGGGGAATTCGGCATTCGTATTTGAAGTGAAGATTCGGGAACAACTGGAATCATTGAACATTAGTCAAACACATGAGATACAATCATTTGAGATACAACAATAGTGTGAAACAATCATCGTGTTAATCAATCATAGATGATACAACTATTGTATGTGAATCAATCAAGTTGTGAACATTCGTTAAATGTAAACCTTAAGTGAAATTCTTAAGCGATTACATGTTAGGTTAACAAGAAAAATGTAGAGCACACGGATGATTAGTTCTACATGTCAACAATTGTTTGTAGGTGCACACATAATTCAATCATAATTCAATCATAGATTCAATCATAGTTCAGTGATCAAAGAATATGGGATTCTTAATCAATGAAACGTACATGGAAATCAATACAATCGTATTGCCAAATGCTAGCAAGGGCATGATCGTGGTATATCGAAGCGGTGGTGGGCTGGCGAATGGGCTGGCAGTTTGCTTGACCCTTTTGTATGCCCTATATATAAGCTATCTCCGGTATACTGGGAAAGTGTCAGTGTGTAGATTTGGTGGAGTGAAATCATGAGACATCATAAACAAATCACATGAGAAGTATGCTAATAAGTTGATTGCTTATACGTGTATTTACTCATATTACAATTGAATGATAATATTAGTAGTATGGATATATTACTAATTTTATCATGTAAATTCAATTGTATCCTTTCTCATTACTGAACCACTTGTGGCTTCTATTCGTAGAATGCCTCCGCAACGTGACCCTAACGGAGGGGTTCAACAAGTGGCCAAGATGATGAGATTAACAAAATTGCCCGTGCCATTGCTGTACATATGAAGGATGTTATTCCGAGTATGGTCACTGATATCACCCAGAATCTTCGGGGAAGTACCAGTGATTCAGCTCACAATTCAAATGCCAACAACGCTGGAACTGCTACTTTCACTTTTAAGCAGTTCAACGATGCTAAGCCTCCTAAGTATGCTGGTACTGAGGGAGCTACCAGTCTATTGCAATGGCTGGAGAGCATTGAGGATATCCTAGACTTCACAGGATGTCCTGAAAATCTGAAGGTCAAGATGGCCTCAAACGCCTTTCACAAAGGCGCACTCACCTGGTGGAATTCTGAGAAGAACACCAGAGGACGAGAGGTTGCATTGGCCTTATCATGGGAGGATTTCAAGAAGTTACATGTGGAACAGTTCTGTCCACGCCATGAACTGAAAAAGCTCGAAGTGGAAATGTGGAATTTAGTTCAGGATAGTGGTGAGAATGCGAAATATGCAACCCGTTTTCATGAGTTGTGTATTCTGGTACCACATCTGGTTACTCCTCTATCCCGCAGGATAGAGAAGTACATTGAAGGATTACCCCTTGTAACATCAGTGCCGGAACCGTTACCGGAACAGTGATCTCTACAGTACATGAACAGTAAAACAGGTACGGATCATATACATTTCAGTACTTTTCATATTCATATCATTTATCATTATCATAGTGAGTTGTAGTAGAACAGTTTCAGAAACATTTAACAGAAACACAGTTCAGAACAACGGTTCTTGAGTCATATAATTATCTGACAACATAGAACCATCATGTGATTATTTGCTTAGGATTTATTATGTATAAACGTATGTGAGACTCTACAGAACAAAACGCACGAATATTGTTATGTGAATGATAAATCGACGGGTTATTTGTATAGGTGACGATCTGTACGAATAAATCTGAAAGTTTAACGTTCTGAATGATATTCTTTAATTAGAAAACAAGATTGAAAAGTATAGTTATCGTCGTGTTCGTACGGGTGACGATTCGAACGAATACGCGCGACAACCGTACATTTCGATTTAAACAGTAAATTAATATTTTAAAATTTTAATAAATGAAAAGATATTAGTTAATTTATTAGGAATCACAACCTAAAATAATTAAATAAATTCTATTTTATAAACCGTGTCGTTTTATCGCGAAAACCTACGCGAACCGGCATTTTACGCGAAACCGAACGAGACCGACTAACCGGGTGAAATGGTATCCTTTATTATGGCATTAAATTGCCATAATAACCCTCACCAACCTCCCTCTCTCTCTTCATCACGTTTTCTCTCTCTCTCTAGTTCATCACAAAGAAACTATCTTCTTTCTAAGATTTGGAGGTCCAAACCTCGGTGGATTCAAGCAAAGTTGGTGTCAAGACGTTCCCCTCATCGTGTAGATTCCAGAAGTACAAGAAAAACAAGTAATTAACCGTGGGATTTGAGGTAAACATCCACTTAAAATTCGTTTTTCTAGGGTTTTCGCGAGTTCAATTGGTTTGTTGTTTAAATCGGCACCAAAGCACTTAGAACACGTAGATTGGGTTATCACATGGGTTAGAATCTGTTAGAATGAGTTTGTAACAGGTTTAGCTAGTTAAAACGAGGCTGGAAACACCAAGATCTTTACAGGTTCGTGAGCTAAGGAGCTGGAAAAATGATGCAGCTTCGCCGGCCGAACCCCTACAAACATAGCCGAACCATTTTCTGAGTAACGAACCCTGCAACCACGTGGGAGACTCCTGCAACGAACCTGTGCCCACCTGCCGCCGAACCCTGGACCACCTGCACCGAACCATCTCCTGCAACTGAACCCTCGACTACAACGAACCCTCAACATGCTGACGAGCCTAAATGTCACGAACTATTGGAACCGAACCCTGCATGGCCGAACCATGGCCATGCAACTCACGAACCCAAGATCAACGAGCCTTCAATGGAATCTGGTTTAAGCCAGCCGAACCCCACATGTCCAGTCGAACCTTCATCACATGACGAACCCTGTGCTTGTGCGAACCTGTGTAATCATTGATATGGCCGAACTCTTTAAGTTGGCCGCACCCTCACCTAGTTAGAAGCGAACCTCCTTAGATGCGAGCCATGGGACGAACCCTAGGATTTGTGAGCTAGCCTGGCCGAACCATGAAGGTTCGTGGGAGGGGTTGAATTAGCCGAACCCTACCTAGAACCTCATAAGGTTCGCTGCCTTGGACTTCATGCAAAGCCTAGAAATCGATTAATGAAGTCGAGATGGGACTAGGATCAATGAAACAAATGTTATAACCTAGGGAATGACTAGGGGACCATTGAATCTAATATTTCATGAAAAGTTGATTACATAATAAACATGCATGAGTTATTAAACTTGTGTGTATGCGTGGGAAAATAGGTGCATGAGAGATCACATATATGCATGCATCTCTAACACTAAAAAGTTGGCCATGCAAGATAGTTTAACCACTATGTTAAATTGGTTACAAGTTCATGAGAATCAACGACACAAGATTGGGTAAGTGACTAGAAACCAAAGACATTCAATTGGGTCAAAGTGGACTCAATGGGCCAACTAAGGCCCAACATATACAAATGTTTAATTGAAATAAGAAATTATGAGATCTTAATAAAAAGGAACTTAATTGGAACTTGTTAGAATTAATTAAATGATTTTAAATGGAAGTTAAATTGTAACGTTTGATTTAAATTACTTACTTTGAATAAATTGAATTGGGAACTTGTTATAAAATAGACAATATAATTGTCTGGATTTGCTCAAAATACAAAGGAAACTCTGCCGAAATTTCTAAAAATGTAAAGGTAATTTATTACAACTAAGTAACTAAACTATGGGATTGGGGATCAAACAGGGTAACTAAGATAGGTTAGATCTTAGATGCACTTAGTGTTAAGACACTTAGTGGCACACACAACAAGACCAAACCATAGGCACAATGACTACTACGCGTACTTATTATATTCGAATTCTTATAAAATAACTCAGGAACCAAAGAAACTTAGCTTACATACAGGAGCGCGCATTTTGTGTTAGATCAAATTACATAGCAGCACAGGTGAGTTCATTGCCCCTTTTCTAACATTTTTGTTTTAAAACGCGGGGCTGAGAAGCATGCGTAAACTGTTTACTTAAAATTGTTTACTTTAATGCTTTTAAATTTATATGTTTTACATATATATGAATGTTATCCTAGACCATGTCTAGGAAGATTTTATGCAGGTTTATTAACTGATTCACTTATATATTAAGTGAATAATCAAGTCAAACTAAACCTTTCAATAAGTCAAAACATTTCAAACAAGTCAAAACAAACATTTTGGGAGGTCAAGTGGGTGAATTCAAGGGATCAAATCAAACATTTTGGGAAATCAAGTGGGTGAATTCAAGGAATCAAATCAAACATTTTGGGAAATCAAGTGGGTGAATTCAAGGAATCAAATCAAACATTTTGACAAAACAAGTGTGGGACATCAAGACATCAACAAAACAATCTTTGCAAAGACAACATTCAATGTTCTACAAACCAAGTGTTTGTTGAACAATGAATCAAGTGTACAACCGATCAATGAATCTTGTATTCTATGATCAACACATCAAGTACATCTTGTGACAGAATCAGACGATCATTAAATCATTTTAAGGGAAAGTCTGGGAAATATCAGAGATAGCATACGCCAAAAACATTGACGAAACATAAAATCCTGCATTTCAAGAAGTCCTAGCTAGACCGTTTGACTTGTAGGTCGTATGTTTGAGGATATTTACAGTGTCCCTAACTACTAAGTACCTAGATTGACAGACTAGTCTACTCGAGTATGACCATAGGCCCCAATCATAAGGACTTAGATTTTATTAAATGTTTATTACTTGTTTAATTAAGCATTTATAACTGTTTATACAATTGTGTGGTTGATCATATTATGTGATGAACTTATGAAATCAATAGTGGATTTCAAATGATTGTAATTACAGGGACGACAAACAGAAGAATCATTGGGTTAAAGGTAGGGGTAAAATGCTTAATTATCATTAACAACAATGTCCTATGCGGATTAGTATGTGGTGGGACGGCGTCTGGGCGGGGTTGTAGCCTCGACTCAGGGGTATGCCCTATACATAAGCATACCGATCTGGATGATACATGTGATGTTAATGAGATTAAGGTTGTTACCCGTGGGTTAAACAAAGGTTTTGTGAGAACATTTGAGTCATTGTGAACAAGAGTGTGTGATAGGTAAAGATGCTTAATTATCATTAACAGCAATGTCCTATGCGGATTAGTATGTGGTGGGACGGCGTCTGGGCGGGGTTGTAGCCTCGACTCAGGGGTATGCCCTATACATAAGCATACCGATCTGGATGATACATGTGGTGTTAATGAGGTTAGGGTCTTTACCAAAGAAGGTTTTCAAATCATTTTCAAATACTAAACTATATGAACTCACCAACCATGTGTTGACCTTTATTTTTGCATGACTTCTCAGGTGACGAACAGGTCAATTAGGAAGTCATTTCTTTTGGACTAGGACTTCAGATAGAAGACTAGTATTTTGGACCTGCATACTTTTGAAGACATCATGATATAAATTATTTTGTATATCTTGTGTAAATACAAGATAGTCATTTATTGATGTTTTGCAATAGATTTACATTGTTAAATTATAAACGTTACTGCTGTAATTTAACTTTGTAATTCTATTTTAATTAGCATTTCTCATTTATATCATGTGCAATGTAACAATCTGATCACTCCTGATTATCACACCCGATATCGCGCCCCGGGAACCTTCCGCCCGACGGGGACTCCGATCCTACCCCGCCGGCTCGGGGTGTGACAGATTGGTATCAGAGCCATGGTTATAGAGAAATATAGGTCACTTATTTAAATGGTTTGGCCTAGACTATAACCTAGGGACCCTGCATATAGAGAACATAGGACTTAAGACTTATTTGCATATTGTCTTCTGTATTCGATCATTGCACTAACCGATGACTTTATTGGTTATGATCAGAATGCCTCCACGAAGACAACCTCCTTTGATACAGCTACCACCACAAGACTTGGCTCCACACTCCTCAACACCGTCTCCGAATGACTCTCCACCACCACCTCCTCCACCTCCTCCTCCCCCTCCTCCATTGATTACTCAAGCATCTGGTTCAGGCACAACACCGACCATGGACCCTGCTACTATCGCTCTGGTGACGTTACTGAGTAGCCAGATGACGAATCAGATGAAAGAGGCAATACCGGAGATGTTCCTTCGTCTTCGTAATGAGATCCTCAATACTGGCAACACATCAGGGGAAGCCAGTGGAAACACTGGAGATTCATCTCACTACTCCTACAAGTCCTTCGTAGGATGTAAGCCACCCAGTTTTAGTGGGTCTGAAGGCGCCGTTGGACTAATCCAATGGATTGAGAAGATTGAGGCAACGTTGGATCTTTGCAGCTGCCCCGAACACCACAAGGTCCGTTACTCAGCGGGAACATTCAACAAACGGGCTCTGACCTGGTGGAACGGTCAGATCAATGCCCGAGGAAGAGAAGAAGCCATGGCCATGCCATGGGAAGATTTCAAGACACTGCTGCGAACAGAGTTCTGTCCCAAGAACGAGCTGCAGAAATTGGAGGTTGAACTATCCAACCATGTGATGAAAGGAGCTGATCACATGGGGTATACAACTCGTTACCACGAGTTGGTTGCTTTGGTACCTGACATGGTACCAACTCTGGAGAAAAGGATAGACCGTTATGTGGGTGGACTTCCCGCCTGCATTCAAGGTATGGTTGTTTCAGCCAACCCTACTACTGTTGAATCTGCAGTGAGACTGTCTGGGAAACTCACTGACCTCATGGTAGCCTCTGGAGTCCTAAAGAAGGAGGCTGAACCTAGTAAGAACAAAGCTGAATCTTCAAAGAAACCCTTCCATCATCAAAAGAAGAAACAGAAGACCATCAAGAACTACACGGTGGCCACACCTCTGCAACAAATAGCAGCAGCACCACAAAACCCCAACCGCAAACCCTACACTGGCACGTTTCCTTTGTGTGCCAAGTGTCAGTATCACCACACTGCTGACACTCCCTGCAAGCATTGCACGGGATGTGGAAGAAAGGGCCATTGGGTCCAACACTGTAGGATGACTCCTAATCAAGCAGTCAACAATGCTGCTTTGGCTCTTCCTCCACCAGCTAATCAGAACCATGGTGGATGCTATAACTGTGGCGAACAAGGCCACTTTGCGAGGAACTGCCCAAAGAAGGCTCAACCAGCAGTTCAAGCACCCCGTGGACGAGCCTTTGCTATCGGAGCACCAGCTGCACGCCAGGACCCAAATGTGGTCACTGGTACGTTTCTCTTACATGACTTTTATGCATCTGTCTTATTTGATACTGGTGCGGATCAGAGTTTTATCTCTACCGACTTTGCATGCCAACTAGATTCCATAGAGGAACAGTTAGACTCCCCTTACATTATAGAAGTAGCTAACGGGAAACAGATCACAGTTAGTACAGTTTATAGGAACTGCCCATTGACACTAAATGATTTTACATTTACCATCGATTTGATACCGATGGAGCTGGGTAGTTTTGACATCATTGTTGGAATGGATTGGCTCTCATCTAACCGAGTGGAAGTCATCTGTTCTGAGAAGCTGCTTCGCATTCCATTGCCGAGTGATCGTGTATTGGAAGTTAAAGGGGATCAAGCAAAGCGAAGTGTCAAAATCATTTCTTGCATAAAGGCGCGTAAGTGTCTACAGAAGCGGTGCATAGCATTCCTGGCTCATGTGTTGGAAAAAGAGAAAGACAAGAAGAAGATTCAAGATGTACCAGTAGTGAAAGAATACCCTGAAGTATTCCCCGAAGACCTACCTGGTTTGCCACCTGCGCGACCGGTAGAATTTCGTATTGACTTAATTCCTGGAGCAACTCCTGTTGCTAAATCTCCTTACAGGTTAGCACCTTCAGAGATGCAGGAATTGTCTAATCAATTACAGGAGCTACTTGACAAGGGTTTCATCAGACCGAGCTACTCACCTTGGGGAGCTCCGGTCTTGTTCGTGAAGAAGAAAGACGGATCATTCAGAATGTGTATAGATTACCGTGAACTGAACAAACTAACCATCAAGAATCGGTATCCATTACCGAGGATTGATGATTTGTTTGACCAACTGCAAGGAGCTCAATACTTCTCTAAGATTGACTTGCGGTCTGGATATCATCAGTTGAGAGTTCAAGATGAAGACATACCGAAGACGGCTTTCCGAACCAGATACGGGCATTACGAATTTATGGTGATGCCCTTCGGATTGACAAATGCACCAGCGGTTTTCATGGATCTCATGAACCGAGTGTGCAAGCCGTACTTGGATCAGTTTGTCATTGTCTTTATTGATGACATACTGATTTATTCCAAGACCAAAACAGAACATGAGCAACACCTTAGAAAGATCTTGGAGCTGTTGAAAGAAGAGAAACTCTATGCCAAATTCTCCAAATGTGAGTTTTGGCTAAGAGAAGTTCAATTTCTGGGCCATGTGGTCAACAGCGAGGGAATTCATGTAGACCCTGCCAAGATTGAAGCGATAAAGAATTGGGACACTCCGAAGACACCGACGGAGATACGGTCTTTTCTGGGATTGGCGGGTTATTACCGAAGGTTTATCTCAAACTTTTCTAAGATAGCCTTGCCTCTCACTAAGCTAACCCAGAAAAGCGAACCGTTTGTCTGGGAGCAGAAACAGGAAGATGCTTTTCAGACATTGAAACAGAAACTGTGTGATGCTCCAATTCTATCTCTCCCAGAAGGCTGTGATGACTTTGTTGTGTACTGCGATGCTTCCCATCAGGGACTCGGTTGTGTGTTAATGCAACGGGACAAAGTTATAGCCTATGCATCAAGACAGTTAAAGATTCATGAGAAGAATTACACTACTCATGATCTTGAACTGGGAGCTGTAATCTTCGCACTGAAGATTTGGAGACATTACTTATATGGCACCAAGTGTACCATATTCACTGATCACAAAAGTCTGCAGCACATCTTTGATCAGAAGGAGCTCAACATGCGACAGCGCCGTTGGGTTGAACTTCTGAATGATTATGATTGTGTGATCAAATACCATCCGGGAAAGGCGAACGTTGTAGCTGATGCCTTGAGCCGGAAGGAACGGGTCAAACCCCTACGTGTTAGAGCAATGGGGATAACCGTGCAGACCAGTTTAAGTGACAAGATCATTCAAGCACAACAAGAAGCACTGGACCGAGGAAATCTGAAGAAAGAACTTGATTGCGGAGCAGAGAAACAGTTTGACACGAAGCCTGATGGTATGATCTACTACAAGGAACGTATATGGATCCCTGCGGTAGACGAATTGAGAAGACTTATCTTCGATGAAGCACACAAGACCAAATACTCAGTTCATCCGGGTCTGATAAGATGTACCAAGACTTGCGTGGATTTTATTGGTGGCCGGGAATGAAGAAAGACATAGCCGAATATGTCGGTCAATGTTTAACGTGTGCGAAGGTAAAGGCGGAGCACCAGAGACCGTCTGGTTTACTGGAACAGCCTGAGATTCCGTTATGGAAGTGGGAACAAATAGCTATGGATTTTATTACCAAGCTACCCCGCACTTCCAGTGGTCACGATACAATTTGGGTGATCGTTGATCGTTTGACAAAATCTGCTCATTTCTTGCCCATGCGTGAGAACTTCACCATGGATAAACTGGCAAGATTATACATCAACGAGATAGTGGTACGCCACGGTGTGCCATTGTCTATTATTTCTGATCGAGATAGCAGATTCACATCCAGGTTCTGGCAATCATTACAGAAATCTCTAGGGACACAGTTGAATCTGAGTACAGCTTACCACCCACAAACGGATGGCCAAAGCGAACGTACTATTCAAACCCTAGAGGACATGTTGAGAACCTGTGTTCTAGACTTCGGTGGGAATTGGGATTCCCATTTGCCACTGATTGAATTCTCCTACAATAACAGTTACCACAGCAGTATGGATGTGCACCATTCGAGGCTCTTTATGGCCGAAAATGTCGATCACCGATCTGTTGGACTGAAGTTGGAGACAATCGAATAACTGGGCCTGAATTGATTCAGGAAACCACTGACAAGATAGCCCAGATTCAGAGAAGACTACAAGCAACAAGGAGCAGACAAAAGAGCTACGCCGACAAACGGCGCAAGCCGTTGGAATTCCAAGTGGGAGATCGAGTCATGTTAAAGGTATCCCCATGGAAAGGCGTTGTACGCTTTGGAAAGAAAGGCAAGTTAGCACCAAGATACGTTGGACCGTTCGAGATCATCGAGCGTATTGGTCCTGTGGCGTATAGACTGAGATTACCTGATGAACTCAGTGGTGTGCATGACGTGTTTCACGTCTCAAATCTAAAGAGATGCCTTGCTGACGAGAGTCTCGTCATTCCAATCGAAGAAATTCAAGTCGATGAACAGTTACATTTCATTGAAGAACCTTTAGAGATTATGGATCGCAAGGTTAAACAACTGAGGCGAAGCCGTATTCCGATTGTAAAGGTTCGATGGAATTCAAGACGTGGACCCGAGTTTACTTGGGAACGCGAAGATCACATGAAGTCAAAGTATCCCCAGCTGTTTGAAGAGGAAGCTGTACCCGATAACAACTCTTAAATTTCGGGACGAAATTTCTCTAACAAGGGGAGACTGTAACATCAGTGCCGGAACCGTTACCGGAACAGTGATCTCTACAGTACATGAACAGTAAAACAGGTACGGATCATATACATTTCAGTACTTTTCATATTCATATCATTTATCATTATCATAGTGAGTTGTAGTAGAACAGTTTCAGAAACATTTAACAGAAACACAGTTCAGAACAACGGTTCTTGAGTCATATAATTATCTGACAACATAGAACCATCATGTGATTATTTGCTTAGGATTTATTATGTATAAACGTATGTGAGACTCTACAGAACAAAACGCACGAATATTGTTATGTGAATGATAAATCGACGGGTTATTTGTATAGGTGACGATCTGTACGAATAAATCTGAAAGTTTAACGTTCTGAATGATATTCTTTAATTAGAAAACAAGATTGAAAAGTATAGTTATCGTCGTGTTCGTACGGGTGACGATTCGAACGAATACGCGCGACAACCGTACATTTCGATTTAAACAGTAAATTAATATTTTAAAATTTTAATAAATGAAAAGATATTAGTTAATTTATTAGGAATCACAACCTAAAATAATTAAATAAATTCTATTTTATAAACCGTGTCGTTTTATCGCGAAAACCTACGCGAACCGGCATTTTACGCGAAACCGAACGAGACCGACTAACCGGGTGAAATGGTATCCTTTATTATGGCATTAAATTGCCATAATAACCCTCACCAACCTCCCTCTCTCTCTTCATCACGTTTTCTCTCTCTCTCTAGTTCATCACAAAGAAACTATCTTCTTTCTAAGATTTGGAGGTCCAAACCTCGGTGGATTCAAGCAAAGTTGGTGTCAAGACGTTCCCCTCATCGTGTAGATTCCAGAAGTACAAGAAAAACAAGTAATTAACCGTGGGATTTGAGGTAAACATCCACTTAAAATTCGTTTTTCTAGGGTTTTCGCGAGTTCAATTGGTTTGTTGTTTAAATCGGCACCAAAGCACTTAGAACACGTAGATTGGGTTATCACATGGGTTAGAATCTGTTAGAATGAGTTTGTAACAGGTTTAGCTAGTTAAAACGAGGCTGGAAACACCAAGATCTTTACAGGTTCGTGAGCTAAGGAGCTGGAAAAATGATGCAGCTTCGCCGGCCGAACCCCTACAAACATAGCCGAACCATTTTCTGAGTAACGAACCCTGCAACCACGTGGGAGACTCCTGCAACGAACCTGTGCCCACCTGCCGCCGAACCCTGGACCACCTGCACCGAACCATCTCCTGCAACTGAACCCTCGACTACAACGAACCCTCAACATGCTGACGAGCCTAAATGTCACGAACTATTGGAACCGAACCCTGCATGGCCGAACCATGGCCATGCAACTCACGAACCCAAGATCAACGAGCCTTCAATGGAATCTGGTTTAAGCCAGCCGAACCCCACATGTCCAGTCGAACCTTCATCACATGACGAACCCTGTGCTTGTGCGAACCTGTGTAATCATTGATATGGCCGAACTCTTTAAGTTGGCCGCACCCTCACCTAGTTAGAAGCGAACCTCCTTAGATGCGAGCCATGGGACGAACCCTAGGATTTGTGAGCTAGCCTGGCCGAACCATGAAGGTTCGTGGGAGGGGTTGAATTAGCCGAACCCTACCTAGAACCTCATAAGGTTCGCTGCCTTGGACTTCATGCAAAGCCTAGAAATCGATTAATGAAGTCGAGATGGGACTAGGATCAATGAAACAAATGTTATAACCTAGGGAATGACTAGGGGACCATTGAATCTAATATTTCATGAAAAGTTGATTACATAATAAACATGCATGAGTTATTAAACTTGTGTGTATGCGTGGGAAAATAGGTGCATGAGAGATCACATATATGCATGCATCTCTAACACTAAAAAGTTGGCCATGCAAGATAGTTTAACCACTATGTTAAATTGGTTACAAGTTCATGAGAATCAACGACACAAGATTGGGTAAGTGACTAGAAACCAAAGACATTCAATTGGGTCAAAGTGGACTCAATGGGCCAACTAAGGCCCAACATATACAAATGTTTAATTGAAATAAGAAATTATGAGATCTTAATAAAAAGGAACTTAATTGGAACTTGTTAGAATTAATTAAATGATTTTAAATGGAAGTTAAATTGTAACGTTTGATTTAAATTACTTACTTTGAATAAATTGAATTGGGAACTTGTTATAAAATAGACAATATAATTGTCTGGATTTGCTCAAAATACAAAGGAAACTCTGCCGAAATTTCTAAAAATGTAAAGGTAATTTATTACAACTAAGTAACTAAACTATGGGATTGGGGATCAAACAGGGTAACTAAGATAGGTTAGATCTTAGATGCACTTAGTGTTAAGACACTTAGTGGCACACACAACAAGACCAAACCATAGGCACAATGACTACTACGCGTACTTATTATATTCGAATTCTTATAAAATAACTCAGGAACCGAAGAAACTTAGCTTACATACAGGAGCGCGCATTTTGTGTTAGATCAAATTACATAGCAGCACAGGTGAGTTCATTGCCCCTTTTCTAACATTTTTGTTTTAAAACGCGGGGCTGAGAAGCATGCGTAAACTGTTTACTTAAAATTGTTTACTTTAATGCTTTTAAATTTATATGTTTTACATATATATGAATGTTATCCTAGACCATGTCTAGGAAGATTTTATGCAGGTTTATTAACTGATTCACTTATATATTAAGTGAATAATCAAGTCAAACTAAACCTTTCAATAAGTCAAAACATTTCAAACAAGTCAAAACAAACATTTTGGGAGGTCAAGTGGGTGAATTCAAGGGATCAAATCAAACATTTTGGGAAATCAAGTGGGTGAATTCAAGGAATCAAATCAAACATTTTGGGAAATCAAGTGGGTGAATTCAAGGAATCAAATCAAACATTTTGACAAAACAAGTGTGGGACATCAAGACATCAACAAAACAATCTTTGCAAAGACAACATTCAATGTTCTACAAACCAAGTGTTTGTTGAACAATGAATCAAGTGTACAACCGATCAATGAATCTTGTATTCTATGATCAACACATCAAGTATATCTTGTGACAGAATCAGACGATCATTAAATCATTTTAAGGGAAAGTCTGGGAAATATCAGAGATAGCATACGCCAAAAACATTGACGAAACATAAAATCCTGCATTTCAAGAAGTCCTAGCTAGACCGTTTGACTTGTAGGTCGTATGTTTGAGGATATTTACAGTGTCCCTAACTACTAAGTACCTAGATTGACAGACTAGTCTACTCGAGTATGACCATAGGCCCCAATCATAAGGACTTAGATTTTATTAAATGTTTATTACTTGTTTAATTAAGCATTTATAACTGTTTATACAATTGTGTGGTTGATCATATTATGTGATGAACTTATGAAATCAATAGTGGATTTCAAATGATTGTAATTACAGGGACGACAAACAGAAGAATCATTGGGTTAAAGGTAGGGGTAAAATGCTTAATTATCATTAACAACAATGTCCTATGCGGATTAGTATGTGGTGGGACGGCGTCTGGGCGGGGTTGTAGCCTCGACTCAGGGGTATGCCCTATACATAAGCATACCGATCTGGATGATACATGTGATGTTAATGAGATTAAGGTTGTTACCCGTGGGTTAAACAAAGGTTTTGTGAGAACATTTGAGTCATTGTGAACAAGAGTGTGTGATAGGTAAAGATGCTTAATTATCATTAACAGCAATGTCCTATGCGGATTAGTATGTGGTGGGACGGCGTCTGGGCGGGGTTGTAGCCTCGACTCAGGGGTATGCCCTATACATAAGCATACCGATCTGGATGATACATGTGGTGTTAATGAGGTTAGGGTCTTTACCAAAGAAGGTTTTCAAATCATTTTCAAATACTAAACTATATGAACTCACCAACCATGTGTTGACCTTTATTTTTGCATGACTTCTCAGGTGACGAACAGGTCAATTAGGAAGTCATTTCTTTTGGACTAGGACTTCAGATAGAAGACTAGTATTTTGGACCTGCATACTTTTGAAGACATCATGATATAAATTATTTTGTATATCTTGTGTAAATACAAGATAGTCATTTATTGATGTTTTGCAATAGATTTACATTGTTAAATTATAAACGTTACTGCTGTAATTTAACTTTGTAATTCTATTTTAATTAGCATTTCTCATTTATATCATGTGCAATGTAACAATCTGATCACTCCTGATTATCACACCCGATATCGCGCCCCGGGAACCTTCCGCCCGACGGGGACTCCGATCCTACCCCGCCGGCTCGGGGTGTGACACCCCTAGTCATCAGGGGAACTGTTATGGGGAGTAGCCCTACTACCCTGGAGGCGGCAATTCATCTTGGTGCCACTCTCACTGAGGAATATGTCAAAGCGGGTGTGCTCACTCGAAAGGGGTATAAGAGATCACAGGTTGAAGAAGGCAAGAAGCCTGAACAACACCAATCCAAAAAGAAGAAACAGAAGCAAAATACGATCAAGAATTATGCAGCTTTGACTGCAGTTACACCGGTGCACGCCACTCCTGTTACTGCTATGCCACAACCAGCTACAACCAGAAAGTCTTATACTGGTCCGTTTCCACTTTGCACCAAATGCCAATACCATCATCTACCCACTACCCCATGCAGAAAATGCCTCAAGTGTGGACATATGGGACACTTGGCTGCAACATGTCGATCTGCTCATCTAGCTGCTGCTACAACTACCACCGCAAATCCTACTACTACTGGTGGAAGAGCTTGTTACAACTGTGGAGCAAAAGGACACTTCAGAAACCAGTGCCCTAAACTCAATCCAGCTGCTACAACTGCCACTGCTCGTGCTTTTGTCATCGGAACTTCCGAAGCACGCAAGGACCCGGCAGTCATCACGGGTACATTTCTCATTAATGATCATTACGTTTCTATCATATTTGACACTGATGCTGATAAAAGTTTTGTCTCTGCTAATACTGCTTCCCTGTTTAATAAACAACCATCTATGCTTGATGCTCCTTACACCGTAGAAGTAGCGAATGGTAAAACAATATTAGTGAACTCAATACTTCGCGATTGTGAATTGAGATTGAACGATCATCTTTTCCTTATCGATCTCATTCCTGTGACACTCGGAAGCTTCGAAGTTGTAGTAGGAATGGATTGGTTATCCAAAAATCACGCCGAGATGGTATGCTCGGAGAAACTTATTCGATTTCCCTTACCGTCCGGCGAAATGATGGAAGTTTACGGTGAGAAACCCTGCCGCGGACTGAAGATTGTGTCGTGTATCAAGGCTAGGAAGTACCTGAAGAAGAAATACCTTGCGTTCCTGGCTCACGTGGTAGAGAAGAAACCTGAGAAGAAAGCGGTTGGAGACATTCCGGTCATCAGAGATTATCCGGATGTATTCCCAGAAGACTTGCCTGGTCTACCACAGATCAGGCAAGTGGAATTTAGAATCGATCTCGTCCCTGGAGCAAACCCAGTGGCGAAGTCACTGTATCGATTAGCACCATCTGAAATGCAAGAACTGTCTAGTCAACTTCAAGAACTTTTAGACAAAGGTTTCATAAGACCGAGTTTCTCTCCTTGGGGAGCTCCAGTTCTTTTTGTCAAGAAGAAAGATGGTTCATTTCGTATGTGCATTGATTATCATGAGCTAAACAAGCTGACAATCAAGAACAGATATCCTCTACCTAGGATCGATGATCTGTTTGATCAATTACAGGGAGCGACTTGCTTTTCTAAAATTGATCTACTATCTAGGTATCATCAGTTACGAGTAAATGACGAGGATATACCAAAGACAGCATTTAGGACTCGATATGGACACTATGAGTTTGTGGTTATGCCATTTGGGCTGACCAACGCACCCGCAGTGTTCATGGATTTGATGAATCGATTCTGCAGGCCATACTTAGATCAGTTCGTTATCGTCTTTATTGATGATATACTGATTTATTCAAAGACTGAGCATGAACATGAGGATCATTTGAGGAAAGTCTTAGAGCTACTGAGAGATGAATAGCTTTATGCTAAATTCTCAAAGTGTGAGTTTTGGCTAAAAGAAGTTCACTTCTTAGGGCATGTCATTAACAGGGATGGGATACACGTAGATCCAGCGAAGATTGAGGCGATTAAGAACTGGACTACCCCATCTACTCCAACAGAGATTCGTTCATTTCTGGGATTGGCAGGCTATTACCAGAGATTCATCGCGAACTTTTCAAAGATCGCCTTGCCACTTACCACTTTGACCCTGAAAAGTCAAGCTTTTATATGGGGATAGAAACAAGAAGATGCATTTCAACTTCTTAAACAGAAGTTATGCAATTCCCCTATTCTTAGTTTTCCAGAAGGCAGTGATGATTTTATTGTCTACTGTGATGCTTCAAACCTTGGTCTCGGTTGTGTACTTATGCAACGGGACAAGGTGATTGCATATGCTTCAAGACAGCTTAAGGTTCACGAGAAGAATTATACTACTCATGACCTTGAGTTAGGGGATGTGGTCTTTGAATTGAAGATTTGGAGGCACTACCTTTATGGTACTAAATGTGTCATCTACACGGACCACAAGAGCCTGCAACACATTCTCAATCAGAAAGAACTCAACATGAGACAACGACGTTAGGTTGAGCTTCTAACTGATTACGACTGTGAGATTCGTTCCCATCCGGGTAAAGCCAATGTGGTGGCGGATACTCTTAGTCGCAAGGAACCAGTCGAACCAATTCGTGTAAGGGCCATGGAGATTAACACACAACCAAACTTGAAAGATCTGATTCGTATTGCACAACAACAAGTAATGATCGACAATCAGCTGAAGACAGATTTAGACTATGGAGTTGAGGGTAAACTAGAACCTCGAGCTGATGGGGTTTTATACCTTAACGGTTGCATGTGGATTCCAAAGTCAGAAGAATTGGGCACACTCATCTGTGATGAGGCTCATAAGTCATGATACTCAGTTCATCCAGGAGCATATAAGATGTGCCAAGACTTGAAGACATCTTACTGGTGGCCCGGAATGAAGAAAGACATAGCATTGTATGTGGGAAAATGTCTAACATGTTCCAAAGTCAAAGCAGAACATCAAAAGCCTTCGGGACTTCTGCAACAACCTGAAATTCCTCAATGGAAATGGGAACAGATTTCCATGGATTTCATAACAAAGTTGCCGAGAACTCCACGAGGTTACGATTCGATTTGGGTGATCGTCGATCGACTCACCAAATCTGCTCACTTTCTCCCAATCCGAGAGGATTACAAAATGGAGAAGTTAGCTACCTTGTACATAAACAAAATCATCGCTCGTCATGGTACTCCAACATCAATCATTTCTGATCGTGATAGTCGTTTCACTTCTCGCTTTTGGCAAACATAGCAAAAGGCTTTGGGAACCCGTGTTAATCTTAGCACGGCGTATCATCCCCAAACCGATGGTCAAAGCGAAAGGACTGTCCAAACACTCGAGGACATGCTTCGTTTTTGTGTGATCGATTTCGGTGGGAGTTGGGATACTCATCTTCCACTTATCGAGTTTTCATACAATAACAGCTACCATACAAGCATTCAGTGTGCACCATTTGAAGCTTTATATGGTAGGAAGTGCCGATCACCGGTTTGTTGGACCGAGGTTGGTGACTCCCAGGTCGTAGGACCTGAACTCATTCAAGAAACCACAGACAAGATCAAAGTCATTCAATCAAGGCTTAAGGCCGCACGAGATCGGCAAAAGAGTTATGCCGATCGACGTCGGAAACCGCTTGAGTTTCAAGTCGGAGACCGAAGACCTACTCAAAGTTTCTCCCTGGAAAAGCGTTGTCCAATTTGGGAAGAAAGGGAAACTTGCACCAAGGTACGTTGGACCTTATGAGATCCTGGAACGGATTGGTCCCGTAGCCTACAAACTCAATCTTCCGGTGAAGCTAAGCAATGTTCACGATACATTTCATGTATCGAATCTTAAGAAATGCTTGGCAGATCATGATGTTCAGATTCCACTGGAAGACATTCAGATTCAAAACAATATGCAATTCATAGAACGTCCGGTAGAAATCATGGATCATGGAGTCAAGAAACTTAAACGTAGCCGTATTCTGATCGTAAAGGTACGATGGGAGGGCAAACTCGGGACGAAATTCCCATAGCTAGGGGAGACTGTAACATCTGTACATTTAGTCATGGTAGTCGTAAACAGTGTTAGAACAATATGTATTCATGTCCAATCAGTCAATGTGATTCATATGTTCATGTTTGTGTTTGTGTGTGATAGGATCTTAATCAATAGGAACAAGTATGTATTATTTATTTACAGTAGATTACGCTAGGCAAGAACAGTATCGTATTATATCGAAACAGTGGTGGGATGGCGTCAGATAAGGCAGGTAGCTGGACTTTGGGGTATGCCCTATACATATACTGCATTCGGTGTAATGGGATACTGTTAGTGCGTAGTGTTTAGACGAATAGTATGACAAATGAATTAATTAAACAAAATCGTAATGCGTAAGCGAGACTGAGTATAGTTATGGGTGACGATCCATAACGATGCGAATGTTGAACTTATAATTATGATTAAACGTCAATAAATAATTATTACGATCGAAAAACGTACGCGATTGCGGGTATACATGTAATTGTATTTGTTTAACGATCTGTCAACGCACGAAGAGTAAAAATAAGTGAAATAAATTATTTTACATTTTTACAATTTTGAAACTCATCAAAATGATGAAAATAACAACTCTCTATTTTAAAACCGCGTAAAATACGCGTTACGCGAGGAAAACGCGAACCGAGCAAACGAAACAAACCCGAATACCGCCCGGACTATAAAAGCCTTGAAGAAGGCTATTTCTCTCATAATTTCCAGCCACAAACCCTCTCTCTCTCTAGATTTTCCATTTTTACATTCTCTCACTAGAAAACAACACTAAAAGCTTCATATCTTCTTCGTTTCTTGATGAAAATGGATGATTCTTGAACCTACGCGAAGCTCTCGATATTCCCTACACAGAAGTACAAAGGATCTGGGACTTTCACCAGCATAATCTGAGGTACGAAGCCATGAACGTGATGAAAAATAGGGTTTTCGTTTGTGTTTTGTTCGAACATAGCTACAACCGGTTCTAAGTCATGTCAGTCGAACCCCAACCTTCAAAAGAACTCATATACATGCGACAATACCATGGAAAGCATCAAACTGAAGGTTAGAGCTGATGGGGAGGATGAGCACATACAGGTTCGCTGGATTCGAGTTGGCCGAACCTCATAGAGACGAACCAGTGGGCATGGCGAACCCTACTGGTTTGCGGGGCTGAGTCACGAATCTTGCATCCTCTGGCGAACCTTCCTCCTCACCGGCCGAACCCTCATGTGTCGAGGCCAGTGGCCGAACCCACTTCAACCTAGACGAACCTCACGTGCGGACAGCTGTCGACAAACCCAGCCGAAGCTCAATGTGGCCGAACCTTATGGCTGAACCCTAATCTAGCCGACGAGCCTTGGAACGACAGACATAAGCCGAACCTTTGCATGTTGGCGAACCATGCATAACCCGGCGAACCTTACACACATTTATGCTTAGCCGAACCTATGACTAACGAACCATCACCGAACCAGCATCCATGCAACGAACCTCTCTAGTAACAGCGAATCTTCTTCATCCAAACGAACCTTTGAACTAGTGAATAACCTAGCCGAACCTTCTGGTCGTTGCGAACCTTTGGCCGGATTTTGCACCACGAACCTTGTGCCACAACCTGAGGAATGACGAGTCTATTTCAACTTAGTCTGGCCGAACCTAGCCGATAGGTTCGCTGGATAGAAATTGTGGTTGGAAACAATGGCAGCCCAACTCCACCCTTTGAGACTCATTTCATGTTATGGTGGCCCAACTTCATTTACTCAGCCCCTTCACATGTTATTTCGGCCCAATCTTGGCCTTTTAACTTATTAATTGTGAATTGATCTTATTCGGTTTAAGTTCAAAACTTAACATAAGTAAGAGATCAATTCATAATCACAAAGACTTAAAACAATTCGCACATATTTTCAATTTGCATGTTAATCAATGGTTATGAAATTCATCAATAATTGTCATTTTATGCATACAAGTTATGCATAAAAGAACATGAAACTTCTTTTCACGAATCAATTATCAAATCAAGTGACTCAATCATGATTTTCAAATTCACACAACATTCCAAAACAAGAGAACAAGTGATTCAAGAATAAATCAAGTTCAATATAACACAAGTCAATCAATGAATCAAAGTCTATACAATCATAAATCTTATATCTTATGTATGATTACAATGATATAGGAACCAGTTAGAAGTCCTGTTTACTACTTGCTATTTATTATAGTTCAGAGTCTACTGCAGACAGGTGAGAACTTTAGCCCCTCTTTTACTGTTTTACAACTGTTTTGGGGTGGAACACGTGATCAATTACTTTTATTACAATCATACTTCATTTTACAGAATGTATGCTACCTTACAAACATTACAGATTCATTGTACAAATTCAACGGATTCATCAACTGTTTTAAAGAATTTATTAACTGTCTTAAAGGATTTTATATACTGTTAAACATATTTTACTAAAAGATTTTATAAATGGTTCTCTAAACTGTTTTATATCTGTTTGTCACAAATAGTTTTACAAATGTTAAACTCTTTTAAAGAATAAGTTTTATAAACTATTTTACTAAAATCTTGTGTTTTCAATAAAATGATACTTTATAACCTTGTTATGACACAAGGACACTATCTTTGGTTTTCTATCAATGGTTTCGATACAAGGTTTTCAACCAATGGTTTCATAATGGTATTCAATCAAGGGATTTCAATTCATAGTATTCAAGCAAGGTTTTCAAATCATGGTATTTAAACAAGGCATTCAATTAAAGGTTTCAAATCCAAGTATTTCAAAAACATGGTGTTCATCGTTGTGAACAAACTTATACATACATCAAGACACATATTCTTGTAGCGTTAGTACTGGGTGATCACAACAAGGGAAAGCGGACACGTATTCTTTTAGCGTTAGTACTGGGTGATCGCAACAAGGGAAAGCGGACACGTATTCTTTTAGCGTTAGTACTGGGTGATCACAACAAGGGAAAGCGGACACAATTGGGCAGACCTAATTCTGCAGTTAGCTTTTAAATTTGTTTTAAAAGCCAACTGTAGGATTTGGTTACGAATGGTTTTATCAATGTTGCTGACAAATTTTCTAACCCCAAACGTAGTTTGGGACTTGATTATATGTTGGTTCTTTAGCAAACAGTCTGATGACTGTTTGGACACGTTTTACATACTTGATGTTAGTTTGGGTTGCAACCATACATGTATTTTCAATCCTTGTTTATTCATATGCCTTACAATGCAAGTTCATATTTACAACTGTTAAACCTATTGTTCTCACCAACTACTTTTGTAGTTGACAGTTACTTTTCACGTGTTTCAGGTAATCAGGTTTAAGACATCCTAAAGGACAACTAAGGATACCGTTTAAGATAGAACAAGATGAAGAAACAAGCTAGGATGGATTAGAAACACACTAAATCCTAATTGTTTAATTGTCTGGTTGGAAGTCTTATTTTGGAAACTATATTTTGGATCTGTAGTTGTCATTCTTTTGGTAGATAGATAGAATGTCTGTAATTAAACAACTGTCTAAACTTTATGACATCTAGTAATACATTGTGGTTGTTCTTATTCAATACTTGTGCATGATTCAACCATCGATCGTCACCGCGCCGTGGATTCCGCATGCGGCGCAGGGATTGTGACAAAACATAGAGTAATTATGGATTGATTACATTAGGTTTAAGTTTAACTTAACCTAATTATAAGATCATGACATAAACGCAAAGGCTTAAAACACTTTAACTTTTTCAATGAACTATATGTTAAACAAGCATTTATCATACTCAAGAACACATGTTATCTTTATGCATAACAAGTTGTGCATAAAGTAACATGATGCGTATTTTTCATATATCAAGTGTTAATTCAAACGATTCAATCATATCCTTCAAGTTCATACGACACTTTTAACATAAGATCGAGTTATTCAAGAAGTAATCACTAACAAGAACAAAACTCAACCGATTAACATAAGTTGATCAATCAATCAAAGTCTAAAACATTATTAATGAAATCTTATATTATACGTATGATTACTATGATATAGGAATCAGCTAGAAGTCTTGTTGCTTGCTACTTGTTACTTGTTCAGGTTCAGGGTCTACTGATGTCAGGTGAGAACTTTAGCCCATTTTTACTGTTTTTCAACTGTTTTTGGGGTGGAACACGTGACAAAACACTCTTTACACAATCATATCTCATATACAAGATTTATGCTACTTTTCAACAATTACATGTTCACTTTACAAATTTAAGGGATTTCTCGACTATTTTTAAACGAGTTATCAACTGTTAAACATTTTCTACTAAAAAGTTTTATAAAAGAGTTTTATAAATTATTTTACAACCGATTTTATATAAAATGTTTTATAAATGTTAAACACTTAGAAAGAATAAGTTTTACAAACTCTTACAAGCTTTTAAACTATAATCCGTGTTTTAAAATAAATGTTTTATTAAATGTTTTTGTTCAAACCTAGTATTTATACAAGGATCTTCTATCACTGGATCAAATCATGGGTATTCAACCAAAGGTTTTCAACCACAGGATTCAATCTTAAAAACTTAAAAGCATGGTGTTCATCGTTGTGAACAAACTTATACACACATCAAGACATTTATTCAACCTTATTCTTATTCTTATAACATTAGTACTAGGTGATCACAACAAGGGAAAGCGGGACACGTTTTGGTTACGCCAAGGCTGCTGTTCGTGTTTAAATTTGTTTTAAAAACTAAGTGCAGATTGGATGTTTTACGGTAATATGGATTTGCTGCTAATTAACTTTACCAGCATAGGTCATATTGACCGGGTACTTCAACACGAAGTTTGTCTTCTGAGTAAACTCATTAGTACAACTCGTATTGAATGCGTTTGCTGACTACTTTTTCTGACTCCAAACGTAGTTTGGGACTTGAATATATGTTGGCTTTTCTAGTAGACAGTCATTAGGCTTTTTGCACACGTTAATCTTACTTGATGTTAGTTTGGTTGCAACTATCCAAGTTATTTTCATTAACCGTTTTATACATATGTTTTACAATGCAGATTCATATTTATAAATGTTAAACCTATTGTTCTCACCAACTACCTTTCTAGTTGACAATTACTTTTCACGTGTTTCAGGTAATCAGGTTTAGAGCTTCACAAGGACAACTAAGGAGACCATAGTTAAGATAGAACAAGATAAAGAAACAAGCTAGGATGGATTAGAAACTCACATATTCCTGATTGTTTGATTGTCTTGTCTGATTCTTATTTTGTAAACAATATTTTTGGGTCTGTAGTTGTCATTCTTTTAGTAGATAGACAGAATGTCTGTAACTAAACAATTGTCTAAACTCTATGAAACTTAGTAATGCATTGTGGTTGTTCTTATTCAATACTTGTGCATGATTCAACCATTGATCATCAGCGCGCCATGGATTCCGCACACGGCGCAGGGGGTGTGATATTCGATTGCAAATTAACGTTGTTAATTAGCTTTAATTTGTGATTGGAATATGTGACGCGCTTGTAATCCTTTCCTATTTGATCGAAATCAAGCTGGCACAAGCTGTAATTGATCATATGGGCGATCAGGTTAACGAGCAAGAGTTGGGTAGGGTCAGAGATGAAACTGGGTGGAGAACAGGAAAACTTTGGGGATATGGCAATTCTGACCCTTCTTTGTTTTTCCTCTAATATCAGTTTTGAAATTTACAGTTTTTACCCCTTTAACTTTTTATAATTTATTAAAATTCCACAAAAACTAATATAACTTGTTTAGTTATATTTTTATGATGTTTTTAAATTCTATATAATTAAAACAAAGTTATTTATAAAGTTTTATATAAAGTTTATGATTTATGTATTTAAAATTTTCTAAAGGTTTTATTTATTTATTTAATAAAATGTTTTGTAATTAATATTTTATAAAAATTAATTTATTTGTTTAAATTATCTATTTACAATTAAGTTCTAATCTTGTAAAATTTATGAATAATTTTAAAATATGTTTTTGTTTTTATATCTTTCATTTGTGTAATTTTAAATAATTACATACATATTTAATCATATATATACATACATCCATACGTACGTACGTATGTACGTACATACATACCTATGTATATTAAATATGTTTAAAGTTGTTTTCTCATATATATATATTTGTATAGGGTAAGGAGTGAATAATAACCCACCTTAATTGAGGTAACCCATTAACCCTGGCAAAAAACGTTCAAATCGCAAAAATTTTTTTTTCATGGTTTTTTTTATGCAAAAATAGGGGGGGCTCCTTTTTTAAGCGTTCGCTAATTCACAAGCGTTAAAAAGTTAAACGAAATGTAAGTTTGCATTACACTGTGAACATTTATTTAAGTGTCGCAGTGTAACGCAAACTTACATTTCGTTTAACTTTTTAACGCTTGTGAATTAGCGAACGCTTAAAAAAGGAGCCCCCCTATTTTTGTATAAAAAAAACCATGAAAAAAAATTGCGATTTGAGCGTTTTTTGCCAGGGTTAATGGGTTACCTCAATTAATGAGGGTTATTATATGATCCCTTTCCTATTTGTATAACTGTACATATATATATGTATATAAACTCACATGTGAAAATTTTAAATGTCGTCATAAATTATTTAATAACTATAATTGTTTATTATAAATTACAGGAATGTACATAATATATATATTTATAGGGCATGGAATTTTACGTAACCCACTATTAGAGCGATAACTCTTAATAACCCGTCATGATCAAGCCAAATTTTCGAATGTTTTTTAACATCATTGTAAACACATTTAGAACACTTTCTTATTTTATGAGTTTGCGTAAATTCTTCACCGTTTGAGAGTTAACGTCGTTGTAAGTTTTTAAAAATTTACCGTTACAACACTGTAAGTTAAAAAATTATAAAAACTTACAACAAAGTTAACTCTAAAACGGTGATAAATTTACGCAAACTCATAAAATAAGAAAGTGCTCTAAATGTGTTTACAATGATGTTAAAAAAAATTCGAAAATTCGGCTTGATCTTGACGGGTTATTAAGAGTTATCGCTTTAAGAGTGGGTTATGTAAAAAACCTTCCCCTATATTTATATATATATATATATATTTAGAGATATATATATATATATATATGTATATGTATATGTATATACATATATATGTAGCTATGTATGAAAATTATTTATAATTATACAATTTAAAGAAATAAAATTAAAAGTCATTTTTGTAAGTAAAATGGTTTATAAATTCAGTTCATAAAATTTTTATATAAAATTTAGACTTTTGGTTGGAAATAAATAAGTTAAACAAATAATTTAGTACTTTTAATTAAAAATGACAAAACATTATCAATTTATAAATAAAATATTTATAAACTTTTGAATGAATAAATAAAACATTTTAAACTTATAATACTTCCAATATATTAGTTTTTATAAACTTTAAATAAATTATACAAATTAAAAAAAAAAATAATAAAAGTTGAAGGGCTAGTATTGCTAAATTTGAAACTATTACTAAAGAGAGAAACAGGGAGGGACCATAAATGCCAAAACCCATTCTCTTTCTCCCCCTCTACCTGGTATCTTGCTGATCCGACCCAACTCCTTCTCCGTCCCGTCTTTTGATACAACTCATACAAATACGTTTCCAACTCAATCAATACTCGATTTAGGTAACTTTTGACCTATGATTAAATTTTCCTACAAAAAAGTGATCATTAGAGACTAAATTGTTGGTGACTGATTTATCATTCCCAAATACTTAATATTTAAGACTGATTTTTTAGTTACTGATATTATTTGAGACTGAATTCTATGAAAAAAAAATCAAGGACTAATAATCAGTCACTGATATTTTGGCACTTTATCAAAGACTAAATTTCAGTATACATATAGGTTTTTGGAGAAAAACTTTTTAGGGGGCTAAATTTTAGTCTCATATATGTTCCCTATATGATAAAAAAAATTATGCAAATGTATTTTCCCTAAAACAAGGGGAACACATTAAGGACTGAATATCAAGTCTTAAAATTTAAAGAAGGAAAAGATTAGAGTGTCATTTATGATCAAATAGGGTCATTATAAGAGTGTCATGGCAAGTTATAGTTCTGGTAAATTAGGGACAACTATGGCAAGTTATAGTTATGGTAAATTGGGGACAACTATAGTCATGGCAAGTCTAGTATTGATATTATTTAATTAGGGCTCACTGTTTTAGTTTGGGGTAATTAGGGCCAACATTTGTAACATCAGTGCCGAAAATGTAACCGGAACAGTGATCTACACAGTAACATGAACATTAATTCAGGTACAAACTATACGTATTACATGTATATCATCATCATTTCATATTTATCATAGAACAATTTCAAATTCATTGCAAAAACGTAACTCTGAACTATGGTTCACCAGTCAGATATTTATATGATGACATAGAACCATCATGTGATTGTTAGTTAGGATACTATTACGTATAAACGTATGTGAGGATGTACAAAACAAAACAACGGATGTCGTTACGTGAATGCTAAATGGACGGATTATTCGTATAGGTGACAATCTGTACGAATATATCTGAAAGTTTAACGTTCTGAATGATGTCCAATAATTTAAAAATCATATCGAAAAGTGTATTTATCGTCGTATTCGTACGGGTGACGATTCTAACGAATACGCGCGACGACTATACGATTCGATTTAAACTGTGAATTTATTTGTAACACCCCGACCGGCGGCGGAATCGTCGGGATGCCACGAGGGATGTGTAGATTGTTCAAAAGCTCGTGGGCATCTAATTCAATCATCATATATCATTTAAGCAAACAACATAATTACACAAAAATCATGTTCGTCATGAATCAATTACATCAATTACACAAAAGAATTAGTTAAACTAACTAAACTCTAATCGCCAGAAATTTAATTAATTAACTAAGTCCAAGAGCCTATATGATGATGTCCAAAATAGAAGAAATCCTCTCTTCATCCTACTTGTCTCCATCACCTGAAACATGTAAGAAATCAAGTGTCAACTACAAAAGTAGTTGGTGAGTAATCATAAGTTTTTATACTCAAAAATGTATTAGAAAAATGAGGTTAAAAGTTGGTGTTTTAAAATAGTTTAATAAAATGCTTTGTTTAAAACGAGTGTAAGACTTATGATCTCCTTGAGAAAATCCATATGAATACCTGTATGAGATAATCCAACACACGTCCACCAATTCAACAATCAAACACTTTCAAAATCACATAACCACATAACCAAATCAATCATAGTCAATTTCAAATAATCATAATCAAATATAGATAATCAATCCACAACAAATCAACCAATCTCATCAATCATAGTCTCAAATAATGTTCGTGACTATACATGATCATTATGTAATTAACATAAGTTAAATACATGATTCATGGAGTGGTAGCTAACCACGTGACAATACATGAATCCAAAGCAATTAACCGAAGTCAAAAGCAATGATTCACGGATGTGGAACTCATCCACGTGACAATACATGAAGTCAAAGCAATTAACCGAAGTCAAAGGCAATGATTCACGGATGTGGAAATCATCCACGTGACAATACATGTAATCTTTGTTATTGACCGAAATCAATAACAATATTTACACGGATGAATAATAATGACAATCAGTGATAATTAATAATATGAATATCATAATGATAAACAGGTATTATCCTTATGTTATCAAAATAATATTTAAACTGGTATACATGTTTCACCTCCGAGTTTTAAAACTAAAACAGTTTAAAGAAAGGGAGGTTATGAGAACTCACCTGAAGTCCTTAGAATCAGTGTTCTCTAATAATGCGCGCTCGCGTGCGTAACTCAAGTCAACTCAACAATCTGTGATTATTGTGTTTCATGTTTATAAGTATACGTGTCTTCATTTAATTAAGCGATCTTAAGTGTTTACTTAAAATTACTAATGCCCCTTTAACTTAGTTTCTATTATCAAAGTTAAGTTGGTAACACATGATTTCATTATTGATTATGGATTCATACATGATAGCTTAATTACCTAATGAAGATAATTCCATGATAAACCCTTATGTTACCCACACACATTCATATACAAATGTATATATATGTATGTGTACTCGCATGCATGCTTTAGATAATTCTAATCATCATGATATCCAAGTTAACAATATATAATTTAGATTTAAGAACCAATTTAACTTGTTCATCAATTATATTCAAGGTAAATTTCTAAATTTATAATTTATTTTTATTAAATTAAAGGTGGCAAACTAGAATTTTATTGCATGCATGCATGAGTATTCATATATATGTATATATATATTTATGATCAAGTTCTCTTATTACCCTTAACCGATCCCCACATTGGATTTTGGTTCGGTATCCCTAAGGGCAGCGAACCTTCTATGGTTCCCCATAGGTTCGGCTAACTAAGAGCTTTGGCACAAGGTTCGTAGACCTGGCTTCCAAGGTAAAGGTTCGCTGCATATAGGGTTCGTGAATAGAGAAGGGTTCGGCCCACATGTAGCTTTGGCAGCTTGATAGTTCGGCTAACCCATGAAGATCTATAGGTTCGGGACTCCAAGGACTCGTTAGGGTTCGTGAAAGCCAACTGGTCCAGGGTTCGTCGACTGGTGATGGCTAAGGTTCGCCTAGCCACCTGAAGATTCGGCCAGGGTTTCCCTCACGAACCCTGCCCATTTCGAACAGCTGTGTCCCCCACGAACTGTTATCAACATTATCATCTTCGTTCTATTGCATGTCATAGGTTAAATCGTGACCTATTTATATCCCAACCAACTCGTTTTTACAAGATCCATAACCTTATCCTCGTTTAAAGCTTGTAATTACCTCATATTACGTTTTTAGTAAAAACCGAAAACAACAACTCAGATGTACCTCGAATCAGCTGCAAATCTTGAGATTTCTTCGTAGATTCTTGTTCCCCTCGATCTTGTGGTCGTTTCAGCGCCGAGACCTCACGATTTCGTCAAGAGATGAAGAAGAAAAGCTAGAGAGAAGGTAGAGAGAATTGTGGTGTGTGTGTTTTTAGAGAGAGAGAGATGGTGGTGTAATTGAAGGAAAGGAAGAAAGAAATCTTCCTTATATCGCGTGTCGGATACGCGTGCTCAATCCCATTTTTATCGCGATAAATAAATTAAATGCTCGGTTTTAACACGTTAAGCGCCCTAAGACATACAGTGTTTAAATAATCATTGTCTCGTAAAAGATCTCGTTTAATACGCGTGAAATGTAACAACGTACCCTGTTTTCTAACGTAACATGTTTAAAACAATAAATCATTTTAATTAATTTGATTTTGTTTAAATAAAATGGTTTTTAATTAAATTGTTTCGTAATTCGCTTTCGTTTCATTATCGCTAATCAATTATTTAGAAAATCAATTTATTCGAAATCATTTTTAGGTTGTGATTCCTAATAAATGTTTTAAGTATTTATTTATTAATTTAATATCGTTAAATATTATTTAATTATCTCGTCGAAACACGTTACTCGCGTATGTATTCGTAAAGATCGTCACCTTTGCGAATCCAATGCTCGTATCGTATTTCGATTCGAATTACTATTTATGAAATATCGTTTCAGTATATTATTCTTAATAATTATATTCGTGTGAATCGTCACCCACGCGAATACATTATTAAGTTAATATTTCTGAATTAGTATTCTCATTTAAATGATATCTGTAACCTCACTTCGCGTAATTAATTCCCATTATTTAATATCTTTAATATTATCCTTTCCCCAACCAAAACCCACTAAACCCTAGTCGCTGACACATCCATGATAGACCGAAATATGCATATATATAGGGCATATGTAAGGGTCAGTCGCAACTGCCCTAGCCACCGTCCCACCGCTATTTCGATAAACCATGTCCATGGGTCCTTGACTATGTTTAGTAACCAGACTCAAACAAACTCCTAGTTCCATCCCTAATCCATTCTCAGACTAATAATCCATCATCATCATTAATAAGTAACTGCGATAAACACTACGGGTCTGTTTAGTTGAATTACAACTAAACTTCCCGTGGTTTACGCGTATAATAAATTATAATCATGTATACCAGCAACAGTGATAATATCAGTAATGTCAATCAATAATCTCATAATCATTAATAATTATAAATCTCCAGTCGTAACAGTACAATCGTACGGATGTACGGGTGTACGGACAACTGAAAGTACAGTGATGTTACAGTCTCCCCTAGTTAAAGGAATTTCGTCCCGAAATTCAACTTGGAGTGACCGTAGTAAATAAATGTGGGTACTTAAGCTTCATCTGATCTTCTCGCTCCCATGTGAATTCTGGACCCCGCTTCGATTCCCAACGTACTTTAACAATTGGAATTCTACTGCGTTTGAGCTGTTTAACCTCACGATCCATTATCTCCACTGGTTTTTCAACAAAGTGCATGGTATCATCGATACGAATGTCATCGAGTGGTACCTGAAGATCTTGATCAGCTAAGCACTTTCTTAGATTGGACACGTGAAACGTCGGATGCACATTACTAAGTTCGGTAGGAAGTTCTAACTTGTATGCAACCTTCCCGATCCGTTCAAGGATCTTGAAAGGGCCAACATAACGTGGAGCAAGCTTCCCTTTCTTCCCAAATCGCACAACACCTTTCCAAGGCGACACTTTAAGCAATACCATATCTCCCACTTCAAACTCCAGAGGTTTTCTTCGCTTATCCGCGTAACTCTTCTGTCTGCTGCGAGCAGCTAACAGATTGTCGCGGATTTGGCGGATCTTGTCAGTTGTTTCCTGAATAATCTCGGGACCAGTGATCTGCGAATCGCCGACTTCGGTCCAACAAATAGGTGACCGACATTTTCTGCCATAAAGAGCTTCAAACGGCGCCATACCAATGCTCGCGTGATAACTGTTGTTATACGAGGACTCAACCAACGGTAAATGGCTATCCCAATGGCCACCGAAATCGATGACACAAGCTCTTAACATGTCTTCTAGTGTCTGAATCGTTCGCTCCGTTTGACCATCCGTTTGAGGATGATAAGCAGTGCTAAGATCCAGTCTTGTTCCAAAAGCTTCATGTAATGATTCCCAAAATCGTGCCGTGAAACGATCATCACGGTCCGATATTATGCTTAAGGGAATACCATGTCGGCTAATGATCTCATCAATGTAGATACGAGCTAACTTCCGCACAGGGTAAGTTTCGCGTATCGATAAGAAATGAGCCGATTTGGTCAATCTATCAACAATTACCCAGATACTATCTTTACCGTTTGCGGTTCTTGGGAGTTTAGTAATGAAATAGAGATATTCTCCCACTTCCACATCGGTATTTCTGGTTGTAATAACAATCCCGAAGGTCGCTGGTGCTCTGCCTTGACTTTAGCGCAGTTAAGGCACTTAGACACATATTCAGCAATATCCTTCTTCATTCCAGGCCACCAGTACAAGCCCCTAAGGTCTTGATACATCTTGTCAGAACCTGGATGGATTGAGTAACGAGACTTATGAGCTTCATTCATAATCACCATCCTGAGGTCACTTTTGTTCGGTATCCACAACCGATTCAAATAATACATCAAACCATCATCCTTAGTTTCCAATAAAATTTCAGCCCCACAAGACATCTCATTTTTCAAGTCATCTTGAGCTAATGAGTGTTGTTGGGCTGTGAGAACATCGTTTCGGAGACTATTGTGCACTCGGACACTACGGATCTGAACTTGACTTTTGCGACTAAGCGCATCTGCTACTACATTCGCTTTACCAGGATGATAGCGAATTTCACAGTCATAATCATTTAACAGTTCAACCCATCTCCGTTGTCTCATATTGAGCTCCTTTTGATTGAGAATATGTTGCAAACTCTTATGGTCAGTGAACACCACACACTTAGTGCCATAAAGATAATGTCTCCATATCTTCAAGGCAAACACGACTGCACCAAGTTCCAAGTCGTGTGTGGTGTAGTTCTTCTCGTGAATCTTTAGTTGCCTTGATGCATAAGCCACAACCTTTCCCCGTTGCATGAGAACACAGCCGAGACCTAGGTTGGATGCATCACAATAAACCACAAAATCATCATTTCCATCAGGCAACGTTAAGACAGGAGCATCACAAAGTTTCTGCTTCAAAGTCTGGAATGCCTCTTCTTGCTTTGGTCCCCACTCATAAGGTTTATTCTTTTGAGTCAAAGAAGTGAGAGGGACAGCAATCCTGGAGAAATTTGATATGAACCGCCGATAGTAACCGGCAAGTCCGAGAAACGATCGAATCTCTGTCGGTGTCTTCGGTGTACTCCAATTCTTCACAGCATCAATCTTTGCAGGATCCACGTGAACACCGTATTCGTTGACTATGTGCCCCAAGAATTGAACTTCCTTAAGCCAAAATTCACATTTAGAGAATTTGGCATACAGTCGCTCTTCTCTTAGAATCTCCAAAACCAACTTAAGGTGTTTCTCGTGTTCTTCCTTGGTCTTTGAGTAGATCAAGATATCATCTATGAATACAATCACAAATTTATCCAAGTATGGCCTGCAAACACGGTTCATGAGGTCCATGAAAACCGCAGGTGCATTGGTAAGGCCGAAAGGCATTACCAAAAATTCATAATGGCCATATCTGGTTCTAAAAGCTGTCTTGGGAATATCATCATCATGTACGCGAAGCTGATGATACCCAGACCTAAGATCGATCTTTGAAAACCATGCTGAGCCTTGAAGCTGATCGAAGAGATCATCGATGCGCGGCAATGGGTATCGATTCTTGATAGTCAACTTGTTCAATTCGCGGTAGTCGATACACATCCGGAATGACCCGTCCTTTTTCTTGACAAACAGGACCGGTGCACCCCATGGCGAATGGCTCGGGCGAATGAATCCTTTATCGGTAAGTTCTTGCAGTTGACTTGCCAATTCTTGCAACTCCGATGGCGCAAGTCTGTAAGGAGTTTTGGCGACTGGGTTCGCACCAGGTACTAAGTCGATTCGGAACTCAACTTGACGTTCTGGTGGAAGACCCGGCAAATCGTCTGGAAAGACTTCTGGGAAATCTCGTATCACTGGAACATCTTCTATCTTCTTTCCTTTCTCTTTCTTCTCCACAATATGAGCTAAAAATGCTATACATTTCTTCCTAAGGTACTTGTGTGCTTTAGTGCAAGACATTAGCTTAAGACCTTTACTAGCAGTTTCTCCAAATATTCTCAAAGTTTCACCCGAAGGTAAAGGAATACGAATATATTTCTCATGACAAACTATCTCCGCTCTGTGGGTGGCTAACCAATCCATGCCTATGATAACATCGAAGCTACCAAGATGCATAGGTATAAGATCAATTGGGAAAACGTGATATTTAAGTTCACAGTACATCCAATAATAACAGTGTCAATATCAATAGTGTTTCCGTCAGCCACTTCCACGTTAAACGGTTTATCTAAATATGTACGTGTTCTACCAATCAAGCATTCAAAATCATATGAAACGAAACTCCTATCGGCACCAGAATCAAATAAGACAGATGCATAAGAGTTGTTGATCAGAAATGTACCGTTGACCACATCCTGGTTGGCTTGAGCAGCTGGAGCATTCAGTTGAAACGCCCGGCCTCTTGCCACCCTTTGATTGTTTCCAGTCAACTTTGGACATTGATTTCTGAAGTGACCCACTTCACCACACTCGTAACAGGCTCTTGCCTGTGCTTGAGGTACCTGGCGAACGGGTACAGCTGGAATAGGTTGTGCAGGAGGAGCTGGCAGTGCAAGCGGTGCTTGTTGCATCCTTTGTGCTTGCGGTGCACTCCGACAGACATTCGCAAAATGACCAAACTTGCCGCAGTTGTTGCAGACGCGACATGGCAAATTTGGTGCGTGATGATATCGGCAGGTATTACACTGAGGAGTGTTCCCAGTAAAATTCCTGGCAGTTGAATTGTTTGATGATTGCTGCGCAGACTTGGCAGTAGGAGTAGCGACCATGAAGTTTCTGGTCTTTCTCTTCTTGTTGCTGCTTTTGGATGAGCTAGCAGCTTCAGACTTGACTTCAGTTTTGACTTCCTTTGCAGCAGTCTTGGTGTCAGTCTTCTTGTATCCTTTCCTAGTGAGTGTTCCATTCCTCACATGATTGTCAGTAAGAGTTGCAGATAATCGGATTGCAGCCTCAAGTGTTTTGGGATTGCTCCCGTAGACTGTATCCTGAATCTGTACCGGCAGTCCGCCGATATATTTCTCAATTGCCCTTTCCAAGGGTGTCACCATGTGAGGTACCAGTAAGCTATACTCATGAAACTGAGTATTATAGATGACGTTCTCGCCACTATCTTGTTTGAGTTCCCAGAACTCAGTCTCCAGTTTCCTCATCTCGCTTCGAGGACAGAATTCAGTAGTCATCAAGTTCTTGACCTCAGTCCACGTCAGTGCAAGTGCAGCATCCACTCCCCTAGTTCGCTTTTCCCCATTCCACCAAGTCAGTGCTCTCTTTTGGAAAACACTGGTGGCATAGCGGACTTTCAGATTCTCGGGACATTCGCTGTTGATGAAGGTGTTCTCCATACTCTCGAACCACTGCAGCAGACCAGTGGCCGATTCAGCACCCGTGAATTTTAGGGGGTTGCAGGAATTGAAGTGTTTGAATGTGCAAGTTGGAGGGTTTGCACCACCTCTGTTCTGGTTGATATTCTGGTTAGCCTGAGTCAATTGGCTCACCAGTCCAGAGATAAGATTCGCTAACTCTTGTATGCCGGAGTTGGCATTACTGTTGTTAGCATCCCCATTGTTTGAATCATCTCCGTTGTGACGGCGAGGCATGTTTCTGAAGAAATTAGAAACATGTTACTACCGTTTACAACATAAGGCATACAAACAATGGTCAAATGAGTTCATTTAAACAGTTAGGATTACATATAGGAACTATATTTCTCTCCTATCTGTCATTAAACTCATAACATTTATAAATTTCCTAATATTATACTAAGTGTCCTAGTTGGCCATAACTAATATTAGCTAGCTATTCCTAAGTCCTATACATTTCCCACCCTATACCAACACTGACAACCTCCCGATGCAACGCAACAAGCTTATATATAGGGCATATGCTGAGGTAGATCGCAATCTCCCCTACACCGTCCCACCACCGTTCCGTTGCACCACGATTATGCCCTTGTTAGTATTTAGGGTGTATCATGTATTTCACCATATTCTCACTTCACAAACCTTATCCAAGATAAGATAATTTTGAGTGAAGCGATCTTTAGTTCCCTTGGAAAATTAGGTTCGCCTAATGTCTAAGTTCACCTGACATGTGGGTTTACCTATTTCTAAGTTCACCTAATGTCTCAGTTCACCTGACATTGGAGTTCCCCTAATTGTCTAAGTTCACTAAATTCCATAACAATCTCAATGTCCATAATCATTAGTAAGGGTTCATATCATCACTGAGTGCTCTTATTGTCACTAAGTGTTCATATTCCCACTATAATTTATTCTCATCAAGTGTCCATACCATCACTAAGTGTTAGTATCATCACTATGCGTTTATATTATCATCAAGTGTCTATATCATCACCCAATTCTACATTTCATTACTAAGTGTTCGTATTGATAGTTGATCCTATGCACCCTACGTGTCCAATCCGTGTGTTTCATAAGTGAATTTATAAGTATTTATCAAATATGATCATCCATGAGTCAATCCCAGTCAATCCATCAGACATATCATCAACAGTCCACAATCATATCCTCTCAACCATTCCTAGTAAGGTCCTAATAATATCCTATGTTCCTGACACTGACAGACCCCCAATATACTACAAATGGTATATGTATAGGGCATATGTAGGGGTCAGTCGCAACTGCCTCAGCCACCGTCCCACCACCTTTGTAGTATACCACGAGTGTGTCCTTGTCTGGAGTTTATAGATTAAACAAATAATTCCTAAAGCAGATAATTCCTAAGCATTTAATTTCCTAAGCAGGTAATTTCCCAAACGGGTAGTTCCCACATTCTTCAATACTGACATCCACCCAATGTACCGTAAATGGTATATATATAAGGCATATGTAAGGGTCAGTCGCAACTGCCCTAGCCAACGTCCCACCACCTTTACGATACACCACGTGTATGTCCTTATCGAATCATTAGGGCACACGTAAGCAATAAATACATGCGAATCAGATATATAGCAGGAGTTCAGTTAACATGTAATAAACACATAAGCATGAAATCCTGAATATACTAACTAGTGTATGAAGTAACTTCATACTAGGGTATCCTACGGTTATAGACTAGGTCAACCATTTCTAGTAACCTAATTCCCTATAACCCAGGCTCTGATACCAATCTGTAACACCCCGACCGGCGGCGGAATCATCGGGATGCCACGAGGGATGTGTAGATTGTTCAAAAGCTCGTGGGCATCTAATTCAATCATCATATATCATTTAAGCAAACAACATAATTACACAAAAATCATGTTCGTCATGAATCAATTACATCAATTACACAAAAGAATTAGTTAAACTAACTAAACTCTAATCGCCAGAAATTTAGTTAATTAACTAAGTCCAAGAGCCTATATGATGATGTCCAAAATAGAAGAAATCCTCTCTTCATCCTACTTGTCTCCATCACCTGAAACATGTAAGAAATCAAGTGTCAACTACAAAAGTAGTTGGTGAGTAATCATAAGTTTTTATACTCAAAAATGTTTTAGAAAAATGAGTTTAAAAGTTGGTGTTTTAAAATAGTTTAATAAAATGCTTTGTTTAAAACGAGTGTAAGACTTATGATCTCCTTGAGAAAATCCATATGAATACCTGTATGAGATAATCCAACACACGTCCACCAATTCAACAATCAAACACTTTCAAAATCACATAACCACATAACCAAATCAATCATAGTCAATTTCAAATAATCATAATCAAATATAGATAATCAATCCACAAAAAATCAACCAATCTCATCAATCATAGTCTCAAATAATGTTCGTGACTATACATGATCATTATGTAATTAACATAAGTTAAATACATGATTCATGGAGTGGTAGCTAACCACGTGACAATACATGAATCCAAAGCAATTAACCGAAGTCAAAAGCAATGATTCACGGATGTGGAACTCATCCACGTGACAATACATGAAGTCAAAGCAATTAACCGAAGTCAAAGGCAATGATTCACGGATGTGGAAATCATCCACGTGACAATACATGTAATCTTTGTTATTGACCGAAATCAATAACAATATTTACACGGATGAATAATAATGACAATCAGTGATAATAAATAATATGAATATCATAATGATAAACAGGTATTATCCTTGTGTTATCAAAATAATATTTAAACTGGTATACATGTTTCACCTCCGAGTTTTAAAACTAAAACAGTTTAAAGAAAGGGAGGTTATGAGAACTCACCTGAAGTCCTTAGAATCAGTGTTCTCTAATAATGCGCGCTCGCGTGCGTAACTCAAGTCAACTCAACAATCTGTGATTATTGTGTTTCATGTTTATAAGTATACGTGTCTTCATTTAATTAAGCGATCTTAAGTGTTTACTTAAAATTACTAATGCCCCTTTAACTTAGTTTCTATTATCAAAGTTAAGTTGGTAACACATGATTTCATTATTGATTATGGATTCATACATGATAGCTTAATTACCTAATGAAGACAATTCCATGATAAACCCTTATGTTACCCACACACATTCATATACAAATGTATATATATATGTATGTGTACTCGCATGCATGCTTTAGATAATTCTAATCATCATGTTATCCAAGTTAACAATATATAATTTAGATTTAAGAACCAATTTAACTTGTTCATCAATTATATTCAAGGTATGAAATTTCTAAATTTATAATTTATTTTTATTAAATTAAAGGTGGCAAACTAGAATTTTATTGCATGCATGCATGAGTATTCATATATATGTATACATATATTTATGATCATGTTCTCTTATTACCCTTAACCGATCCCCACATTGGATTTTGGTTCGGTATCCCCTAAGGGCAGCGAACCTTCTATGGTTCCCCATAGGTTCGGCTAACTAAGAGCTTTGGCACAAGGTTCGTAGACCTGGCTTCCAAGGTAAAGGTTCGCTGCATATAGGGTTCGTGAATAGAGAAGGGTTCGGCCCACATGTAGCTTTGGCAGCTTGATAGTTCGGCTAACCCATGAAGATCTATAGGTTCGGGACTCCAAGGACTCGTTAGGGTTCGTGAAAGCCAACTGGTCCAGGGTTCATCGACTGGTGATGGCTAAGGTTCGCCTAGCCACCTGAAGATTCGGCCAGGGTTTCCCTCACTAACCCTTCCCATTTCGAACAGCTGTGTCCCCCACGAACCTGTTATCAACATCATCATCTTCGTTCTATTGCATGTCATAGGTTAAATCGTGACCTATTTATATCCCAACCAACTCGTTTTTACAAGATCCATAACCCTATCCTCGTTTAAAGCTTGTAATTACCTCATATTACGTTTTTAGTAAAAACCGAAAACAACAACTCAGATGTACCTCGAATCAGCTACAAATCTTGAGATTTCTTCGTAGATTCTTGTTCCCCTCGATCTTGTGGTCGTTTCAGCGCCGAGACCTCACGATTTCGTCAAGAGATGAAGAAGAAAAGCTAGAGAGAAGGTAGAGAGAATTGTGGTGTGTGTGTTTTTAGAGAGAGAGATGGTGGTGTAATTGAAGGAAAGGAAGAAAGAAATCTTCCTTATATCGCGTGTCGGATACGCGTGCTCAATCCCATTTTTATCGCGATAAATAAATTAAATGCTCGGTTTTAACACGTTAAGCGCCCTAAGACATACAGTGTTTAAATAATATGGTTCCATTAATTATCTTGATTTTTAAATAATCATTGTCTCGTAAAAGATCTCGTTTAATACGCGCGAAATGTAACAACGTACCCTGTTTTCTAACGTAACATGTTTAAAACAATAAATCATTTTAATTAATTTGATTTTGTTTAAATAAAATGGTTTTTAATTAAATTGTTTCGTAATTCGCTTTCGTTTCATTATCGCTAATCAATTATTTAGAAAATCAATTTATTTGAAATCATTTTTAGGTTGTGATTCCTAATAAATGTTTTAAGTATTTATTTATTAATTTAATATCGTTAAATATTATTTAATTATCTCGTCGAAACACGTTACTCGCGTATGTATTCGTAAAGATCGTCACCTTTGCGAATCCAATGCTCGTATCGTATTTCGATTCGAATTACTATTTATGAAATATCGTTTCAGTATATTATTCTTAATAATTATATTCGTGTGAATCGTCACCCATGCGAATAAATTATTAAGTTAATATTTCTGAATTAGTATTCTCATTTAAATGATATCCGTAACCTCACTTCGCGTAATTAATTCCCATTATTTAATATCTTTAATATTATCCTTTCCCCAACCAAAACCCACTAAACCCTAGTCACTGACACATCCATGATAGACCGAAATATGCATATATATAGGGCATATATAAGGGTCAGTCGCAACTGCCCTAGCCACCGTCCCACCGCTATTTCGATAAACCATGTCCATGGGTCCTTGACTATGTTTAGTAACCAGACTCAAACAAACTCCCAGTTCCATCCCTAATCCATTCTCAGACTAATAATCCATCATCATCATTAATAAGTAACTGCGATAAACACTACGGGTCTGTTTAGTTGAATTACAACTAAACTTCCCGTGGTTTACGCGTATAATAAATTATAATCATGTATACCAGCAACAGTGATAATATCAGTAATGTCAATCAATAATCTCATAATCATTAATAATTATAAATCTCCAGTCGTAACAGTACAATCGTACGGATGTACGGGTGTACGGACAACTGAAAGTACAGTGATGTTACATTATTATTTTCAGAAATTTAAAATAAACGGAAGATATTTAGTTAATTTACTATGAATTACCACCTAAATGAATTTTATAAACTTTACTTTTAAAACCGAATCGTTTATTTCGAAGATGAAACAAAACCGACAATTCTACGAGAAACCGAGCGAAACGAACGAGACCAAACACATTCGGATAACTAAAAGCCATTTAATATGGAATTTAATGACATTTTCATCACCACCTACCAGCCCATCGTCACCAAAAATCGTTCTCCTCTCTCTACTTTTTCTCTCTAGATTTCAAAGCTCCAAATCCTTCATTTCTTCACAAAATCAAGCCATTTTGGTGTCAAAACGACCACTACAACCTGTAGATCACGAAAGTACAAACTATCTGGGCTTTGAACCAACCAAATCGAGGTAAAAACGAGTTTTATGTCATGGTTTTAGGGTTTTCTAACCCTCTTGTTCAAACTCCATCAAAAGCCGATTCTAGCCTTCTAAACCTTAGGGAAACCAAACCAAAAACACTTAGGATGTTGTAGGAAATTTTGGGAGGTCATGGTGTGGTCATGAAGCTCGAAAATAGGGGCTGCACCCAAGGGAGTTTGACCGGCTGAATGGTGAGCATCATGTGGGCCGGAAGGCCACATGGCCGAATGAGCCAGCTTGGGTCCGAATGAAGCCCTGGTTCGCATGGCAGTTCTCCTTCGGTCCAAGCCTCATTCGCACGAGCCCTGATTCGATCCAAGCCTCATTCGTACCAACCCACATTCGGCCAAGTCCTTCATTCGTGTGAACCATCTCATTCGGTCGAGTTTATCTCATTTGCATGCAACCCTTATTTGGCCAAGCTCATTAGCATGAGTCACCATCATTCGACCGAGATATCCTTCATTCGCAGGGATAGCCATAATACCAATTGCATGGTAGAACCTATTCGACTAATTACGTGGAATTGGAAACATGATTTGCATGCATGTGTTGGGTTACCTAAAATGAACGCATGAGGAGGGAAAAACCTGTTAGGGTTTAATGCTAAGGTTTTCTAAATAATGTTGAGGTGTGATCATGAACTAATGGATACAAGTTGGGTTAAAACATATGAATTCATTTAAAGTAACCTTGAGTCGAGTTTTAAAGGCCAAGGTTTTTCTTAAATCATATTGACATATAAACATGGGTTTAGGACATCATTTGAGTTCAACACATTTGAGAATTCATTAAAGATAAAAAAACAATAGTCTAAGGATATGAGTGTTGATTTCAATGTTAACACCTAACACTTAGAAACTTCATGAAAACATACAACTATATTAGGTTGTTCACTTGAACAATCTAGGATGGGTTATACACAAGATTTGATCAAAGAACCATGGGAAACAAAAACATATCAAAGGACTTAGAGTTAATCGAATGAGATTACCTAAATGTAATCATGTTAACTTATATATTTTCTTAAAATAAGTTATGTCTTAATAAAGAAAATGATTTATAAGATTCTTAATTAAAATGTTTTTGAAATAAATAAGATTTCTAATTTAAGAATTTAATTTAAAATGAGTTTAATTAAGATGTTTTACTTAAAGACTTTGAATGTAATTAACATCATCCTTACATAACTAAGGTTTAATAATGATTATTCATGGGATAAGGGTTTATAAACGGATAATACATTTAGAATAGCTAGAGGGACATAGAAACACACTAGTAACATAAGACACTTAGTTGCACACCGAGACCAAAACCCTAGATACGTATATTATAAATACTTATAGTATTCGAATCCTTTTAAAACAACTCAGGTACTGAAGAAACATAGTCTACAAGTAACGAGCGCGCAAAATTGTGTAAATCAATACAGAGCAACACAAGTGAGTTCATTGCCCCTTTTCTAAACATTTTTATTTTCAAACGTGGGGCTGAGAAGCATGCGTAAACCTTTTTATTTAAATATGTTTTACGTAAACGCTTTTACTTCTTGTATGTTTTATATACTTAAATGTATCCTAGACTCCTATCTAGGTAAACTATATACAGATGTACTTAATGAATTAATTAATTACTCTTTATGAGTAAGAAAATAATTCTAAATCAAACAATTATTCTATCAAAGATCTAATTCAAAGAAGCCAAATTCAGTGTCTGATCAAGAAAACTAAGACTAAGGATCAAATCCAAGGAATCGAAATTCAATGTGTGTTCAAGTAAATTAAGGATCAAATTCAAAGAATCTAAATCAGTGTTGTAGCCATGGAAGTCTAAGGTTCAAAATCAAAGAAATCATATCTGTGTGTGAATCAAAGAACTATAGAAATCAATAAGGATCAAATTAAGGTGGATGTCAGCTGTATGCAGATCGAGACCACGTGAAAACACACGGAAATTCCCGGCATAAGTAGTAGACTTTTATAGTCACGCTATGTGGGCATAAATCAAACGTTCAAATGAATTCTAACGAACAAAGGCGATCAAAATCAAGGGATATCCTAAAATCCTGACATGTACAGTAGACCTGAAGGTCAAGCTGTTATGAGCATATCATGAAAGTCCTGACACATATGGGTAGACTCATTTGGGTCAAGCCTGATATGGGTCAAGCCTGATATGGGCCACGTGTGAGACGATACAACTTGGATACCACCAACAACTAAGACTAATTGATTGAGTTAAATAAGGCCCAATCATCATGTCTTAGTTGTATTTAAATGATTAATTATACATATAATTAAGCATTTAATATCATATTTCTACAAATGCTATGGTTGATCATGAATACGTGATGAACTCAAGAAATCAGGCGTATTTCAATTTGTGGAACTCAAAATCTAGTTTGACGATGGTATGAAATGAAACGCTTCAATATCATTAACAACAATATGTTAAGCGGTCCGGTATGTGGTGGGACGGTGGCTAGGCGGGCGGTAAGTTCGACCCTACATATGCCCTATATATAAGCATACTGAACTAGATGGTATTGGTGGTGAATGGTGAGGTTAAGGTTGTCGTTCGAATGGTTTATTCAAATTCATTTTTAATAAAACTATATGAACTCACCAACCATGTGTTGACTTGATCTTTTTGCATGAATTCTCAGGTGACGAACAGGTCTAAGTAAGAAGTTATTGCTTTTGAACTAAGATGCTAGATAGAGGACCTAGTATTTTGGACCTGCATATTTTTGAACATCATTTTACAGATTATTTTGTATATCTCGTGCAGATACAAGATAGAAGAACTACGATGTTGATTGTAGATTTACATTGTTAAATTATGAACAAAACTGATGTAATTTAACTTTGTAATTCTATTTTCATTTTGCAGTTTCTCAATATATATCATGTGCATTGTAAAAAATCTGATCGTCGCGATTATTATTCCCGATATCGTACCCGGGGCCTTTCTGCCCGACGGGACACACGATCCGGCCCGCCGGCTCGGGGTGTGACAGATTGGTATCAGAGCCATGGTTATAGAGAAATATAGGTCATTTATTTAAACGGTTTGGCCTAAACTATAACCTAGGGACCCTTCATGTAGAGAACACAGGACTTAGGGAATTATTTGCATTGTGTTTTCTACATTCAATTGCACTAATCGATATTCTATTGGTTGTGATCAGAATGATGCCGAGAAGACCACCTCCTCTTATGCCTCCACCACCACCGCCACCTCCTCCTCCACCTCCTCCTCCCCCACACACTCCACCTGTTGACCCGAACGCGAATGCGAATTTGGATCCTGCTACCGTTGCCCTGGCAACATTACTGAGCAGTGAGCTAACCAACCAGCTGAAAGAGGTGATTCCAGATATGATCAACCATATCCAGAATAACAACAACAATTCCGGGAATTCGTCGGGAGAGGCCAATGAGAATATTGGCAATGCATCAAACTACTCCTACAAGTCTTTTGTGGGACGTAAGCCGCCTAGTTTCAGCGGAACTGAGGAAGCTGTTGGATTAATTCAATGGATAGAAAAGATTGAGGCTACTCTGGGTCTCTGCAATTGTCCAAAGCATCATAAGGTTCGTTACTCTGCTGGAACATTCAGCAAGCGGGCCTTAACTTGGTGGAACTCGCAGATTCAAGCTAGAGGAAGGGAAGAAGCCATGTTAATGTCATGGGAAGACCTCAAGACCCTGTTGATAACTGAATTATGTCCTAAAAACGAGCTACAAAGGATGGAAACTGAGTTGACAAACCATGTGATGAAAGGAGCTGATCACTTGGGATATACTACTCGTTATCACGAGTTAGTAGCATTGGTGCTAGACATGGTACCAACACTGGAAAAGAGGATTAACATATATGTGGGTGGACTACCTGCCTGCATACAGGGTTTAGTTATTTCAGCAAACCCTGTCACCTTAGAGTCTGCTGTGAGTCTGTCAGGGAAACTCACGGATTTGATGGTAGCCTATGGAATTCTGAAGAAAGAGGCTGACTCCGGCAAGCATAAGGAAGAGTCGTCCAAGAAACTCCATCATCATCCCAAGAAGAAGCAGAAGGTTATCAAGAACTATACAATGGCTACTCCACTCAACCAAGTAGCCGTTGCACCGCAGAACCTGCACAATAAGCCATACATTGGCCCACACCCTCTGTGTACTAAGTGCCAGTATCATCATCCTGCTAACAATCCCTGCCGTCACTGCACGGGATGTGGAAGAAAGGGCCATGAGGTCCAGCAATGCAGGATGACACCAAACCAAGCAGTCAAGAATGATGCTTTAGCTCTCCCTCCACACAACAATCAGAATTAGAATAATGGTGGATGCTACAACTGTGGTGAAATTGGCCATTTCTCAAATAACTGCCAAAGAAAGCCCAACCAGCAGTTCAAGCACCACGTGGAAGAGCTTTTGCAATAGGAGCTACAGCTGCTCGCCAAGACTCGAATGTGGTCACTGGTACATTTCTCTTACATGACTTTTATGCATCTATTCTGTTTGACGCTGGTGCGGATAAGAGTTTTATCTCTACCGATTTTGCATGCCTGCTTGATCATATTCAGGAAATTTTAGATTCCCCTTACATTATAAAAGTAGCAAATGGAAAACAGATCACGGTTAGTACAATATATAGAAACTGCCCATTAACACTTAACAGACAGACATTCACCATCGATTTGATACCGATGGAGTTGGGTAGTTTCGACATCATTGTTGGGATGTATTGGCTATCTCTTAATTGAGTAGAAGTCATCTGTTCTGAAAAGCTGCATCGAATTCCATTGACGAATGATCATGCATTGGAAGTCCGAGGGGATCAAGTAAAACGAAGTGTCAAAATCATATCGTGCATAAAGGCGCGGAAGTGTCTACATAAGCAATGTGTAGCTTTTCTGGCTCATGTGGTGGAGAAAGAGAAAGACAAGATCAAGATTCAAGACGTGGCCGTAGTAAAAGAATATCCAGAAGTGTTTCCTGAAGACCTACCAGGTTTGCCACCTGCGCGACCGGTAGAGTTTCGTATTCACTTAGTTCCTGGAGCAACTCCTGTTACTAAATCTCCTAATAGGTTAGCACCTTCAGAGATGCAGAAATTGTCAAATCGACTACATCAGTTACTTGATAAAGGTTTCATCCGACCTAGCTACTCACCATGGGGAGCTCCGGTTTTTTTCGTGAAGAAGAAAGATGGATCCTTTCGAAATGTGCATAGATTACAGAGAGCTGAACAAATTAACTATCAAGAATCGGTATCCACTGCCGAGGATTGATGATTTATTTGATCAATTACAAGGAGCACAGTATTTCTCGAAGATTGATTTGCGGTTTGGATATCATCAACTCAGAGTTCAAGTCGAAGACATACCGAAGACGGCGTTTCAATCCAGATATGGGCATTACGAGTTTATGGTGATGCCTTTCGGATTGACCAATGCACCTGCGGTTTTCATGGACCTCATGAACCGAGTGTGCAAGCCGAATCTGGATCAGTTTGTCATTGTCTTCATTGATGACATACTGATTTATTCTAAGAGCAAAGCAGAACATGAGCAACATTTCAGGAAGACCTTGGTGCTGTTGAAGAAAGAGCAACTCTATGTTAAATTCTATAAGTGTGAATTTTGGCTAAAGGAAGTTCAATTTTTGGGTCATGTAGTCAATAGTGAAGGAATACATGTAGACCCAGCCAAGATCGAAACAATCAAGAACTGGGATACTCCGAAGACACCGACGGAGATACAGTTTTTTCTGGGTCTAGCAGGTTATTATAGAAGGTTTATCTCAAACTGTTCTAAGATAGCTCTACCTCTCACCAACTTAACTCAGAAGAGTGAACCGTTTGTTTGGGAGCAAAAACAAGAAGATGCTTTCCAAACATTGAAGAAGAAGTTGTGTGATGCTCCAATCTTATCTCTCCCAGAAGGCTGTGATGACTTTGTAGTATACTGCGATGCCTCCCATCAGGGACTCGGTTGTGTGTTAATGCAACAGGACAAAGTTATCGCGTATGCATCAAGACAGTTGAAGATTCATGAGAAGAACTACACTACTCATGATCTAGAACTGGGAGCAGTGGTATTCGCGCTAAAAATTTGGAGACGTTATTTATATGGCACTAAGTGTACCATATTTACTGATCACAAGAGTCTACAACATATCTTTGATCAGGAGGAACTCAACATGCGACAGCGTAGATGGGTTGAACTTCTGAACGATTACGACTATGTGATCAAGTACCATCCGGGCAAGGCAAACAGAGTAGCTGATGCATTGAGCCGGAAGGAACGGGTCAAACCCTTGCGCGTCAGAGCAATGGGAATGACTGTGCAGACAAGCCTACACGACAAAATTATTCAAGCACAACAAGAATCAGTTGAACGAGGAAATCTGATGGAGTTATCTACTACCAAGATCGCGTATGGATTCCTGCGGTAGACGAATTGAGAAGACTTATCTTTGATGAAGCACACAAGACCAAGTATTCCGTTCACCTAGGCGCCGATAAAATGTACCAAGACTTATTGTAACACCCCGACCGATGGCGGAAACGTCGGGATGCCACGAGGGATGTGTAGATTGTTCAAAAGCTCGTGGGCATCTGAATCAAATCATCATATATCATTCAATCAACCAACATAATTACACGAAATCATGTCTATCATGAATTAGTTACATCAAATACAAAAGAGATTTAGCTATCTAACTACATTCTATTCGCCAGAAATTCAGTTATTTAGCTAAGTCCAAGATCCTATATGATGATGTCCAAAAGTGTGAGTTCTTCTTCCTCAACCTACTTAGCTTCATTACTTGAAACATGTAAAAATCAAATGTCAACTACGAAGTAGTTGGTGAGTAATCATAAGTTTTTATACTTAAAAGTATTTTATAAAATGAGTATAAAAATTTATGTTTAAAAAGGTTTTATAAAAAATTTTGATTAAAATGAGTATAAAAGCTTATGGTCTTTCTGAGAAAATCCACAAGAGTACCTGTGTGAAAATCCAACACAATCATCCCAGCACAAAATCCAAACGCATAACCAACACATTATCACATAATCAATTTAATCATAGTTAATCCTAGATAATCATAGACAATAATAGACAATCAACCACATAACCATTCAACAAATCACAAACAATTAATATTCTCATATAGTATATGTGACCATACATGGAATTTATGTAATTAACATAAGTTAAAGACATTCTCCGTGGAGTGGAAGCAACCCACGTGACAATACATGAGATCAAAGCAATTAACCAAAGTTAAAGGCAACGATTCATGGAGTTGTGATAATCCAAGTGGCAATACATGTAACCTTTGTTATTGACCGAAGTCAATGACAATGTTACACGGATGTATAATAATCAGTGATAATCCATAATGATAATCCATAATATGAATATCATATTGATAAACAGGTATCATCCATGTGTTATCAAAATAATATTTAAATTGGTATACATGTTTCACCTCCGAGTTTTTAAACAAAATAGTTTAAAAGGGAGGGTATGAGAACTCACCTGAATTCCTTAGAATCAGTGTTCTTTGTAAAATGCGCGCTCCCATGAGAGAACTCAAAACAATACAGTCAACCTGTAATTTTAATAATGATCATGTTTATAGGCATGAGTGATTCATTTTGATGTGGTGTCCATTTTAAATCCTCACGGGTTTGATTAACTTAGATTATTTATTCCATGTTACCCTGTCGAGTCTTAGGATTTCTATCCAAATTATCATACAACTAGGTTAAACTTGCTAGTTTTAACCTATACGTTTAGGATCAATTTCTTTTATTAAAACATCTAAGGTACACAATTTGTAAAGGTGATAACCGTATACCTTCATCAAACCCTTACATGCATGCATAATCCTTTATATTAATCCTCATCATTCAAGTTAGTGAAAGTCTCATTCTTAAGTTTAAGAATCATATTTAATTCTATTATATGAAAACGTTTTTCCATTCTTGTCACCCCTAGTTTCTAAAACCTACAATTATAGAGAGAGAAAAGGTGATATTCTTTCTAATTCCTCATGCATGTATGGTTTATGTGATTCTCTTTGTTCTCTAATTTTCCCCCGACTCTAGTCCCACAATTTTGGTTTGTTTGTCGCAGATTCTAGCGATTAATTTAGTTTACTCGACTTTAGGGCAGTGAACCTATATACAAAATGCATAGGTTCGGCTGTGTAACACCCCGACCGATGGCGGAAACATCGGGGTGACACGAAGTGTAGATTGTTCATAGCTTAGGGTATAAAGATGTAAATAATAATAACTAATCATTCAATGCAATATTAATTTAAACATCCAATACATAGTCAAATAGATTCAAACCTAACTATTACATCATTCGAAATTCAAATTCAATCCCAAAACATAGTTCAAATTAAATGAACTAGATCCAATTCCCAATGAAAGCTAATTTCCATTTCCACCTGAAACATGTTAAAATCAAGTGTCAACTCAAAGAGTTGGTGAGCTTCATAGGTTTAATCATATAAATAAAATAGTTTTTAATAATAGATAAGTTCAACACATGTGTAACATAAGCCAAAAACACAAAGCTTGTAAGTGAAACTAAGGCAGATCAAATAGTTAAGTTTGACCAATAGGTAACAATCACCACAAGTTTTCCTTTAAAGGGGAAAATCCAAAATGGGTGGGTGGTCAATCCAATGGCACCATTATTGCTTCCAAATAGTTAAGTTATGATCAATGCAAGTTCAACAAACAAGTTCACTACAACTAAGGCCAATAGCTAAGTTCACATGGTTTAAAGTTAAGATAAGTTCATAACATGTTCCACCTCTAAAACATAAAACAAGTAAAATAGAGGCTACGAATACTCACCTTAGTGTGTGAGCTAGCCTTTGCAATGTCTTGTCAAATATAGTTCAAATATGTCCAACACAAATTCAATGTTCACCTAAATAGTTCAATAGGCATATGTTTAACATAACTATGTCATTCTATGGATCTAAGTTCTAAAAGGATCAACGGATTCGATTTATTTTGAATAAACACAATTAGGTTTATCATGATTTAAATGAAAATAATAAAATATCTAAATTACAAATGTTGACTTTAAAGTGTTTATTTAAAAATTTAAATATTGATTTAAAACAATTTATTTTGATCATTCTTGTATAAACATATTTAAGTATTATGTTTATAACATTCATTATAAATAAATAATAATAAGTTTATGGGTAGAAATAGATAATTAAATAAATAAATAAGATAAAGAGTTGTTAGTAAATAAATGAATAAATAAATAACTAAATAAATGAGATAAAATAGTTTTAGATAAATAAATAAGAAATAAATAATTAACTAAATAAATGAGATAACGAATTGAAATTTAAATAAATAAATAAATGAGGTAAATAGTTTTAGATAAATAAATAAGTAAATAAATAAATAATTCAATAACTAAATAAATAAATAAATATATAAATGATTAATTAAATTAATAGATAAATGATCTAAGAAGTTATAAGTTTATAAAATTGTTTATTTATGTAAACAGTTAAAATAAGTAATTACATAATAATTTATTTTAAATAAGTTGAATAAATAAATACGTAAATAAATAATTGATAATAAAAGTTATAATTAAAATTGACGTATATAACATTTTATTATTTACAGATTAATATTTTGTTTATAAAAAAAATTTTTTTTTGTTAATTAAAATATTTAAAATAAAGTTTAATAATAAAAAAAAATGGCAAAAACCGGTTTTACCCGGATGGGATTCGAAACCGTGACCTCCGCCCCAAACCCACATGTGTTTAACCGGTTAGTCTAGACCGAAGTCTGCGTAAGAATCGGTTCTGAATTGTTCTTAACATAGCACGCAATTGAATCCCCAAATCAGAACCTTAAACAAACGAAACCCTAATCCGTTTTCCTTCGAATTCGATCTGTTATGAACCCGATTGATGTCAACATCATGGGGTTCTTGTTTAGAGGTTAAAGACGAGTGAGATGGTGTAAGAAACACCTACCTGGTTGTTCGAGTTGATGGAGTTCGACTATAGCCGAGCGACGTACGAAACCGAGAGTTCAAAGTCTTGATTCGCGATTTAGAATGCTTGAGAGTCGGTCTTGGGTTCACAGAAAGTTTCGCAGGTCTAAAAGGGTTATCATGGTCGATTTAATTGAGTTTTTATACACGAATGCATCGCATTTGAATTCCGGTCGTGGTGTTTAATTTGGAAACGATTTCACGCGTTTAAGGTGTTAAATGATATTAATTGACGATATCAATCACATATCGCGTTCGAATAGTTGCCTAAAATGGTCGTGATTAGCTGGAATGAGTTGTAATCGCGCGGATTTGAAAGATGGGTCACGAATGGGTCGATTTTAGCCCATGGGTGATCCGGCTAGGTGTATGGGTGAGGAAGGAAAGGATGTTTGAGGTTTTGACAGATTTTACCCCTCCTGTTTTCCTCTCTAATATTAATTTCTAATTGGGCAGATTTTCCCCCTCAACTTTATTAAACTTTGTTTTACTTGTTAAAAAATTTATTTGTCTATTTTATAAAATTTGTAAATAATTTCTAAACTTTATAATTAATAATAATAATAATAAAAATAAAAAAAAATAATAATAAGATCCCATTGACGTCATAATCGCTTGATTAAATTTAAATGATTATTACAAATTTCGTAAACGTTACAGTCTCCCCTACTTTTAGAAATTTCGTCCCGAAATTAAGAAGAAACTGTAGAAAATAAATGAGGGTACTTGGCTTTCATTTGGTCTTCGCGTTCCCAAGTGAACTCGCGACCATGCTTTGACTCCCAACGGACATGTACGATAGGAATTCTGCTTCGTCTGAATTGCTTGACGTGTCGGTCTATGATCTCTACCGGCTTCTCAATAATACGCATCGAAGCATCAATGTGAATATCATCATGAGGCACTTGTAAATTCTCATCGGACAAACACTTCTTCAAGTTCGATACGTGAAAGGTCGGATGAACGTTACTAAGTTCAGAAGGTAGATCAAGCTTGTAAGCCACTTTCCCAATTCTTTCAAGAACCTTAAAAGGACCAACGTAGCGAGGTGCAAGTTTACCTTTCTTCCCAAATCGAATTACTCCTTTCCAAGGTGAAACTTTCAGGAGTACCATGTCCCCGACTTGAAATTCCAAGGGCTTACGACGCTTATCAGCGTAGCTCTTTTGTCGGCTTCGAGCAGCTAATAAGTTGTCGCGAATCTGCTGAATTTTGTCGGTCGTTTCTTGAATCAGTTCAGGACCAGTGATTTGAACTTCTCCAATCTCAGTCCAAGAAATAGGCGATCGACACTTACGACCGTATAGAGCTTCGAAAGGCGCCATGCCGATACTCGCGTGATAACTGTTGTTATACGAGAACTCGACTAGCGGTAGATGATTATCCCAATTGCCACCAAAGTCAATGACACATGCTCTAAGCATGTCTTCAAGAGTTTGGATCGTGCGCTCGGTTTGACCATCCGTTTGAGGATGATAAGCCGTGCTAAGGTCCAAACGAGTACCGAATGATTCGTGAAGCGATTCCCAAAAACGAGCCGTGAAACGAGCATCGCGATCAGAGATGATGCTAAGAGGTATACCATGTCGGCTTACTATTTCGTTAACGTAGATGCGAGCTAACTTTCGCACGGGATAGTTCTCGCGAATCGGCAAGAAATGAGCTGATTTTGTCAAACGGTCAACGATTACCCATATACTATCATGACCATTAAGTGTTCTCGGGAGTTTAGTGATGAAGTCCATAGAAATGTTTTCCCATTTCCACATAGGAATTTCGGGTTGAACAAGCAAACCCGAACGTCGTTGGTGCTCGGCCTTGACCTTAGAACAGGTCAAACACTTTGCTACGTACTCGGCAATGTCTTTCTTCATGCCGGGCCACCAATAATGGACTCGAATATCATGATACATTTTATCCGCACCGGGATGAATGGAATAACGAGTCTTGTGTGACTCATTCATAATAGTGAGTCGAAGATCATTGCGATTTGGAATCCAAATACGGTTCAAGAAATAAAGCAATCCATCAGACTTGGTTTCTAATTTACGTTCAGCACCACATGACATTTCATCATACAAATTGCCTAGGTTCAAAGATGTTTGTTGAGCTACAAAGATGTCGTTGTGAAGATTGGTTTGGATTCGAATGCTATGAAGTTGGACATGACTTTTACGACTGAGTGCATCGGCTACAACATTTGCTTTGCCGGGATGATAACGAATCTCACAATCGTAATCGTTTAGGAGCTCAACCCAACGTCGTTGCCTCATGTTGAGTTCTTTTTGGTTTAGAATATGTTGAAGGCTTTTATGATCAGTGAAAACCACACATTTGGTGCCATAGAGATAGTGCCTCCAAATCTTTAAGGCAAAAACGACTGCACCAAGTTCAAGGTCGTGAGTGGTATAATTCTTTAGGTGAACCTTCAATTGTCTTGATGCGTAGGCAATGACTTTCCCACGTTGCATTAGAACACAACCAAGCCCTTGATTCGACGCGTCACAATAGACCACAAAATCATCATTACCATCTGGAAGAGTCAAGATAGGTGCATCACAAAGCTTTTGCTTTAGCAATTGAAAAGCTTCATCTTGGTTTGGCCCCCATTCATAAGGTTTATCCTTATGAGTCAAAGCAGTGAGAGGAACGGCGATCTTAGAGAAATTTGAAATGAACCGTCGATAGTAACCGGCAAGTCCAAGAAATGAACGGATTTCAGTTGGGGTCTTTGGTGTACTCCAATTTTTAACAGCTTCAATCTTCGCGGGATCCACGTGGACACCTTTTTCATTGACAATGTGTCCTAAGAATTGAACTTCCTTAAGCCAAAATTCACATTTAGAGAATTTGGCATACAGTTGTTCTTTTCTTAAGAGCTCCAAAACCAACTTAAGGTGTTTTTCATGGTCCGCTTTGCTCTTGGAATAGATCAAAATATCATCTATGAATACGATCACGAACTTGTCCAAGTATGGTTTACACACTCGGTTCATAAGATCCATGAAGACCGCAGGTGCATTGGTTAGTCCAAATGGCATAACCAAAAATTCATAGTGACCATAACGAGTTCGAAAGGCGGTTTTAGGAATGTCATCCTCATGTATACGCAACTGATGATAACCAGAACGAAGGTCGATCTTAGAAAACCAAACCGAACCTTGAAGTTGATCAAAGAGGTCATCGATACGAGGCAAAGGGTATCGATTCTTGATGGTGAGTTTATTAAGTTCGCGATAATCAATGCACATACGGAATGACCCGTCCTTCTTTTTAACAAAAAGAACCGGTGCACCCCAAGGTGAATGACTTGGACGAATAAACCCTTTATCAGAAAGTTCCTGAAGTTGACTTGCTAGTTCTTGCATCTCAGAGGGTGCAAGGCGATAAGGGGATTTAGCCACAGGATTTGCACCGGGCACTAGATCAATACGAAATTCAACTTGTCGAGTTGGTGGAACTCCCGGGAGATCATCGGGAAATACATCCGAATAGTCGCGTATGATAGGAATATCTTTAGCAGTTTTGCCCGTTTCCCTCTTGTCCACAATATGGGCTAGAAAGGCCACGTATTTCTTACGCAGGTATTTTTGGGCCTTTGTGCAAGACATGAGTTTAAGACCCTTACTAGACGTCTCTCCAAAGATTCTTAGAGTTTCGCCCGATGGTAGGGGAATTCGAATAAGCTTCTCAAAACATACTATCTCGGCTCTATGAGTTGCTAACCAATCCATTCCAATAATAACATCAAAGCTTCCAAGGTTCATTGGGATAAGATCAATTGGGAAAATGTGATCCAAAAGGTTCACAGTACATCCAATTATTATAGAGTTAATGTCGATTGAGTTACCGTCGGCCACTTCCACATTAAATGGTCTATCTAGTCTAGTTCTTATGCTACCAAGTAAAGGTTCAAATTCATGTGACACAAAACTCCTATCAGCACCAGAATCAAATAACACAGAGGCATAACAATTATTGATCAAGAACGTACCATTAACCACGTCCTGATTGGCTTGGGCAGCTTGGGCATTAAGTTGAAAAGTTCTAGCACGGGCCACCCTTTGATTGTTGCCCACAAGTTTCGGGCAAGTGTTTCTGAGATGGTTAGGGTCACCACATTCATAGCAAGCCCTTTGGTTGGCAATGGCAGGGACCGCGGGTGCAGCGGGTTGGTTGTTCATTGGTTGCATCTGTTGGGCTTGTTGTACTAAAGGTCCACTTCGACAGGTGTTAGCAAAATGGCCATATCTACCACAAACCGTGCATATACGACATTGTCGGTTAGGTGGGTGATGCAACCTACAAGTGTTGCAGAAAGGTTGAACCCCCACATATGCTTTGTTGGTTGGTGGGGCTTGATGGTTCACAGGGAGAGCAGGTATTGCAGGGGTTACCATGGCAAAGTTCTTAGGCTTCCGCTTTCTAGGATTGAACTTTGAAGTGTTTGAGGGTTCAGCTTTTACCTCCTTTGAGAGTTCATTAGTGGTTGACTTGGATTCAACCTTCTTGGCACCTTTTCTTGTCAAAGTGCCATCCTTAACATGATTATCAGTTAAGGTTGCAGAAAGTCTGATTGCCTCTTCAAGAGTGTTAGGATTGCTACCATAGACAATATCTTGAATTTGCATAGGAAGGCCACCAATGTACTTTTCAATGGCCCGAGATAAAGGAGTGACCAAGTGTGGCACTAATAGACTAAGTTCATGATAGCGGGTCGTATAAGCAAGGTTCTCCCCACTGTCTTGCTTGAGATCCCAAAACTCAGCTTCAAGCTTCCTCATTTCGTTGCGAGGACAGAATTCATTAGTCATAAGTTGCTTGACCTCGGTCCAAGTCAAAGCAAGTGCAGCATCCGAACCCCTAGTTCGTTTCTCACCATTCCACCAAGTCAGTGCCCTTTTTTGAAAGACACTAGTGGCATATCGAACTTTAAGGTTCTCAGGACAGTCCGAATGGATAAATGTGCTCTCTATACTTTCGAACCATTGAAGGAGTCCAGTTGCTCCTTCAGTGCCAACAAACTTAGTGGGGTTACATGAATTGAAATGCTTGAAAGTGCAAGTTGGATTTGCACCCCCACCATTACCATTGTTTTGAACTGGGTTCACATTAGCAGCTTGATTGAGTTGGGTCACCAAAGTGGGTAACACAACAGCCACTTGTTGCGAAATGATCTGGGCCAACTCTTGGATAGTAGGGTTCGGATTGTTGGTGTTATTTGTGTTGGTGTTGGTGTCATTGGTGTTGTTGGTATTTCTGCGAGTACGACGAACAGGCATGATTCTACAAGAGTTCAATTGAAGCGAGTTAGAATTTATATAACTCAAAGAGTTCAAATAAGAAATAGATAGTTCAAATGAAAGTTCAATCACAAAGCAATATTTGGATTGTATTCCTAAAGGAATACTTTTGACAGATCAAAGTGTTTAAGTTCATCTTAACTTTCAGAAAGACATACTTTAGCCTATAGGTTCATACTCACTCCAAGGGTTCCCAGGAAAGCATAACAGGTCCATCGGTTGATTTGGATTTATACGAAATGCTTTCCTAGACAGAACTCTCCAAAGTACAGGTATTTCCCCTTCCAGATTGTATGTGTTTCCTAATCATTAGAATGAACCTAAAGACTATTGACGGGATTCAAGATTAGACTTAGAAGTTTAAGATCATTCCTCGTAATGACGATCCTCGTTCAAGTCGTAAGAAAGGGGTCGAGAAGTTTTGAACCTTAAAGTCTAGTGTGTGCATACTAAGGTATCCTAAACTAGGTTCAATTATTTGACCTATCAAACAAGTAGTCACATAAGCAAGTATGACCTATCATAGCATCTAAGGGTTCAAATAACAGTTCATGGCCTAGTATGGCAACTAGAGAGTCCAAATAACAGTTCAATGACTGTGCAGACAAGCCTACACGACAAAATTATTCAAGCACAACAAGAATCAGTTGAACGAGGAAATCTGATGGAGTTATCTACTACCAAGATCGCGTATGGATTCCTGCGGTAGACGAATTGAGAAGACTTATCTTTGATGAAGCACACAAGACCAAGTATTCCGTTCACCTAGGCGCCGATAAAATGTACCAAGACTTATTGTAACACCCCGACCGATGGCGGAAACGTCGGGATGCCACGAGGGATGTGTAGATTGTTCAAAAGCTCGTGGGCATCTGAATCAAATCATCATATATCATTCAATCAACCAACATAATTACACGAAAATCATGTCTATCATGAATTAGTTACATCAAATACAAAAGAGATTTAGCTATCTAACTACATTCTATTCGCCAGAAATTCAGTTATTTAGCTAAGTCCAAGATCCTATATGATGATGTCCAAAAGTGTGAGTTCTTCTTCCTCAACCTACTTAGCTTCATTACCTGAAACATGTAAAAATCAAATGTCAACTACGAAGTAGTTGGTGAGTAATCATAAGTTTTTATACTTAAAAGTATTTTATAAAATGAGTATAAAAGTTTATGTTTAAAAAGGTTTTATAAAAAATTTTGATTAAAATGAGTATAAAAGCTTATGGTCTTTCTGAGAAAATCCACAAGAGTACCTGTGTGAAAATCCAACACAATCATCCCAGCACAAAATCCAAACACATAACCAACACATTATCACATAATCAATTTAATCATAGTTAATCCTAGATAATCATAGACAATAATAGACAATCAACCACATAACCATTCAACAAATCACAAACAATTAATATTCTCAAATAGTATATGTGACCATACATGGAATTTATGTAATTAACATAAGTTAAAGACATTCTCCGTGGAGTGGAAGCAACCCACGTGACAATACATGAGATCAAAGCAATTAACCAAAGTTAAAGGCAACGATTCATGGAGTTGTGATAATCCAAGTGGCAATACATGTAACCTTTGTTATTGACCGAAGTCAATGACAATGTTACACGGATGTATAATAATCAGTGATAATCCATAATGATAATCCATAATATGAATATCATATTGATAAACAGGTATCATCCATGTGTTATCAAAATAATATTTAAATTGGTATACATGTTTCACCTCCGAGTTTTTAAACAAAATAGTTTAAAAGGGAGGGTATGAGAACTCACCTGAATTCCTTAGAATCAGTGTTCTTTGTAAAATGCGCGCTCCCATGAGAGAACTCAAAACAATACAGTCAACCTGTAATTTTAATAATGATCATGTTTATAGGCATGAGTGATTCATTTTGATGTGGTGTCCATTTTAAATCCTCACGGGTTTGATTAACTTAGATTATTTATTCCATGTTACCCTGTCGAGTCTTAGGATTTCTATCCAAATTATCATACAACTAGGTTAAACTTGCTAGTTTTAACCTATACGTTTAGGATCAATTTCTTTTATTAAAACATCTAAGGTACACAATTTGTAAAGGTGATAACCGTATACCTTCATCAAACCCTTACATGCATGCATAATCCTTTATATTAATCCTCATCATTCAAGTTAGTGAAAGTCTCATTCTTAAGTTTAAGAATCATATTTAATTCTATTATATGAAAACGTTTTTCCATTCTTGTCACCCCTAGTTTCTAAAACCTACAATTATAGAGAGAGAAAAGGTGATATTCTTTCTAATTCCTCATGCATGTATGGTTTATGTGATTCTCTTTGTTCTCTAATTTTCCCCCGACTCTAGTCCCACAATTTTGGTTTGTTTGTCGCAGATTCTAGCGATTAATTTAGTTTACTCGACTTTAGGGCAGTGAACCTATATACAAAATGCATAGGTTCGGCTGTGTAACACCCCGACCGATGGCGGAAACATCGGGGTGACACGAAGTGTAGATTGTTCATAGCTTAGGGTATAAAGATGTAAATAATAATAACTAATCATTCAATGCAATATTAATTTAAACATCCAATACATAGTCAAATAGATTCAAACCTAACTATTACATCATTCGAAATTCAAATTCAATCCCAAAACATAGTTCAAATTAAATGAACTAGATCCAATTCCCAATGAAAGCTAATTTCCATTTCCACCTGAAACATGTTAAAATCAAGTGTCAACTCAAAGAGTTGGTGAGCTTCATAGGTTTAATCATATAAATAAAATAGTTTTTAATAATAGATAAGTTCAACACATGTGTAACATAAGCCAAAAACACAAAGCTTGTAAGTGAAACTAAGGCAGATCAAATAGTTAAGTTTGACCAATAGGTAACAATCACCACAAGTTTTCCTTTAAAGGGGAAAATCCAAAATGGGTGGGTGGTCAATCCAATGGCACCATTATTGCTTCCAAATAGTTAAGTTATGATCAATGCAAGTTCAACAAACAAGTTCACTACAACTAAGGCCAATAGCTAAGTTCACATGGTTTAAAGTTAAGATAAGTTCATAACATGTTCCACCTCTAAAACATAAAACAAGTAAAATAGAGGCTACGAATACTCACCTTAGTGTGTGAGCTAGCCTTTGCAATGTCTTGTCAAATATAGTTCAAATATGTCCAACACAAATTCAATGTTCACCTAAATAGTTCAATAGGCATATGTTTAACATAACTATGTCATTCTATGGATCTAAGTTCTAAAAGGATCAACGGATTCGATTTATTTTGAATAAACACAATTAGGTTTATCATGATTTAAATGAAAATAATAAAATATCTAAATTACAAATGTTGACTTTAAAGTGTTTATTTAAAAATTTAAATATTGATTTAAAACAATTTATTTTGATCATTCTTGTATAAACATATTTAAGTATTATGTTTATAACATTCATTATAAATAAATAATAATAGGTTTATGGGTAGAAATAGATAATTAAATAAATAAATAAGATAAAGAGTTGTTAGTAAATAAATGAATAAATAAATAACTAAATAAATGAGATAAAATAGTTTTAGATAAATAAATAAGAAATAAATAATTAACTAAATAAATGAGATAACGAATTGAAATTTAAATAAATAAATAAATGAGGTAAATAGTTTTAGATAAATAAATAAGTAAATAAATAAATAATTCAATAACTAAATAAATAAATAAATATATAAATGATTAATTAAATTAATAGATAAATGATCTAAGAAGTTATAAGTTTATAAAATTGTTTATTTATGTAAATAGTTAAAATAAGTAATTACATAATAATTTATTTTAAATAAGTTGAATAAATAAATACGTAAATAAATAATTGATAATAAAAGTTATAATTAAAATTGAAGTATATAACATTTTATTATTTACAGATTAATATTTTGTTTATAAAAAATATTTTTTTTTTGTTAATTAAAATATTTAAAATAAAGTTTAATAATAAAAAAAAATGGCAAAAACCGGTTTTACCCGGATGGGATTCGAAACCGTGACCTCCGCCCCAAACCCACATGTGTTTAACCGGTTAGTCTAGACCGAAGTCTGCGTAAGAATCGGTTCTGAATTGTTCTTAACATAGCACGCAATTGAATCCCCAAATCAGAACCTTAAACAAACGAAACCCTAATCCGTTTTCCTTCGAATTCGATCTGTTATGAACCCGATTGATGTCAACATCATGGGGTTCTTGTTTAGAGGTTAAAGACGAGTGAGATGGTGTAAGAAACACCTACCTGGTTGTTCGAGTTGATGGAGTTCGACTATAGCCGAGCGACGTACGAAACCGAGAGTTCAAAGTCTTGATTCGCGATTTAGAATGCTTGAGAGTCGGTCTTGGGTTCACAGAAAGTTTCGCAGGTCTAAAAGGGTTATCATGGTCGATTTAATTGAGTTTTTATACACGAATGCATCGCATTTGAATTCCGGTCGTGGTGTTTAATTTGGAAACGATTTCACGCGTTTAAGGTGTTAAATGATATTAATTGACGATATCAATCACATATCGCGTTCGAATAGTTGCCTAAAATGGTCGTGATTAGCTGGAATGAGTTGTAATCGCGCGGATTTGAAAGATGGGTCACGAATGGGTCGATTTTAGCCCATGGGTGATCCGGCTAGGTGTATGGGTGAGGAAGGAAAGGATGTTTGAGGTTTTGACAGATTTTACCCCTCCTGTTTTCCTCTCTAATATTAATTTCTAATTTGGCAGATTTTCCCCCTCAACTTTATTAAACTTTGTTTTACTTGTTAAAAAATTTATTTGTTTATTTTATAAAATTTGTAAATAATTTCTAAACTTTATAATTAATAATAATAATAATAAAAATAAAAAAAATAATAATAAGATCCCATTGACGTCATAATCGCTTGATTAAATTTAAATGATTATTACAAATTTCGTAAACATTACAGGCTGCCACTATAGGGGAGGTTCGACCCATGTTTCTGCCAAAAGGTTCGGCCAACAATGAATAGAGGTTCGCTGCATGGGGCCAAGGTTCGTTTAGGGTTGGGTTTGCCATCCCTTAGGGTTCGTGTGGCTTGGGTTCGTGGCTGGCTAAACAGGTTCGCCCCTAAGGGTTCATCCCTTCTTCGAAAGGTTCGGCCATCATGGTGTCAAGGTTCGGCCACGGCTGACCCAGGGTTCGGCTAGCATCAATGGGTTCGCCCATTGATAAGGTTCGTGAGGATGGTTTGTAGGTCACCTGAACACCCTAGGTTCGGCCAGGGTTCTTGACATCCTCCCGCCTAGAAAGGTTCGGCCAACCCTTTAAGGGTTCGGCCATGGCAGCCCTGAGTCGCGAACCTATGTACTCTCGGTCCAAAATCCTCATTCCCTACAGATTCAAGACCCTACTCGATTTCCCCATGTTCTTATCAACTCGTTTAAGGGTTTTACAATTATTTTAGCTCGATTATAGCAATAATGAATTATAGATTTTTACAACCAAACCGAACATAAAGCTTTAGATTTACCTCGGAATAATGATCCAATGTAGGACTTCTTCGTATTCTCTTGTTCCTCTCGTTCACGCGGTCGTTTGGGCACCAAGATCTCGCGAATCCGTTGGGAGAGGAGAGAGATTTCGTAGAGAGAAGTTAGAGAGAGAGAGATGAGACGTGTGTGTGTGTGTTTTAGAGAGAGAGAGTGATAGTTGAAAAGTGAGGAAAAAGATGAAGGCTTTCTTTCATATAACGTGTATTGTTCCCGCGTGTTCAATCTCGTTTATTTCGCGTTAACAATTATAAAATGCTCGGTTTTTGCTCATGAAATATATTTAAAACATGCAACATTTAAATAAATATATTTCGATTTAATAAGATGATTTTTAATTAAATTTGTTTCATAAAATGATTTCGTTGAATTATTTATTTAATAAATTGATTTGTTTTAGGTTGTAATTCCTATAAACGTTATTAATTTACTTTTCTTATTTTATTATCGTTAGATATTATTATGTTATCTCATCGAAACGTGTTACTCGTGTACGTATTCGTAAAGATCGTCACCTTTGCGAATCCAACGCTCGTATCGTATTTCGATTCGATTTACGATTTATGGAATATTGTTTCAGAATATTATTCTCAATAATCATATTCGTGTGAATCGTCATCCACGCGAATACATTTATCAAGTTAATATTTCTGAATTAATAATCGTGTTTAAATTATGTTCGTAACCTCACTACCGCATATCCATTTCTAATTAAACTTTTATTATTTTATTATCTTAAATATTATGAATCCCAATCCAAAACCCACTAAACCAAATCACTGACACATCCGTGATAGACCGAAATATGCATATGTATAGGGCATATGTAGTGGTCAGTCGCAACCGCCCCAGCCACCGTCCATCCGCTATTTTGATAAACCATGACCATGTGTCCTTGACTATGTTTAGAAACCATACAACAACCAACTCAAACTCCTTTCCATTTCCAACCCAGATCCATGATCTGTGTAATCATCTGCGATAAACTCTCTGGTTCTGTTTAGTCGAGTTACAACTAAACTTCCCATGGTTTACGCGTATAATAATATGTTCTAAGTATGTATACCAATAATAGTGATAATCATCAAATCATGCATTCAGTAATTCATTTTCATTAATAATTATTATATCAGGTCGTAACAGTACAATCGTACGGATGTACGGACGACCTGAAGTACAGTGATGTTACAGTCTCCCCTAGTTAAGGGAATTTCGTCCCGAAATTCAGCTTGGAGTGACCGTAGCAAATAAATGTGGGTACTTAAGCTTCATCTGATCTTCCCGCTCCCAGGTGAATTCTGGACCCCGCTTCGATTCCCAACGTACTTTGACAATTGGAATTCTACTGCGTTTGAGATTTTTAACCTCACGATCCATTATCTCCATTGGTTTTTCAACAAAATGCATGGTATCATCGATGTGAATGTCATCGAGTGGTACCTGAAGATCCTGATCAGCTAAGCACTTTCTTAAATTGGACACGTCAAACGTTGGGTGTACGTTGCTAAGTTCAGGAGGAAGTTCCAACTTGTAGGCAACCTTACCGATTCGTTCAAGAATCTTAAAAGGGCCAACATAACGCGGAGCGAGCTTACCCTTCTTCCCGAATCGTACCACTCCTTTCCAGGGCGATACTTTGAGTAATACCATATCATTAACTTCAAACTCTAAAGGTTTCCGTCATTTATCCGCGTAGCTTTTCTGTCGACTACGTGCAGCTAACAGATTGTCACGGATCTGGCGGATCTTGTCAGTCGTTTCTTGAATAATCTCGGGACCAGTGATCTGCGATTCGCCGACCTCGGTCCAACAAATAGGTGACCGATATTTTCTGCCATAAACAGCTTCAAATGGCGCCATACCAATGCTCGCGTGATAACTGTTGTTATACGAGAACTTAACCAATGGTAAATGGCTATCCCAATTGCCACCGAAATCAATGACACAAGCTCTCAACATGTCTTCCAATGTCTGAAATGTTTGCTCCGTTTGACCATCCCTTTGAGGATGATAAGCAGTGCTAAGATCCAGTCTTGTTCCAAAAGCTTCATGAAGTGATTCCCAAAATCGTGCCGTGAAACAAGCATCACGATCCGATATTATGCTTAAGGGGATTCCATGTCGGCTAATGATTTCATCAACGTAGATACGAGCTAATTTCCGCACTGGGTACGTCTCGCGTATCGGTGAGAAATGAGCCGACTTACTTAATCTGTCAATTATCACCCAAATACTATCCTTACCATTTGCGGTTCGTGGGAGTTTAGTAATAAAATCCATAGAAATATTCTCCCATTTTCACATTGGTATTTCTGGTTGTATTAGCAATCCTGAAGGTCGCTGGTGTTCTGCCTTGACTTTAGCACAGTTAAGGCACATGGACACATGCTCAGCATTATCCTTCTTCATTCCAGGCCACCAGTACAAGGCTCGAAGGTCTTGATACATCTTATCAGCACCCGGATGGATTGCGTAACGAAACTTATGAGCTTCATTCATAATCACCATCCTAAGATAACCTCTGTTCGGTATCCACAACCGATTCAAATAATACATTAAACCATCATCCTTAGTTTCCAATAAATTTCAGCCCCGCAAGACATCTCATTTTTCAAGTTATCTTGAGCTAATGAGTGTTGTTGGGCTGTGAGAACATCATTACAGAGATTAGTGTGCACTCGGACACTATGGATCTGAACTTGACTTTTGCGACTAAGCGCATCTGCTACTACATTCGCTTTACCAGGATGGTAACGAATTTCACAGTCATAATCGTTCAACAGTTCTACCCATCTCCGTTGTCTCATATTAAGTTCTTTCTGATTGAGAATATGTTGTAAACTCTTATGATCAGTAAAGACTACACACTTTGTGCCATAAAGATAATGTCTCCATATCTTCAAAGCAAACACGACTGCACCAAGTTCCAAGTCGTGTGTGGTGTAGTTCTTCTCGTGAATTTTCAGCTGTCTCGATGCATATGCCACAACATTTTCCCGTTGCATGAGTACACAACCGGGACCTAGGTTGGATGCATCACAGTAGACTACAAAATCATCATTTCCATCAGGCAATGTCAAGACAGGAGCATCACATAGTTTCTGCTTTAAGGTCTGAAATGCCTCTTCCTGTTTCGGTCCCCACTCATACGGTTTATTCTTTTGAGTCAAAGAAGTGAGAGGGACAGCGATCCTGGAGAAATTCGAGATGAACCGCCGATAGTAACCAGAAAGTCAAAGAAACGATCGAATCTCCGTCGGTGTCTTCGGTGTACTCCAATTCTTCACCGCATCAATCTTTGCAGGATCCACGTGAACACCATTTTCATTGACTATGTGTCCCAAGAATTGAACTTCCTTAAGCCAAAATTCACATTTGGAAAATTTGGCATACAGTCGCTCCTCCCTTAGGATCTCCAGAACCAACTTAAGGTGTTTTTCGTGTTCTTCCATGGTCTTTGAGTAAATCAAAATATCATCAATGAATACAATCACAAATTTATCCAAGTATGGCCTGCAAACACGGTTCATGAGGTCCATGAAAACCGCAGGTGCATTGGTAAGGCCGAAAGGCATTACCAGGAATTCATAACGGCCATATCTTGTTCTGAACGCCGTCTTGGGAATATCATCATCATGTACGCGAAGCTGATGATAACCAGACCTAAGATCGATCTTTGAAAACCATGCCGAGCCTTGAAGCTGATCGAAGAGGTCATCGATGCGCAGCAATGGGTATGGATTCTTTATTGTGAGTTTGTTTAATTCGCGGTAGTCGATGCACATTCGGAATGACCCATCCTTCTTCTTAATAAACAGGACCGGTGCACCCCATGGCGAATGGCTCGGGCGAATAAACCCTTTATCAGTTAGTTCTTGTAGCTGGCTCGCCAATTATTGCAGCTCCGAAGGCGCAAGTCTGTAAGGAGCTTTAGCGACTTGGTTCGCACCAGGTATTAAGTCAATTCGAAACTCTACTTGACGTTCTGGTGGAAGACCCGGCAAATCATCTGGAAATACTTCAGGAAAAACTCTGATTACAGGAACGTCTTCAATGCTCTTTCCTTTCTCTTTCTTCTCCATAATGTGTGCTAAGAATGCTATACATTTCTTCCTAAGGTACTTGTGTGCTTTAGTGCAGGACATCAGCTTAAGACCTTTACTAGAATTTTCTCCAAAAACTCTTAAGATTTCACCCAAAGGTAAAGGAATACGAATATATTTCTCATGACATACAATCTCCGCTTTGTGGGTGGCTAACCAATCCATGCCTATGATAACATCGAGGCTACCAAGATGCATAGGTATAAGATCAATTGGGAAAACGTGATCACTTAAGTTCACAGTACATCCAATAATAACAGTGTCAATATCAATAATGTTTCTGTCAGCCACCTCCACGTTCAACGGTTTAGCTACGTGTGTACGTGTTCTACCAAGCAAGCATTAAAAATCATGTGAAACGAAACTCCCATCAGCACCAGAATCAAATAAGACAGATGCATAAGAGTTGTTGATCAGAAATGTGTCGTTGACCACGTCCTGGTTGGCTTGAGCAGCTGGAGCATTCAGTTGAAATGCTCTGCCTCTTGCCACCCTTTGATTATTTCCCGTCAGTCTCGGGCACTGGTTTCTGAAGTGACCCACTTCACCACATTCATAACAGGCTCTCGCCTATGTAGGAGGTACTTGGCGAATGGGCACAACTGGAATAGGTTGTGTATGCGGTGCTGGCACTGCAAGCGGAGCAGGTTGCATCCTTTGTGCTTGCTGAGCACTCCGACAGACATTGGCAAAATGACCATATTTGCGACAGTTGTTGAAGACGCGACATGGCAAGTTAGGTTCATGGTGATATCGGCAGGTATTACATTGGGGAGTGTTCCCAACATAATTTCTGCCTGTAGTGTTGTTTGATGATTGCTGCGCAGACTTAGCAGCAGGAGCAGTGACCACGAAATTTCTGGTCTTCCTCTTTTGTTGCTGCTTTTGGATGAACTGCCTTGTTCAGTCTTGACTTCAGTAGAAACCCCCTTTGCAGTTGATTTGCAGTCGGTCTTCTTTGTTCCCTTTCTCGTGAGTGTTCCAGCCTTCACATGATTATCAGTCAATGTCGCAGATAAACGGATTGCAGCTTCCAGGGTCTTAGGGTTGCTTCTGTAGACGGTGTCTTGAATCTGCATAGGCAGCCCGCCTATATACTTCTCAATAGCGCTCTCAAGTGGTGTAACCAGATGAAGTACCAGTAAACTATACTCGTGGAAACGAGTATTGTAGATAACATTCTCTCCACTGTCTTGCTTGAGTTCCCAGAACTCGGTCTCAAGCTTCCTCATCTCGCTTCGAGGACAGAATTCAGTGGTCATCAAGTTCTTGACCTCAGTCTATGTTAGGGCTAGAGCAGCATCAACTCCCCTAGTTCTCTTTACCCCATTCCACCAAGTCAGTGCTCTCTTTTGGAAAACACTAGTGGCATAACGAACTTTCAGGTTCTCAGGGCAATCACTATTGATGAAGGTATTCTCCATGCTCTCAAACCACTGCAATAGACCAGTGGTCGTCTCAGAACCCGTAAACTTTAGTGGATTACATGAGTTGAAGTGTTTGAATGTGCAAGTTGGTGGGTTTGCACCACCTCTGTTATGAGTGAGATTTTGATTGGCTTGAGTCAGTTGGTTCACCAAACCAGAGATAAGGTTTGGTAAATCTTGCATGCCGGAGTTGGCATTACCGTTAGCATCCTCAAAGTTCGTATCATCTCCGTTGTGACGGCGTGGCGGCATGTTTCTGAGGAAATTAGAAACATGTTACTACCGTTTACAACGTAAGTCATACAAACTATGGTCAAATGAGTTCATTTAGACAGTTAGAATTACATATAGGAACTGTATTTTTCTCCTATATGTCATTAAACTCATGACATTTATAATTTCCTAATATTATACTAAGCGTCCTAGTTGGTCATAACTAATATTAGCTAAATATTCCAAAGTTCCATACATTCCCCATCGTATACCAACACTGACAACCTCCCAGTGCAATGTAACAAGCTTATATATAGGGCATATTGTCACACCCCCTGCGCCACATGCGGAATCCACGACGCGGTGACGATCAATGTTGAATCATGCACTAGTATTGAATAAGAACAACCACAATGCATTACTAGATTTCATAAATATTAGACCATTGTTTAGTTACAGACAATCTATCTATCTTCCCAAAAGAATGGCAACTACAGACCCAAAAATAATGTTTACAAAATAAGACTTAAACAAGACAATTAAACAATTAGGATTTAAGTGTGTTTCTAAATCCATCCTAGCTTGTTTCTTCATCTTCTTCTATCTTACAACGGTCTCCTTAGGTGTCCTTGAAAGTATACTAAACCTGATTACCTGAAACACGTGAAAAGTAACTGTCAACTACAAAAGTAGTTTGTGAGAATAATAGGTTTAACAGTTGTAAACATAAATTTGCAATGTAAGGCATATGTAATAAACAGTGAATGAAAATACATGGATGATTGCAACCCAAACTAACATCAAGTCCGTAAAACATGTGCAAATAGTCAAAAGACTGTTTACTAGAAAAGCCAACATATAATCAAGTCCCAAACTACGTTTGGAGTCAGAAAATGTATCAGCAACCTTAATATAACCATAATGTAACCAATTCTGCAGTTAGCTTTAAAAACAAATTTAAAAGCTAACTCCATCTTTAGTCTGACCAAATGTGTCCGCTTTCCCTTGTTGTGATCACCCAGTACTAACACTAAATGAATATGTAACTTGATGTGTGCATAAGTTTGTTCACAACGATGAACACCATGCTTTGAATACTTTGATTTGAAACCTTTGGTTGAATGCCTTATTTGATTACCATGATTTGAAAACCTTGCTTGAATACCTTGAATTGAAAGCCTTTGATTGAATATCATCATGAAAAACTATTGATTGAAATCCCTTGTTTTGAAACCTCAGATTAAATTCTGAGAACAGAGTCCTTGTGTAATAACAAGATTTATAAAATGTCCTTTCATCTAAAGCACAAGATTTTAGTAGAAGAGTTTATAAAAATTATTCTTTACAAGTATTAAACATTTATAAAACCTTTTTATGTAAAATAGATGTAAACAGTTTAGTAACCCTTTTATAAAACATTTTAGTAGAACTTGTTAAACAGTTGATAAAACTATTATAAATGGTTGATAATTCCTTTGAAAATAGTTGAGAAATCCCTTGGATTTCTAAAGTGAACCGGTAAGATTTGAACAATAGCATAACTCTTGTATATGAAATATGATTTGCATAAAGAATCTTTGATCACGTGTTCCACCCCAAAACAGTTGAAAAACAGTAAAAGAGGGGCTAATGTTCTCACCTGTCTGCAGTAGACTCTGATCTATAACAAGTAGCAAGTAGCAAACAAGACTTCTAACTGGTTCCTATATCATTGTATTCATACATAGAATATAAGATTTATGATTGTATAGACTTTGATTCATTGATTGGCTTTTGTTAAACGATTGACTTTTACTACTTGTTAATGATTACCTCTTTAATAACTTGTTCTCATGTTTAAGAATGTTGTGTAAATTTGAATATCTTGATTGAGTCACTTGATCGATAATTGATTCTTGAATCAAAATGTGTCATGTTCTTTTATGCCTTTGATAACCCTTGTTGAACATGTAATTTAAAGATATGCTAAAATGTTTTAGACCTTTATGTTTATGATTTGATAACTTTTAATCATCTTATTATTCCAAGTGAGCCATTGTTAAGTGATCCCATTCGTGTTTGTTGGGCCAAAGAGGCCGAGATTGGGGCGACTGGTGTAATGGGCTAGGCCGACAAAAGATGGGCTACGCAAAGGAGTTTGGGTCTAAGTGCTTAACCGACTCAACACCCGGGCCGCATGGCTGGTACAGGCCGGTGCTATATTGGGCTAGTTGTTGGGCCAACCCACTTAAGGTGCGCCGAGAGTCGACCAGCAAACCTATGGAAAGGGTTCGTCCACCATGTTGCACCGAGGGTTCGATGCTAGTTGATGGGAGGTTCGGCCTTAGTGCATGGTTCGTGAGCAAGAACAACAACATGCAGGTTCGCCGGTGGCTAAGGGTTCGGCTGCATGGTTCCCGATCGCAGGTTTGTTGGTTGTTGATGGATTCGGCTAGGGTTCGTCTCATGGCAATGGTTCGGCTGCAACAAGAGGTTCGCCTGCATGGGATGGTTCGTCACCATGCCAGGGTTCGGCGGCTCTCAATGGCTCGTTGCACTGCACCAAGGTTCGGGGTTGGTGTCAGCCCGAGGGTTCGTCTACATGTGATGGTTCGCGAGGCCTTAAGGGTTTGGCTGGCACCTGGTGGTTCGGCCCTGTAGGGTTCGGTAATCAAGTGAAAGGTTAGCGTCATGTGAGGTTCATTGGTCCAGGAGGTTCGCAGCCTGCAAAGAGGTTCGGTGGTGCTGATGAGGGTTCGTGGTTGTTGTCGGGTTCGAAAAACATCACATGCATAGGTTCGGCCATCGAAATGGTTCGGCCACCCCTTCCCCAGCGAACCTGTCGCATCTCCTCCATCCACCTCGATCCTCAACTAGCCAGGTCTACGCCCTCACATCAACGGTGATCCAGATTAAGGTGTCGAAGGCCTAAGGTTGGTTTACAACGGCTCTAGCACCGGTTATATGGATTGGATCACTATATATCATGAAAACCCTATTTTTTCGTGTTTTCAAGCATCAATACCTCGATTTTGGCCAGACAAATCTCCAGATCAGTTGTACTTTCAGGTAGAGGAGATCACGAGCTTCGCGTGGACACCAAGAACATCCAATTCCGTAAAGAAACGAGCGAGATACGTGCGTTTGAAGTGTGGAATTCTAGAGAGAGAGGTTTCACAAAAATTGTAGAGAGAGATAGGGTTGTGGCTGAAATAAATGAAGGAAAAGCCTTCTTCAAGGCTTTTATACTACGAGTGGTATTCGGGTTCGTTTCGGTTGCTCGGTTCGCGTTTTCGTCGCGTTTCTGGAAATTTTACGCGCTTTAAATAAAAGAGTTATTATTCTCATCATTTTGATGAGTTTCAAAATTGTAAAAATGTAAAATAATTTATTTTATTTATTTTTACATTTCGTTCGAAAACAGACCGTTAAACGACTAAGATTACGTGTATACCCGCAATCGCGTACGTTTTTCGATCATATTATATATTTATTGTCGTTTACTCGTAATTATAAGTTCAACATTCGTATCTTTGTGGATCGTCACCCAAAACTATACTTAGTCTCGCTTACGCATTACGATTTTGTTTGATTAAATTCTTGTCATACTATTTGTCAGAACACTACGCACTAACACTATCCTATTACACCGAACGCAGTATATGTATAGGGCATACCCCAGAGTCCAGCTACCTGGCTTATCTGACGCCATCCCACCACTGTTTCGATATAATACGATACTGTTCTTGCCTAGCATAATTGACTGTAAATAAATAATACATACTTGTTCCTAGTCAAAGAATTCCTATAACACACAAACACAATTATGAACACTTGAATCACATTGACATACTGAATCAAATACATATTGTACTACCACTGTTTATGACTACCATGACTAAATGCACAGATGTTACACATATGCAGGGGTAGATCGCAACCTCCCCTACACCGTCCCACCACCGTTTCATTGCTCCACGATTATGCCCTTGTTTGAATTAGGGTGTATCATGTATCTTACCATAGTCTCACTTCACAAACCATTCCTAAGTAGGATAATTTTGAGTGAAGTGGTCTCTAGTTCCCTTGGACAATTAGGTTCCCCTAATGTCTAAGTTCACCTGACATGTAGGTTCACCTATTTCTAAGTTCACCTAATGTCTTAGTTCACCTGACATTAAAGTTCCCCTAATGTCTAAGTTCACTAAAAGTCCATACTAACCCCAATGTCCATAATTATCAATGAGGGTTCATATCATCACTGAGTGCTCTTATTGTCACTAAGTGTTCATATCCTCCCTATTATTTATTCTCATCAAGTGTCTATACCATCACTAAGTGTTAGTATCATCACTATGTGTTTGTATTATCTCCAAGTGTCTATATCATCATCCAAATCTACAGTCTATCACTAATCGTCCATATCGTTTGTTGATCCTATGCACACCACGTGTCCAATAAGTGTGTTTGTTAATGAATTTATATGTGTTCATCAAATGTGATCGTCCAAAGTGTCAATCCAACCAACCTTAACCAACATACCATCAACATCCATCTCACAATAATTCCTAGTAATATCCTAAGTTCCTGACACTGACAGACCCCCAATATACTACAAATGGTATATGTATAGGGCATATGTAGGGTCAGTCACAACTGCCCCAGCCACCGTCCCACCACCTTTGTAGTATACCACGAGTGTGTCCTTGTCTGGTAATCATAGTTCAAATAAATAATCCCTAAAGCAGAATAAATCCTAAACAGTTAATTCCCTAAGCAAATAATTTCCCAAATGGGTAGTTCCCACATTCTTCAATACTGACATCCACCTAATGTACCGTAAATGGTATATATATAGGGCATATGTGTCACACCCCGAGCCGGCGGGGTAGGATCGGGTTTCCCCTACGGGCGGAAGTTTCCCGGGGCGCGATATCGAGAGTGATAATCGGAATGATCAGATTGTTACATTGCACATGATACATATATGAGAAACTTGCTAAAATAAAATAGAATTACAAAGTTAAATTACACCAGTTAAGTTTATAATTTAGCAATGTAAATCTACTATCACATCATAAATTTTTCTATCTTGTAGTTACACAAGATATACAAAATAAACTGTTTAATGATGCTTCAAAATATGCGGGTCCAACAAGCTAGGTTCTCTATCAGATAACCTAATCCAAAGAAGTAACTCTTCAGTTGACCTGTTCATCACCTGAGAAGTTATGCAAAAATAAAGTCAACACATGGTTGGTGAGTTCATATAGTTTAGTATTTGAAAATGATTTGAAAATCCCTTTCGGTAAAAACCCTAACCTCATTAACTTCAATTTAATATCCATATCGGTATGCTTATATATAGGGCATACCCCTGAGTCGAGCCTACAAGCCCGCCCAGACGCCATCCCACCACATACTAATACACATATGACACTGTTGTTAATTATAATTAAGCATTTTTACCCTTAACACAATCCCATGATTCCCTCTGTTTGTTGTCCCTGTAATTACAATCATTTGAAATCCATGTTGATCTCATAAGTTCATCACGCAATATGAGCAACCACAGTATTGTATAAACAGTTATAAATGCTTGATTAAATAAATAAATAAACATTCAATAAAATCTAAGTCCTAATGATTGGGGCCTTGGTCAAACTCGAGTAGACTAGTCTGTCAATCTAGGTACTTAGTAGTTAGGGAATCTGTAAATATCATCAAACATACGACCTACAAATCAAACAGTCTAGCTAGGACTTCTTGAAATGTAGGGTTTCTGTTTCGTCCGTTTTGGCATATGTTATTTCTGATATTTCCCAGGCTTTCCCTTGAAAATGATTTATTGATTCGTCTGATTCTGTTACAAGATGTACTTGATTCGTTGATCATAGAATACTAGATTCATTAATCAATTGTACACTTGATTCATTGTTCAACAAACACTTGATTTGCAGAACATTGAATGTTGTCTTTGCAAAGATTGTTTCGTTTGATTCGTTGAAATCCCACACTTGTTTCGTCAAAATGTTTCGTTTGATTCATTGAAATCACCCATTTGATTCGTCAAAATGTTTCGTTTAATTCCTTGAACTCACACACTTGTTTTGTCAAAATGTTTAGTTTGATTCGTTCGAAATGTTTTGATCTGTTGAAATGTTTTAGTTTAACCCGATTATTCACTTAATTTATAAGTAAATCAGTTAGTAAACCTGCATAAAATCTTTCTAGACATGGTCTAGGATAACATTTATATATGTAAACATATAACATTAAAAGGCATTTAAGTAAACAATTTAAATAAACAGTTTACGCATGCTTCTCAGCCCCGCGTTTTAAAACAAAAATGTTAGAAAAGGGGCAATGAACTCCCCTGTGTTGCCGTGAAATGAACTACAAAAGATATGCGCACTCTTTGATTGTTGCCTAAGTATCTTTAGCACCTGAGTTATTTTAAAGAATTCGAATACGATAAGTACATACGGGAATTGTCGTATCTAGGGTTTGGTCTCGGTGTGCAACTACGTGTCCTAGATTACTAATGTGTTTCTAAAATCCCTTCTATCTAAGTTAAACTATTACCCATTAGTAACCCAAATCCCACATTAATCATTTAAAGTCTTTAAGTAAAACATTTTCAACTTATATCATTTTAAGTTAATCATTTGTTTAGGAAAATCATTTAATTATTTTGTTAAGGTTTATAATTTAATTTCTTTTATGAAAAGCATAATTAATTTAAGAAAAGTCTAATTAAACATGATGGGCTTATATTAAACCCATTGGGCCATTCTTGGGCCCAATAATAGACTTTTAGTTTCAAGCGATTTCTTGTTAACTTATTGAGTAACTAACCTTGATGGTTTAAATAAACCATTTAGGTTAGTCATATGTCTTTGAAATTTCCAATGGTTTAGGTGTTAGCATTTAAGTCAACCCATAACCTTTAGGTTCTTGTGTTCACCCCTAGTGTACTCCTCTGATGATATTGATATCTTAGTTTAAAGAGATTCAATTGTGTTTGACTAAAAGAATGATCATCCCCTATAATGATCCCAAATGATAATTGTACTAGAATATCCTAAGTTAGATCGATAGTTAATCCTAACATTGTTTTTATTGAAGTTTAGATCTTGTGGGCCTTATGTTAGTCATAACTTGTCATTGTGGCCCAACTGGTTAATCTTTAACTTAACCGAATGTACAACGGATCATCTTAGATATTGGGCCAAATTAAGTGATCTTGGGCCTAATAATAGGGTCATTGGGCCTTAGGAGTTATGTGGGCCAACTTAAATTAAACGGGCTACGTGTGAGTCAAGTCTAGGACCAATTTCATTCCAAAGGAGCTAAACTCGAACTTGTTGGGCCATTACAACACATGGGCCGATTAACACACCCATATGGGCCGAGAATAGGCTGTTGGCCTAGGCTTTGTTGATGAATGGCCCGCATTGAATAAAATGGGTAAGACATTTGGGTTGGGCCGAATTAAGTGTAATTGGGATTAACCCCTAGTGTTGGGCTGCGAAATTTGGGCCAAACGAGTAGTGGGCCGAGTGGATGCAATTGGGCCGAAACAACTCCCGTTTGGCTGCAACATGCGATGTGGGTTCACAAGACTATACTTACATATCAACTAATTTGGGCCTAGCATGCGTAGGGGCCAACGGATCCAGGTGGGTCTTGGGTCGATCAAAACAGAAATTATATTGATAGATTTCCAGCGAACCTACTTACTTTCTTGACCAAGGTTCGGCTCCTTATGCAACATGGTTAGGTTCATGGCTGTGAAACTAGTCACCTAGGTTCGCCACTGAAGAGGGTTCGCCCGTGGGCTAAGGTTCGTCGATGATAGTCAGAAGGCTAGGGACATTAAGGGTTCGGCCATTGAAAAAGGTTCGGCTGCTACAACAAGGTTCGCTGGTGATCTGAAATTGATAATAGGTTCGGTTGATCTTCTAAGGGTTCGGCCATGAAGGTTCGGTCCCCTCTTAGGTTCGCCAATTTGGGTTCTCACGAACCCTGCTACTCTACCTAAGTAAGGTTCGGCCATGCAGACTGTGGGTTCGGCTAAATGTGGCAGGGGGTTCGGCGAGGGTTCGGCCCTATGCAGATTCGCCAACCTGCTCATTTCGTGAGCTGCAACTCATTACCCTCAACTTTCTCGATCACTCTATGTTGAAATGTGACCTTCCTGTCGAGATTATACTAGCGTGGTCTCTTTCATGTTTATAGAATTCATGGTTAAAGAGAGTTGGCCGGTTATGGTTAAAGGAAACAAAAAGATAAGTGAAAACCCTAAATTTCGTGTGATTCAAGCTTCATTACCTCGAATTCGGGTGGATATCTTTGTAGATCTGCTGTACTTCCTTGTAGAGCTCGTTCCTAGCCACGCGTGGACACCAAGAACACCGGATTTCGCCTCCAAACGAGTGAGTTATGGTGATTTGAAGGTGAAATCTTTAGTGAGAGAGAGTGACGGGTTGGAGACTAGAGAGAGGAAGGGTTTGTGAAAGAATGAGGAAAATAGCCTCATTTAGAGCTTATATACTCCGGGGGTGTTCGGGTTCGTTTCGGTTGCTCGGTTTTCGTCTCCCTTACGTTTCCGGATCGTAACGCGCGCGTAGTTACGTAATTTAAATAAAAGGCTATATCTTATGCGTTTGGAAAGTGGTTATTTCTAGTAATGATATTAAATGTTATTTTCTTATTTTATTTATCGAAGATTATAAATTATACGCCTTTTATTATTTATTCGCGTATTATGGTTTACGTGCCTAAATTAAAACATTACGCGCCTAAATTAAAATAGTTTCATTTTAATTTATTTATGATGAGTTTCAAAATTGTAAAACAGGAAATATTATATTTCCTTACATTTACTATCGTTCGAATCGTCTTTGCATCGTTTCGTCAGAAAACGTCACTTACGCGCGTCTTCGTACAGAGAGCTAACTGTACGAACACGATCGTAAGTTTGACTTTCTGATTTTGTTGTCTACTTTACAATCATCGTTTCAGATCGTTAAACTGTCAGATCCATTCGTACAGATCGTCACCTATACGAATAGTTCGTCAGTTTAGCATTCCGTAACAACAACTGTTATTGTTTTATTTTGTTTATCCTCACATACGTGTTATCCTAATAGATCCTAACAAATAAACCCATGATGGTTCAGTGTTGCCAGATAATTACCTGACTCAAGAACCATTGTTCTGAACTTTGCTTCTGCTACATGCTTATGAACCTGTTGTTTGATAATAGGAAATGACTTTGACTATCGATATGAACATGAAATAGAATAGAATGTGTATAGTTTGTGTCTGTTTACTGTTCATGCTACTGTTGCGATCACTGTTCCGGCACCGGTTTTGGCACTGTTGTTACAGTCTCCCCTTGTTAGAGAAATTTCGTCCCAAAATTTAAGAATAGTTATCGGTTACAGTTTTCTTTGTAAGCAATTGGGGATTTCCTGAACATCGTGTGATCTTCGCATTTCCCAAGTAAACTTGAGTTTGCGCTTTGAATTCCAATGAGACTTAGCAACTGAAGTACGAATTTTCTTTAGTTGTTTAATCTGACGAGTCATAAACTCTGAAGATCATTACATAAGGTATAAATGTCCGTCCAATTGAATTCCTTCAATTAATATGACGAACGATTCGCCAATACGACATTTATTCGAGTTCTAGACGTGAATCACGTAACGCATCCCACTAAGGTCATCTGGTGACCTCAATCTGTGTGCCAAAGTACGAATACATTTGATGATCTCGAACCGTCCTACGTTTCGAGGTGCTTGTTCGTCCCTTTATTCTAGAATGGACTACACCTTTCCTTGGATATACCTCCACTTAACATGGTGTTTCCCAATTGAATACTGGTTGGGTTATTCGATTTCCCCCTATCTCAATCCATTAGTTCGGCAGCTGACATTGCCGACCTTACGGAGCCTCGAATGATGTGCATTCAATGCTACTATATTGACTGTTGTTGTAGGAGGATTTGATCAGTGGCAATTGAGTGTCCCAATTCCCACTGAAGTTTGACACACAGGTTCTCGACATATCCTCCAAAATCAGTGTCGTACTTTAGCTTCAACCGTCTGTTGGTGAACGGTGAGCTATACTCAGTTTTAAGTACATCCCTAGAGGTTTCTGCGATGTTTGTTAGAACCTTATTGTGAATTTGCCGTCCCTATTCAAAATGTTAAACAATGGTACCACATAACGTACCCCTATCTCTTTGCTGTATAATCCATCGGTTTACTTATCACCAGAATCCACCCACTATTTCGGTAGTAGGTATTTCATCCGGTTTATCTCAAGCTGTCTTTCGGCTCTACAGTCTGACACACTCCTTAAAGTTTTCGTAGGTGACTCTAACGACTCTAGGTCTTGATCGTCGAATCGAGATCCTTAAATCACCCATGGTGAATACTTAGGTTATTTAACATAACCGTACACATACTCACCTTTTGTTTAATCTATTCTCAGCTTGGAAGTATACATTATACAGCGGAGAGGTCTACCTAAAATATGGTAGGACTATTAGGATAAAGGTGATGATTTTCCTTCTCAGTAATCCTATACCCATCTGCGTGATGGTGTATATCTATATTAATTATACCTGAAAGTCATAGGACTTACGGAACCTATTACAATTTTTGTTCCAACTGTTACTTATTCTCATCCTAATTTCAAAATGGAAGAATTTAAGATGAAATTGTTCTTCCTTTAACAGTTCTAAAATATCCCTGAGATGTCGTTCGCGTTCTGTCTTGCTATTAGAATAAATTATTATGTCATCTCTTAATAGTAATGACAGACTAATCCAGACAAGCTTTGCACACTCAGTTCATGAGGTCCACGAAACCATAGGTGCATTCTTCTATCCGAAAAGCATCACCAGAACTTGGAATGCCCATAATTCATTCGGAATATCTACTCTGGCATATCTTCATCTTGTATTCACAAATGATTTCCCTTGACCTACTTATTTATTCTAGATAATAACCTAACACAGTTCTCATATTTACTTTTCCTAACATCCTAGAACCGGAGTTCTCAAACTTAAGTAACTTAAATTCTAGGAGATTTAGGTAGAAAAATGAAAGTCTACACACTAGCTTTGACATTTTGAATTCCTAAGGCTTTTAGTGTTCTAATTAAATAAGGTCCTATTCTAAATTACGGTGATTAAGCCGGTATTAATAATTACTCTATCTTCATTTAATCATTTAACCCTTATTTAACCTAAAGGTTCCTTCAATTATTATTCTGATTATCTTTCTGGCACTGACTTTGCTTACGGCTAGCTTAAATTTATTGTTCCTAAAATTACAATAGACTATGCAGTTCTAATTAATACACTAATAAATAATTTAAGGTATTAAGCTGAAATTTGCATACCTATGGAGTCATCGAACTCCGAATTTTCCCTGGAGCTGGTAAGGCAAGTAGTTCCTCTGTGACTGCTGGGTCTGCTGGAGGCCTTTTCCTAGGGCAGTCCCTTGCGAAATGTCCATGCATTCCGCACGTATAGCAGTTGTTGTTATGATGAGAGGAAATAGAGGTGTTTGCCTTTTGTTCCGATTTCCTAGTGGAAATAAACCGACACTGTTGAATCCAGTGTCCGTATTTCCCACAATTCAGACCATGTCTACAGGGTTTCTCCTTTCCATGATGGAACCCACATCTGGCACATTTAGAAAATGCACCAGCATATTGACGGGGAGTAGAGGTTGTTGGTGACCTATGGTGCTGCATTCCGTGTCCCGTCTTTCCACAGTGCGTGCATTGTACACATGAGAGTTCAGCTTGATGATGGTAGTGACAATCCGAACAAAAGGGAGCTTTTCCCTTAGAAAGAGCAGGACTTGTGGAAGATATCCTCACGGGGCAGTCTCGTGCAATGTGTTCGGACAGTCCGCACACATAGCAATCTTTGCTATGTTGAGGAAGGGGATATGTAGTGTTTCCAGGATTCTGGTTATGAGTCGGGGGATTATTACATTCACGACTCCAGTGTCCCTTTCCCCCACAGTTCAGACAATGTTTGCACAGTTTATTCTTAGCATGGTGAAGACCGCACGTGGCACATAAAGGAAATTTGCTAGCCTTCTGTTTGCATACTAATTCCATTGATGATCTGCATTGATGATCCCAATGGTTCATCTTACCACAACGGGTGCACTACTTGCATGAGATTTCAGCGCGGTGGTGACAGTGACAGCTGGTACAAAGGGGAGATTTTCCAGCATAATGTTTACAATCCTGGGGTGCAGAAGCAACAGCCACTTGGCGAAGGGGAATGGCCTCAGTGTAGATCATAGGGCCTCTTCCTTTCTTAGGACGACACCGTTTTCGCTTCTTGCTTGTCTCTCCTTGTGAAATTCCTTCAGTTCCCGTGACTGTCTTCGGGCAGCATTGAGGGTTCACATCACCTCTCATGACTTGAGTGATGATTTTAGGGAGAACTGACATCATCAGTGCAGTAACTAAGGTAGCGAGTGCAACGGCTGCTGGGTCCGTCTCTTGCGAAGGTAGAGGCGGTGATGGTTGTCTTCTTGGTGACATTCTAATCATAACCAATAGAACATTGGTTAGAGCAATGATTGAATGCAGAAGACACAATGCAAGTAATTTCCTAATTCCTATGTTCTCTACATGCAGGGTCCCTAGGTTATAGTCTAGGCCAAACCGTTTAAATAAATGACCTATATTTATCTATAACCATGGCTCTGATACCAATCTGTCACACCCCGAGCCGGCGGGGTAGGATCGGGTTTCCCCGACGGGCGGAAGGTTCCCGAGGCGCGATATCGAGAGTGATAATCGGAATGATCAGATTGTTACATTGCACGTGATACATATATGAGAAACTTGCTAAAATAAAATAGAATTACAAAGTTAAATTACACCAGTTAAGTTTATAATTTAGCAATGTAAATCTACTATCACATCATAAATTCTTCTATCTTGTAGTTACACAAGATATACAAAATAAACTGTTTAATGATGCTTCAAAATATGCGGGTCCAACAAGCTATGTTCTCTATCAGATAACCTAATCCAAAGAAGTAACTCTTCAGTTGACATGTTCGTCACCTGAGAAGTTATGCAAAAATAAAGTCAACACATGGTTGGTGAGTTCATATAGTTTAGTATTTGAAAATGATTTGAAAATCCCTTTCGGTAAAAACCCTAACCTCAATAACTTCAATGTAATATCCATATCGGTATGCTTAGATATAGGGCATACCCCTGAGTCGAGCCTACAAGCCCGCCCAGACGCCATCCCACCACATACTAATACACATATGACACTGTTGTTAATGATAATTAAGCATTTTTACCCTTAACACAATCCCATGATTCCCTCTGTTTGTTGTCCCTGTAATTACAATCATTTGAAATCCATGTTGATCTCATAAGTTCATCACGCAATATGACCAACCACAGTATTGTATAAACAGTTATAAATGCTTAATTAAATAAATAAATAAACATTCAATAAAATCTAAGTCCTAATGATTGGGGCCTTGGTCAAACTCGAGTAGACTAGTCTGTCAATCTAGGTGCTTAGTAGTTAGGGAATCTGTAAATATCATTAAACATACGACCTATAAATCAAACAGTCTAGCTAGGACTTCTTGAAATGTAGGGTTTCTGTTTCGTCCGTTTTGGCATATGTTATTTCTGATATTTCCCAGGCTTTCCCTTGAAAATGATTTATTGATTCGTCTGATTCTGTTACAAGATGTACTTGATTCATTGATCATAGAATACTAGATTCATTAATCAATTGTACACTTGATTCATTGTTCAACAAACACTTGATTTGTAGAACATTGAATGTTGTCTTTGCAAAGATTGTTTCGTTTGATTCGTTGAAATCCCACACTTGTTTCGTCAAAATGTTTCGTTTGATTCATTGAAATCACCCATTTGATTCGTCAAAATGTTTCGTTTAATTCCTTGAACTCACACACTTGTTTTGTCAAAATGTTTAGTTTGATTCGTTCGAAATGTTTTGATCTGTTGAAATGTTTTAGTTTAACCCAATTATTCACTTAATTTATAAGTAAATCAGTTAGTAAACCTGCATAAAATCTTTCTAGACATGGTCTAGGATAACATTTATATATGTAAACATATAAAATTAAAAGCATTTAAGTAAACAATTTAAATAAACAGTTTACGCATGCTTCTCAGCCCCGCGTTTTAAAACAAAAATGTTAGAAAAGGGGCAATGAACTCACCTGTGTTGCCGGGAAATGAACTACAAAAGATATGCGCACTCTTTGATTGTTGCCTAAGTATCTTTAGCACCTGAGTTATTTTGAAGAATTCGAATACGATAAGTACATACGAGAATTGTCGTATCTAGGGTTTGGTCTCGGTGTGCAACTACGTGTCCTAGATTACTAATGTGTTTCTAAAATCCCTCCTATCTAAGTTAAACTATTACTCATTAGTAACCCAAATCCCACATTAATCATTTAAAGTCTTTAAGTAAAACATTTTCAACTTATATCATTTTAAGTTAATCATTTATTTAGGAAAATCATTTAATTATTTTGTTAAGGTTTATAATTTAATTTCTTTTATGAAAAGCATAATTAATTTAAGAAAAGTATAATTAAACATGATGGGCTTATATTAAACCCATTGGGCCATTCTTGGGCCCAATAATAGACTTTTACTTTCAAGCGATTTCTTGTTAACTTGTTGAGTAACTAAACTTGATGGTTTAAATAAACCATTTAGGTTAGTCATATGTCTTTGAAATTTCCAATGGTTTAGGTGTTAACATTTAAGTCAACCCATAACCTTTAGGTTCTTGTGTTCACCCCTAGTGTACTCCTCCCATGATATTGATATCTTAGTTTAAAGAGATTCAATTGTGTTTGACTAAAAGAATGATCATCCCCTATAATGATCCCATATGATAATTGTGCTAGAATATCCTAAGTTAGATCGATAGTTAATCTTAACATTGTTTTTATTAAAGTTTAGATCTTGTGGGCCTTATGTTAGTCCTAACTTGTCATTGTGGCCCAACTGGTTAATATTTAACTTAACCGAATGTACAACGGATCATCTTAGATATTGGGCCAAATTAAGTGATCTTGGGCCTAATAATAGGGTCATTGGGCCTTAGGAGTTATGTGGGCCAACTTAAATTAAACGGGCTACGTGTGAGTCTAGTCTAGGACCAATTTCATTCCTAATGAGCTAAACTCGAACTTGTTGGGCCATTACAACACATGGGCCGATTAACACACCCATATGGGCCGAGAATAGGCCGTTGGCCTAGGCTTTGTTGATGAATGGCCCGCATTGAATAAAATGGGTTAGACATTTGGGTTGGGCCGAATTAAGTGTAATTGGGCTTAACCCCTAGTGTTGGGCTGCGAAATTTGGGCCAAACTAGTAGTGGGCTGAGTGGATGCAATTGGGCCGAAACAACTCCTTTTGGGCGGCAACATCCGATGTGGGTTCACAAGAGTATACTTACATATCAACTAATTTGGGCCTAGCATGCGTAGGGGCCAACGGATCCAGGTGGTCTTGGGTCGATCAAAACAGAAATTATATAGATAGATTTCCAGCGAACCTACTTACTTTCTTGACCAAGGTTCGGCTCCACATGCAACATGGTTAGGTTCGTGGCTGTGAAACTAGTCACCTAGGTTCGCCACTGAAGAGGGTTCGCCCGTGGGCTAAGGTTCGTCGATGATAGTCAGAAGGCTCGGGACATCAAGGGTTCGGCCATTGAAAAAGGTTCGGCTGCTACAACAAGGTTCGCTGGTGATCTGAAATTGATAATAGGTTCGGTTGATCTTCTAAGGGTTCGGCCATGAAGGTTCGGTCCTCTCTTAGGTTCGCCAATTTGGGTTCTCACGAACCCTGCTACTCTACCTAACTAAGGTTCGGCCATGCAGACTATGGGTTCGGCTAAATGTGGCAGGGGGTTCGGCGAGGGTTCGGCCCTACGCAGGTTCGCCAACTTGCTCATTTCGTGAGCTGCAACTCATGACCCTCATCTTTCTCGATCACTCTATGTTGAAATGTGACCTTCCTGTCGAGATTATACTAGTGTGGTCTCTTTCATGTTTATAGAATTCATGGTTAAAGAGAGTTGGCCGGTTAAGGTTAAAGGAAACAAAAAGATAAGTGAAAACCCTAAATTTAGTGAGAGAGAGAGTGACGGGTTGGAGACTAGAGAGAGGAAGGGTTTGTGAAAGAATGAGGAAAATAGCCTTATTTAGAGCTTATATACTCCGGGGGTGTTCGGGTTCGTTTCGGTTGCTCGGTGTTCGTCTCCCTTGCGTTTCCGGATCGTAACGCGCGCGTAGTTACGTAATTTAAATAAAAGGGTATATCTTATGCGTTTGGAAAGTGGTTATTTCTAGTAATGATATTAAATGTTATTTTCTTATTTTATTTATCGAAGTTTATAAATTGTATGCGTTTTATTATTTATTCGCGTATTATGGTTTACGCGCCTAAATTAAAACATTACGCGCCTAAATTAAAATAGTTTCATTTTAATTTATTTATGATGAGTTTCAAAATTGTAAAACAGGAGATATTATATTTCCTTACATTTACTATCGTTCGAATCGTCTTCGTACAGAGCGCTAGCTGTACGAACACGATCGTAAGTTTCACTTTCTAATTTTGTTGTCTACTTTACAATCATCGTTTCAGATCGTTAAACTGTCAGATCCATTCATACAGATCGTCACCTATACGAATAGTTCGTCAGTTTAGCATTCCGTAACAACAACTGTTATTGTTTTATTTTGTTTATCCTCACATACGTGTTATCCTAATAGAACCTAACAAATAAACCCATCATGGTTCAGTGTTGCCAGATAATTACCTGACTCAAGAACCATTGTTCTAAACTTTGCTTCTGCTACATGCTTATTAACCTGTTGTTTGATAATATGAAATGACTTTGACTATTGATATGAACATGAAATAGAATAGAATGTGTATAGTTTGTGTCTGTTTACTGTTCATGCTACTGTTGCGATCACTGTTCCGGCACCGGTTTTGGCACTGTTGTTACAATATGTAGGGGTCAGTCGCAACTGCCCCAGCCAACGTCCCACCACCTTTACGATACACCACATGCATGTCCTTGTTGAATCATTAGGGCACACGTAAGCAAGAAATCAGTAAGTAGCATATGCATATCAGGTGTATAACAGGAGTTCAGTTAACATGTAATAAACACATAAGCATGAAATCCTGAATATACTAACTAGTGTATGAAATAATTCATACTAGGGTATCCTACGGTTATAGACTAGGTCAACCATTTCTAGTAACCTAATTCCCTATAACCCAGGCTCTGATACCAATCTGTAACACCCCGACCGATGGCGGAAACATCGGGATGCCATGAGGGATGTGTAGATTGTTCAAAATCTCGTGGGCATCTAAATCAAATCATCATATATCATTCAATCAACCAACATAATTACCCAAAAATCATGTCTATCATGAATTAGTTACATCAAATACAAAAGAGATTTAGCTATCTAACTAAATTCTATTCGCCAGAAATTCAGTTATTTAGCTTAGTCCAAGATCCTATATGATGATGTCCAAAAGTGTGAGTTCTTCTTCCTCAACCTACTTAGCTTCATTACTTGAAACATGTAAAAATCAAGTGTCAACTACGAAGTAGTTGGTGAGTAATCATAAGTTTTTATACTTAAAAGTATTTTATAAAATGAGTATAAAAGTTTATGTTTAAAAAGGTTTTATAAAAAAGTTTTGATTAAAATGAGTATAAAAGCTTATGGTCTTTCTGAAAAAATCCACAAGAGTACCTGTGTGAAAATCCAACACAATCATCCCAGCACAAAATCCAAACACATAACCAACACAATATCACATAATCAATTTAATCATAGTTAATCCTAGATAATCATAGACAATAATAGACAATCAACCACATAACAATTCAACAAATCACAAACAATGAATATTCTCAAATAGTATATGTGACCATACATGGAATTTATGTAATTAACATAAGTTAAAGACATTCTCCATGGAGTGGAAGCAACCCACGTGACAATATATGAGATCAAAGCAATTAACCAAAGTTAAAGGCAACGATTCATGGAGTTGTAATAATCCAAGTGGCAATGCATGTAACCTTTGTTATTGACCGAAGTCAATGACAATGTTACACGGATGTATAATAATCAGTGATAATCCATAATATGAATATCATATTGATAAACAGGTATCATCCATGTGTTATCAAAATAATATTTAAATTGGTATACATGTTTCACCTCCGAGTTTTAAAACAAAATTGTTTAAAAGGGAGGGTATGAGAACTCACCTGAATTCCTTAGAATCAGTGTTCTTTGTAAAATGCATGCTCGCGTGAGAGAACTCAAAACAATACAGTCAACCTGTAATTTTAATAATGATCATGTTTATAGGCATGAGTGATTCATTTTGATGTGGTGTCCATTTTAAATCCTCGCGGGTTTGATTAACTTAGATTATTTATTCCATGTTACGCTGTCGAGTCTTAGGATTTCTATCCAAATTATCATACAACTAGGTTAAACTTGCTAGTTTTAACCTATACGTTTAGGATCCATTTCTTTTATTAAAACATCTAAGGTACACAATTTGTAAAGGTGATAACCGTATACCTTCATCAAACCCTTACATGCATGCATAATCCTTTATATTAATCCTCATCATTCAAGTTAGTGAAAGTCTCATTCTTAAGTTTAAGAATCATATTTAATTCTATTATATGAAAACGTTTTTCCATTCTTGTCACCCCTAGTTTCTAAAACCTACAATTATAGAGAGAGAAAAGGTGATATTCTTTCTAATTCCTCATGCATGTATGGTTTATGTGATTCTCTTTGTTCTCTAATTTTCCCCCGACTCTAGTCCCACAAGTTTGGTTTGTTTGTCACGGATTCTAGCGATTAATTTAGTTTACTCGACTTTAGGGCAGTGAACCTATATACAAAATGCATAGGTTTGGCTGCCACTATAGGGGAGGTTTGGCCCATGTTTCTGGCAAAAGGTTCGGCCAACAGTGAATAGAGGTTCGCTGCATGGGGCCAAGGTTCGTTTAGGGTTGGGTTCGCCATCCCCTAGGGTTCGTGTGGCTTGGGTTCGTGGTTGGCTAAACAGGTTCGCCCCTAAGGGTTCGTCACTTCTCCGAAAGGTTCGGCCATCATGGTGTTAAGGTTCGGCCACGGCTGACCCAGGGTTCGGCTAGCATCAATGGGTTCGCCCATTGATAAGGTTCGTGAGGAAGGTTCGTAGGTCACCTGAACACCCTAGGTTCGGCCAGGGTTCTTGACATCCTCCCGCCCAGAAAGGTTCGGCCAACCCTTTAAGGGTTCGGCCATGGCAGCCCTGAGTCGCGAACCTGTGTACTCTCGGTCCAAAATCCTCATTCTCTACAGATTCAAGACCCTACTCGATTTCCTCATGTTCTTATCAAATCGTTTAAGGGTTTTACAATTATTTTAGCTCGATTATAGCAACAATGAATTGTAGATTCGTGATTTACAACCAAACCGAACATAAAGCTTTAGATTTACCTCGGAATAATGATCCAATGTAGGACTTCTTCGTATCCTTTTGTTCCTCTCGTTTACGCGGTCGTTTGGGCACCAAGATCTCGCGAATCCGTTGGGAGACGAGAGAGATTTCGTAGAGAGAAGTTAGAGAGAGAGATAGATGAGACGTGTGTATGTGTTTTAGAGAGAGTGATAGTTGAAAAGTGAGGAAAAAGATGAAGGCTTTCTTTCATATATCGTGCATTGTTCCCGCGTGTTCGATCTCGTTTATTTCGCGTTAACAATTATAAAATGCTCGGTTTTTCCTCATGAAATATATTTACAACATGCAACATTTAAATAAATATATTTCGTTTTAATAAGATGATTTTTAATTAAATTTGTTTCATAAAACGATTTCGTTGAATTATTTATTTAATAAACTTATTTGTTTTAGGTTGTGATTCCTAATAAACGTTATTAATTTATTTTTCTTATTCTATTATCGTTAGATATTATTATGTTATCTCATCGAAACGCGTTACTCGTGTACGTATTCGTAAAGATCGTCACCTTTGCGAATCCAACGCTCGTATCGTATTTCGATTCGAATTACGATTTATGGAATATTGTTTCAGAATATTATTCTCAATAATCAAATTCGTGTGAATCGTCATCCACGCGAATACATTTATGAAGTTAATATTTCTGAATTAATAATCGTGTTTAAATTATGTTCATAACCTCCCCACCGCGTGTCCATTTCCAATTAAACTTTTATTATTTTATTATCTTAAATATTATCAATCCCAATCCAAAACCCACTAAACCAAATCACTCACACATCCGTGATAGACCGAAATATGCATATGTATAGGGCATATGTAGGGGTCAGTCGCAACTTCCCCAGCCACCGTCCCACCGCTATTTCGATAAACCATGACCATGTGTCCTTGACTATGTTTAGCAACCATACAACAACCAACTCAAACTCCTTTCCATTTCCAACCCAGATCCATGATCCGTGTAATCATCTGCGATAAACTCTCTGGTTCTATTTAGTCGAGTTACAATTAAACTTCCCATGGTTTACGCGCATAATAATATGTTCTAAGTATGTATACCAATAATAGTGATAATCATCAAATCATGCATTCAGTAATTCATTTTCACTAATAATTATTATATCAGGTCGTAACAGTACAATCGTACGGATGTACCGATGACCTGAAGTACAGTGATGTTACACTTATGGGGATTTTATTGGTGGCCGAAAATGAAGAAATACATAGCCGAGTACATCGGTCGATGCCTTACGTGTGCTAAAGTAAAGGAGGAACAACAGAAGCCGTCAGGTTTTATTGGAACAGCCTGAAATCCCTCTCTGGAAGTGGGAACAAATAGCTATGGATTTCATTGCCAAGCTACCCCACACTTCTAGTGGTCATGATACGATTTGGGTTATCATTGATCGATTAACCAAATCTGCTCACTTCTTGCCAATGCGTGAGACTTTCACGATGGATAAACTGGCGAGACTGTACATCAATGAGATAGTGGTACGTCACGGTGTACCATTGTCTATCATTTCGGAACGAGACAGCAGATTCACATCAAGGTTCTGGCAATCATTGCAGAAGTCTCTAGGGACGCACTTAAATCTGAGTACAGCTTACCATCAACAAACGGACGGCCAAAGGAGTGTACGATACATACCCTAGAGGACATGTTGAGAACCTGTGTTTTAGATTTCGATGGGAATTGGGACTCTCATTTTCCACTGATTGAATTCTCCTATAACAACAGTTACCATAGTTGTGACAACTAGTACCTGACCGCCCGGCAAGTCCGTACGGTATGTGTACTTGCAAACAGTAACTATGTGTACATACGTGATTGTAAACAGTACTTGTATTAACAGAATTCTAAATACAAGAACAGTTGTACGTATTTTTGTGTAAACTTAAATACAGTGAGTGCAACATACATTTGAAACATTAGTTGTGTTTATTTAAGTGAAAACTTAATTACAGTTAACACAACAAATCATGAGAAACAACGGTGTTCAAACAATTATCAGAAACAAATCGGTTGCGATCTGATATCCATAGATGACAGGAATCAGATGGCCGACAATTCAATGTGAAATCAAGGTGATATCAAGGTGTTTAGTTGAGTCCGACAGTGAGGAAACACAATTAAAACAATATTACAATGTCATTTCAGAATAACGAACTGACAGTGTGTTTGCGTGGGTGACGATTCACACAAAAATATCTATGAGTTTAACGTTCTGAAATGATAACTGGAAAGTAGAAAACAAAAGTCGGAAAGCAAAACCATCGTCGTGTTCGTTCGAATGACGATTCGAATGAATACGCGCGATGGTGACGCGATTCGACGAAACGAAAACGAAACACGACACGGACGGAAATAATATAATTAAACAAAATATTTAACATTTTACAATTTTGAAACTCATCAAATAATTAAAAATAACTTTCTTTTATTTATTACAATAAATTACGCGACGAAATCGCGGACCGAGCAACCGAAACGAACCCGAACACCACTTAGGGTATAAAAACCCTAAATGAAGAGCTTCTTTAATTTATGATTCAAACTCTCTCTCTCTCTTCAATATTTCCGGCCAAGAAACTCACCACCACCAAACCACCTTCAAATGCTCATAACTTCCTCATTTCTCCACCAAATTGAGCGATTCTTGCGCCCACGTGTAGCCCTTGACGAGCTCTTCAAGAAAGTACAACAGATCGAAGCTGTTATCCACTAAGATCGGAGGTATGATGCTTGCAATATCAAGAAAAGTAGGGTTTTCTCACACTTTTGTCAACCCAACTCCTTAACCGGCTACCCTTTCTCTATACCTTGAACCGCATGTCCACGAGGGGTTCTCTGCATATAACACAACCATGGGAATCGATCTGCAACCGGAGAGGCATGATGGGGGTAGGCTGAGCTGCTGGAATAGCAGCGAACCTGTTGGTAGCATGCGAACCTCCATCATCGGACTCCATTGTAGACGAACCCTGCTCAGAGAAACGAACCTTGGGTCACCTACGAACCCTCCAAAGGCCAGACATAGCCGAACCTTGCTTCCCAGCAGACGAACCTTCTCCGGTGAACCTATGCATGCTGCCGAACCCTATGACTCCGACGAATCTTTTTGCCGAAATTTACAAGATCACCGAACCTGTGTGTGGCCATGACACGAACCTATCCTATGTTCACGAACCTTAGGGCCGAGCCCTCTAGCCGTACCATTTTAGTAGCAAACCTGCATAGCCACGAGACTATCATCACGAACCACTGGCGAGCCTTTGATGATAACCGAACCCACTCCCTTTTCTCTCGGACGAAACCTGTTGGCAGCGACATGACAAAATCACCGGCCATGTGCATGATTCGGCCCATAAGTTAACAATCAGCCATCCTTTTCAGGCCCAATAGCCCAAGTTTTAACCTACATCACAGTTGGGCCCATTACACATTTCTTTGGCCTACTAAATTTCGTTGGATTGCACCACTTTATTCGGCCCTAGATTAGTTCCATCTTCGGCCCATGTGTGGCTACACGGCCCAAGACCCACAATCGGCCCACCTTGGTTAAACGGCCCATACACATATCCATGGCCCACCCCATTCGACCCCATAGCATCATACGACCCAATACGACTATTTCGGCTCACTTTGAATTAATTGAACCATTTTACTTATTGGGTCCACCTACATTACAATCGGCCCAATCTCCTTGTATTGGCCCACTATAGTTCATTGACCCATGTCTAACCTAAGGGACCAATGCACTCATAAGTTCGGACCAAGCAAGTCATTCGGCCCACATCATTCTATTTGGCCCAATCTCACAAGAAGGGTAAAAACATTCCTACAAAAGAATAAGCCAAAATGGAAAATGTATGAGATTAGAAGCTAAATAATACAAAGGTGGTGGACTTAAGTTCACAACACCTACGATGATTTAGTGTTAGTAGATTAACAAATAAATTCAAGTGTTAAATCAAGGGAATTAAAGGAACATGTTAAGCCACAACATCGGATCAAGGCCGAATGGAGACCACGACTCACGAGTGTTAGCCACTCTAAGGCTAACACACATACGTGCACACTAAACAATTACACTCAACACTATAAATTACAAACAATGTGAATTCAATACAGGATCGTGAAATCAACATCAAGGAACAATCAAGAGCACGTGTCTTCTTTATTTTAAGCTAAATCAACCCTACAATTATAAGTTGAGTTCATATGCCCCTTTTACTTTAATCTTTAATGATTTTAATTCTCGGGGCTGAGAAACATGTTTACTTTTATTATTTAAAAGTTTTGCTTAACATGTTATTTATATTTTGATTTAGATAATATTAAATTGTTTATTATCGCTTATCATTGTATGCATGCTTGTATGATCATGAGATAACAGGGAAACTTAGATGATTATGATAAAGTAATTTCATAAGCATCAACACATTAGAATAACATAGTTGTAAGATTATCTCTTATAACACTTAGTTATTTCTATATGAGCCAACTTTGAAACAATACGTACACAAACAAACAATGGGAACTACTACAGTGAAACATGTTGACACTTCACAACACATGAATGATTAGAAGATGAAATATATCTTAATATCATTCCACATCATAATTGATCAAGTGTGATAAGCAAATCACTTATAACACTTAATCTACACCTTAAAAACATACTATGTGATAGTATGATCGCATTGGGTATCCACCACCTGCGTCACTTAAGGGTACTAAGACATGTTCTTACTACGGCTTAAGAATTACATGGTGAACGTATGGACTACAGTAAATGATGATCATGATAACGTAACTTCATGGGATTCTTATCATTTACACATAATTAACATGATGTAATAAGACAAGTTCTTATTCGACTTTGTTAATTACATGAGAACAATCCCACATTGAGGCTTTGGGATCACATGGATTACAGTAAATGATGATCATGATAACGTAACTTCATGGGATTCTTATCATTTACACATAATTAACATGATGTAATAAGAAAAGTTCTTATTCGACTTTGTAATCACACGAGAACAATCCCACATTGAGGCTTTGGGATCACATGGATTACGGTAAATGATGATCATGATAACGTAACTTCATGGGATTCTTATCATTTACACATAATTAACAGAATGTAATAAGACAAGTTCTTATTCAACCTTCTTAATCGCATGAGGACAATCCCACATGGAGGCTTTGGGATCACACGGCGGAATAGAGGTGAATGGAATGCATTGTAATATGATTACTTGAGGATTACAATGGATTTTATTTGGGCTCTATACGTTGCATTGAGATTACATTACAAACAGTTAACTAACACTTTTAATATTTAAAAGTGAAACAACAGTTAACCACACAATATAGAATAATACAAGGAACAGATTGAATAAATCTAATATCCTTAATTCATATATTGGTTATCAATACTTCAGTATGATAACTACAACGTTAATATTATATTATTCTATGCATGAGAACACAGGTGATCAAGAATGAGATAAACATAGGAATTTAGAATGGAAATCAATAGTTGTATCACAAGTAGTGTGGAGTTCTAATGGTGTTGTGGTGGGATGTTGGCTACGGCTTAGTTCCCTTACATATGCCCTATATATAAGCAACACTACTAGGATGACATAGTACTTGTGATTATAACTATTGAGGAGCCATTGGGTGAACAAGTGAAACAGATAATCATACAAGTAACAGTTTTATCCTTGTGAATGTGCATGTGAATGATTCAAGGTTTTACATTAACTTACTTATGAACTCACGAACCTAGTGTTGACTTTGTTTAAATACATGTTTCTCAGGTGACGAACAGGTGTAATTTCATATATGCAAGGATTAGCTAGTGGACTTTTAGAAGGCCTAGCTACTTTTGGATATTGCATACTTTTGATGCCTAGACGATGAATCATATTTTGTATATCTTGTACATATACAAGATATAGTTACATTGATTCTTTTGTTTAGATTTACTTGGTTAAATTATGATGTACAATGTAATTTAACTTTGTAATTCTATTTCATGTCATGTTAGAATTTCTCAATTATATCTCATGTGCTATGTAAACAATCTGATCCTTTGATTATCACTCATGATATCGCGCCCCGGTAACCTTCCGCCCGACGGGAAAACACGATCCGTTTCCGCCGGCCCGGGGTGTGACAGATTGGTATCAGAGCCATGGTTATAGAGAAATATAGGTCATATTACTTAAACAGTTAGGCCTAGACTATAACCTAGGGACCCTTATATAGAGATCATGTGACTTAGGATTCAATTTGCATATGTCTTCTACTTCTGATCACTGCACTAACCGATTTTCTTTCGGTTATGATCAGAATGCCTCCACGAAGACAACCACCTCTATTACCACTGACTCAAGGTTCAGCTCCGCACTCGTCGACACCGACACCGCCATACTCTCCTACACAAGTACCTCCACCTCCTCCTCCGCCACCACCGGTTTATCAGCTGGATCCCACTACCATTGCACTGGCCACTCTGTTGACCAGTCAGCTGAGGGAGGTAATCCCAGACATGATGAACCGAATCAACACCAACAACAGCAACAACGTTGCCAACTCATCTGGAGAAGGCGGCGGTAACACCAGACAGAGTCAGGACTATGCCTACAAGAACTTTGTAGGTTGCAAGCCACCCAGTTTCAGTGGAAGCGAGGGTGCACTCGGACTGATCCAGTGGATCGAGAAGATGGAGGCTACCCTCGACATCAGTGGCTGTCCTGAACAGAACAAAGTTAAGTATGTTGCGGGATCATTTAGCAAGCGAGCGTTAACCTGGTGGAACGCTCAGGTGTCAGTCAGAGGTCGGGATGAGGCTCAGGCTATGCCATGGAGTGAATTCAAGGCCATGCTGCGGGCAGAGTTTTGCCCAAGAAATGAACTAAAGAAGGTTGAGACTGAACTGCTCAACCTGGAGATGATTGGTGCTGGGCATCTGGCCTACACCACCAGATTTCATGAGTTAGCTACTTTGGCACCTGATGTGGTGCCAACACTTGAGAAGAGGATATAACGGTATGTTGGTGGATTACCGCCCAGTATCCGAGGTCATGTGATTTCTGCTCACCCTACCACCATGGAATTAGCTATTACACTGTCAGCATCCCTGAAAGATTTGGTGGTTGCCTCTGGGGCGTTCAAGAAGGAGGCTGAAACAGCCAAAGCTGGAATTTCCAAGAAGTCGGATAAACGTCCGGCTAAGAAACAAAAGGTAGCTAGAAACTTTGCTGCCAGTACTCAAGCTCCAATGCGCAACCAGCCACAACCATTGGAGATCAGGAAGCCATACACTGGCACTGCACCTTTGTGCAACTCGTGTCAGTTTCATCATCTACCAAATGTCCCATGCAGACACTGCACCAACTGTGGGAGATTTGGTCACACAGCAAATTACTGCAGGAGTCCGAGGACTCAAAACAGAAACAACAATGCAGCTACTGCTGCTGCTGCTGCAGATCCTAGGTCTTGCTACAACTGTGGCGAACCAGGAAATTTCTCTCGGGATTGTCCCAAGAGGAATCAACAAGGGGCTCAAGCACCGCGAGGAAGAGCTTTACAGATAGGAGCTGCTGCCGCTCGACAGGACCCGAATGTTATTACGGGTACATTTCTCTTATCTGACTTCTATGCATCCATATTATTTGACACTGGTGCGGATCAGAGTTTCATCTCATCCGATTTTGCATGCCATCTTAATTATGATAAGGAATTGTTAGACTCCCCTTATACTATTGAGATAGCAAATGGCAAACAGATTACAGTAGACACTATATTTAGAAATTGCCCACTAACACTTAGAGATCACACATTTTCCATCGACTTGATACCGATGGAGCTGGGCAGTTTCGACATCATCATCGGAATGGATTGGCTATCTCTTAACCGAGTACAGTTCATCTGTTCCGATAAGTTACTACGCATTCCTGTGGAGAACAATGAGGTCATGGAGATTCGTGGAGACCAAGCGAAACGCAGTGTCAAGATAATATCGTGCATGAAGGCTCGCAAGTACTTACGAAAACAATGCGTTGCATTTCTAGCTCACGTGATTCAGAAAGACAAGAAGACGATCAAGATTCAAGATGTACCAGTTATGAGAGACTTTGCAGAAGTGTTTCCGGATGACTTACCGGGACTGCCACCCGAGAGATCGGTGCAGTTCCAAATCGATTTGATTCCGAGAGCAACTCCTGTAGCTAAGTCTCCTTATAGACTTGCTCCATCAGAGATGCAGGAGCTGTCTAATCAGTTACAAGAGTTACTCGATAAAGGATTCATCCGACCAATGTTTTCACCGTGGGGAGCTCCGGTTCTTTTTGTTAAAAAGAAGGATGGAACTTTCAGGATGTGTATAGATTATCGAGAACTCAACAAACTCACCATCAAGAATCGGTACCCGTTATCGAGGATTGATGATTTGTTTGATCAGTTACAGGGAGCACAGTACTTTTCAAAGATAGACCTGAGGTCAGGCTATCATCTGCTCCGGATTCAAGAGGAAGACATACCAAAGACGGCCTTTCGTACCCGATATGGTCATTACGAATTCATGGTGATGCCATTCGGATTGACGAACGCACTGGCTGTGTTCATGGATTTGATGAACCGGGTGTGAAAGCCGTATCTAGATCAGTTTGTTATCATCTTCATTGATGATATACTGATTTATTCAAAGAACAAGAAAGAACATGAGCAACACCTCAAGACAGTTTTGGAGCTTCTGAAAGAAGAACGACTTTATGCCAAATTCTCCAAGTGTGAATTTTGGTTAAGTGAAGTCCAGTTCTTGGGTCACATGATTAACAGTGATGGTATTCACGTGGATCCTGCCAAGATAGAAGCAATCAAGAACTGGGATGTGCCTACAACACCGACAGAGATTCGATCATTCTTGGGATTGGCATGTTATTACAGGAGATTCATTTCGAATTTCTCTAAGATAGCCTTACCTCTCACCAAGCTCACACAGAAGTCTAAACCTTTTGTGTGGACTCAGAAACAAGAAGAGGCATTCCAGACATTGAAACAAAGATTGTGCAATGCTCCAATCTTAACACTCCCAGAAGGCAATGATGACTTTGTAGTTTACTGTGATGCTTCCCATCAGGGACTCGGATGTGTTTTGATGCAACGAGACAAAGTCACTGCTTATGCCTCACGACAGCTGAAGATACACGAGAAGAATTACACGACACACGATCTTGAACTGGGAGCTGTTGTATTTGCATTAAAGATTTGGAGACACTACCTTTATGGTACCAAATGCACTCTCTTCATGGATCACAAGAGTCTACAGCACATATTTGATAAGAAGGAGCTTAACATGAGACAGAGACGTTGGGTTGAGCTCCTGAACGATTACGATTGTGTGATCAAATACCATCCGGGCAAAGCAAATGTTGTTGCGGATGCTTTGAGCCGGAGGGAAAGAGTCAAACCCTTACGCGTTCGCACAATGGGAATGACTGTGCAAACAAGTTTGAGAGATCACATTTTACAAGAACAACAAGAATCAGTGGCAAGAGACAATCTGAAACGCGAGCTCGATTGTGGAGCCGAGAAACATTTCAAGACAAAACAAGATGGAGTTATCTATTATCTGGATCGTGTCTGGATTCCAGCAGTAGATGAACTTCGAACACTTCTACTTGACGAGGCACACAAAACACGTTACTCAGTTCATCCTGGTGCCGATAAGATGTACCAAGACCTTAGGACATTTTATTGGTGGCCGAGTATGAAGAAAGACATTGCCACTTATGTTGGCAAATGTATTACATGTGCCAAAGTCAATGCTGAACACCAAAAGCCCTCGGGTTTGCTGGAACAACCAGAGATACCACAATGGAAGTGGGAGCAAATAACTATGGATTTCATTACCAAGCTGCCCCGCACTTCCAGCGGATATGATTCTATTTGGGTCATCATTGATCGATTGACCAAATCCGCACACTTCTTACCGATCAGAGAGACATACAAGATGGAGAAACTAGCGAAGCTATACATTGATGAAATAGTAGTTAGGCACGGGGTGCCATTGTCTATTATTTCAGACCGAGATAGTCGATTTACTTCGCGGTTCTGGCAATCATTGCAACAATCCTTAGGGACAAGTGTTAACTTGAGCACCGCTTATCATCCACAAACGGATGGACAAAGCGAACGCACCATCCAAACCCTAGAGGATATGTTGAGAACATGCATCCTAGACTTCGGTGGAAGTTGGGACACACACTTACCACTCATTGAGTTCTCCTACAACAATAGCTACCACAGCAGCATCGGATGTGCTCCTTTTGAAGCACTCTATGGTAGAAAATGTCGGTCTCCAATCTGTTGAACCAAAGTGGGAGACAACAGAATAACTGGGCCTGAACTTATTCAGGAGACTACTGATAAGATTGCCCAGATACAACAACGATTACAAGCAACACGTAGCCGCCAAAAGAGTTACGCAAACCAACGGCGCAAGCCTTTGGAATTCGATGTGGGTGACCGAGTCATGTTGAAAGTGTCCACATCGAAAGGCGTAGTTCGTTTTGGGGCTAAAGGCAAGCTAGCACCTAGGTATGTCGGACCGTTTGAGATTACTCAACGCATAGGTCCTGTGGCATACAGACTCAGACTCCCTAATGAACTCAGTGGAGTACACGATGTGTTTCATGTATCGAATCTCAAAAGGTGCTTAGCAGACGAATCATTGATCATACCATTGGAAGAAATACAAGTTGATGAGCAGCTACATTTCATTGAAGAACCTGTAGAGATTATGGAACGTGAAGTTAAGAAACTGAAACGTAGCCGTATCCCTATTGTAAAGGTTCGATGGAACTCTAAGCGTGGACCAGAATTTACGTGGGAGCGCGAGGACAACATGAAAGCCAAGTATCCCCACTTGTTCGAGAGGTAAAGCCCGACCTCTACGCTTAAATTTCGGGACGAAATTTCTTTAACAAGGGGAGACTGTGACAACTAGTACCTGACCGCCCGGCAAGAACGTACGGTATGTGTACTTGCAAACAGTAACTATGTGTACATACGTGATTGTAAACAGTGCTTGTATTAACAGAATTCTAAATACAAGAACATTTGTACGTATTTTTGTGTAAACTTAAATACAGTGAGTGCAACATACATTTGAAACATTAGTTGTGTTTATTTAAGTGAAAACTTAATTACAGTTAACACAACAAATCATGAGAAACAATGGTGTTCAAACAATTATCAGAAACAAATCGGTTGCGATCCGATATCCATAGATGACAGGAATCAGATGGCCGACAATTCAATGTGAAATCAAGGTGATATCAAGGTGTTTAGTTGAGTCCGACAGTGAGGAAACACAATCAAAACAATATTACAGTGTCATTTCAGAACAACGAACTGACAGTGTGTTTGCGTGGGTGACGATTCACACAAACATATCTGTGAGTTTAACGTTCTGAAATGATAACTGGAAAGTAGAAAACAAAAGTCGGAAAGCAAAACCATCGTCATGTTCGTTCGAATGACGATTCGAACGAATACGCGCGATGGTGACGCGATTCGACGAAACGAAAACGAAACACGACACGAACGGAAATAATATAATTAAACAAAATGTTTAACATTTTACAATTTTGAAACTCATCAAATAATTAAAAATAACTTTCTTTTATTTATTACAATAAATTACGCGTAATTTTCCGGTTACGCGACGAAATCGCGGACCGAGCAACCGAAACGAACCCGAACACCACTTAGGGTATAAAAACCCTAAATGAAGAGCTTCTTTAATTTATGATTCAAACTCTCTCTCTCTCTTCAATATTTCCGGCCAAGAAACTCACCACCACCAAACCACCTTCAAATGCTCATAACTTCCTCATTTCTCCACCAAATTGAGCGATTCTTGCGCCCACGCGTAGCCCTTGACGAGCTCTACAAGAAAGTACAACAGATCAGAGCTGTTATCCACTAAGATCGGAGGTATGATGCTTGCAATATCACGAAAAGTAGGGTTTTCTCACACTTTTGTCAACCCAACTCCTTAATCGGCTACCTTTTCTCTATACCTTGACCCGCATGTCCACGAGGGGTTCTCTGCATATAACACAGCCATGGGAATCGATCTGCAACCGGAGAGGCATGATGGGGGTAGGCTGAGCTGCTGGAATAGCAGCGAACCTGTTGGTAGCATGCGAACCTCCATCATCGAACTCCATTGTAGACGAACCCTGCCCAGAGAAACGAACCTTGGGTCACCTACGAACCCTCCAAAGGCCGGACATAGCCGAACCTTGCTTCCCAGCAGACGAACCTTCTCCGGTGAACCTATGCATGCTGCCGAACCCTATGACTCCGACGAATCTTTTTGCCGAAATTTACAAGATCACCGAACCTGTGTGTGGCCATGACACGAACCTATCCTATGTTCACGAACCTTAGGGCTGAGCCCTCTAGCCGTACCATTTTAGTAGCAGACCTGCATAGCCACGAGACTATCATCACGAACCACTGGCGAGCCTTTGATGATAACCGAACCCACTCCCTTTTCTCTCGGACGAAACCTGTTGGCAGCGACATGACAAAATCACCGGCCATGTGCATGATTCGGCCCATAAGTTAACAATCAGCCATCCTTTTCAGGCCCAATAGCCCAAGTTTTAACCTACATCACAGTTGGGCCCATTACACATTTCTTTGGCCCACTAAATTTCGTTGGATTGCACCACTTTATTCGGCCCTAGATTAGTTCCATCTTCGGCCCATGTGTGGCTACACGGCCCAAGACCCACAATCGGCCCACCTTGGTTAAACGGCCCATACACATATCCATGGCCCACCCCATTCGACCCCATAGCATCATACGACCCAATACGACTATTTCGGCTCACTTTGAATTAATTGAACCATTTTACTTATTGGGTCCACCTACATTACAATCGGCCCAATCTCCTTGTATTGGCCCACTATAGTTCATTGACCCATGTCTAGCCTAAGGGACCAATGCACTCATAAGTTCGGACCAAGCAAGTCATTCGGCCCACATCATTCTATTTGGCCCAATCTCACAAGAAGGGTAAAAACATTCCTACAAAAGAATAAGCCAAAATGGAAAATGTATGAGATTAGAAGCTAAATAATACAAAGGTGGTGGACTTAAGTTCACAACACCTACGATGATTTAGTGTTAGTAGATTAACAAATAAATTCAAGTGTTAAATCAAGGGAATTAAAGGAACATGTTAAACCACAACAAGGGATCAAGGCCGAGTGGAGACCACGACTCACGAGTGTTAGCCACTCTATGGCTAACACACATACGTGCAAACTAAACAATTACACTCAACACTATAAATTACAAAAAATGTGAATTCAATACAGGATCGTGAAATCAACATCAAGGAACAATCAAGAGCGCGTGTCTTCTTTATTTTAAGCTAAGTCAACCCTACAATTACAAGTTGAGTTCATATGCCCCTTTTACTTTAATCTTTAATGATTTTAACTCTCGGGGCTGAGAAACATGTTTACTTTTATTATTTAAAAGTTTTGCTTAACATGTTATTTATACTTTGATTTAGATAATATTAAATTGTTTATTATCGATTATCATTGTATGCATGCTTGTATGATCATGAGATAACAGGGAAACTTAGATGATTATGATAAAGTAATTTCATAAGCATCAACACATTAGAATAACATAGTTGTAAGATTATCTCTTATAACACTTAGTTATTTCTATATGAGCCAACTTTGAGACAATACATACACAAACAAACAATGGGAACTACTACAGCGAAACATGTTGACACTTCACAACACATGAATGATTAGAAGATGAAATATCTTCTTAATATCATTCCACATCATAATTGATCAAGTGTGATAAGCAAATCACTTATAACACTTAATCTACACCTTAAAAACATACTATGTGATAGTATGATCGCATTGGGTATCCACCACCTGCGTCACTTAAGGGTACTAAGACATGTTCTTACTACGGCTTAAGGATTACATGGTGAACGTATGGACTATAGTAAATGATGATCATGATAACGTAACTTCATGGGATTCTTATCATTTACACATAATTAACATGATGTAATAAGACAAGTTCTTATTCGACTTTGTTAATTACACGAGAACAATCCCACATTGAGACTTTGGGATCACATGGATTACAGTAAATGATGATCATGATAACGTAACTTCATGGGATTCTTATCCTTTACACATAATTAACATGATGTAATAAGACAAGTTCTTATTCGACTTTGTTAATCACACGAGAACAATCCCACATTGAGGCTTTGGGATCACATGGATTACAGTAAATGATGATCATGATAACGTAACTTCATGGGATTCTTATCAATTACACATAATTAACAGAATATAATAAGACAAGTTCTTATTCAACCTTGTTAATCGCATGAGGACAATCCCACATGGAGGCTTTGGGATCACACGGCGGAATAGAGGTGAATGGAATGCATTGTGATCAGATTACATGAGGATTACAATGGATTTCATTTGGGCTCTATACGTTGCATTGAGATTACATTACAAACAGTTAACTAACACTTTTAATATTTAAAAGTGAAACAACAGTTAACCCCACAATATGGAATAATACAAGGAACAGATTGAATAAATCTAATATCCTTAATTCATATATTGGTTATCAATACTTCAGTATGATAACTACAACGTTAATATTATATTATTCTATGCATGAGAACACAGGTGATCAAGAATGAGATAAACATGGGAATTTACAATGGAAATCAATAGTTGTATCACAAGTAGTGTGGAGTTCTAGTGGTGTTGTGGTGGGATGTTGGCTAGGGCTTAGTTCCCTTACATATGCCTTATATATAAGCAACACTACTAGGATGACATAGTACTTGTGATTATTACTATTGTGGAGCCATTGGGTGAACAAGTGAAACAGATAATCATACAAGTAACAGTTTTATGCTTGTGAATGTGCATGTGAATGAATCAAGGTTTTACATTAACTTATTTATGAACTCACCAACCTTGTGTTGACTTTGTTTAAATACATGTTTCTCATGTGACGAACAGGTGTAATTTCATATATGCAAGGATTAGCTAGTGGACTTTAAGAAGGCCTAGCTACTTTTGGATATTGCATACTTTTGATGACTAGACGATGAATCATATTTTGTATATCTTGTACATATACAAGATATAGTTACACTGATTCTTTTGATTAGATTTACTTGGTTAAATTATGATGTACAATGTAATTAAACTTTGTAATTCTATTTCATGTCATGTTAGCATTTCTCAATTATATCTCATGTGCTATGTAAACAATCTGATCCTTTGATTATCACTCATGATATCACGCCCCGGGAACCTTCCGCCCGACGGGAAAACACGATCCGTTTCCACCGGCTCGGGGTGTGACAATAGTAGCATCGGATGCGCACCATTCAAGGCTCTATATGGGCGAAAATATCGGTCACCGGTTTGTTGGGCCGAAGTTAGAGATAATCGAATAACTGGGCCAGAGGTTATTCAGGAAACTACTGATAAGAATGCTCAGATTCAACAAAGGCTAAAAGCAACCAGGAGCAGACAAAAGAGCTAAGCCGACAAACGACTCAAATCGTTGGAATTTCAAATGAGAGACCGTGTCATGATAAAGGTATCCCCATGGAAGGGCGTAGTTCGCTTCGGAAAGAAAGGCAAGTTAGTACCACGATACGTAGGACCGTTCGAGATAATTGAACGTATGGGTCCTGTGGCATATAAACTGAGATTACCAGATGAACTCAGTGGTGTGCATGACGTGTTTCACGTCTCAAATTTGAAGAAATGTCTTGCTGAAGAATCACTCGTCATACCAATCAAAGAAATTCAAGTGGACGAGCAATTACATTTTATTGAAGAACCTTTAGAGATTATGGATCACAAGGTTAAACAACTATGGCGAAGCCGTATACCAATTGTCAAGGTTCGATGGAATTCAAAGCATGGACCCAAGTTTACTTGGGAACGCGAGGATCACATGAAGTCCAAGTATCCCCATCTGTTTACAGAGGAAGCCGTACCTGATAACGATTCTTAAATTTCGGGACGAAATTTCTCTAACAAGGGGAGACTGTAACATCAGTGCCAGAAACATAACCGGAATAGTGATCTACACAGTAACATGAACAGTATTTCATGTACAAACTATACGTATTACATGTATATCATTATCATTTCATGTTTATCATAGAACAATTTCAAATTCATTGCAGAAATGTAACTCAGAACTACGGTTCAACAGTCAAATATTTATCTGACAACACAGAACCATCATGTGATTGTTAGTTAGGATACTATTACGTATAAACGTATGTGAGGATATACAGAACAAAACAACAATGGATGTCGTTACGTGAATGCTAAATGGACGGATTATTCGTATAGGTGATGATCTGTATGAATATATCTGAAAGTTTAACGTTCTGAATGATGTCCAATAATTTGAAAATCATATTAAAAAGTGTAGGTATCGTCGTATTCGTATGGGTGACAATTCGAACGAATACGCGTGACGACTATACGATTCGATTTAAACTGTGAATTTAATATTTTTAGAAATTTAAAATAAACGGAAGATATTTAGTTATTTTACTAGGAATTACCACCTAAATGAAATTTATAAATTTTACTTTTAAAACCGTATCGTCTATTTCGAAGATGAAGCGAAACCGAACGAGACCGAACACACCCGGATAACTGAAAGCCATTTAATATGGCATTTAATGCCATTTTCATCACCACCTACCAGCCCGTCATCACCAAAAATCATTCTCCCCTCTCTCTACTTTCTTTCTCTAGATTTCAAAGCTGCAAATCCTTCATTTCTTCACCAAATCAAGCCATTTTGGTGTCAAAAAGACCACTACAACCTGTAAATAACGAAAGTACAAACGATCTGGGCTTTGAACTAACCAAATCGAGGTAAAAACGAGTTTTATATCATGGTTTCAGGGTTTTCTAACCCTCTTGTTCGAACTCCATCAAAAGTCGATTCTAGCCTTCTAAACCTTAGGGAAACGACACCAAAAACACTTAGGATGTTGTAGGAACTTGTGGGAGGTCATGGTGTGGTCATGAGGCTCGAAAATAGGGGGCTGTACCCATGGGAGTTCGACCGGCCGAATGGTGAGCATCTGGTGGGCCGAAAGGCCACGTGGCCGAATGAGCCAGCTTGGGTCCGAATGAAACCCTGGTTCGCATGGCAGTTCTCCTTCGGTCCAAGCCTCATTTGCATGAGCCCTAATTCGGTCCAAGCCTCATTCGTACCAACCCACATTCGACCAAGTCCTTCATTTGTGTGAACCATCACATTCGGTTGAGTTTCTCTCATTTGCTTGCAACCCTTATTCGGCCAAGTTCATTAGCATGAGTCACCATCATTCAGCTGAGATATCCTTCATTCACAGGGATTGAAAAAATACCATTTGCATGGCGGAACCTATTCGGCTAGATACATGGAATTGGAAACATGATGTGCATGCATGGGTTGGTTTACGTTAAATGCATGCATGGGAAGGGAAAATCCTGTTAGGGTTTAATACTAAGGTTTTCTAAATAATGTTGAGGTGTGATCATGAATTAATGGATAGAAGTTGGGTTAAAACACATGGATTCGTTTAAAGAAATCTTGAATAGAGTTTTAAAGGCCACGGTTTTTCTTAAATCATATTGACATATAAACATGGGTTTTGGACATAATTTGAGTTCAACACATTTGGGAATTCATTAAGGATAAAAAACAATAGTCTAAGGATATGAGTGTTGATTTCAATGTTAACACCTAACACTTAGAAACTTCATGAAAACATATTACTACATTAGGTTGTTCATTTGAACAATCTAGGATGGGTTATACACAAGAGTTGATCAAAGAACCATGGGAAACAAAAACATATCAAAGGACTTAGAGTTAATCGAATGAGATTACCTACATGTAATCATGTTAACTTATATATTTTCTTAAAATAATTTATGTCTTAAGAAAGAAAATGATTTATAAGATTCTTATTTAAAATGTTTTTGAAATAAATGAAAGGATTTCTAATTTAAGAATTTAATTTAAAATGAGTTTAATTAAGATGTTTTACTTAAAGACTTTGAATGTAATTAACATAAACCTTACATAACTAAGGTTTAATAATGATTATTCATGGTATAAGGGTTTATAAACGGGTAATACATTTAGAATAGCTAGAGGGACATAGAAACACACTAGCAACATAAGACACTTAGTTGCACACCGAGACCAAAACCCTAGATACGTATATTATAAATACTTATAGTATTTGAATCATTTTAAAACAACTTAGGTACTGAAGAAACACAGTCTACATGAAACGAGCGCGCAAAATTGTGTAAGTCAATACAGAGCAACACAGGTGAGTTCATTGCCCCTTTAAATATGTTTTGCGTAAATGCTTTTACTTCTTGTATGTTTTATATACTTAAATGTATCCTAGACTCCTGTCTAGGTAAACTATAAACAGATGTGCTTAATGAATTAATTAATTACTCTTTATGAGTAAGAAAATAATTCTGAATCAAACAATTATTCTATCGAAGATCTAATTCAAAGAATCCAAATTCAGTGTGTGATCAAGAAAACTAAAACTAAGGACCAAATCAAAGGAATCAAAATTCAGTGTGTGTTCAAGTAAACTAAGGATCAAATTCAAAGAATCTAAATCAGTGTTGCTGCCATGGAAGTCTAAGTATCAAAATCAAAGAAATCATATCCGTGTGAGAATCAAATAACTATTCAAATCATTAAGGATCAAATTAAGGTGGATGTCAGCTGTATGCAGATCGAGACCACATGATAACACAAAGAAAGTCCCGACATAAATAGTAGACTTTTATAGTCACGCTATATGGGCATAAATCAAACGATCAAATGAATTCTAACGAACAAAGGCGATCAAAATCAAAGGATATCCTAAAGTCCCGACATGTACAGTAGACCTGAAGGTCAAGCTGATATGGGCACATCATGAAAGTCTCGACACATACGGGTAGACTCATTTGGGTCAAGCCTGATATGGGCCACGTTTGAGATGATACAACTTGGATACCACCAACAACTAAGACTAATTGATTGAGTCAAATAAGACCCAATCATCATGTCTTAGTTGTATTTAAATGATTAATTATTCATATAATTAAGCATTTAATATCATATTTCTACAAATGTTATGGTTGATCATGAATACATGATGAACTCAAGAAATCAGGTGTATTTCAATTTGTGGAACTCAAAATCTAATTTGATGATGGTATGAAATGAAACGCTTAGTTATCATTAACAACAATATGTTAAGCGGTCCGGTATGTGGTGGGACGATGGCTGGGCGGGCGGTAAGTTCGACTATACATATGCCCTATATATAAGCATACTGGATTGGATAACATAAGTGGTTGTTGATGAGGTTAAGGATGTCATTTCGGGTGATCAGGGTAAACAGGTTTTCAAGTAATTCAAATGTTGTGAATCAAAGGTATGGGATGAAACGCTTAATTATCACCAGGAACAATATATCATGTGGTTTGGTATGTGGTGGGACGGTGGCTGGGCGGGCGGTAAGTTCAACCCAACATATGCCCTATATATAAGCATACTGAACTAGATGGTATAGGTGGTCAATGGTGAAGTTAAGGTTGTCATTCAAACGGTTAATTCAAATTCATTTTAAATAAAACTATATGAACTCACCAACCATGTGTTGACTTGATCTTTTTGCATGACTTCTCAGGTGACGAACAGGTCTAAGTAAGAAGTTATTGCTTTTGAACTAGGATGCCAGATAGAGGACCTAGTAATTTGGACCTGCATATTGTTGAACATCATTTTACATATTATTTTGTATATCTTATACATATACAAGATAGAAGAACTATGATGTTGATAGTAGATTTACATTGTTAAATTATGAACAAAACTGATGTAATTTAACTTTGTAATTCTATTTTCATTTAGCAGTTTCTCATTGTATATCATGTGCATTGTAAACAATCTGATCATCACGATTATCATTCCCGATATCGCGCCCCAGGGCCTTTCCGCCCGACGGGATCCGGCCCGCTGGCTCGGGGTGTGACAACATTGGTCAATGTTCACCTGTTACTTTGTATTGTATCTTCACTATGAATTTTTTTTGTTTCACCCTTTTATACACACACACACATATATATATAATATACATTTATTTTATCAATACTAAGTATATCATTAAATAAATTATTACTAAAAACTATATAATTTTTTATTTAATTTGTATAATAAATTGGTTTTCAACTTTTTTAACACAAAGGCACGGACACCCGGGATCACCCCGACAAACAAACTATCATTATGTCCTAAAAACTGTAATGGCCCACCCTTCCCAAGAATAAAATCACAACTAGGAAAACCCCTAGCTCAACTAGAAACACGTTTTTGCTACAAATAAGATTTTAATACATGATCATTTATTAGAAAAGCGGGGTTAACATTATATAAATTGGTCGTTAGTCACTGGTAGTTAACAAAGTTAAAAAGACTTAATATTACCTATTTTAATAAGTAAATATTTATAGCGACACATGTTAGGTTTTTAGTTCACTCCAAAATTAGTTTCATGTTTCTTTCTCTATTACTAGATATTTATATGATACTTTGTTTTTAATTTTAATTTTCCTCTCTTTCTTATATTAAATAGTAGTAATTATATTAAATTTTGTAAATAATATGTTTAAATTATAAGTTACATTTTTTATCTTTATAAAATATCTTTAACCAATATATGTTATGTTATTTACAATAATTAATTTTAAATTTTATTTATTTAATTTTATAAAACATAGTCTTTAACCTACTTTTTTGATATACTTTTGACTTACTTAAAAACATAAAAGTACATAAAAAATATTTCAGTATTCTTCTAATTTCATTTCCCTCTAATCTAAAAAAGCTACTCATCGTTTCCCTTCTTAATTTTTTTGAATCTCCCACACATCCTAGATTCTTAATTGATCATCTCTCCAATTATCCCCAATCGTCATTATGCAGCCACTAAGGGACTGATGTGTTACAAAACGACATCCTCTTTTGAAGACATCACATAATTCTTTGAACAACAGGTAAATTAGGGTTCTTCAATTTGCAGTTACAACTAAGGTGAGGTACATATCTCCTTTTTAATTATCGGGTGAAAAACATGTCGCAAAAAATGGTTTTACTACAGCAATTTTTACTACAAATCATTCAAAGTTTTCACATATTGGTTACAACATAAATAGTCCTTACATGTTGAATTTCAATTAAAGTCCCATGAGTTTATTCACAACCAGTAACTTTTCTAAGCCACGGTAATACTGGTAGATCTAAGTGGTTTAACTTTTGTTTTAATTTATTTGTTATGTCTTCATACTCTACCGAAAAATCGGCAAGATACATACTCTCTTAATAAATCCAAGGACCACGGATGATAGAGACAGAGTCAACACAAGCTTATTGGGCAGAAGCTGAAGCAAGACCTCCTCATCTGACACCCCACTATCCCAACTTCAATCGTCACAATTCTCTAAACACAACACGTCTTACTTGCTTCGACCCATCCATTGGTCAGCCCTATGTAACTACCGACCTCCATATTCTTTCAACTATATATTTGGGGAAGAACCTAATTCTCATGTGTAGAAGCCTTTGTCTACTAAGGAATATGAGATTGAAGCGAAGAAGTTGAAACCCCATTGCCCTCTGCAAACCTTCTAGATTCCCAACCAAAAGCCCTGCTTCCCTCTCTCTGGTTGCTCGACCAAAACCCTCATGGCCTCCTACAAGCCTAATGAGTAGTTTTTAAAGTCTGGTTGGACCACACCCTATTACTACCGAATCACCACCGAAAATTCGTCGCCTAAGTCGAGGCACTTGACTATATTCGCCTTGTGAAGGGAAAGTCTATGGTAGAAAGTTCTCTCACACAATTGGGTCGTGTTCTTGGTGAACTGATGAGGAATCTAAAGATTAGAAGAGTTTATCTTTAATTATTTAATTTTCTTTTCTTTTATTTCTAGCATGTACTAGACATCAAGTATATGTATATGTATATATATATATATATGCATACGTAATATGTATGCTCATGTCTACATTTTGTCTGTATGTAAATTTCAAAATTCAAGTATTATTAATGAAGTGATTATTTATTTCAAGTCTTTACATAATGTGCATTGTATGCATTGAATCAAAATAACTATTAACTAATATATGTAACAAACTAAATATGTGATAGAATGCCTTATTATCTGAACCTGGATTGAGTGAAGGCATTTATCTCTCAACAATTAGCCGATGTAATACCTGGCATTGCCACAGAAATTAGTGCTTCCCTATGTACTGGCAAGACTTATGGGGTAAGTCATGGGTCCCATCATGAGTGTCCTTACAAGTCATTTGTGTCTTGAAAACATACGGATTTTTGTGGAACTGAAGGAGCTACTAGCATGCTACAATGGATTGAGAAAATGGAGGGAACTTTGGACATCACTGGTTGTCCCGATAATCAAACAGTTTGGTTGCTACGGGTTCGTTTCACAAAAGAGCTCTTACATGTTGGAACTTCTAGTTAAGGGAAAGAGGAAGAGATGTCACTTTAGCTATATCATGGGAGGATGTGACAACTAGTACCTGACCGCCCAGCAAGTCCGTACGGTACGTGTACTTTCAACAGTGTCTATGTGTAATTACATGTGAATAAACAGTACTTGTATTAACAGAATTCTAAATACAAGAATCAGTTGTATGTATTTTCGTGTAAACTTAAATACTGTAAGTACAACATACATTCGAAACATTAGTTGTGTGTATTTAAGTGAAAACTTAAGTACAGTTAACACAACTAAACATGAGAAACAACAGTGTTCAAGTGAATGACAGAAACAAATCGGTTGCGATCTGATATCCATAGATGACAGGAATCAGATGGCCGACAATTCAAGGTGAAAACAATATGATATTAGGGTGTTTAGTTGAGTCCGACAGTGAGGAAACACAATTCAAACATAATTTGCAGTGTTGTTTCAGAATAACGAACTGACGATGTGTTTGCGTGGGTGACGATTCACACAAACATATGTGTGAGTTTAACGTTCTGAAATGATGACTGGAAAGTAGAAAACAAAAGTCAGAAAGCCAAGCCATCGACGTGTTCGTTCGAATGACGATTCGAACGAATACGCGCGATGGTGACGCGATCCGACAAAACGAAAACGAAACACTACCCGAACGAAATTAATTTAATAAAATAAAATATTTAACAGTTTTACAATTTTGAAACTCATCAAAATAATTAATTAACTTCTTTTTATTTAAAACATTTAAACTACGCGTAACGTTCCGGATACTCGACGAAAACGCGAACCGAGTAACCGAAACGAACCCGAATACCCCCGGGGTATATAAACATCAAATGAATGCATTTCATTCATTTCTCTCAACTTACTCTCTCTCTAAAAACCTCCGTTAACAAGCTTCCAAGCTCCATAACTCCAATTCTCAACGAAATTCGATGATTCTTTAACCCACGCGAAGCCCTAGATCTCCTCTACAAGGAAGTACAACCGATCTGAAACTTTGGCCACTGAAATTCGAGGTATTTGAGCTTGAAACATCGCTGAAAATAGGGTTTTGTACGTTTTTGTTCCACCGCACAGATAAACGGCTTAGGACCATGTTTCATGCGACATTAAGCTTCCATTTCAACATCTCAATTGTTCGGACAAGCTAGCAAGAGAACGTGTGATCCATGGAATGGTCTACAACGTCTCAGGTTCGGAGATGGTGTCGAAATGATGACAGGTTCGGGAGGTAACTGGTTAGGTCGAAGGTGCCGAACCTGTGCAACACTTGGCCGAACCATGAGACCATCAGCCGACCCTTCAGCTAGCCAGCGAACCTTAGTCACTCTCACGAACCCTAACACCCGAACCATCAACTGAGAGCGAACCTTCTTGGCCAACCTTTTTGTCGAACAGTGCATAAACAGCCGAACCCTTTTTGCCTTAGCTGCCGAACCTTGGGGTGCTATCGATGAACCTACCATGCAGCCGAACCCTCTTGACTCGCATGAACCTTCATGCCACTCACGAACCCATATGCTCTAGCCGAACCCACGATGGAGCGAACCTTCCCTATCACCAGTCGAACTATCTACCTAGCCGAACCTTTGTACGACTCTAATGGATTCGCGAACTATTCCCCGACGAGCCTGTGATGTCCACGAACCATTAGGGGACAGCGAACCTTATGCTCAAGGATAGACGAACCCATGCACAACAACACCACCGAACCTTTCTACAATTTCATTCAGCCGAAACTTGGTCACTTGGATCGAAGGGTTCGCTGCCTTGAGGATTAGTTCCTTGATATGTTGATCAAAAAAAATAGCCGGCCTAAACCCTTGAGTATTCGGCCCAACCTAAATTCATCTTGGCCCAATAGTAGCCCAACACTCCACCTATTCGGCCCATGCATAATCCACAAGCCCAATAGCACAATACAATTGGCCCAAACATGCTCTTTCGACCCATCGGATTTTCGGTCCAAAGCCCACTTACAAGCATAGCCCAATAAGAACCCTTAACCGGCCCACATACACACAAGGCCCATCAATCATCTTTTTGGCCCAAATTACATATACGCGGTTCACACGGAAATCCCTCGACCCAACTTTTTATTCATAGACACAAGACTCAACCGATTATTCGGCCCATGATACAAATGGGGATAATTCAAGAAATAAAAGTTATGATAACTTATTTAAATCTTTTTTAAAGAGTAAAAGATTAATAATAGTTCAAACTAGAAATCTAAGTATTGTAGTTATAAACTATAATAGTTATAAGTTTACACGTTTTGATGACATTGGGTTGAAATCAAACAATAACATATCAAAAGGTATAGTGAACTCAATTAAAACCAATTGAGTGTTATCCTAACCTATAATCATCAAACAAGGGCCGAATCATTACCGAGACTTACGAGTGTTAGCCAAGTTAGGGCTAACACATACACGTGAACAACTCACAATAATTGATACTTATAACTGAAAAACAATACGAAATCAATACAGGATCGTGAAAACAAGCATCAAGAACAATCAAGAGCGCGTGTCTTCATTCGTTTAAGCTAAGTCAACCCTACAACAGCAAGGTGAGTTCACATGCCCCTTTTACTTTAATCATACTGATTTTAAACTCTCGGGGCTGAGAAACATGCTTACTTTTACTTGTTTAAAAGTTTTGCTTAACATATTGCTTATGTTTTGATTTAGATAATATTAAATTGTTTATTATCGCCTATCATTGCATGCTTGTATGATCATGAGACAACAGGGAAACTCAGATGAATATGATAATATAATTTCATAGTTCATCGACACACTAGAATAACATAGTTGTAAGATTTTATCTCACAACACCTAGTTATTCTTACATGAGCAAACATTGATACATTTTATACACATACAAAAAATGAGAACAACTACAGTGGAACATGATGACACTACACAACACATGAATGATTAGAAGATAAAATATCTTCTAAATATCATTCCACATTATAATTGACTAAGTGTGATAAGTCAAGTAATTATAACACTTAGTTACACCCTAAAAACATACTATGAGATAGTATGATCGCATTTCTCAATCCACCACCTGAGCGGATTAAGGGTGGCAAGACTAGTTCTTACCACGGCTTAATGGAATCTTGGTGAACATAGGATCATTCAGAATGATAATCATGATAACGTATCTTCATGATAATAATATCATTCTCACATCGGTTAACAAAACGTAATAAGACAAGTTCTTATTCAACCTTGTTAACTACATTGAGAACACATGGCGGGATAGAGGTAAATCGGATGCATTGTAGTCTGATTACGTGAGGATTGCAATGGATTCCTTTTAGGCTCTATACGTTGCATTGAGAATACATTACAAATGGTTAACTAACACTTTTATTAATTAAAAGTGTATCAACAGTTAACTTACAAGATTTAGAACAATATAAGGAACAGATTGAATAAATCTAATATCCTTAATGCATATAAGAGTTATCAATACTTCGATTTGATGACAACGACTCTTTATTATAGTATTTCAATACATGATATTACAGGTGATAAACAATGAGATGATCAAGTGGGAATTGAGATGGAAATCAATAGTTGTATTGCAAGTAGTGTGGAGTTCTAGTAGTGATGTGGTGGGATGTTGACTAGGGCTTAGTTCCCTTACATATGCCCTATATATAAGCATCAATACTAGGATGAAATAACACTTGTAAATATAACTATTGAGAAGCTATTGGGTGAACAAGGGAAACAAATGAGATACAGGTAACATTATAAACATTGTGATTGTGCATGTGAATGAATCAAGGTTTTCAACTAACATACTTATGAACTCACCAACTTAGTGTTGACTTTGTTTAAATGCATGTTTTCTCAGGTGACGAACATGTGTAGATACATACATTCAAGGATTAAGCTAGTTGACTTTTAGAAGACCTAGCTTTATTTTGTGTTGCATGCTTTTGGTGACAAGAACAATGAATCATCTTTTGTATATCTTGTACATACACAAGATATAGTTATATTGATTCTTTTGATAGAGTTACTCGATTAAATTATGAACGATACATTGTAATTTAATCTTGTAATTCTATATCATGGATGTGTTAGCATTTCTCATTTATTTATCATGTGCTATGTAACAATCTGATCATTTGATTATCACTCACGATATCGCGCCCCAGGAACCTTCCGCCCGACGGGAAAACCTGATCCGTTCCCGCCGGCTCGGGGTGTGACAGATTGGTATCAGAGCCATGGTTATAGAGAAATATAGGTCATATTACTTAAACGGTTTGGCCTAGACTATAACCTAGGGACCCTCATATAGAAATCATGTGACATAGGATTCTATTAGCATGTGTCTTCTGCATCTGATCATCGCACTAACCGATTTTCTTTCGGTTATGATCAGAATGCCGCCAAGAAGACGAACGCCTGCTATACTGCCACCACCACAAGACTTGGCACCGCACTCATCTACACCTACACCGCCTGACTCTCCTATACAACCACCTCCTCATCCGCCACCCCCAGTTCATCAACTGGATCCTGCTACCATTGCACTGGCCACACTGTTGACCAGTCAGCTGAGGGATGTGATCCCGGAGATGATGAACCGAATCAACACAACAACAACAACAATGTTTCCAACTCATCTGGAGAAGGCAGTGGAAACAACCGCCATCACCAAGACTACTCCTACAAAAACTTTGTGGGATGTAAGCCACCGAGTTTTAGTGGCAGCGAAGGGGCCGTCGGATTGATCCAATGAATCGAGAAGATGGAGACAACACTGGAAATCAACAACTGTCTGGAACAGTATAGAGTAAAGTATGCTGCTGGTTCATTTCACAAACGGGCGTTAACTTGGTGGAACGCTCAGGTTAATACCAGAGGCAGGGATGAGGCCCTGTCAATGCCGTGGGATGACTTCAAGGCATTGCTGCGGGCAGAATTTCGCCCAAGGAATGAAACCAAAAAGGTTGAGACTGAATTACTCAACCTTGTTATGATTGGTGCTGGGCATCTGGCCTACACCACCAGATTTCACGAGCTGGCAGCTTTGGCGCCGGATATAGTGCCCACATTGGAAAAGAGAATCGAGTGATACATCGGATGATTGCCGGCCTGTATGCAAGGTTTTATCCTTGCTGCTCACCCCACTACCATGGAAATGGCTGTTACTCTGTCATCAACAATGACAGATGTGATGGTTACTCTGGGGCAATCAAGAATGAGGCTGACTCAGCCAAAGCTGGAACTTCAAGGAAGTCGGACAAGAGGCCGGCTAAGAAATAAAAGGTGGTTAGAAACTTTGCTGCCACCACTCAAGCCGCAATGCTCAACCAGCCACCACCACTACAGATCAGAAAGCCATACACTGGCACTGCACCTTTGTGCAACTCATGTCAGTATCATCACCTACCAAACATCATGTGCAGACACTGCACCAACTGTGGGAGATTTGGTCACACAGTAAACCACTGCAGGAGCCCGAGGGCTCAGAACAGAAACAACAATGCAGCCACTGCTGCTGCTGCTGCTGATAACAGGTCCTGCTATACGTGTGGCGAACCTAGCCATTTCTCGAAGGATTGTCCTAAGAGAGCTCAACCAAGGGCCCAAGCAGCGAGAGGAAGGGCATTTCAGATAGGAGCTGCTGATGCACAACAGGACCCGAATGTTATCATGGGTACATTTCTCTTATCTGACTTCTATGCATCCATATTATTTGACACTGGTGCGGATCAGAGTTTTATCTCATCCGACTTTGCATGCCATCTTAATTATGATAAGGAAGTGTTAGACTCCCCTTACACTATTGAGATAGCAAACAGCAAACAGATCACAGTAGACACAATATTTACGAATTGCCCACTGACACTTGGCGATCATACATTTTCCATCGACTTGATACCGATGGAGCTGGGCAGTTTCGACATCATCATTGGAATGGATTGGCTATCTCTTCATCGAGTTGAGTTCATCTGTTCCAATAAACTACTACGCATACCAGTGGAAAACAATGAGATTTTGGAGATTCATGGAGACCAAGCAAAACGTAGTGTTAAGATAATATCGTGCATGAAGGCTCGCAAGTACTTACGAAAGAAATGTGTTGCATTCCTAGCTCACGTGTTCGAGAAAGACAAGAAGGCAATCAAGATTCAAGATTTACCAGTTGTGAGAGACTATGTGGACGTGTTTCCGAATGATTTACCGGGACTGCCACCCGAGAGATCAGTGCAGTTCCGAATTGATTTGATTCCGGGAGCGACTCCTGTAACTAAGTCTCCTTATAGACTTGCTCCATCAGAAATGCAGGATTTATCCAATCAATTACAAGAGCTACTCGACAAAGGATTCATTCGACTGAGCTTTTCCCTATGGGGAGCTCTGGTTCTTTTTGTTAAAAAGAAGGATGGAACTTTCAGGATGTGTATTGATTACAGAGAACTCAACAAACTCACCATCAAGAATCGGTACCCGTTACAAAGGATTGATGATTTGTTTGATCAGTTACAGGGAGCATAGTATTTTTCAAAGATAGACCTGAGATCAAGCTATCATCAGCTCCGGATTCAAGAAGAGGACATACCAAAGACGGCCTTTCGTACCCGATATGGTCACTACGAGTTCATGGTGATGCCATTCGGATTGACAAACGCACCGGCTGTGTTCATGGATTTAATGAACCGGGTGTGTAAGCCGTATTTAGATCAGTTTGTTATCGTTTTCATCGATGATATACTGATTTATTCAAAGAACGAGAAGGAACATGAACAACACCTTAAGACAGTCTTGGAACTTTTGAAGGAGGAACGACTCTATGCCAAATTCTCCAAGTGTGAATTTTGGTTGAGAGAAGTTCAGTTCTTGGGTCATGTGATTAACAGCGATGGTATTCACGTCGATCCTGCCAAGATTGAAGCAATCAAGAATTGGGATGTGCCTACAACACCGACTGGGATTCGATCATTCTTGGGACTGGCAGGTTATTACAGGAGATCCATCTCGAATTTCTCTAAGATAGCTTTGCCTCTCACCAAACTCACTCAGAAGTCTGAACCTTTTGTGTGGACTCAGAAACAAGAAGAGGCATTCGAGACATTGAAGCAAAGATTATGCAATGCTCCAATCTTAACACTCCCGGAAGGCAATGATGACTTTGTAGTTTACTGTGATGCTTCCTATCAGGGACTCGGATGTGTTTTGATGCAACGAGACAAAGTCATTGCTTATGCCTCTCGACAGCTGAAAATACATTAGAAGAATTACACGACACATGACTTAGAATTGGGAGCTGTAGTCTTTGCTCTAAAGATTTGGAGACACTACCTTTATGGTACCAAATGCACTATCTTCACAGATCACAAGAGTTTACAACACATATTTGCTCAGAAGGAGCTTAACATGAGACAGAGACGTTGGGTGGAACTTCTGAACGATTACAAATGTGTGATCAAATACCATCCGGGCAAACCAAATGTTGTTGCAGATGCTTTGAGCCGGAAGGAAAGAGTCAAACCATTACACGTTCGCGCAATGGGAATGACTGTGCAAACAAGTCTGAGAGATCACATTCTACAAGCGCAACAAGAGTCAGTGGCAAGAGACAATCTGAAACGCGAGCTCGATTGAGCCGAGAAACACTTCAAGACAAAAAAAGACGGAGTTATCTATTATCTAGATCGTTTTTGGATTCCTGCAGTAGATAAACTTCAAACACTCATACTTGACGAGGCACACAAGACACGTTATTGAGTTCATCCTGGTGCCGATAAGATATACCAAGATCTTAGGTCATTTTATTGGTGGCCGTGTATGAAGAAAGACATTGCCACTTATGTTGGCAAATGTATTACATGTGCCAAGGTCAAAGCAGAACACCAGAAACCTTCGGGTTTGCTGGAACAACCGGAGATACCACAATGGAAGTGGGAACAAATAGCTATGGATTTCATTACCAAGCTACCCAGCACTTCCAGCGGACACGATTCGATTTGGGTCATCATTGATAGATTGACCAAGTCCGTACATTTCTTGCCAATCAGAGAGACATACAAGATGGATAAACTAGCGAGACTATACATTAATGAAATAGTAGTAAGGCACGGGGTGCCATTGTCTATTATTTCAGACCGGGACAGTCGATTTACTTCGCGGTTCTGGCAATCATTGCAACAATCCTTAGGGACAAGTGTTAACTTGAGCACTGCTTATCATCCACAAACGGATGGACAAAGCGAGCGCACCATTCAAACCCTAGAGGATATGTTGAGAACATGCATCCTAGACTTCGGTGGAAGTTGGGACACACACCTACCTCTCATTGAGTTCTCCTACAACAACAGCTACCACAGCAACATTGGATGTGCTCCTTTTGAAGCACTCTATGGTAGAAAATGTCGGTCTCCAATTTGTTGGACCGAAGTGAATCACTGGGCCTGAACTTATTCAGGCGACTACTGATAAGATAGCCCAGATACAACAAAGGTTACAAGCAACACATAGCCGCCAAAAGAGTTACGCAGACAAACGGCGCAAGCCTTTGGAATTCGATGTGGGTGACCAAGTTATGTTGAAAGTGTCCCCATGGAAAGGCGTAGTTCGTTTTGGGGCTAAGGGCAAGTTAGCTCCTAGGTATGTCGGACCGTTTGAGATTACTCAACGTATAGGTCCTGTGGCATAGAGACTCAAACTCCCTGACGAACTCAGTGGAGTACGCGATGTGTTTCATGTATCAAATCTCAAGAGGTGCTTAGCAGACGAATCATTGATCATACCGTTGGAAGAGATACAAATTGACGAGAAGCTACACTTCATTGAAGAACCTGTAGAGATTATGGAACGTGAAGTTAAGAAACTGAAACGAAGTCGTATCCCTATTGTAAAGGTTCGATGGAACTCCAAGCGTGGACAAGAATTTACCTGTGAGCGCGACGACAACATGAAAGCAAAGTATCCCCACCTGTTCGAGAAGTGAAGCCCGACCTTTATGCTTAAATTTTGGGACGAAATTTCTTTAACAAGGGGAGAATGTGACAACTACTACCTGACCGCCCGGCAAGTCCGTATGGTACGTGTACTTTCAACAGTGTCTATGTGTAATTACATGTGAATAAACAGTACTTGTATTAACAGAATTCTAAATACAAGAATCAGTTGTATGTATTTTCACGTAAACTTAAATACTGTATGTACAACATACATTCGAAACATTAGTTGTGTGTATTTAAGTGAAAACTTAAGTACAGTTAACACAACTAAACATGAGAAACAACAGTGTTCAAGTGAATGACAGAAAAAAATCGGTTGCGATCTGATATCCATAGATGACAGGAATCAGATGGCCGACAATTCAAGGTGAAAACAATATGATATCAGGGTGTTTAGTTGAGTCCGACATTGAGGAAACACAATTCAAAAATAACTTACAGTGTTGTTTCAGAATAATGAACTGACAGTGTGTTTGCGTGGGTGACGATTCACACAAACATATCTGTGAGTTTAACGTTCTGAAATGATGACTGGAAAGTAGAAAACAAAAGTCAGAAAGCCAAGCCATCGACGTGTTCGTTCGAATGACGATTCGAACGAATACGCGCGATGGTGACGCGATCCGACAAAACGAAAACGAAACACAACCCGAACGAAAAAATTTAATAAAATAAAATATTTAACATTTTTACAATTTTGAAACTCATCAAAATAATTAATTAACTTCTTTTTATTTAAAACATTTAAACTACGCGTAGCATTCCGGATACGCGACGAAATCGCGAACCAAGTAACCGAAACGAACCCGAATACCCCCGGGGTATATAAACATCAAATGAATGCATTTCATTAATTTCTCTCAACTTACTCTCTCTCTCTAAAACCCTTAAACCGTCATTTTCTATCCCTCTAAAAGAAAAACCTCCAATTACAAGCTTCCAAGCTCCATAACTCCTTCAATTCTCAACGAAATTCGATGATTCTTTAACCCACGCAAAGCCCTTGATCTCCTCTACAAGGAAGTACAACCGATCTGAAACTTCGGCCACTGAAATTCGAGGTATTTGAGCTTGAAAGATCGCTGAAAATTGGGTTTTGTACGTTTTTGTTCCACCCGCACACATAAACGGCTTAGGACCATGTTTCATGCGACATTAAGCTTCCATTTCAACATCTCAATGGTTCGGACAAGCTAGCAGGAGAACAAGTGATCCTTGGAATGGTCTACAACCTCTCAGGTTTGGAGATGGTGTCGAAATGATGACAGGTTCGCGAGGTAACTGGTTAGGTCGAAGGTGCCGAACCTGTGCAACACTTGGCCGAACCATGAGACCATCAGCCGAACCTTCAGCTAGCCAGAGAACCTTAGTCATTCTCACGAATCCTAACACCCGAACCACCAACTAGGAGCGAACCTCTTGGCCAAGCTTTTTGTCGAACCATGCATAAACAGCCGAACCCTTTTTGCCTTAGCTGCCGAACCTTGGGGTGCTATCGACAAACCTACCATGCAGCCGAACCCTCTTGACTCGCACGAACCTTCATGCCACTCACGAACCCATCTGCTCTAGCCGAACCCATGATGGAACGAACCATCCCTATCACCAGTCGAACTATCTACCTAGCCGAACCTTTGTACGACTCTAATGGATTCGCGAACTATTCCCCGACGAGCGTGTGATGTCCACGAACCATTAGGGGACAGCGAACCGTATTCTCAGGGATAGACGAACCCATGCACAACAACACCACCGAACCTTTCTACAATTTCATTCAGCCGAACCTTGGTCACCTGGATCGAAGGGTTCGCTGCCTTGAGGATTAGTTCCTCGATATGTTGATCAAAACAAACAGCCGGCCCAAACCCTTGTGTATTCGGCCCAACCTAAATTCATCTTGGCCCAATAGTAGTCCAACACTCCACCTATTCGGCCCATGCATAATCCACAAGCCCAATAGCACAATACATTTGGCCCAAACATGCTCTTTCGACCCATGGGATTGTCGATCCAAAGCCCACTTACAAGCATAGCCTAATAAGAACCCTTAACCGGCCCGCATACACACGAGGCCCATCAATCATCTTTTTGGCCCAAATTACATATACGCGATTCACACGGAAATCCCTCAACCCAACTTTTTATTCATAGACACAAGACTCAACCGATTATTCGGCCCATGTTACAAATGGAGATAGTTCAAGAAATAAAAGTTATGATAACTTATTTAAATATTTTTTAAAGAGTAAAAGATTAATAATAATTCAAACTAGAAATATAAGTATTGTAGTTATAAACTATAATAGTTATAAGTTTACACGTTTTGATGACATTGGGTTGAAATCAAACAATAACATATCAAAAGGTATAGTGAACTCAATTAAAACCAATTGAGTGTTATCCTAACCTATAATCATCAAACAAGGGCCGAATCATTACCGGGACTTACGAGTGTTAGCCAAGTTAGGGCTAACACATACACGTGCACAACTCACAATAATTGATACTTATAAGTGAAAAACAACATGAAATCAATACAGGATCGTGAAAACAAGCATCAAGAACAATCAAGAGCGTGTGTCTTCATTCGTTTAAGCTAAGTCAACCTTGCAACAGCAAGGTGAGTTCACATGCCCCTTTTACTTTAATCTTACTGATTTTAAACTCTCGGGGCTGAGAAACATGCTTACTTTTACTTGTTTAAAAGTTTTGCTTAACATATTGCTTATGCTTTGATTTAGATAATATTAAATTGTTTATTATCGCCTATCATTGCATGCTTGTATGATCATGAGACAACAGGGAAACTCAGATGAATACGATAATATAATTTCATAGTTCATCAACACACTAGAATAACATAGTTGTAAGATTTTATCTCACAACACCTAGTTATTCTTACGTGAGCGAACATTGATACATTTCATACATAGACAAACAATGAGAACAATTACAGTGGAACATGATGCCACTACACAACACATGAATGATTAGAAGATAAAATATCTTCTAAATATCATTCCACATTATAATTGACTAAGTGTGATAAGTCAAGTATATATAAAACTTAGTTACACCCTAAAAACATACTATGAGATAGTATGATCGCATTTATCAATCCACCACCTGAGCGGATTAAGGGTGGCAAGACTAGTTCTTACCACGGCTTAATGGCAACATTGTGAACATATGGATCATTCAGAATGATAATCATGATAACGTATCTTCATGATAATAATATCATTCTCACATCGGTTAACATAACGTAATAAGACAAGTTCTTATTCAACCTTGAGAACACATGGCGGGATAGAGGTAAATCGGATGCATTGTAGTCTGATTACGTGAGGATTGCAATGGATTCCTTTTAGGCTCTATACGTTGCATTGAGAATACATTACAAATGGTTAACTAACACTTTTATTAATTAAAAGTGTATCAACAGTTAACTTACAAGATTTAGAACAATATAAGGAACAGATTGAATAAATCTAATATCCTTAATACATATTAGAGTTATCAATACTTCGGTTTGATGACAACGACTCTTTATTATAGTATTAAAATACATGATATTACAGGTGATAAACAATGAGATAATCAAGTTTAAATTGAGATGGAAATCAATAGTTGTGTTACAAGTAGTGTGGAGTTATAGTAGTGATGTGGTGGGATGTTGGCTAGGGCTTAGTTCCCTAACATATGCCCTGTATATAAGCATCACTACTGTCACACCCCGAGCCGGCGGGGTTGGATCGAAGTCCCCGTCGGGCGGAAGGTTCTCAGAGTGTGATATCATGAATGATAATCGTGATCGTGATGATCAGATTGTTTACATAGCATCAATGTTAAGAATAATTAAGCACGATAAATCATTAACTAGGATTATAAAGTTAAATTACAAATATCAAGGTTTGATAATTTAACTAAGTAAATCTATTCAAAAGAATCAAATATATCTATCTTGTATTTGTACAATATATCAAAAAGAGATTCGTATTGATATCAAAAGATATGCTTCTTCAAAAGTCAACTAGGATCTATGTCTGGTCATCCTAGTATGCAATCCTGAATCTTAGCTTAATCCTGTGCGTCACCTGAGAACGCATGAAATAAAACAAAGTCAACACAATGGTTGGTGAGTTCATGTAGTTTTTGTGTAAAAATAGTTTGTAAAATCCTTTGAATGACAGCCTTAACCTCACCATTAACCACCTATACCATCTGTTTCAGTATGCTTATATATAGAGCATACTGATCCACATGATCCACATGATATGTAGGGGACAAGTCCCAGCCACCGTCCCACCACATACTGATCCACATGATATATTGTTCCTGATGAAAATTAAGCGTCTCATCCTACTTGTTTGTTTTCCCAAAATGTTTGATTCCAAGTGTTTGATTCTTTGGATTAGATTACCCTGTAATTGTTTACCTTGATTCCCTGAATGACAACCTTAACCTCACTAACAACCACCTATGCTATTCAACCAAGTATGCTTATATATAGGGCATATGTAGGGGACAAGCCCCAGCCACCATCCCACCACATACCGGGCTGCTTAACATATTGTTGTTAATGATAATTAAGCATTTCATCCCACTATTTGATCTCATGACATATGATTCTTAACGTTTGTTTCCCTGTCAATGTTTACTTTGTTTCCCTACCAATGTTTACTTTGTTTCCCCCAAAATGAAAACCTTAACCTTACTAACAACCATCTATGCTATCCAACCAAGTATGCTTATATATAGGGCATATATAGGGGACAAGCCCCAGCCACCATCCCACCACATATCGGGCTGCTTAACATACTGTTATTAATGATAATTAAGCGTTTCACTCCACACTATTGATTCCACAACGTATAAGTATCAAGTTTAATAGGCACCATTATGGACAGCTGAAGACCCTAAGGAGTTCAGCATCCATCCATAATGATCCTATTTATGACTCGTGACATGTTTTGATAGAGAAACCTTCAAGTTAACACAAAGTCAACTAGAAGAACTAAATCCATAATGATCCTATTTATGACTCATGCCAATCAGTCTGTCTTACATGACTCTGAAAAAGAAGAACACTGATGACTAGTAGGGGTTGACACACAGGTCAACACGCGGCGGTCAATGGTCTGTCTTACAATGTCCAAAAGTTTATGCATACAAGTCTAAAGCATTCACATTGTTTCACTGATGACTAGTAGGGGTTGACACACAGGTCAACACGCGGCGGTCAATCAGTGTTTTGTTTAAGCATCTCATGTTTCAAGCATCCAAGTATTCAAGCATCCAAATGTATCAAGCATTCCAAGTGTTCATGTATCCCAAGTATTTCATGCATTCAAGCATTCAAGTATCCCAAATGTATCATGCATTCACGTGTTTCAAGTATTCTAAATATAACAAGTATTCATGTGTTTTCAAGTATCTCAAGTGTAACAGGTATTCACATGTTCTCAAGTATTTCAAGTGTATTAAGCATCCAAGTATTTCAAGCATCTCACGTTTATAAGTATTTCTAAGCATATATGTTTCATGTTAAGTTTAAGCAATCGTTATAAGTGTAAAGTAATTTAATACTTTACTAAAGGTGTAGAACATTAACTTTCCGAAATAATTGTATAAAGCCTTAGTGGTTAATTTAAGTATTTTCAAAGCCTCAAGATTTTGTATATAGTTAAACATAGAATTTATAAGTTAAACCTCAATTGTATAGTTTAAGCACATAGTTTATAACATAAGTATTTATCTCCAAGTTTAAGTATCAAGTTTATATCATAAGGGTTTAGCATAATGTCTAGGCTTCAAATCTATGTTGTAAGCCTCAAGTATTTAGTTTAAACTTCTCATTTAAAGTATATGTATCAAGTCTATAGCTTCTCAAGTATACTAGTTTCCAGTTTGATCACAAAGTGTTTGTATAATGTAAATAAGTATAAAGTAAATAGCATTTGCTATTTACACTATAGCCTTAGTCTTTGTTTTCCCACCCAAGCATTTCAATATCATGCATTCAAGTCTCTTAAGCATCCCTCATATGATTTATCGCTACAAGTTTAAAGTATAAGTTTCAAGTCCATTGTTTCTCAAAGTATAAAAGGTTCCAAGCATAAGCTTCAACATAAGTATCATGTTTGCGTTTAAAGCATTAAATAACATTTCCAGGGTTTATGAAAATGTGTAACATGCTTCTCAGTCCCGAAGTAAAACAAAAGGTTTGAAAAGGGACAAATGAACTCACCTGGTGTTGGAAGTGGTTGACTTAGCTTAAACAAGAATGCACGCGCTCTTTGTAGTGCTTGTTGTTTTGTTCACAATCCTGTATTGATTTCATGTTGTTTGTAACCTGTAAGAACTTGTTGTATTTGTGTGTATGCATGTGTTAGCCATAATCTTTAGCTAACACTCGTAAGTCTTGGTCAGAATTCGGCCTTCATTTGTTGACTATAGGTTTATGTTCAATTTAACTCAATGTCATGTCATTTTAGGCTTCCAGTATGCAGCCCAAAGTCCTTGTTTCAAGTTGATGACCCTTAGCCTCTTGTAGGCTAGTATGTGTTCTTATCGTTTCACTAGTCTTGACAATTTAAACTCTTTGTTCCCATAGTTTAAATAAAGTGCTTTGGCTTTTAGGTACATGGGCCGAATAGTAGGGTCATTGGGCCTTATAAGTTATGAGGGCCAGATCAAATTAAATGGGCCAAGTGTGAGTCAAGTCTTGGGCCACCTTCATCCCCAATGGCCAAACTCGTGAATGTTGGGCCATTACAACACGTGGGCCGATTAACACACACATATGGGCCGAATTTAGGCTGTTGGGCCGAAGATCATGGGCTAATGGGCCTGTTCTGTTGATGCTGGGCACATCTAAGAACAACCTGCATTGTCGTTCCATAATCAACTGAATTGCATGGTTCCAAGCAGCGAACCTATGGTTAAATTTCCATTACAGGTTCGGCAATTGTCACATGGTTCGGCTAGGAGTGTAAAGTTCGCCTCTGGGTTCGCCAACACCCATGGTTCGATTAGGGTTCGTCGCATGTTGAAGGTCCGGTTCCAGCCTGTGAAGAGAAAGGTTCGGCCATGGTTCGCAGGGGTGAGGTTCGTTCCTCTCATGGTTCGACGCTGATGGTTCACGAACCTATGGGTTCGTTGGTCATGACAAGGGTTCGGTGAAGTGATCTGCCACACTAGGGTTCGGAAACCATCATTGGAAGGTTCGCTTGGGTGAGAGCTTCACGAACCCTGCAACTTGTCATCATCCTCGTGCTTCCTGCTGTGGCTAGACCATTTCCATTGATGTTATTACACGACAATAGGTTCCAAGATGGTGTGATGTTCGAGAGAAGGTGACTTAAGACCGGTTTTAGAGGTGGTGTTCGAATAAACAAGGAAAACCATGAAAACCCTATTTTTCAATTTGTTCTTTGGTTCGTACCTCGAAATCAGCTGGACAAACGTTCTGATTTTTTGTACTTTCGCTTAGAGGGAGTCGAGAGCTTAGCGTGGACACCAAGAACGCTCAAATCCGTTGAGAAACGATCGAGTTATGAAGGATTGAAGCTTGGATATGGTGGTGAGATGTGGATTCCGAAAATTGAAGATAGAGAGAGAAGGGTGATGGTGAAAATGAAAGAAGTAGGCTAACTTAGCCTTTAAATACCCCGTGGGTATTCGGGTTCGTTTCGATTGCTCGGTTTTCGTCTCCGTTGCGTTTCCGGATCGTAATGCGCAAAATATCATAATTTAAATAAAAGAGTTTTAATTTAAATTATTTTAAAGGTTGTAATTTCCTAATAAATACTAATTATTAAGTTTTCTTGAATTATTTGTCGTAATTCATTATTTTTACGCGTTTAGTTAGTTCTTTCGTGTATTGTGCTCTACGCGCCTTAATTTAAAATAGTTTCGTCTAAATTAATTTATGATGAGTTTCAAAATTGTAAAACAGGAAATATTATATTTCCTTAAATTTATTATCGTTTGACTCGTTTTCACTTTCTTTTCGTCAGAAAACGTCACTTACGCACGTCTTCGTACAGAGCGCTAACTGTACGAACACGATCGTACATTTCATTTTCTGATTTTTGTTTTCTACTTTTCAGTCATCATTTCAGATTGTTAAACCCTCAGATTTATTCGTACAGATCGTCACCTACACGGATAGTTCGTCGGTTTAGCATTCTATAACAACAACTGTTAAAGTTTGGTTCTGGTTATCCTCACATACGTTTGAACCTAATAACACAAAATCAAGCATGTTTGCATCTATTCATGATTGTCTGATGTGTTTCTGACTGTTTAAGCCATGAGGTTTAAATCAGGATTTCAGAAACATCGTGTAATAGTTTATGTTTTGCATCAAATGTTAATAGCTTCTAAGTATTTCTCCTCAATTGTATCTGAGTTACTGTACAAGTTACTGTACAGTTTACTGTTCCGGTAACGATTCCGGCACAGATGTTACAGTCTCCCCTTGTTAAAGAAATTTCATCCCGAAATTTAAAAGTTATTATCGGTACAACTTTCTTTATAACAAGTGGGAAATCTTTGTTTGATGTGATGTCCCTACGCTCCCAAATGGAATCTGGGTCGTGTTTGGGATTCTTACGTATGACCTCAAAGTCTTGCTAATCTTATTGCTCATAGTTGCCTTACTGTTACGGCTTGCTAAGTCTCTGTATGATTCTAACACTTTACTGTTCAAAACTAACTGATGCAGTGAGCATCAATTGTGACACAACCTTAGTGTTAGTGGTGGTTTCCTGTGTATGTTCTATGCATTACTAAAGATTCTTTCATTGTTTCTACACAATAGAAGAGTTCCTAAGTCCTCATGAAATATGTATGTGGTTATACTAAATAAGAATAAGATAAATTCCTTATTCATACTAGTATCAAAATGAAATGAAGCCTTATGAGTTAAAGGGGGTTCACATACCAGTACCCGTTTCTGGGTCTTGGCGTGCAACAGGAGCTCTTATCATGAAAACTCTTCCCCTCGGTACTTGATCTCCCAGTTGTGCCCTCTTTGGGCAGTTCCTGGAGAAATGACCTAGTTCTCCACAGTTGTAGCATTCACGATTGTTGTTGTTGTAGTTGCCAAGGTTTTGTGATGGTGGTTTTGCAATAGTCGCATTGTTCACAGCCGGTGCCGGTGAAGTTCGACAGTGTTGAGCCAGATGGCCTTTTCGGCCACAGTTGGTACACTGCCTACACGGCATATTGACAGCATGATGAAACTGACATTGTGCACATTGAGGATGTACACCAGTGTAAGGTTTGCGTGCAGCGTTAGTAGATACTGCAGCAACTTGATTGAGTGGTGTGGGCATCGCGCATTGTTGGATGGCCTTTTGTTTCTTCTTTGGTTGTTTCTCCTTAGTCTTGTCTGAATCATCTTTCAATTCTCCGGACTTCACCATCACATCAGTAAGTTTAGCTGACAAGGAGATAGCAGATTCTAAAGTTGCAGGGTTTGCAGCAAGTACAACGCCCTGAATGCAGGATGGTAATCCTCCTACGTATCGGTCAATTCGCTTTTCCAGTGTTGGCACCATCTCAGGCACCAAGGCTACCAATTCATGATAGCGAGTAGTGTATGCCATGTGATCAGCTCCTTTCATCACATGATTTGAGAGTTCAACTTCCAAGTTCTGTAGTTCGTGCTTAGGACATAATTCATTCCTCAGGAGGGTTTTGAATTCTGCCCAAGGCATGGCTAATGCTTCATCCTTTCCTCGAGCGTTTATCTGTGACTTCCACCAAGTTAGGGCACGCTCACTAAAAGATCCTGCAACATAGTGAACCTTATGTCTTTCCGGACAACTACTTAGGTCCAATGTATTTTCCATCTTCTCTAGCCATTGGATCAGTCCAACGGCTCCTTCAACACCGCTAAAGCTTGGTGGTTTGCATCCTACGAATGATTTGTATGAACAATCTGATTTAGCGCCGGTGTTTCCACTGGTTTCCCCCGTAGTACGCCCGGAGTTGTTACCGTGGTCTCGAATCCTGTTGATCATCTCCGGAATAATATCCTTCATCTGGTTAGTCAACTGGCTACTCAGTAATGTTGCCATGGCAACAGTAGCAGGATCCAAAGCTATAGCTGCAGTCGGGTTCGGAGGAGGGTCCAGTGGAGGAGGAGGCGGCGGTGGTGAATCTGGTGGTGATGGTGTTGAAGAGTGAGGTGCAGAAGTCTGTGGTGTAGGTACCGGGGTCGGTTGTTTTCTAGGCGGCATTCTGATCATAACCAAAAGATATTGGTTAGTGCAGCGATCGAATGCAGAAGACACAATGCAAACTTAAGTCTTATGTTCTCTACATGAGGGTCCCTAAGTTATAGTCTAGGTCAAACCATTTAAGTATGTGACCTATTATTCTCTATAACCTTGAGCTCTGATACCAATATGTCACACCCTGAGCCGGCGGGGTTGGATCGAAGTCCCCGTCGGGCGGAAGGTTCTCCGAGTGCGATATCGTGAATGATAATCGTGATGATCAGATTGTTTACATAGCATCAATGTTAAGAATAATTAAGCACAATAAAACATTAACTAGGATTACAAAGTTAAGTTACAAATATCAAGGTTTGATAATTTAACTAAGTAAATCTATCCAAAAGAATCAAATATATCTATCTTGTATTTGTACAAGATATCAAAAAGAGATTCGTATTGATCTCAAAAGATGTGCTTCTTCAAAAGTCAACTAGGATCTATGTCTGGTCATCCTAGTATGCAATCCTGAATCTTAGCTTAATCATGTGTATCACCTGAGAAAGCATGATATAAAACAAAGTCAACACAATGGTTGGTGAGTTCATGTAGTTTTTGTGTAAAAATAGTTTATAAAATCCTTTGAATGAAAACCTTAACCTCACCATTAACCACCTATACCATCTGTTTCAGTATGCTTATATATAGGGCATATGTAGGGGACAAGCCCCAGCCACCGTCCCACCACATACCGATCCACATGATATATTGTTCCTGCTGATAATTAAGCGTCTCATCCTACTTGTTTGTTTTCCCAAAATGTTTGATTCCAAATGTTTGATTCTTTGGATTAGATTACCCTGTAATTGTTTACCTTGATTCCCTGAATGACAACCTTAACCTCACTAACAACCACCTATGCTATTCAACCAATTATGCTTATATATAGGGCATATGTAGGGGACAAGCCCCAGCCACCGTCCCACCACATACCGGACTGCTTAACATATTGTTGTTAATGATAATTAAGCATTTCATCCCACTATTCTGATCTCATGACATATGATTCTTAACGTTTGTTTCCCTGTCAATGTTTACTTTGTTTCCCTACCAATGTTTACTTTGTTTCCCTACCAATGTTTACTTTGTTTCCCCCAAAGTGACAACCTTAAACTCACTAACAACCACCTATGCTATCCAACCAAGTATGCTTATATATAGGGCATATATAGGGGACAAGCCCCAGCCACCGTCCCACCACATACCGGGCTGCTTAACATATTGTTAATAATTATAATTAAGCGTTTCACTCCACCCTATTGATTCCACAACGAATAAGTATCAAGTTTAATAGGCACCATTATGGACAGCTGAATACCCTAAGGAGTTCAGCATCCATCCATAATGATCCTATTTATGACTCGTGACATGTTTTAATAGAGAGACCTTCATGTTAACACAAAGTCAACTAGAAGAACTCAATCAGTCTAGTCACTTGTCATCACCATGGATGAATCAAGAAGAACACTGAATGACTAGTAGGGGTTGACACACAGGTCAACACGCGGCAGCCAATCAGTCTGTCTTACATGACTCTGATAACGAAGAACACTGATGACTAGTAGGGGTTGACACACAGGTCAACACGCGGCGGTCAACAGTCTGTCTTACAATGTCCAAAAGTTTATGCATACAAGTCTAAAGCATTCACATTGTTTCACTGATGACTAGTAGGGGTTGACACACAGGTCAACACGCGGCGGTCAATCAGTCTTTTGTTTAAGCATCTCATGTTTCAAGCATCCAAGTGTTCAAGCATCCAAATGTATCAAGCATTCCAAGTGTTCGTGTATCCCAAGTATGTCATGCATTCAAGCATTCAAGTATCCCAAATGTATCATGCATTCACGTGTTTCAAGTATTCTAAATATAACAAGTATTCATGTGTTTTCAAGTATCTCAAGTGTAACAAGTATTCACATGTTCTCAAGTATTTCAAGTGTATTAAGCATCCAAGTATTTTAAGCATCTCACGTTTATAAGTATTTCTAAGCATATATGTTTCAAGTTAAGTTTAAGCAATCGTTATAAGTGTAAAGTAATTTAATACTTTACTAAAGGTGTAGAACATTAACTTTCCGAAATAATTGTATAGAGCCTTAGTGGTTAATTTAAGTATTTTCAAAGCCTCAAGATTTTGTATATGGTCAAACATAGAATTTATAAGTTAAACCTCAATTGTATAGTTTAAGCACATAGTTTATGACATAAGTATTTATCTCCAAGTTTAAGTATCAAGTTTATATCATAAGGGTTTAGCATAATGTCTAGGCTTCAAATCTATGTTGTAAGCCTCAAGTATTTAGTTTAAACTTCTCATTTAAAGTATAAGTATCAAGTCTATAGCTTCTCAAGTATACTAGTTTCCAGTTTGATCACAAAGTGTTTGTATAATGTAAATAAGTATAAAGTAAATAGCATTTGCTATTTACACTATAGCCTTAGTCTTTGTTTTCCCACCCAAGCATTTCAATATCATGCATTCAAGTCTCTTAAGCATCCCTCATATGATTTCTCGCTACAAGTTTAAAGTATAAGTTTCAAGTCCATTGTTTCTCAAAGTATAAAAGGTTCCAAGCATAAGCTTCAACATAAGTATCATGTTTGCGTTTAAAACATTAAATAACATTTCCAGGGTTTATGAAAATGTGTAACATGCTTCTCAGTCCCAAAGTAAAACAAAAGGTTTGAAAAGGGACAAATGAACTCACCTGGTGTTGGAAGTGGTTGACTTAGCTTAAACTAGAATGCACGCGCTCTTTGTAGTGCTTGTTGTTTTGTTCACAATCCTGTATTGATTTCATGTTGTTTGTAACCTGTAAGAACTTGTTGTATTTGTGTGTATGCATGTGTTAGCCATAATCTTTAGCTAACACTCGTAAGTCTTGGTCACAATTCGGCCTTCATATGTTGACTATAGGTTTATGTTCAATTTAACTCAATGTCATGTCATTTTAGGCTTCCAGTATGCAGCCCAAAGTCCTTGTTTCAAGTTGATGACCCTTAGCCTCTTGTAGGCTAGTATGTGTTCTTATCGTTTCACTAGTCTTGACAATTTAAAACTCTTTGTTCCCATAGTTTAAATAAAGTGCTTTGGCTTTTATGGAATTTAACTAAAACCATACCACCTTTGTAATAATATGACACAATAAGTTTATCTAAGTTCTTTAATGGCTTTCCAAAGTGGTTGTTTATCTCATATTTATTTGGGCCAAATTTAGTGATCTTGGGCCTAATTGTTGGGTTTTAGGCCCACTAAGGTCTTAGACCTAAAGTTAGGTACATGGGCCGAATAGTAGGGTCATTGGGCCTTATAAGTTATGAGGGCCAGATCAAATTAAATGGGCCAAGTGTGAGTCAAGTCTTGGGCCACCTTCATCCCCAATGGCCAAACTCGTGAATGTTGGGCCATTACAACACGTGGGCCGATTAACACACACATATGGGCCGAGTATAGGCTGTTGGGCCGAAGATCATGGGCTAATGGGCCTGTTCTGTTAATGCTGGGCCCATCTAAGAACAACCTGCATTGTCGTTCCATAATCTACCGAATTGCATGGTTCCAAGCAGTGAACCTATAATTAAATTTCCATTACAGGTTCGGCAATGGCTAGAGGGTTCGGCAATTGTCACATGGTTCGGCTAAGAGTGTAGAGTTCGCCTCTGGGTTCGCCAACACCCATGGTTCGATTAGGGTTCGTCGCATGTTGAAGGTCCGGTTCCAGCCTGTGAAGAGAAAGGTTCGGCCATGGTTCGCAGGGATGAGGTTCGTTCCACTCATGGTTCGGCGCTGGTGGTTCACGAACCTATGGGTTCGTTGGTCGTGACAAGGGTTCAGTGAAGTGATTTGCCACAGTAGGGTTCGGCAACCATCATTGGAAGGTTCGCTTGGGTGAGAGCTTCACGAACCCTGCAACTTGTCGTCATCCTCGTGCTTCCTGCTAGGGCTAGACCATTTCCCTTGATGTTATTACATGACAGTAGGTTCCAAGATGGTGTGATGTTCGAGAGAAGGTGACCTAAGACCGGTTTTAGAGGTGGTGTTCGAATAAACAAGGAAAACCATGAAAACCCTATTTTTCAGTTTGTTCTTTGGTTTGTACCTCGAAATCAGCTGGACAAACGTTCCGATTTGTAGTACTTTCGCGTAGAGGGAGTCGAGAGCTTCGCGTGGACACCAAGAACGCTCAAATCCGTTGAGAAACGATCGAGTTATGAAGGATTGAAGCTTGGATATGGTGGTGAGATGTGCATTCCGAAAATTGAAGATAGAGAGAGAATGGTGATGGTGAAAATGAAAGAAGTAGGCTAACTTAGCCTTTAAATACCCCGTGGGTATTCGGGTTTGTTTCGGTTGCTGGGTTTTCGTCTCCATTGCGTTTCTGGATCGTAACGCGCAAAATATCATAATTTAAATAAAAGTGTCTTAATTTAAATTATTTTAAAGGTTGTAATTTCCTAATAAATACTAATTATTAAGTTTTCTTGAATTATTTGTCGTAATTCATTATTTTTACGCGTTTAGTTAGTTCTTTCGCGTATTGTGCTCTACCCGCCTTAATTTAAAATTGTTTCGTTTAAATTTATTTATGATGAGTTTCAAAATTGTAAAACAGGAAATATTATATTTCCTTAAATTTATTATCGTTCGACTCGTTTTCACTTTCTTTTCGTCAGAAAACGTCACTTACGCACGTCTTCGTACAGAGCGCTAACTGTACGAACACGATCGTACATTTCATTTTCTGATTTTTGTTTTCTACTTTTCAGTCATCATTTCAGATTGTTAAACCCTCAGATTTATTCGTACAGATCGTCACCTACACGAATAGTTCGTCGGTTTAGCATTCTGTAACAACAACTGTTAAAGTTTGGTTCTGGTTATCCTCACATACGTTTGAACCTAATAACACAAAATCAAGCATGTTTGCATCTATTCATGATTGTCTGATGTGTTTCTGACTGTTTAAGCCATGAGGTTTAAATCAGGATTTCAGAAACATCGTGTAATAGTTTATGTTTTGCATCAAATGTTAATAGCTTCTAAGTATTTCTCCTCAATTGTATCTGAGTTACTGTACAAGTTACTGTACAGTTTACTGTTCCGGTAACGATTCCGGCACAGATGTTACAACTACTAGGATGATATAACACTTGTAAATATAACTATTGAGAAGCCATTGGGTGAACAAGGGAAACAAATGACATACACGTAACATTTTAAACATTGTGATTGTGCATGTGAATGAATCAAGTTTTTCAATTAACATACTTATGAACTCACCAACCTAGTGTTGACTTTGTTTAAATGCATGTTTTGTCATATGACGAACAGGTGTAGATACATACATGCAAGGATTAAGCTAGTGGACTTTTAGAAGACCTAGCTTTATTTTGTGTTGCATGCTTTTGGTGACAAGAACAATGAATCGCCTTTTGTATATCTTGTACATACACAAGATATAGTTATATGATTCTTTTGATAGAGTTACTTGATTAAATTATGAACGATACATTGTAATTTAATCTTGTAATTCTATATTATGGATGTGTTAGAATTTCTCATTTATTTATCATGTGCTATGTAACAATCTGATCATTTGATTATCACTCACGATATCGCGCCCCGGGAACCTTCCGCCGACGGGAAAACCCGATCCGTTCCCGCCGGCTCGGGGTGTGACAGAGGAATTCAAGGAACTGATTAGAAATGATATCTGTCCAAAAAATGAGTTACAGAAATTGGAAATTGAATTCTGGAATCACGCTATGGATGGGGCGAAACACATGGCCTATGCTACTCGTTTTCATGAATTGGCTAATCTAGTGCCCCATATGGTCCCCACTATCAGTAAATTGTTGGATCATTACATCGGGGGTTTTCCTCCCCAAATGAGAGGCCATGTGATCACTGATGCACCAACTACACTTGATGTTTCTATCTGATTATTTGCTACTTTGATTAATGAGATGGCAAGAACTAGGGCTCTCGTTAAGAAAAATTCTGGAAAAAAACAAGCAATTGGCAGATCAAATGCACGTTGGGGGGACAACAATGCGTCAATGAAATGATGCAACAACATATCAAAAAACTCTTGTCGATTCAAAACCAAGGCCCTACCTCACCCTATTCCTCTGGACAACAAAAAGATGAAGATGAACAAAGCGACTAGATGAGGTTGCTGACTTTTCAAAATGTTTAAACTTTGTTATGTTGGATGACTTTATTCGAATAATGCACATGTGTCTATATTTGGTGTGCATTTGTTGAATAGTTGCGAAGACTTCAATAGCGACGATTTGTCTTGGCTATAACGACTATCCTATTGGGACGACCTCGTAGAGACGACATGTCATCACTATACTCTATAGAGAGGATTTTTAGGGCTGTTGGGACGGCAGTTGTCGTCGCTATAGGTGGTTTCCCTTGTAGTGATATGAGTAACTTCAATAGTTTTCTTGCTTTATTGTCAATAATTTTCGCGTGGGTCGGACCAGGGTTATGTTACTATGTCGGTGTGATTATACGCTTAGAACCGATTTTGAAGAAACCAACCGATTCGACCGGCGCCCCACCGCAAAACCTCTTGTGCAATCCGATTGAATCAGATTACTTTTTCTATATATTTTTTATATATTTAAATAATATTTAAGACGTCATCATACCTCGTATGCGGTGCAAGCATATAATGTATATATGTGTTCGCACTCGAGAGACAAAAGTAAAATCCACTACTTTAACGTTACTGTACTTCATTTTTTGGGAAAATAACATTAAAAGTGTTGTGTTGGTCGGTTAATCAAGCGTCATGAGTCGAAATTTTAATTGGAGGCTATCTTTCTATTCATACCAGGTAGAGGTAAGGATGTCTACCTTACCTTTTTAATGATGTAATATACTAAGTACGATGATTTTGATTATAATGCTCTCTTATGGTTTTTAAATTCGGTTCCACTGTTCACAAGTAAAAAGACTAGTTCGATGTCCATTGTGGTTTTTAAAACATTGTTTATAATCTTTTGATATAGTTTTATTCAATTTCTGCTTCTATATAAACAACAATCTACATGGGTAATTGACCTTACGATAAAAAATTTACTGCCAAAATTAGTATCTTTAGTTGTTGCGTTTGGTTTTGTTATTTTCACGGATTGACCACTTGAAGAGTGAATATATACGTGTGCATTGCATGACATATACATATATATAACAGATTAAGATAATTTTTTAATGGTTTATTATTTTCAGTCGCTTCAATTAGATATAATCGAAAATAAAAATTTCCGGATAGTTTGAAGTTTTGAGTCGTAATGTTCGTAGGAACAGTGCAATATATTAAGTCAACTATTAGAAAAACAGTGTTATTAAACAGTTTGGAGATGCGGAGTGCACGCTCGTTTAACATTTCTGAGCTCTGGATCAAACGAGAGTCAAGGGGCTTCCTCTTCATTGCTGGGTCTTAGGGGCAGTGGCCCTTGCGGGGACCAAGAGCCATAGCCCTTGGTGGTGATCCCGCTAATTTTAAATTGACCCTGAATTTAACCGCCAATAACTATCATTTCTCTTGGTGATATATCAAATAGAGGAAATTAAAAGAGGAATCTACGAACAATTCATATATGTTTGCAGAAATTCTTTGGATTATCTTAAATTAAATTTATTGATACCCACAAAGAAAAAATATTGATTTCGAAAAGTGATTTTAACAAGATCATACAGAAATCCTAACATTGATTATCGAGAATTCTTTAACAAAAGTAACGTACCCATTCAAGTTGAGAAACTTCAAGTGAAATTACATTAAAAATTCACACTGAAAAATATAAGTGGGTTCACGTTACTTTTTAAGCCTTTTGAAAGCATAAAAATTTCTACTAAATTTTTGAAACGCGGCGGGTCCCATTAACCCACACCCAAAGAATGGGATTCACCCATGTGTGTGTGTATAGGATCCGTATCCTATAACAACCCACTCAGTCACTCTTATTATGTTAACCGGAATTTTTTATTTTCCTGAATATCACTAGTACACATGCAAAACACTCTCTTCTTTTATATTCACTACCGTTTAAGATTTAAGGACAATGTATGTTTAAGTCAAGTTATGCCGAAAATTATAAATTCTGGTAACTAAAACTTGCATTGTTTATAAATATTAAATGATGTACATGTATAATAATGATATTTAAAAAGAAAATTACAAATTTCAATTGAACTTGATGGAGCTAAGCAACTTAACACAATAAAAAATTGTTAACAACATATCCTTCCCCTACATATTAATTATTGATTCCGTCCAGGCCAGTAAACATACGTACAATGTTGTGACTTGCCCTGCATTTCTTGCAAGTTCTTGGCCAGTATCCTAAGAGGTGGAGGGACCATAGTAGGCAGAAGTAGTAATTTAATGGTGGTTTTGGTCTTTAATGAATGTAGACTACTGCGGGTGCATAAAATAATTGAATTAAAGTGTCGGGATGATGTGTTAAAATTTAGTACTGTTGTCTATTGATGATGTATCAAAGAGCTATAAATTCTTTTCTGTGCTGCTACTGCCTGTTACAACTAAATTAGGCACAACCATCATCATCACCACCTATCATCATCATCAACTCTACCATCATCATCTTTATATAAATATGTACATGCATGTATCTAAATGTGTTTGTATATTATCCAATTTAAGGAGTAGTAACCACCAACTTTTAATACCCCACACATGCTCTCAACAAGGGTAATTTATGATCTGACAACATAAATGAGGTTTTGGTACAATTGAACTCTCATAGTATGGTTGTTATAACGGGTCTAACACGACATGATAATGCACAAAACGTTAAGACACGAAACACGAAATAGGTAGATACGAACAAGACACGAAAAATTATAGTGTCTATTCTTCCAAGCATAAACATGGCCGTTTTAAAACTAGTTAACACAAAATGATTTGCTAAGAAACTGTTAATTAACAATTAACACTATAAATCAGATGTTAAGAAATTAATAAAGGAACCCATTAATGAACTAGGGTTAGAGAATTAAACATTTTAGAAGGTTATCAACAACCACCTATTTTATTATATTATTTATTTTAAATTTAAATTGTAAACTATAAACATGTTTTAACATGTTAACATGTTTTTACGTGATTAGACATGAAAATAAACAGGTTTTAACGTCGACCTGTTTTAGACATGAAATATTTTTAGGATAAACATGAAACATGTTAAGGTCATGTCGTGTAGTGGCGTGCTAACGTATCCGTGTCTGAAATTGTTAGCCTAATACTAATAACTTATAATATTGTTGTGGGAAAATATGTTGATGTACTACATCAAGTCTGGAGCCTCTTTAACTATAATAAAATCAGTAATTCTTTTACTAAGGCTCAATATATAAGAAGAATCTTAATCTTCAAATACTTTCTTGATTATTCATACCAGTTGACGATGGTTACAATGAGCATGAATTTCAATCAACAATAATTACATATAAAATAAAAACAATATAACACAATGTCGGTTCACATTATATGAATATAACGATTACAATAAAAAGAAATTATATATGTGTGTGTAATTCTAAACAATTTTTTTCTCTAAGATTTCTTTTAATCTTGTTTTCTCAAAAATTTAAAACAGTATCACTGTATATGAAAATCACTAATATCACTACACGATGCGATTATATGTATAAAAAGAAATTGTGTTTTTGATAATTTATATTAATATTTTTTCGGACACCATTTTTTACTCGTAATACCACGTAGACATAAATAAGAACTCATATCCCATTTGTGAATAAAATTTACCAATCAAAGAAAGCTATAAGATCATGGGCTTTTAGATTAAAGATAGAATTTTTTTTTTGCCACAAAGGCACTTTCAACAAGCTACTAAATTTCCAACACTTACCAATCACGTGATTTAAATCCCAATCTCTAGGAACGGAGACCATTACAAAAGGCTTTATATAAAACGGATTTGTTCTTTTCCTTCTTCATGTTTTTTTTCAAAGCCTAATCTCATCAAGAATTTATTCACGCTTTTCTTATTAATCGATTTTTTCTTCAATGATCTTTGGACCACGCTTTAAGTTGTATTTGAACTTCCTATATATTCAGTTCATGTTGATGTATTTCATAAAGCTTTGAACCATTACTTTAATATGATGGCACCCGCACTTGCGTCTATGGTTATTACTCTGACATATAACTGTAGCCAATAAAAGAAGTAATGTTATATAGGTTATCGCTCTAACATGGTGTTATTATTTGATCATGATCATATACACACATGCTTATAGGATTTGCATCATAGAATAATACATTCTTATTGTGCTAAGTAGTATAACTCCGTCTAGATGAATCCAAATTTTTTTAATATTATTATTGGACATGTACAACACTTTCTTTTTTTATGTGTATGTGCAAATTCATCACTGTTAAGTTTTAAAACAAAGTAAGTTTAATTTACATTGCGTCACAACTTATAATCCAAGTAATGTTACCAAAATTTACACTACTTTTAAAGGACTACACTTAAGGAAAGGTTTCCTGAATCCGAGCCATACACTACATAGGTTGATTTAGGAGTCTAGAGATATAGTTTCCCACCACTTTTGACTCATTTACTCCTCAATATGTCACACCTTCAAATTTTCACTACAGAGTCTCTGCACTGGGTGTGACGTGACATGATTAGATACGTTGGTTATATAAAACTACTATTTATGCTTTTTAAAACACGTGGATAGAAATTAAAATATCCCAAATACATTAAATAGTTTTACAGTGTAATTAAGAAAAAATGCGGAAGCTTGCAAGAAAAAGTAAAATTGTCTACACCTCGCACCTATTGACATATAAATGCTAAAACCCTCTTAATGCATGTTTGACTCTCTGTGAGGTTTCTTAAGTGCAATCCTATGTACTTAATCGTGCTTGTTACCTGAGAAATACATGCTAAAGCGTGTCAACATAAAGTTGGTCAATTCACAGGTTTAATGTAAATAAACAATAAGTAGTTTGTGTGATACATGTACTGCCTTTTCAAATGTTTGCCAGGCACAAGGCCTCATGTGTAAGATCCATACGTAAAATGTTTTACCATTGTTCGTGGAGCCCAAGTCTTGAAATGTCTGGTTCAAATGTATACTGGAATGCCAAATGTTTGTCAACCTAAGGCCTCGAGTGTATGTGTTGCACCACCATTGAAACTGAACTTTTAGATGTCTCCGCCATGTCTATCGTAAAAACAATGGCAATAGGTTGATATCACGCTCCTCCTGGCCGCCACTCAGAGTTGTCGTCGATAGGGGTTTGTCAGACCTGGTGGTACTATCCAATAACGCCTCGCTTGCATTAACTAATAGTATGGTTTTGTTTGGACTTTGTTTACGATATTATGACACTCATATGTTTGCACAACATAAACAGTAATACAAAAAAATATGTTCGTCAGATTAAGTTTGTGTGTAACCTCCCCCAGTTGCTAATCATGCCAGTTGTCACGTATGTTCATCAAACAAGTTATTATTCGTCAATAAGTTTCCACATTTTGCAAATATGTATCAAAGTCACCTTTAATCAACCTGATCACGCTTGTGTCCTTATATGTTCATGTCAACACGTAATGCATCATCATATATTATTAATCATTCTCGTAATCCATTTCTAGTTAACCAAAGTTACTATGTTTGGTAAGTATGCCATATTGTAATGTTTTCATACAACTATCATTCAAATACCTTCATATCATCACAATATAGCATTTTTCATCATTTATTATCCCTAAACATGCTTCTATACCATTATTTCACAAAATTCCCAATTAAATTTTCATAAATGGAAAGTTAAGCATAAAACTCAATTTATCAATGATCAAAGTATCCAAACATGTTATCATGCATTTTAACATCATCATAATACTATAACATGACAGAAATCTACATGCAATGCATGTTCTTCCACACAAAAGTTCTATATTTAGTAACATATAAACAAAACCTCTACTTTCTCGAGTGTACTATTCTAACATGTTCTTAAGCACATCAATAGACACAAATCATTATTTGAAAGCGTATTGCATGTCTAGAACACATTCTAACAATCATTCTTTATAAAAAAAATACTCCTTTTATAGTAATAATCATAAAATTCAATCAAAGTCATATTTCATTCATAATAATATCATAAGATAGTCATCAAGTTACGAGCTCATAAATTCATGTAGATGTTAGTCTTGGAGTTGCACATGTGCGTAAGCTTGCATGTGTGTTTGTAAGTGTATTTAGTTATCAAAACTACCTTATCAAGCTCTTAGATGTTGAAGTGGAGCTAGATAAGAAGTTAGATGGCTTCCAATATGGTTAATAGGGTGGTTCTTCAGTTGGTACAAGGCGATGGTGGTAGTAACCTCTTCCGAGTGTTTCCTTAAAGAACCAAGCTTCAAATCCTTCAATATAACCCAAGATCCAACTTAAGTTGAGCTCCCGGTGGCTAGAACTATCGTGTGCTTTTAGTTGAGATAACAAGTAATGGTTCATGTTTTTTTTGTAAAGAGCAAAGTGAGTAGAAATGGGTTGTTATTTATAGAGTTTCCAGGTTCTGGGCTCGTCGTGTACCACCAAGGGAAAAGGACTTGGGTTCGATGACCAAGAGTCGTCGCGTACCGCCAAGTTAGTATGATCCGTCGTCGCGTACCGCGATCTCTTTCGGCTCAAATTCAAGTTTCTCGCCCACACGTCGTGATTCAAAATGTTCGTGATTCTAAACTCGTGTGTGTGTGTGATTCGAATTCATGTATAGGTTATTGCCGTAGGTTCGAATTCTTTCTTTGTTGGTTCACCAACGTTTGTGATTCAAAACTCGTGTGTGTGTGTGATTCGGGTAATTCCTCGAATTAACATCTCGTAACTGTTTGTGCTTTGACTCATGTGCCACATGTCATACTAAATTACTCTATATAAAGTGTCACGTAAGAATAAACTTTAAATAATTATAAGTTCGAAAATCGATGCTGACTAGGATTTTACATGATTTTACATCATCCCCTAGTTAAAAAGAATTTCATCCCAAAATTCAGTTCGTCCTATAGAATAGGTTTAAGCTTTCGAGTCATCTCTATTTTTCCAAATGGAATCGTGGCTATGTTTGAGTCTTTTTAATTTCGCGGTCCAATACCTTGACCGTCCCCTCGAAAGTGTATAAGTGTTTGTAAATCTGATTTGTCTCAACTAGGATTACTAGTGTCTCATTCGACTGCTTCTGCCCAGTAAATGGGTGATTAGTACTTCCGTCTATCTTGTGGAGACACATATGTCATGTGATATGGTCGTCGCTTGTGATGAGTATACTAATGAATCATTTGGTAGGGTTTGATAGTTGGGGCGTCAAGTGAACAGTTCCCAACTTTTTAGTAAAAGGAAGACTGTATCGTGTTATGTAGTCACTCAAGAAGTTGATAGTTCATTAAGAAGTCTAAGTGTCGGGTCGGTACGACAGATACTTCATATTTACATCTTAACAGGAGCTTGAATGTTAAGGGATGTGTCTGAAATATTCCAGTTTGTCCCATAAGGTTGGGTTAGAGTTTTTGGATAGTATGTAATGAACTTCATCGTCTGGTCCTAAGCGGATCATGGACAATTGTTTACTCAACAAAGTATGAGTTTAAGTGTGAAAGAGTGTCAGTCCTGACTATGTGAGATGACATCATGCTCTAGGATTCGGAATAGTTGTACTTTCGCCATTGTTGTCATGAATTGGTTTGTCGTTCCCGGTGACTTCCGGTTATGTGCTCGCAAAAGTTGGTGTTTCTGAATGGTCTAATAGGATGACCATATTTGTGTCCCTATTGTCCTCACGATTTATCTTTTATGACATGTATCTAACCGTTTTCTTACTGTTTATTAAGAGTTTCCATATATTCCTCAAGTCAAGAGGGGCTCCTTGAATGTGTCGTGAAAAATCCATAGTAAATGAGGATATCTTGACAATAAGGTTTCTAAGATGGGTTGTCAACTGGTTTAGTAATCGTTGTCCAGAGTTTAGTTTCTAATTAGGGGTCTAATCCACCTTCCTAGTGTGGTGTTTATGTTTGTATATATGGTGTATCATGGCTAACTCGCCTCATTTCAATCGTGATGGGGCATACCAGTGATCAACTAGTATTAGTCCTTGATTCAGGTAGTTCCTGATGTGTTGTGATCATGACTAAAACTTACTTGTTTACAAGGAATCTCTGGTTTTAACTTCGAATGTATGCACTCCTCATTCTAGCGTTAGCGAATATTGGAAAAATAACTGATGAAAGGTAATTACAAGTGGTATTGCTAGTAATGAGTTTCCTTTACACCGCTTTTGTTAGGTTGGATCTAGTGGTTTAAGGAATGGTCCGAGTTATGATCGTACATGTGTAGTTTGTATTCTTTAACATTTCCGAGTGTTGTTCGGATATACTTGAGTGAGTGGTTTCTTGAGTTGGACCAATACACGGGTAGTTTCATTCAATCCCGAGGAGTCCCTATGAGTCTTAGTGTCAGTTCATGGTTCAATAGATATGTTGGGTGGGACGTTGCAGGATCAGATACGTTGGTCATATATAACGACTATATATGCTTCGGAAAACATGTGGATATTACCTTAAATATCACGAATACATTAAATAGTTTCACAGATGATATAAGAAAATGGTGCGGAAGCTTGTAAGAAAAATTGAATTTTCTACACCTTACATTTATTGACATATATATGTTAAAACGTTCATAATGCATGCTTGACTCTCCGTGAGGTTCCTTAAGTGCAATCATATGCCCTTAATCGGGCTTGTTACCTGAGAAATACATGCTAAAGTGTGTCAACATAAAGTTGGTGAGTTTCATAGGTTTAATGTAAATGTTAGTGCACGGATTTATCAACAGCTTTCGATGATTACTGAAGACATTGTTTTTAGTCTAGATCATGTATTTGAGTTGTATTTTATATTTTACATTGAATTTCTAGTATTGGCTAAGTATAGATTGTCGATACTATTAGTATCGGTATGATTAGTTGCCGATATTATTAGTATCGATACTACTGAACTTGTAAACCTATAAGTAGGTTTCTCTAGGTTTTGAGAAGTGAGTACTTCATTCACAACATTAATAGAATTCTTTGAATCTAGAGAGAGAGAGATATTGTACTAAGACTTGCACTTTCATTCATCTCATTAAAAGTCTTGTAATCAGATCTTGATTCAATGAGAATTAATATCATTCATATTGTGTCTCTACATTCTTTGAATCTAGAGAGAGAGAGACATAGACATTGTACTAAGACTTTCACTTTCATTCATCTCATTAAAAGTCTTATAATCACATCTTGATTCAATGAGAATTAATCTCATTCATATTGTCTTCTTCATTCTCACATGCACACATTGACACATTTACGGATTCTGCACGTTTACGAGTCGAGAGATCTCAGTTTGATCCAATTCAAAGGGACTTTCAAGTGATATCAGAGCATTAGTGCTCGGTTCCGAGATCACAGTGTGTTTTGACCATATACGGATTGTTGAAGATTCAAATTTTAAAAGTTTGTTGAAGATGAAAGTTTTCAGGCGCGTTTTTAGGCAAATCGATCATTTTCAGATCTGATTTTGATCAAATTGGCTGACTAGGGTTGTGCGAAGAGATTGATATAAAATTCAACTTCTATCTCTCAAAAATGAAGATTTTAAAAGGATTTTTGTGATTTTTTGAGTTGTTCGGACTTAACAGATTTTCATGCCATTTTCTATCATCGATACTATTAGTATCGACGGAATCTTCATTGATATTATTAGTATCGACATAATTTTCATCGATATTATTAGTATCGGTGGAAACTTGGGTGATACTATCAGTATTGATGGAATCTTCATCGATACTATTAGTATCAGTGTTGACTGATAGTACCAGCGTTGACTTTCATAGATACTGTCAGTATCTACAAAATAAGACTTAAATTTTTTTTCGAAGTGTGAAAATTTTTTTTGGGAATTCAAAATGGCAAATTATTCAAGACTATCTACTTTGTTTAGTAAAATGGAGATTGAAAATATGTCAAAGCTTCCGTTGCTTTTGTTAGTACATTTTGTAATAGGTTGCTTTCAAATTGGATAAGTTAAGTTAGGTTTTGTGCTAGGTTCGTTTGGCCCACGAACCTAGGCATGTCTTTGTAAAGGTTCGGCGAACCTAGAGTTTGGTTATGTAAAGGTTCGTCCAGCGAACCTGTTATTTCGCCTGGTGAACCTAATGGTTCGGCTGGCAAACTTAATGGTTCGGCTGAGGGTTGTGTATATATTGCAGGTTTGTCTGATTTTGTACGTGTGAGTGACAGAACATGTGTTTGTTAGAACTGTGTGATTGTGAAAGAACTGTGTGTTCTTAATGTGTGTTCTTGTAATCAGATTTTAGTATCAATGAAGATGATGTTTATTATAATGATTGTATGTCTTTGATTCATATAGATTCTATCAAGATTTCGCATAAATTTAATTGTTAATAGAATTCCAGTGATTGATATAGAGCAATCTACAGTTGTATTAGAGATTTTGGAGGAGTTCTATACAAGTTCTTGAAGATTATCAATCATTTTGAAGATTCTGAAATGGCTGGAGTTTGATTTTCAATTTCTGAACATTTTCTGATATTTCATCATCATGTATTGCCATTTTGCTAGTTGAAATCAAAGATTTTTCGTTAAAAAACAGTGAATTAGAAGGTTGAAGCTTTGAAGGTTTTCCCTCCAGATTTTGAAGACTTGCCTACAAAATTTTCAAGTCTAAACCATTGGATCGTGAGTCGAATCTGGTTGATTCTCCGCTGAATTCTAAGGTTCTTTGAGGTTCGTGAGACAAACCTAATCAAGTTAAGGTTCGTGTGTTAAAGGTTTGGAGAGGTTCGTTGTTTTAAAAGGTTTCGACAAAGGTTCGTCTATCAAGAAAGTTCGTTGGTCAAGGTTTGTTGCTGGTTCGTTGACTAAGGTTTGTTGGTCAAGGTTTGTTGAAGGTTCATTGATTAAGGTTCGTTTGATCAAGGTTTGAAGGAGGTTCGTCTGATACATAGGTTCGTGAGTTATAAAAAGTGGAATAGGCTCGCTGATAAAAATTTGAATCATGGAGGATATGTTTGTAGCAGTTGCTAATCAAATTCTAAGATTCTGAGTATTTTGATTAGTGAAACTGAGTCGGAAAGCACAAACAAAGTACCAAAACTACTTGATTTGACTGATTATGAGAACTGGAAAGGTCGGTTTGAGATACATTTCAATGGTAATGATACAAATCTTTGGGAAAGAATTTTATCACCATATGTGAGACACCCCGTAAAATCCAGGTCAGCTTCTATTTATTTAAATGTTTATTTAATTGATATTTGTACACGTGGCACTAGAATTAGTTTAACTTGGTGTGACACGTGGCATGACAATACGAACACTTACACAAACACGATAATTCGGTGAATTGTCGCAACACGCACACACGTGTTTAAGAAAACACGAACGTTGGTGAACGTTTAGCACATCGTGTAACAAAACACTAGAAACCTCACGAAACGCTCAAACATTGAACTTGGGAGTTCAAACGAAGTCGAACGATAGTCCGTAAGCGTGAAAACGGCGAAAAACGAATCAAACAAATGAAATTGGGCTTCTTGGGCTCTTCTGGGACCCGTCGCGGTACGCGATGGACCCCAAGGAACCCCATGGCGGTACACGATGGATGGGTGGGGAGTTTGAACTCCCGAAATCCATTGCGGTACGCAGAGAGCATCTGGGACTCTCTTGGCAGTACGCGACGACAACCAGTCGCCAATATCTTATAAAACCAAGACAATCATGCCTACACTATCACCTTTCATCATTTACCTTGCTTCTACACGCTACCTTTCGACATTTTCTTTTGCAACTCACCAAGAACAGCCCCTGGAAGCCATTGAAGGACCTCTTGAAGCTCCAAACTTGAAGGATTGAAGCTTGATAACCACATAGAAGCTTGAACACCACCACCTTCTTCTTGTTCTTGTCAAATCCAACGAACCAGGAGTCCAAGGAGCTGATTGAGCATCATCTTAGGGATTCAAGAAGCATTAGAAGGTAGTATCATGGTCCTTGTAGCTTAAAACCACCTCTAATCGCACAGGCACACACTAGATCGCACATGCAAGATCATAAAATGCACATGCATGAAATTTTAATCAAGGTTTATTCATCTTAGTATGATTATTGATGATATTGAATGATTTAGTGACATATCTTGACCATCCATGATGACGTGTCTTTGTAAATTTCATGATTTGGGCATAAACGAATGGACTAGCTACATGCATGGACGATCTAGTGCATTATAGATGATCTTGGGTATTCAAATGTGTTTGTTGATGATATTAGTAAGGTATTGCATGATTAGATCTTGTAAAAATGGATAAATATGAACATTTGTAGTCACTTTCTAATTTTAGTAACTTTTTAGTTACAAAATGATGATGATGATGATGATGATGAAATTGTGTGCATGCATGTGTATGAAACTACTATTTGGATGATAATATGATGATTAGGATACTTAGAAATTTGATTTTGATTTGATAGTGGTCACCTTTGGCATAGTTACTTTTTTTAGTAACTTTTATAGTCGAAGTGTTGATAGTTGATGATTTGAACTAGCTTGACATGTTTAGATGATATTAAATGACATATCATGATGATATGTGGTATAAAAATGTATTAGATGTGTTTAGGATGATTATTTGGGCAAAATAGTCATAGTTACTCTTTTTAGTAACTTTATTGTGACATGATATGACTGTTGCATGATAAGTTAGATGGCATCTGATGATAATCTTGCTAAATCTAGAAACTTTCCTTTTTAGGAAACTTTTGTATGCAAACGTGACTTATATGCTTATTTGATTCATATGACAATATGCTATGTGTTAACATGATCATGAAGGACTTAACAAGCATACTAGAACTTTAAAAGCGATACGTGTTATGTAACTTGCCATAAATGGAAACTTACTATATATATAGTAAGTTATCCATGAACACGATGTCGTACCCCGAGCCGGCGGGGTAAGATCGGAGTCTCCGTCGGGCGGAAGGTTCCCGGGGCGCGATATCGTGATTGATAATCGGAAGTGATCAGATTGTTTACATTGCACATGATATAAATGAGAAATGCTAAGATAATAGAATTACAAAGTTAAATTACATCAGTATCGTTTATAATTTAACAATGTAAATCTATTGTAAACATCATAAAATGACTATCTTGTATTTACACAAGATATACAAAATAAATTGTATAATGATGTCTTCAAAAGTATGCAGGTCCAAAATACTAAGTCTTCTATCTAAAGTCCTAGTCCAAAAGAAATGACTTCTTAATTAACCTGTTCGTCACCTGAGAAGTCATGCAAAAATATCAAGTCAACACATGGTTGGTGAGTTCATATCGTTTTAGTAATTGAAAATGATTTGAAAACCTCCTTTGGTATAGATCCTAACCTCATTAACACGACATGTAATATCCACATCGGTATGCTTATATATAGGGCATATGTAAGGGACAAGCCCTAGCCAACATCCCACCACATACTAATATGCATATGACATTGCTGTTAATGATAATTAAGCGTTTTTACCCTTTACACCACCCATAAGTTGTTCTGTTTGTTGTCCCTGTAATTACAATCATTTGAAATCCATATTGATTTCATAAGTTCATCACACCATATGATCAACCACAGTAATTGTATAAACAGTTATAAATGTTTAAGTAAATGAATAAATAAACATTTAATAAAATCTAAGTCCAAATGATTGGGGCCTTGGTCAAACTCGAGTAGACTAGTTTGTCAATCTAGGTACTTAGTAGTTAGGGAATCTGTAAATATCCTCAAACATATGACCTACAAATCAAACGGTCTAGCTAGGACTTCTTGAAATGTAGGGTTTTTGTTTCATCTGTTTTGGCATATGTTATCTCTGATATTTCCCAGGTTTTCCCTTGAAAATGATTTATTGATTCGTCTGATTCTGTTACAAGATGTACTTGATTCGTTGATCGTAGAATACTAGATTCATTGATCAAAATGTACACTTGATTCATTGTTCAACAAACACTTGATTTGTAGAACATTGAATATTGTCTTTGCAAAGATTGTTTCGTTTGATTTGTTGAAGTCCCACACTTGTTTCGTCAAAATGTTTCGTTTGATTCATTGAAATCACCCATTTGATTTGTCAAAATGTTTCGTTTGATTCCTTGAACTCACACACCTGTTTTGTCAAAATGTTTGATTTGATTCTTTTGAAATGTTTTGATCTGTTGAAATGTTTTAGTTTAACCCGATTATTCACTTAATTTATAAGTAAATCAGTTAGTAAACCTGCATAAAACCTTCCTAGACATGGTCTAGGATAACATTTATATATGTAAACATATAAAATTAAAAGCATTTAAGTAAACAATTTAATAAACAGTTTACGCATGCTTCTCAGCCCCGCGTTTTAAAACAAAAATGTTAGAAAAGGGCCAATGAACTCACTTGTGCTGTTATGTAAATGATCTAAACCAATGAACTCACTTGTGCTGTTATGTAAATGATCTACACAAAATGCGCGCTCTTGTTTGTAGCTAGGTTTCTTCAGTTCCTGAGTTATTTTAATAGAATTCGAATACAATAAGTACGCGTAATAGTCGTTGTGCCTAAGGTTGGGTCTTGTTGTGTGTGCAACTAAGTGTCTTAGTACTAAATGTATCTAGGATCTAATCTAACTTAGTTACCTTTTTAATGATCCCAAATCCCATAGTTTAGTGATAATAACTTACTTTATATTTTTAGAAATTTCGGCAGAGTTTCCTTTGTTTTATGTTTAAAACCCAAACAATTTCATTGTCTATTTTTAACAATTTCCCAATCAATTATGTTATAACAAACTTTTATAACTAAGGAAACTTAAAAGAAATCAAAACCATTTATAAATTACATTTCAATTTAAATAAAATTTTTGAAAAGTATTAAATTAAGTTTTAATAAATTCACAACGTCTTCATTTTAATTAAACATCATTACTTGAGTCTAAATAAACATCTGATGTGTGTTGGGCTAATTAAGCCCCATTGGGCCCACTTTGGCCCAATTGAATATTGATTTCCAATTGCTTACACAACTTGAACTTTTGATTATCACTATCATGCAAGAATATTAGCCGTTTGTTTAACCATCTTATGTCCCTTAACAACTCATGTTGAATTGTTATTGTATGTTAAGAATTATCTTATTATAGAACTCCCTAACCCATGAATCCATGCAAAATTCTAAGTTGTTTCATCTATGTATAGATTACGTGGGTTCCCATGCACACCCTAGATGTATTCCATGCATGTATGTTCCTTATATCCTATGATTTTGTCGAGAACCGATTCCCATCAGCCTCTTATCAGCGAACCTATGTGTTCCAGGTAGGGTTCGGCTACATCAAAACTCCCACGAACCTTTAGCGTTCGGCCATACTAGCTCACAAGTCCTAAGGTTCGTCCCATGGTTCACATGATCCTAAGTTCAGCCTCCAAGGTTCGGGGTTAAAGGCTCGTCGCCCTAGGTTCGTGACACTTGTCTAAGGTTCGGAATAGTATGGCTTGGATGCTAAAGTTCGGTTGTATTGTGGACAAAGGTTCGGCCGCAAGTAAGGGTTCTCTCAACAGCTAAAGGTTCGTGACCCAGGGTTCGGTTGTCGGCATTGCAGGCTTCATGACCCAGACACTCCAGGTACGTTGCAGGCTTTCGTGTGTTCGTGAATCAGAGGGTTGCAGGGTTCATTGCAGGCTTTGCAAGGTTCGGCTGCCTTATGCGGGTTCGTGTAGGGTTCGGCTAGCGAACCTGTATCATCAATCAACCCCTTTTGCCCCCACGAACCTGCAACTTCTTTTCCTTTCCTGGTCCAAATCTGTTACAACACAATTCCTACCCTCTTTCTAGTTGATTACTTGAGTTATCTAAGTGTTTACTAGTGTTTAATATGGTTACAACATCAACAAAACCCTAAGGGTCGTAACATACTCTAAAACCGAATTTAAAGGGATCATTTACCTTAGATCTCATGGATGGAAGCTTGAAATACTTGTACTTCTGTAATCTACAAGATGAGAGGATCGAAATGACGCCTAGAACACTTAATTCCACCAAGATTTGAGCTCCAAATGAAAGAGAGAAGGTTGAATTCTTGAGAGGTTTTTAGAGAGAGAGAGAGAAAACGATTTAGAGAGAGAGAGAGAGTGAAAATGGTGGTGGTTGTGACCTTTAATGCCATATTAAATGTGGGAAAAATACCCGATCATTTGGTCTCGTTCGGTTTCGTGTAAAATGCCGGTTCGCGTAGTTTTCACGACGAAACGACATGATTATAAAATTAGAAATCATTTAATTATTCTAGGTTGTGATTCCTAATAAATTAACTAATAACTTCTTATTTATTTCCAATTTAAAATATTAATTAACATTTTAAATTGAATTGTACGGTCGTCGCGCGTATTCGTTTGAATCGTTACCCGTACGAACACGACGATAACTATACTTTTCAATCTTGTTTTCTAATTATAGAATATCATTCAGAACGTTAAACTGTCAGATATATTCGTACAGATCGTCACCTATACGAATAACCCGTTAATTTAGCAATCACGAAACGATATTTGTGTGTTTTGTTCTATAAGGCCTCACATACGTTTATACATAATAAATCCTAACAAATAATCACATGATGGTTGTGTGTTGCCAGATAATTATCTGACTCAAGAACCATTGTTCTGAACTTTGTTTTCAGAATTGAATCTGAACTGTGATTTGATAACATGAAATGAAAATGATATAAAATTTGATAACTGAAATATGTACCTGATTTACTATTCATGTACTGTAGAGATCACTGTTCCGGTGGCGGTTCCGGCACTGATGTTACAGTCTCCCCTTGTTAGAGAAATTTCGTTCCGAAATTTAAGAGTTGTTATCGGGCACAGCTTCCTCTTCAAACAGTTGGGGATACTTTGACTTCATGTGATCTTCACGTTCCCAACTAAACTCGGGCCCGCGTCTTGAGTTCCATCGAACCTTTACAATGGGAATACGGCTTCGCCTCAGTTGTTTAACCTTGCGATCCATAATCTCCAAAGGTTCCTCGATAAAATGTAACTGTTCATTGACTTGAATTTCTTCAATTGGAATGACGAGAGACTCGTCAGCAAGGCATTTCTTTAGGTTTGAGACGTGAAACACGTCATGCACACCACTGAGTTCATCAGGTAATCTCAGTCTATACGCCACAGGACCAATACGCTCAATGATCTCGAACGATCTCACGTATCGTGGTGCTAGTTTGCCTTTCATTCCAAAGCGTACAACGCCTTTCCATGGGGATACCTTCAACATGACTTGGTCTCCTACTTGGAATTCCAACGGCTTGCGCCGTTTGTCAGCGTAACTCTTTTGTCTACTCCTTGTTGCTTGTAGTCTTCTTTGAATCTGAGCTATCTTGTCAGTGGTTTCCTGAATAAGTTCTGGCCCAGTTATTCGATTGTCTCCAATTTCAGTCCAGCAGATCGGTGATCGACATTTCCGGCCATAGAGAGCCTCGAATGGTGCACATCCGATGCTGCTGTGATAACTATTGTTGTAGGGGAACTCGATCAATGGCAAATGAGAATCCCAATTTCCACCGAAATCCAGCACGGAGGTTCTTAACATGTCCTCTAGGGTTTGAATAGTACGTTCTCTTTGACCATCCGTTTGTGGGTGATAAGCTGTACTCAGATTTAACTGTGTCCCTAGTGACTTCTACAGTGATTGCCAGAACCTTGATGTGAATTTGCTGTCTCTATCAGAGATAATAGACAATGGCACACCGTGGCGTACCACTATCTCATTGATGTATAATCTTGCCAGTTTATCCATGGTGAAGTTCTCACGCATGAGCAAGAAATGAGCAGATTTTGTTAAACGATCAATGATCACCCAAATTGTATCATGACCACTGGAAGTGCGGGGTAGCTTGGTAATGAAATCCATGGCTATTTGTTCCCACTTCCAGAGCGGAATTTCAGGTTGTTCCAGTAGACCAGACTGTCTCTGGTGTTCCGCCTTTACCTTTGCACACGTCAGACACTGACCGACATACTCGGCTATGTCTTTCTTCATCCCCGGCCACCAATAAAATCCACGCAAGTCTTGGTACATTTTATCAGCGCCTGGGTGAACGGAGTATTTTTTCTTGTGTGCTTCATCGAAGATCAGTCTTCTCAATTCGTCTACCGCCGGGATCCATATACATTCCCGGTAATAGATCATTCCATCGGGCTTCGTGTCAAACTGTTTTTCTGCTCCACAATCAAGTTCCTTCTTCAGATTGCCTCGGTCAAGTGCTTCTTGTTGTGCTTGAATAATTTTGTCACTTAAACTGGTCTGCACGGTTATCCCCATTGCTCTAACACGTAGGGGTTTGACCCGTTCCTTCCGGCTCAAGGCATCGGCTATAACGTTCGCCTTTCCCGGATGGTACTTGATCACACAGTCGTAATCATTCAAAAGTTCTACCCAATGGCGTTGTCGCATGTTGAGTTCCTTCTGATCAAAGATGTGTTGCAGACTTTTGTGATCAGTGAATATGGTACACTTGGTGCCATATAAGTAATGTATCCAAATCTTCAGTGCAAAGATTACAGCCCCCAGTTCAAGATCATGAGTAGTGTAGTTCTTCTCATGAATCTTTAACTGTCTTGATGCATAGGCTATGACTTTGTCCCGTTGCATTAACACACAACCAAGTCCCTGATGGGAAGCATCGTAATATACAACAAAATCATCACAGCCCTTTGGGAGAGATAAGATTGGAGCATCACATAGTTTCTGTTTTAGAACCTGGAAAGCATCTTCTTGTTTCTGCTCCCAGACAAACGGTTCACTTTCTGGGTTAACTTAGTGAGAAGCAAAGCTATCTTAGAAAAATTCGATATGAACCTTCTATAATAACGTGCCAATCCCAGAAAAGATCGTATTTCCGTTGGTGTCTTCGGAGTATCCCAGTTCTTTATCACTTCGATCTTGGCATGATCTACATGAATTCCCTCACTGTTAACTACATGACCCAGAAATTGAACTTCTCTTAGCCAGAATTCACGTTTAGAGAATTTAGCATAGAGTTGTTCTTTCTTCAGCAGCTCCAAGATCTTTTTAAGGTGTTGCTCATGTTCTGTTTTGGTCTTGGAATAAATCAGTATGTCATCAATAAAAACAATGACAAACTGATCCAAGTACGGCTTGCACACTCGGTTCATGAGGTCCATGAAAACCGCTGGTGCATTCGTCAACCCGAAAGGCATCACCATGAACTCATAATGCCCATATCTTGTTCGGAAGGCCGTTTTCGAAATGTCTTCGTCTTGAACTCTCAGCTGTTGATATCCAGACCGCAAGTCAATCTTCGAGAAATATTGAGCTCCTTGCAGTTGGTCAAACAGGTCATCAATCCTCGGTAATGGATACCGATTCTTGATGGTTAGTTTGTTCAACTCCCTGTAGTCTATGTACATTCTGAACGATCCGTCTTTCTTCTTTACGAACAAAACCGGAGCTCCCCAAGGTGAGTAGCTCGGTCTGATAAAACCCTTGTCAAGTAGCTCCTGTAACTGATTAGACAATTCCTGCATCTCTGAAGGTGCTAACCTGTAAGGAGATTTAGCAACTGGGGTTGCTCCAGGAATTAAATCAATACGAAACTCTACCGGTCGCACAGGTGGCAGACCTGGTAGGTCTTCAGGAAACACTTCAGGATATTCTTTCACCACAGGTACATCTTGAATCCTTTTCTTGTCCTTATCCTTTTCTACCACATGAGCCAAGAATGCAACGCACCGCTTCTGTAGGCACTTACGCGCCTTTATGCAAGAGATGATTTTGACACTTCATTTTGCTTGGTCCCCTTTCACTTCCAATACACGATCACTCGGCAATGGAAATCGAAGCAGCTTTTCAGAGCAGATGACCTCCACTCGATGAGACGAAAGCCAATCCATTCCAACAATGATATCGAAACTACCCAGCTCCATCGGTATCAAATCGATGATAAATGTATAATCATTAAGTGTCAATGGGCAGTTCTTATAAACTGTACTAACTGTGATCTGTTTCCCGTTAGCTACTTCTATAATGTAAGGGGAATCTAACTGTTCCTCTATGAAATCTAATCGGCATGCAAAATCGGTAGAGATAAAACTCTGATCCGCACCAGTATCAAACATAACAGATGCATAAAAGTCATGTAAGAGAAACGTACTAGTGACCACATTTGGGTCCTGGCGTGCAGCTGGTGCTCCTATGGCAAAGGCTCGTCCACGGGGTGCTTGAACTGCCTGTTGAGCCTTCTTTGGGTAGTTCTTCGCAAAGTGGCCTTGTTCGCCACAGTTATAGCATCCACCGTTATTCTGATTAGCTGGTGGAGGGAGAGCCAAAGCAGCATTGTTGACTGCTTGGTTGGGTGTCATTCGGCAGTACTGGACCCAATGGCCCTTTCTTCCACATCCCGTGCATTGCTTGCAGGGAGTGTCAGCAGGGTGATGATACTAACACTTGGCACACAGAGGGAACGTGCCAGTGTAAGGTTTGCGGTTGGGGTTCTGTGGTGCTGCTGCTACTTGTTTAAGAGGTGTGGCCACCGTTTAGTTCTTGATGGTCTTCTGTTTCTTCTTCTGATGGTGGTGGGGTTTCTTGGAAGACTCAGCTTTGTTCTTACTGGGTTCAGCCTCCTTCTTTAGAACTCCAGAGGCTACCATGAGGTCAGTGAGTTTCCCAGACAATCTCACTGCAGATTCAACAGTAGTAGGGTTGGATGAAACAACCATGCCCTGAATGCATGCGGGAAGTCCACCCACATATCTGTCTATCCTTTTCTCCAGAGTTGGTACCATATCAGGTACCAAGGCCACCAACTCATGATAACGAGTTGTGTACCCCATGTGATCAGCCCCTTCATCACATGGTTGGACAATTCAATCTCCAGTTTCTGCAGCTCATTCTTGGGGCTGAGCTCTGTTCGCAGCAGTGTCTTGAAATCTTCCCATGGCATTGCCATAGCTTCCTCTCTTCCTCGGGTGTTGATCTAACCGTTCCACCAGGTCAGAGCCCGTTTGTTGAATGTTCCAGCTGAGTAACGGACCTTGTGGTGTTCGGGGCAGCTGCAAAGATCCAAGTTTGCCTCAATCTTCTCAATCCATTGGATTAATCCAACGGCACCTTCAGAACCACTAAAGCTGGGTGGTTTACATCCTACAAAAGACTTGTAGGAGTAATGAGATGAATCTCCAGTATTTCCACTGGCTTCTCCTGATGTATTGCCAGTGTTAAGGATTTCATTACGAAGACGAAGGAACATCTCCGGTACTGCTTCTTTCATCTGATTTGTCATCTGGCTACTCAGTAACGTCACCAGAGCGATAGTAGCAGGATCCAGAGTCGGTGTTGTGCCTGAACCAGATGCATGAGTAATCAATGGAGGAGGGAGAGGAGGAGGTGGTGGAGGTGGTGAGTCATTTGGTGACGGTGTGGAGGAGTGTGGAGCCAAGTCTTGTGGTGCTAGAGGTAACAAGGGAGGCTGTCTTCTCGGCGGCATTCTGATCATAACCAATAAAGTTATTGGTTAGTGCGATGATCAAATATAGAAGACAGTCTGCAAGAAACTCCTAAGTCCTGTTTTCTCTATATGAAGGGTCCCTAGGTTATAGTCTAGGCCAAACCGTTTGAATATGTGACCTATATTTCTCTATAACCATGGCTCTGATACAAATATGTCGCACCCCGAGCCGGCGGGGTAGGATCGGAGTCTCCGTCGGGCGGAAGGTTCCCGGGGCGCGATATCGTGAGTGATAATCGGAAGTGATCAGATTGTTTACATTGCACATGATATAAATGAGAAATGCTAAGATAATAGAATTACAAAGTTAAATTACATCAGTATCGTTTATAATTTAAGAATGTAAACCTATTGTAAACATCATAAAATGACTATCTTGTATTTACACAAGATATACAAAATAAATTGTATAATGATGTCTTCAAAAGTATGCAGGTCCAAAATACTAAGTCTTCTATCTGAAGTCCTAGTCCAAAAGAAATGACTTCTTAATTAACCTGTTCGTCACCTGAGAAGTCATGCAAAAAGATCAAGTCAACACATGGTTGGTGAGTTCATATCGTTTTAGTAATTGAAAATGATTTGAAAACCTCCTTTGGTAAAGACCCTAACCTCATTAACACGACATGTAATATCCACATCGATATGCTTATATATAGGGCATATGTAAGGGCCAAGCCCTAGCCAACATCCCACCACATACTAATATGCATATGGCATTGCTGTTAATGATAATTAAGCGTTTTTACCCTTTACACCACCCATAAGTTCTTCTGTTTTTTGTCCCTGTAATTACAATCATTTGAAATCCATATTGATTTCATAAGTTCATCACACCATATGACCAACCACAGTAATTGTATAAACAATTATAAATGTTTAAGTAAATGAATAAATAAACATTTAATAAAATCTAAGTCCAAATGATTGGGGCCTTGGTCAAACTCGAGTAGACTAGTTTGTCAATCTAGGTACTTAATAGTTAGGGAATCTGTAAATATGCTCAAACATATGACCTACAAATCAAACGGTCTAGCTAGGACTTCTTGAAATGTAGGGTTTTTGTTTCGTCTGTTTTGGCATATGTTATCTCTGATATTTCCCAGGTTTTCCCTTGAAAATGATTTATTGATTCGTCTGATTCTGTTACAAGATGTACTTGATTCGTTGATCGTAGAATACTAGATTCATTGATCAAAATTTACGCTTGATTCATTGTTCAACAAACACTTGATTTGTAGAACATTGAATATTGTCTTTGCAAAGATTGTTTCGTTTGATTTGTTGAAGTCCCACACTTGTTTCGTCAAAATGTTTCGTTTGATTCATTGAAATCATCCGTTTGATTTGTCAAAATGTTTCGTTTGATTCCTTGAACTCACACACCTGTTTTGTCAAAATGTTTGATTTGACTCTTTTGAAATGTTTTGATCTGTTGAAATGTTTTAGTTTAACCTGATTATTCACTTAATTTATAAGTAAATCAGTTAGTAAACCTGCATAAAACCTTCCTAGACATGGTCTAGGATAACATTTATATATGTAAACATATAAAATTAAAAGCATTTAAGTAAACAATTTAATAAACAGTTTGCGCATGCTTCTCAGCCTCGCGTTTTAAAACAAAAATGTTAGAAAAGGGCCAATGAACTCACCTGTGCTGCTATGTAAATGATCTACACAAAATGCGCGCTCTTGTTTGTAGCTAGGTTTCTTCAGTTCCTGAGTTATTTTAATAGAATTCGAATACAATAAGTACGCGTAATAGTCGTTGTGCCTAAGGTTGGGTCTTGTTGTGTGTGCAACTAAGTGTCTTAGTACTAAATGTATCTAGGATCTAATCTAACTTAGTTACCCTTTTTAATGATCCCAAATCCCATAGTTTAGTGATAATAACTTACTTTATATTTTTAGAAATTTCGGCAGAGCTTCCTTTGTTTTATGTTTAAAACCCAGACAATTTCATTGTCTATTTTTAACAATTTCCCAATCAATTATGTTATAACAAACTTTTATAACTAAGCAAACTTAAAAGAAATCAATACCATTTATAAATTACATTTCAATTTAAATAAAATTTTAGTAAAAGTATTAAATTAAGTTTTAATAAATTCACAACGTCTTCATTTTAATTAAACATCATTACTTGAGTCTAAATAAACATTTGATGTGTGTTGGGCTAAGTAAGCCCCATTGGGCCCACTTTGGCCCAATTGAATATCCTTGATTTCCAATTGCTTACACAACTTGAACTTTTGAGTCTCACTATCATGCAAGAATATTAGCCGTTTGTTTAACCATCTTATGTCCCTTAACAACTCATGTTGAATTGTTATTGTATGTTAAGAATTATCTTATTATAGAACTCCCTAACCCATGAATCCATGTAAAATTCTAAGTTGTTTCATCTATGTATAGATTACGTGGGTTCCCATGCACACCCTAGATGTATTCCATGCATGTATGTTCCTTATATCTTATGATTTTGTCGAGAACCGATTCCCATCAGCCTCTTATCAGCGAACCTATGTGTTCCAGGTAGGGTTCGGCTACATCAAAACTCCCACGAACCTTTAGGGTTCGGCCATACTAGCTCACAAGTCCTAAGGTTCGTCCCATGGTTCGCATGATCCTAAGTTCAGCCTCCAAGGTTCGGGGTTAAAGGATCGTCGCCCTAGGTTCGTGACACTTGTCTAAGGTTCGGAATAGTATGGCTTGGATGCTAAGGTTCGGTTGTATTGTGGACAAAGGTTCGGCCGCAAGTAAGGGTTCTCTCGACAACTAAAGGTTCGTGACCCAGGGTTCGGTTGTCGGCATTGCAGGGTTCGTGACCCAGACACTCCAGGTTCGTTGCAGGCTTTCGTGTGTTCGTGAATCAGAGGGTTGCAGGGTTCGTTGCAGGCTTTGCAAGGTTCGGCTGCCTTTTGCGGGTTCGTGTAGGGTTCGGCTAGCGAACCTGTATCATCAATCAGCCCCTTTTGCCCCCACGAACCTGCAACTTCTTTTCCTTTCCAGGTCCAAATCTGTTACAACACAATTCCTACCCTCTTTCTAGTTGATTACTTGAGTTATCTAAGTGTTTACTAGTATTTAATATGGTTACAACATCAACAAAACCCTAAGGGTCGTAACATACTCTAAAACTGAATTTAAAGGGATCATTTACCTTAGATCTCGTGGATGGAAGCTTGAAATACTTGTACTTCTGTAATCTACAAGATGATTGGATCGAAATGACGCCTAGAACACTTAATTCCACCAAGATTTGAGCTCCAAATGAAAGAGAGAAGGTTGAATTCTTGAGAGGTTTTTAGAAAGAGAGAGAGAGAAAACGATTTAGAGAGAGAGAGAGAGAGAGTGAAAATGGTGGTGGTTGTGACCTTTAATGCCATATTAAATGTGGGAAAAATACCCGATCGTTTGGTCTCGTTCGGTTTCGCGTAAAATTCCGGTTCGCGTAGTTTTCGCGACGAAACGACATGATTATAAAATTAGAAATCGTTTAATTATTCTAGGTTGTGATTCCTAATAAATTAACTAATAACTTCTTATTTATTTCCAATTTAAAATATTAATTAACAGTTTAAATTGAATTGTACGGTCGTCGCGCGTATTCGTTTGAATCGTGACCCGTACGAACACAACGATAACTATACTTTTCAACCTTGTTTTCTAATTATAGAATATCATTCAGAACGTTAAACTGTCAGATATATTCGTACAGATCGTCACCTATACGAATAACCCGTCAATTTAGCATTCACGTAACGATATTTGTGTGTTTTGTTCTATAAGGCCTCACATACGTTTATACATAATTAATCCTAACAAATAATCACATGATGGTTCTGTGTTGCCAGATAATTATCAGACTCAAGAACCATTGTTCTGAACTTTGTTTTCAGAATTGAATCTGAACTTTGATTTGATAACATGAAATGAAAATGATATAAAATTTGATAACTGAAATATGTACCTGATTTACTGTTCATGTACTGTAGAGATCACTGTTCCGGTGGCGGTTCCGACACTGATGTTACACATGACTTGCACGTTTTACACACGACGAGCACTAACACGAATGTTACACGATTCACAACCGACACACGGTTCACCAACGGGTCGTTGACTTGACACGGTCAAACACGGTCAAACATAGTCAATGTGGACCAACATGATCAAACACGGTCACTGTGGACCGACACGGACAAACGTGAACAACCGAGGGTTGTTGAGCACAAACACAAGCACGAGCACGAACACGGTCACTTACACAAACTCACATATGGTGTACGATATAGGTAGCCGGTGACCGACACGCAGTCTACGTAGGAGCTTACGCTTACATTTGTTCACGATCACTAAGGTGAGTTTACGGCCCCTCTTTACTCTTTTACAAACTTTTCAAATAGGGGGAGAATACTAGTTGCATCGAGTCAAACATTTCTATTGTACAAACATTTTATGTGTATGCTGGTTTATTAGACAAACATTAAGTGTTGAAATCGTAACAAGCCGTCACAAAATCTTACCGTTAATGTACGAACAACGAGGTGAGTTTAAATGGATCCGTTTGGGTGTGACGAACCCCACGTGGCACAATATTGACTGGAGGTCATAACACGCAAAACTTTGACCTAACTTGCTATGTTATTACGAGACATAGCGGAGGCAAGGACGAACAAGTCTAGTTCGGTAGTGACGCGCTGACACTTGGAGCCTAGGGCTCGGTACTAACATTATGATAAACAACATGACACATGTTTTCTTACTTTATATGTATATCAAAACCTGTGAACTCACCAACCATTGTGTTGACACATTTTCTTAAACTTGTATTCTCAGGTAACTAGCTGCGTATGGAACATGATTCACTCTTAAGAACTTAGCTTAGGATCACGTGCATTTATATTCTGATTTTTGAACAAACAATATTGTAATACATTATGTAGTGTCTGACATTATCTTTCCGCTGCATGTCAAACATATTATTTTTCCGCTGCATAACTATTGTAATTACTGCTACGTATTTATTTAACTTTTTGGTTGAATTTATGTCAAACATCGTATTTGAAAACGCATATAGAGTTGCTCTATATGACCTTGAGCTGCGATTCTAGCCACGTCACACCCATGTGGACTGACAACGCACGTGGGAATTTGGGGGTGTGACAGATTGGTATCAGAGCCTTGGTTATTGAGAACTAGGTTTGCATTTAGTGAACTTAGACTATAGCCATTGCTCAACATTAGACACTACATTTAGAATTTGCACACTGATGTATTATTATTGCTATTATCTGTTACTCACGGATTTAAGATTTCAGGATGGCCGACCACAATGATGATTTAAGGGATCCGGGGAAACGCCCCGCAGAGCATAGATACGAGCTGACGGAGGAGGACCGTCACGAAGTACGGGACATTGTAGCCCTAGTGGATGCAGAGATGGCTGACCGGGCACGCATAGCAAAGGGACCAGGTCATGGACCTAGTACACTCACACTGTGTGGGACTGGATTATCGAGGAGAGAGTACCTCTCCAGCGCCTACGGACGGATGATGACCGAGCGCATCGGTTACCGGCACTTGGAGTGTCATTTGAGCGGGCCTTCGCAGCCCATGTTGCATGGACAGCTCCAAATGCCCGTAGGGCACACGAGCGGGATGAGGAGATCAGAGCTCTCCGAGAGGAGAATCTGCATCTCTAAGGACAGCTAGACCATCTGTGGGAGCAGGTGGTGGACGAGATCGCGATGCTCTGGAACTGGACAACGCAGTTGGAGGAGCGACAAGGGGAAGTCACTGCCATGGTCCTGAACAAAGGCGAGCGACTAGCCGTGGTGGAGGACGTGGCAAGAGAGAACCAAGCGGCGCTCCAGAATGCTTGGGCTGAGCAGCTCATTGTAGAGCTTGAGCAGGAACAGGACCAACAACCCTAGTTAGAGGTCGAGGACCTCGAGGAGGGTGATTTTAATGAAGATATTGATGATGATCTCGAGGAGGACCAGGACGGCGGTCCAGCAGACAGTGGAGACTCGCACTCCACTATTGCTTTGGATTAGTTACCCTATTTTATTTCAGTATTTTACTTTTTGTATGCCTAGATGAGCGAGATGTGCTCATATGGACTTGATAGTAGTATTACAGTTTGGAAAATCATTGTACCTCAAAATCTTCATTAATGAAATGGTGTTTTGTTTTTATTTACTTTGTATCATGATCATGACTATGATTGCTTGCTAACATGACATCTAACATAACTTCTGGCTAACGCTCTAACACATGATGACTAACACTCTATTCCTTCGTATAGAGCTAACAAGATGGTCAGACGCGGAACCCACACACGTGCCCCAAAGAGGCAGATTGGTGTGGCAACCATCAAGATGATGGTTGACCGCAGGGTGAATAAGGCGATTGCCGAATACGAGGCAAGTCGCCAACACAGCGGAACTAGTGGAACCAACAATGGTACTAAGACTTGCTTAACATGACTAACATAGTTTAGCTAACACGATTACTAACATGCGACATTGGTTACTGACGAACAGGATTGCATGGCAGCACCAACAAGGGGTGCTCGTCATCTTTTATCCGATAACGAAGAACCTGAACCAAGATTTCCAGATGAACTGGGTAAGGTATGGTTACTGACGAACAGGATTGCATGGCAGCACCAACAAGGGGTGCTCGTTCAAGACTTTTCTGAACTGCCATCCCCACATTTTCAAAGGAACAGTTGAGCTATAGGAATGCTCCGTTGGATAGAAAAGGATGAATCTGTCTTCGCCGTGTGCGAGTGTGGTGACAAAAACCGGGTGAAATACGCGACCGGTACTCTTGAGGGACCGTCCCTCACATGGTGGAATACCCATGTCCAAACACTGGGATTGGACGGAGCAAACTCAATGACCTAGGTAGACATCACCAGAATGCTGCAAGAAGAGCACTGCCCGAAAAGCGAGATCAAGAAACTAGAGGAGGAGTTTTGGGTCCACAAAATGGTGGGGTTAGAGATTGAGCAGTACTGCACACGGTTCCACGAACTGTGCAAGTTGTGCCCGGGAATGGTAACCCCGGAGTACTAAAAACTCGAACAATTTATCAGTGGACTGCCCGAGTAGATCCAAAGCATGGTCACGGCGTCTGACCCAACACAAATCAAACCTACCATCCGACTAGCCCACATACTGACTGACCAATCGGTAGCACAAGGCAAGCTACCCAAAAGAGGTGAACATCTGAAGCCTCAAGAAAGCCACAAGCGCAAGTGGGAACCCAGCCACCATCAGTCTCACCCACCTCAACAACAACAAAGATCTGCACCAGCCAGAGCCTTTACTGCCACCCAACTTGAAGACAATGGAAAGGGTTCATATCAGGGAAAATATCCCTTGTGTAACTGGTGTTCATATCATCACTTCGGAAAATGCGAGTGATACCGTTGTTTGAAGTGTGGACGACATGGCCACATGGCCAAAAACTGCAGGTCTAAGTTCCTAAACAACAACAACCCCAACCCCAACCAGAACAACAACCAGAACACTATCAAGGGGTGTTACGAATGTGGTAAACCGGGACACATGCGGAGGGATTGCTCGCAACTGAAGAAAACTGGAGGTGGAGCAGCTAAGGGTCAAGCCTTCGTGATAGGCTCAGTGGAAGCCAAGGATGACCCGAATATCGTAACCGGTACGTACCTTTTAAATAAAATCTATGCAAGTATATTATTTGATATCGGTGCCGATAGGAGCTTTATATCTAGCGAATTTAGTAAATTGCTTGATATTACCCCAACACCACTGGACTATAAGTATACCGTAGAGTTAGCCGACGACAAACTGATCGAAACACAACACGTCTTTCGAGGATGCGTCATGGTTTTGGCGGATCCCGAGCTCGAAATCGACTAGATGCCGGTGACTCTCGGGGGCATCGATGTGGTCGTTGGAATGGACTGGCTATTTGCAAACCGAGCAGAGATTGTATGCAACGAGAAGATCGTACGGGTGGCGTTGCCGAGCGGAGAACAGATCTTGATTCAGGGAGAATGACGGGGAATACCACTGAACATCATGTCTTGCATGAAGGCAAACAAGTACATACAAAAAGGGTACACTGCTATACTGGCCCTTATCACGGAGCAACCAAAGCATGAAAGGAAGATTGCGGACATCGCCGTAGTCTGAGATTTTCCTGATGTATTTCCAGAGGACTTACCTGGACTACCACCGAAACGACAGATCGAGTTCCAGATAGACCTCACTCCCTTAGCAGCACCAATTGCTAAAGCTCCATACCGACTAGCACCGACCGAAATGTAAGAACTGTTTAACCAGTTGAAAGAACTGTTAGAAAAGGGATTCATCAGACCGAGCTTCACACCTTGGGGAGCACCAGTCTTTTTTGTGAAGAAGAAAGATGGATCATTCCGTATGTGTATCGACTACAGGGAGCTGAACAAGGTGACAATCAAGAATCGATACCCGTTACCGCGAATAGACGACATGTTCGACCAACTGCAAGGGTCGACCTACTATTCGAAGATCGATTTAAGATCGGGTTACCACCAACTAAGGATACAGGAAGACGATATTCCTAAGACTGTCTTTAGAACTTTATACGGACACTGCGAATTTTTGGTTATGCCCTTAGGGCATACCAGTGCACCAGCTGTATTCATGGATCTCATGAATAGAGTGTGTAAACCCTATCTCGATAAATTCGTAATAATGTTCATTGACGACATCCTGATTTACTCTAAAAATCAGGAGGAACATGATGAACATCTAAGGTTAGTCTTGGAATTGCTGAAGAACGAACAGCTATACGCAAAGTTTTCCAAATGTGATTTTTGGATTCTTGTTTTCTACTTTTCAGTCATGATTTCAGAACGTTAAACTCACAGATATGTTTATGTGAATCGTCACCCACACAAACACACTATCAGTTCGCCATTCTGAAATAACACTGCATCGTTCACTGAATTGTGTTTCCTCACTGACGGACTCAACTAAACTTCCTGTTGTCACATTGTTTTTATAATGAATTATCGGCCATCTGGTTCCTGTCATTTATGGACATCAGATCGCAACCGACATGTTCTTGTTGTTTACTTGTAAACTGTTGTTTCACTTGATTCGTTGTATTAATTGTACTTAGGTTTTCACCTAAATACATACAACTATTGTTTATCATGAATTGTTGTACGCACAGTATTTAAGTTTTCACTTAAACACGTACAACTGTTTCTTGTTCTCTGAGTTATGTTATCACACACACACCTTTCATGCATTGTATTTACACACAGTAAATAGTGGAAGTACACATACCGTACGGACTTTCCGAACAATCATGTACTGGATGTCACAGTCTCCCCTTGTTAAATAAATTTTGTACCGAAATTTATGCTTCGTTGTCGGGCACAACTTCTTCAAACAGGTGGGGATACTTTGTCTTCATGTTGTCCTCGCGTTCCCAGGTAAATTCTGGTTCACGCTTGGAGTTCCATCGAACCTTTACAATAGGGATACGGCTTTGTTTCAGTCTCTTGACTTCACGTTCCATGATCTCTATAGGTTCTTCAATGAAATGTAATTGTTCATCCACTTGAATTTCTTCCAATGGTGTGATTAATGATTCATCAGCGATACATCGCTTGAGATTTGATACATGAAATACATCGTGTACTCCGCTGAGTTCATCGGGGATTTTGAGTCTGTATGCCATAGGACCTATGCGTTGAGTTATCTCAAACGGTCCGACATACCTTGGTGCTAGTTTGCCTTTAGCCCCAAAACGAACCACACCTTTCCACGGGGACACTTTCAATATGACTCGGTCACCCACTCGGAATTCCAAAGGCTTTCGCGGTTTGTCTGCGTAACTCTTTTGGCGGCTACGTGTTGCTTCTAATCTCTGTTGTATCTGGGCTATCTTATCAGTAGTCTCCTGAATAAGTTCAGGCCTAGTGATTCTATTGTCTCCCACTTCGGTCCAACAAATTGGAGACCGACATTTTCTACCATATAATGCTTCAAACGGAGCACATTCGATGCTGCTGTGGCAGCTATTATTGTAGGAGAACTCAATGAGTGGTAAATGTTTATCCCAACTTCCACCAAAGTCTAGGATGCATGTTCTCAACATATCCTCTAGGGTTTGAATTGTTCACTCACTTTGTCCATCCATTTGTGGATGATAAGTGGTGCCCAAGTTAACACTTGTCCCTAGAGATTGTTGCAATGATTGCCAGAACCACGATGTAAATCGACTGTCCCGGTCTGAAATAATTGACAATGGTACACCGTGCCGCACTACTATTTCATCAACACAGAGTCTTGCTAGCTTTTCCATCTTGTAGCTTTCTCTGATCGGCAAGAAGTGTGCGGACTTGGTCAATCTATCAATGATGACCCAAATCGAATCGTGTCCGCTAGAAGTACGGGGTAGCTTTGTAATGAAATCCATAGCTATTTGTTACCACTTCCATTGTGGTATCTCTGGTTGCTCCAGCAAACCCGACGGTTTCTGGTGTTCAGTTTTGACCTCCTCACATGTTAAGCATTTGCCAATATAAGTGCCAATATCTTTCTTCATACCCGGCCACCAATAAAATGACCAAACCTCTTGGTACATCTTATCATCACCAGGATGAACAGAGTAAAGTGTCTTGTGTGCTTCGTCAAGAATGAGTGTTCGAAGTTCATCTATTGACGGAATCCAAACGCGATCCTGAAAATAGATAACTCCATCTTGTTTCGTCTCGAAATGTTTCTCAGCTCCACAATCGAGCTCGTGTTTCAGATTGTCTCTTGCTATTGCTTCTTGTTGTGCTTGTATGATTTGATATCTCAGACTTGTTTGCACGGTCATTCCCATAGCTCTAACGTGCAAGGGTTTGACTCTTTCCTTCCGACTCAAAGCATCTGCGACAACATTCGCTTCGCCAGGATGGTATTTGATCACACAATCGTAATCGTTTAGGAGCTCAACCCAACGTCTCTATCTCATGTTAAGCTGCTTCTAATCAAATATGAGCTGTAAACTCTTGTGATCTGTGAAGAAAGTGCATTTGGTATCGTACAGGTAATGTCTCCAAGTCTATAAAGCAAAGACAACAACTCCCCGTTCTAAATCATGGGTTGTGTAGTTCTTCTCGTGTATCTTCAGCTGTCATGAGGCATAAGCAATGACTTTGTCTCGTTGCATTAAAAAACATCCGAGTCCCTGATGGGAAGCATCACAGTACGCTACAAAGTCATCATTGCCCTATGGGAGTGTTAAGATTAGAGCATTGCACGATCTTTGTTTTAGTGTTTGAAATGCCTCCTCTTGTTTCTGTGTCCACACAAATGGTTCACTCTTCTGTGTGAGTTTGGTGAGAGGCATGGCTATCTTAGAGAAATTTAAATTGAATCTCCTGTAGTAACCTGCCAATCCCAAGAATGATCTGATCTCTGTCGGTGTTGTGGGCACATCCCAGTTTTTGATTGCTTCAATCTTGGCAGGATCCACGTGAATACCATTATTGTTAATCACGTGACCCAAAAACTAAACTTCTCTCAACCAAAATTCACACTTGGAGAATTTGGCATAAAGTCGTTCATCTTTCAGGAGCTCCAAGACTGTCCTCAGATGTTGTTCATGTTCTTTCTCGCTTCTTGAATAGATCATTATATCATCAATAAAGATGATAACAAACTGATCTAAGTACGGATTGCACACCCGGTTCATAAGATCCATGAACACTGCAGGTGCGTTCGTCAGTCCAAATGGCATCACCATGAATTCATAGTGACCATATCGAGTACGAAATGCCATCTTGGGTATGTCTTCCTCTTGAATCCGGAGCTGGTGATAACCTGAACGCAGGTCTATCTTTGAGAAGTATTGAGCTCCCTGTAATTGATCAAACAAGTCATCAATCCTCGGTAACGGGTACCGATTCTTGATGGTAAGTTTGTTGAGCTCTCTATAATCGATGCACATTCTGAAGGATCCATCTTTCTTGTTGACAAAGAGAATCGGAGCTCCCCACGGTGAGAAACTCGGTCGAATTTATCCTTTGTAGAGTAGCTCCTGTAATATTGGACAGTTCCTGCATTTTTGATGGTCCAAGTCTATAAGAAGACTTAGCCACAGGAGTCGCTCCTAGAATCAAATCGATTCGAAACTGCACCTATCTCTCGGGTGGCAGTCCCGGTAAATCATCCGGAAACACGTCTGCATAGTCTTTCACAACTGGTACATATTGAATCTTGATTGCTTTCTTGTCTTTCTCTACCACGTGAGCTAAGAATGCGATACACTGTTTTTTGAGGTACTTATGGGCCTTCATACAGGATATTATCTTGACGCTGTGGTTTGCTTGATCTCCATGAATTTCCAAAATCTGATTGTTCTCCACTGGAATACGTAATAGCTTTTCGGAACACATGAACTCAACTCTGTTAAGAGATAGCCAATCCGTTACGACGATGATGTCGAAACTGCCCAGTTCCATCGATATAAATCGATAGAAAATGTGTGATCGCCAAGTGTTAATTGGCAATTCCTAAGTACTGTGTCAACTGTTATCTGTTTGCCGTTTGCTATCTCATTAGTATAAGGGGAGTCTAACGATTCCACAACATGATTAAGATGGCATGCAAAGTCGGATGAGATAAAACTATGATCCGCTCCAGTGTCAAATAATATGGATGCATAAAAGTCAGATAGGAGAAACGTACCCGTGACCACATTCGGGTATTGTTAAGACGCAGCTGCTCCAATCTGAAGGGCTCTACGTCATGCTACTTGAGCCCTTGTTTCATTCTTCTTGGGACAATCCCGAGAAAAGTGTCTAGGCTCGACACAGTTGTAACAAGACCTATGATCAGCAGCAACAGTAGTGGCTGCATTGTTGTTTCTGTTCGGAGCCCCCGTGCTCCTACATTGGTTGGCCCAGTGTCCAAACTTCCTGCAGTTAGTGCATTCTCTGCATTAAGTGTTTTGTGGATGATGATACTGGCAGCTGTTGCACAAAGGTGTTGTGCCAGTGTAGGGCCTCTTGATCTGTAGAGGTGGTGGTTGGTTGATCATGGGTGTTTGAGTGGTCGCAGCAAAGTTCTTGACCACTTTTTGTTTCCTAGCCGGCCGTTTATCCGGCTTCCTTGAACTTCCACCTTTAACTGCTTCGGTTTCCTTCTTCAGTGCCCCGGAGGCAACCAGCTCATCTGTCAATGTTGCTGACAGAGTAACAACCATCTCCATGGCACTAGGGTGGGCAGAAATCACGTGCCCTTGGATACAAGACGGCAGTTCACCGACATACCGCTCTATCCTTTTCTCCAATGTTGGCACTATATCCGGTGCCAATGTTGCTAACTCGTGGAATCTTGTGGTGTAGGCCAGATGCCCAACACCAATCATGACAAGATTGAGCAGCTCGGTCTCAACCTTATTTAGTTCGTTCCTTGGACAAAACTCGGCCCTCAGCATAGCCTTGAAATCATCCCAAGGCATAGACAGAGCCTCATCCCTGCCTCTAGTCTGAACTTGTGCGTTCCACCATGTCAATGCTCGCTTATTAAACGAGCCAGCAGCATATCTCACCCTATGTTGATCAGGACGGCCACTATTGCTTATCGTGAATTGTTGTACTTACAGTATTTAAGTTTTCACTTAAACGCGTACGACTGTTTCTTGTTTTCTAAGTTATGTTATCACACACACTATTCATGCATTGTATTTACACACAGTAAATAGTGAAACTACATATACCGTACGGACTTGCCGAACGATCAGGTACTGGATGTCACATTCGGCTACAGGAGGTTCGGTGATGGTGGTTCGCAGCAGCTAGGTTCGGCAGCTCAAGGGTTCGGCCGGTCGAGGGTTCGGTCGCCTCTTTGCCCAGCCATGCCAAGGTTCGTTGGGTGGAGTTTCGGCTGGTAAAAGGTTCGGCTAGCTGCACCACCTAAACCCCGCGTATCACCATTATCATTGAACTCTAATCCGTTGTATAGCTTCTCCCATGGTAGTGTTCTGCGAAAATCAGTTCTCGAAGGTGTATGGTTCGAAGGAACTAGTTTAGACCCGGGTGAAGGTGATGGGTCAAACAAAAGGGTATGAAAACCCTAATTTTCGAATTATTCAAGCTTGAGTACCTCGATTTCGGCTGGATAACTTCTCAAATCTGCTGTACTTCCTTGTAGAGAAGGTTGAGAGCTTCGTTTAGACACCAAGAACACTTGATTTCATCCACAAACAAGCAAGACATGAAGGTTTGAAGATTGGATTTTTAGAGAGAGAGAGAGGTTCGGGAAAGGGTGTTTAGAGAGAGAGAGAGAAAGAGTGAAATAAATGAGGGAAATGCCTCATTTAGGCTTTATATACCCCGAGGGTGTTCGGGTTCGTTTTTGTTGCTCGGTTCTCGTCTCCGTTGCGTTTCCGGATTGTTACGCTCATATTTTACGTTATCCAATAAAAAGATTTATTTTTAATGTTTGGAAAGTAGTTATTCCTAGTAAATCTTTTACATTTTATTTTCTTGAATTATTTTATCGAAAACGATTATTTTAAATTTTTTGTTTGATCGTACTACCTTCGCGCATATTCGTTTGAATCGTCACCCGATCGAACACAACGATGGTTTTGCTTTCTGACCTTTGTTTTCTACTTTTCAGTCACTATTTCAAAACGTTAAACGTACAGATATGTTTGTGTGCATTATCACGTACGCAAACACACTGTCAGTTCACTATTCTTAAATAACACTGCATTATTCTCTGAATTGTGTTTCCTCACTGACGGACTCAACTAAACTTCCTGTTTTCACATTGTTTTCATAATGAATTATCGGCTATCTGATTCCTGTCATCTATGGATATCAGATCGCAACCGACATGTTCTTGTTGTTTACTTGTACACTGTTGTTTCTCTTGATTCATTGTATTAATTGTACTTAGATTTTCACCAAAATACATACAATTATTGTTTATCATGAGTTGTTGTACTTACAATATTTAAGTTTTCACATAAATACGTACAACTGTTTCTTGTATTCTGAGTTATGTTATAACAAACACTGTTCATGCATTGTATTTACACATTGTAAATAGTGAAAGTACACGTACCGTACAGACTTGCCGGACGATCAGGTACTGGATGTCACATCTGAGCCTGCCTCTGATGATTCAGACAGGGAAGAAGAAGAAAGTGAAGAAGAAGATGATGAGTCTGATGAGGAGAAGGTCGATTATGATGATTCTGACAAGGATGATGACTCTGGTGATGATGATGATAGTGCTGGTAGTGGTTCTGCAAGCTCTTCCAGTGCAGAAGAGCCAAATCAACTCTATGAAATCAGAACCAAATCTAAGCATTATAAAGCTGCAAAGCCTCTCCGCCTCAAACCGAAGAGCCTAAAGCTACATAAGACGTTGAAGCGATGCTAGTGAAACGGATTTTGGACGAAAAGCTGACTAAGATTTTGGATGCTCAGGGCATCATTCTACATTCTATCAGCTATGATAAGGAGGAATGCGAAATCATACATTGCCTCACCAAGGAACAAATTGAAGAGCTGTTCAGGTTAAATCCTAATAAGGTGATTTTGGATGATTCTTCCATTCCTGCTTCTGATCTTCCAACTCCAGAATGATTTGATGACATTGATGAGGTGATTTTGGAGGACATCGCAAAGGAAGAGGGCTTAAAGTACACTTCAGCTGAAGAGGAACTGCCTACATTTTATGACTTGCTCGGTCTACATTTTGAGGAGGAGCTGAAACGTAAGATAGACGAAAAGATCAGTGGTAGTGAGTCTTCAACAGAAGACATTCAGAATAGGGAAGAGGAATATAAAGCATATTGGGAAGTTTTGAAGAAGGATAGTGTTGCAAAGATGCCAACTACACACACCAAAGTATACAGGACCAAAGGATACAAGGCCGGAGGTCAAATTCTGAGTTGAGCATACTTTCACGATTTTCGATGCTAAGCTGTCAATAGGGAACAAGGGATCTAGTACTTCAAACATCCTCATGACTCCAAGACATTGCCCCGATTCGAGGTAAATCAACTAGCACGTCTGAAGATGCTTTACAGTGATGATTCAGGGATGTCTCTTGGTTCTCAAGACAGATTCAGTATGAGTACCGGAAGAGATGGATAAATTTCAAGCCTCAGCAACCAGAGAGATATTATCAACCAGAGATTAATGCTGATACCCGCAGACATAAAGTCATCCTAAGGTGGCTGCCTTCGAAAGTCATGAAGAAGATTCCATTACGGAAGATGCCTCATGACTTCTTGGACAGTTTATGATGGTGGTACTATGATGGGAGAACTGCAGAGGCAGTAATTGTTTTATGCAAAGACGACAAATGGGATACGGTGCATATATTTGATCCCATGTGGCTGGCCAATCTATCACACAAAGATGTGAAAGCCTTGTGCAGATGTCAGATTTTCTTTGAAGTTGCAAACATGGAGCAAGCTCTACAGTTCATCAGAGTCATCCACATATGCATAGTGTCTGGAATTCATGCCGGCACTGACTGGAAGGCTATCTCTGACAAGTATTCCAAGAAAGACGCTGATAAGTGAAGAACTAGGTCCAAAGGGGAGTATGTTAGTGCATAGAATGTCCCAAGTTCGGCATTTTGTATGATTTGATGTATAAAGTTGATATTATTAATGAAATCAGTCATTCTATATTGTTCGTATATGATTAATTGAGTTTATTACGTTTATATATGTTTCACTTTGACTTTGACTATGTTTCAGACCCATTCGTGCGAATGATACCTAAGAATGAGTTCATTCGGACGAATGAACGCCTAGCGAATGACTATGGCGAACGAATGAGTCATCCACATGACTCATTCGGTCGACTAAGCTCATTCAGCTGAGTCATTCGCCGAATGAGTACAACTTATATATATATAGCTGCAAACAGATTTTTTCACAACTCTCTGAGCCCCCTATCTCCCCTGTGCACTCCTCTGTCGTACCCTTAGGGTTTTGAGCCGCTCCTTGCTATCCAACTTCGATTCTCACCACGTGGTGTTCGATTTCGATAAAAACGTTCACTCCTCATCGTCGGATTGCCACGGGGACTCGTGGTTTCGATTGGAAAACCCTGGAATAGGATTCCGCACTATTCCGGTGGCTGTTGAGCAGATCTCCAAAGGAACCGAGTTGTTTCCTTGGGTTCCTTAGGTCCTACACAAAATATAAATTTTTTTTTGTGGAAGAAGATGCATTGCATGTTGATTTCTGTCATGTTAGACAATTTATCATGTTTGGATAGTTTGGTAATTGATAAATTGAGTTTTATGCTTAACTTTCCGTTTATGGAAACTTTAATAGGGAATTTTGTGAAATAATGACATAGAAGCATGTTAGGGATAATAAATGATGAAATATGATATATTGTGATGATTTGAAGGTATTTGAATGATTAGTTGTATGAAAACATGAAAATATGTCAAACTTACCAAACATAGTGGCTTTGGTTAACTAGAAATGGATTACGAGCATGATTGATGATATATTATGATGCTTTACGTGTTGACATGAACAAATAAGGAAACTAGAGTGCTAAGGTTGATAAAAGGTGACTTTTGATGCATACTTTCTAACTGTGGAAACTTACTACGAATAGTAACTTGTTTCATGAACATACGTGACAACTTCCGTGATTAGCAACATGATCGATAGAGATACATTTTGCATAGTTTCCATATTTGTAAACCTTGTGTGCTATGACATATTTTCGTGCACAACTTGATGTTTGAAGAAACATTTCAAAACACTCTGACAAAACGGACATTACCATAAACAAAGTCCTCACAAAACCAAACCGTTAGTTAACGCAAGCGAGCGTTATTGGATAGTACTACCGGGTCTTTCAAACCCACCTCGATGACAACTCTGACTTTCGGTCAAGACGAGCGTAATATCGACCTATTGCCATTGTTTTTACGATAGAGATAGCGGAGGTATCTAACAGTTCAGTTTCGGTAGTGGTGCAACACATACACTCGAAGCTTTGGGCTTGACACACATCTAGCATTCCAGTATAAATTTGAACCAGAAATTTCGAGAGTTGGGCTTGGCAAACATTGGTAAAAAATTTTACGTATGGATCTTATACCTGAGGCCTTGTGCCTGGAAAACATTTGAGAAAGCAATACATGTATCGTACAAACCAGTTACAGTTTATTTACTGAAAGTTCGTTTGAATTAGATCAAACCGAGATCACTAGACTCGCAAACGTGCGGAATCCGTAAACGTGTTGATGTCTGCATGTGAGAATGAAGAAGACAATATGAATTATATTAATTCTCATTGAATCAAGATCTGATTACAGGACTTTTAATGAGATGAATGAAAGTGCAAGTCATTGTACAATGTCTCTCTCGCTCTAGATTCAAAGAATTCTCTTAATGTTGTGAATGAAGTACTCACTTCTCAAAACCTAGAGAAACCTATTTATAGGTTTACAAGTTCAGTAGTATCGACACTAATAATATGGACAACTAATTATACCGATACTAATAGTATCGACAACACACATCTCGATACTACTAGAATCGATGGAACTCATATCGATACTACTAGTATCGACAATCTATGGTTTGCCAATACTATAAATTTAGTGAAAAATACAAAATACAACTCAAATACATGATCTAGGCTAAAAACAATGCCTTTAGTATTTGAGCTTTATTTTGAATTATTGTAATCAAATAACAATAATTAATCACCCAAAGCTTTTACTAACTTTATGTACCAACAGTCTCCCCCCTTAGTAATAGCCTGGGTATCAGAATTAACAACTATCCAAACCCTTTTTGCTTTGGGCTTCAGTATAATTGCTTCATTTTAATGAAACTGGCATTCAGCTTCTTTGTTAATATCATGATTAATATGATACCTTCTCTTTCCATCCATACAGGAATCATATCTCTGATTATTCCAAGTTGGTTGAAAAGATTGAGTATATGATTGAAAGCACATTGTATTTCTTTGTCTATAACCACCATAAATTATGTTGTTATTCTGTTTCTCAATTGGAATAGGATATCTTAAATTAAAAGCATATGGTTGATAAACTTTTATAGGCTTCATCTTTTCATTTTAAAAATAATCATTAGAAGACTTGGTCAATAAGTCGATTAAGTTGACATTCTCTATCGTTTTCTTGTTGTTCCTTGACTTTCATGACCTCCTCCTTCTTTTCCATTTCTTCTTTTGTTCCTGACACTCAGCAGGTTTAGATATTGACTTGAATACTTCCTTAGAAATATCAACATGATCTTTACCCATCCGCTTTTCCTGGTGTTCAGATTTTTTCTTCAAATCTTCAATTTCTTTCTTCAATCTAACATTCTCCTCTTTCAACAAATCAAATTATCAAATCATCTATTTAGTATCATAATTTCAGCTTTCATCTCATCAATATGATATTTTAAATAATTAGTACAATTCTTCATTTTAGAATCATCACAGAAGTTGGCAATAGCAATCCAAAGATCTTTAGAATTCTTGTTTTGTTTGTAATTCTGAAGAATGTCTAACTAGGTAAAAACAATCTTTTCACGATCATAACTTTCCTTTGTTTCTTTATTCAATCTTGATGGATTTATAAAGTCAATTAAGCTTAGGTTGAAAATATCAATCAAATATTGGAATTTTGAGATCCGGGTCAACATGCTAGAGAAACTCTTCAAATTGTGTACTCCAAGATGAAAAATCGCTAAGCGAGAAAAGCTGTAGATTGCTCTGGATCGATCACTGGAATTCTATTAACAATTCAATCTATGCAGAATCTAGATACAATCTATATGAATTAAAGACAAAATCATTATAATAAACATCGTCTTCATTGATACTAAAATTTGATTAAAAGAACACCTAGTAAGAATACACAGTTCTTTCACAATCACACACATCTAACAGACACAGGTTCTGTCACTCACACCTACAAAATCAGACAAACATGCAATATATACACAACCCTCAACCGAACCTAGCCGAACCAATAGGTTTGCTGGACGAACCTTTACATAACCAAACTCTAGGTTCGCCGAACCTTTACAAACACATGCCTAGGTTCGTGGGACGAACCAACAAGTTCGCTACACGAACCTTTACATAACCAAACTCTCGGTTCACCGAACCTTTACAAAACATGCCTAGGTTTGTGGGCCAAACCAACCTAGCACAAAACCTAACTTAATTTATAAAATTTGAAAGCAACCTATTACAAAATGTACTAACAAAATCGCCCTTATTAGTTTCTTAAAATCTTCAAAATCTTGATCTTCTGTCTGCAATCTGAGTCCCACTCAATGATTGATATTTACAAACATTATCTTCAGCACGTATAACCACAGACCTTGGAATCTTTGATAATCTTTCAGCTTTAATTCTTTCATCTCTTTCATCAATCTCTTTTTGCAAAGCCATAAACTCTACATACAAGTAGTTCACATCCTCCCAATCACATCCAGGATGAATTCCCAAAGTAAAACACATTCTTGCAATAGTCTGAAATTGCAATGCCATATCTTTATAACTCACTCCCACATCATGATAACCTTCTTTAGCATAAATCTTAGCTTCATTGAGAGTAGAAATATCTTGTTTTGAGCAGTTCACTATCCAAACAGGATCAAGTAGTCTAATCACTCTCCATTTGCAATTTTCTTTCAGCAAAATGATAGCTTCAGAATATCTTTCATCATTAAACCAAAACCTGAAATAAGGAGTCCAATTTTGTTCTATCTTCCTCAATCTTGGTCTTCAATATGCTTTCGACTTAGGATAGACATAAGAGTTATGCTTCAGCGCTGAAAATTGAGGTACTAGCCAATTCCACCCTTTCCTTGCTTCCTTTTTCAAACAAAGTTTCAAATCTTAATCCTCATGAAACATCCTTTGATACACCTCTCAGGAATCAATGTCATTCCTTCAAGTTCACCTCTAAACTGTAAAACTCTCCTCATATCAGCTTCACTTATTCTGATCACTTGATGGAATATTCAGCTACACCATTGATCTAAGGCTCATAAGGTGAATTGAATTGCTGTTGAATGCCTTTGGAATTACAAAATTCCTCCATTAGATGATTCTTAAACTCAGTCCCACTGTCAGGTCGTATACGCCTCACCTTCAACTTATATAAAGTCTCCAACCTATTTATCAACTAAATAAAATTTTCATAAGTATCTGATTTATGTTTCAAAAATATAACACCCAAAAATCTTGAAAAGCCATCAGTCACCACAAAACAATAAGATTCACCACCTATAATCTTCACATTGATGGGTCCAAAAAGATCCATGTGAAGAAGTTCAAGAGGCATGCCTATAGAAAAAATTTTCTTTTTTTTGTGAGACTTCCTTTTCTGTTTAGCCATTTTACATGAAACACATACATCTGAAATTTTAAAATGTTTAATAGGTACACCCTCAAATAAATGATTGTGCACAAGATGATTCATTTTTCGGATATGAATATGTCCCATATGCATGTGCCATGAGCGTGTGTCTTGTTCAGTAGCTTTGGATACCAGGCATGTTTCCACATTATTTACTGTCTATGCATTTGCCATGTCAAGCACATAAAGATCTTTGCTCCGATTAGCCGTCATCAGAATCCACTCCTCTGAAATCTTAAATCCTTGCTTGAGTACATAACACCTTTCTTTGTCAAAAATCACTTTGTAATCCTTATCACAAATATGCGATAGACTCAACAAATTGTTAGTTAATTCTTTACAAAAAATTAACATTGTCAAACGAAACCTTCTCATTTGTCAAACTCCCAATACCTGTAATTTGACCTCCTCCAGCAAAATTCACATAACTTCATTTCACAAGCTTGAAATCTCTTAACAAGTTCAATTCTCCAGTCATATGGCGGGAACATCCACTATCAACAATCCAACGATTGTTAATATGGCCCATGGACGCAACATGCACAATAAATTTAAAGAAACTTGTCAGTATTCAAAAGAGATGACCCCCACCATTTCGACGTCGAGTCTCCCGAAATGGACCCTTTCCATTCTTTTGTGATGACCTAATTGAATAACCATCATCACTTGTGTCATCTTCTTTCTTAGAAAATTAATCACCTGATCTATCTTTGATTTTCCAAAATGATTTAGATTTGATAGGTTGTTTTGAAATGATCTTGATGAAAAATTTTCAAATGAATCATCATCAGATGAAGTCACAATTTTCACAATCTTTTTAACATTTCTTTTGTTTTCAAAAGTTCTTTTCTTTTGTTTGATTTCTTCATGCACCCAAAACCAATGAGGGTTGAATTTCCTAAGAACTCTCATATCATCTTCACTAGGTCTAACTCTCCTAGAACTTCCACTAGAACATGCACCCGACACTCCTCATCAGAACTCTTTCTGACTTTGTTATTAGGACCATTAGCAGAAATATGTCCTTTACCACAACAAGTGAAACACTTTCGTGTTTCCCTTGGTGTAAAAGACCTCAAACTGCCACAATCACTTGATTGAACTTAATATTGCAATTAGCAACCAATTGGTCCGTATTACCACATTGGTAACACTTTCTCTCCTTAGTTTGAGTTTTTGGTGTGGATTTATCATAAAAACTTGATGAACTAAAAGGTCTTGAGAAAACCTTTGAAGATGAGTTTTTGTTTCTAAAACCAGTTAAATTTTTATTTGAATTATCCATTTGCTTTTGAAAATTCTTTGATTTAGCCTTGTGCCCAACTCCGAAATTATCAAAGAAAAAAATCCACCTTTTCCACTTTCTTAGAAATCACACTTTTCTTTTGAAAATTTCCACTAGACTCTCCTTGATGTACATTAGATGATTTAACATACACAATCGGTTTAAGAGTAGTGGTTGGTTTGGTTTTAATCATTGAACATGTGTTGTTTTAAGAACCACCTTCTCAACTTATTTAATCTCAGATTTTGACTGCTGATATTCAACATTCTTTTTCTCAACACTTTTTCCCTTGTAACCATTTTGTGTCAAAATATGAGAAGAATATTCTGACCCAATGATATCTTCAATGATTGGAGCATCACTGTCAAGTGACACCTTTTCATCAGAAGATGAGACTCTAGCATGTGCAATAACATTTTCAGACTCAGATTCAGTTAAAGAAGCTGGATGCACTTCTAGATTCGGATCAATTTGTGGTCTTGGAACATAGCTTGAAGGAGGTGGTACAGCATGAAATCCCAAGCCAGTAGTATTATTCGATGATCTTTGCACAGCAGCAAAGTAATCGATAGAATACTAAGAATTCTGATAATTATCTAGCTTGCTTTTATTAATTTCTGCATCTGCTCTGGCTGCTGACAATTCAACTTTCAAATTTTGTACTAGCTCGAGATGCACAGCAGTTATGATTATTTTGCAAAACTTTAATTTTTAATTCTTCATTTTCTTTTCCCAAATCAATGATCTTTTTGTCAAAATCTTTTTCTCTTGAAACCAACTTTTTGTTAGCTTCGGGGCACTCGATCAGTTCAGCACTCAATTGAGCATTCATTTCCTTCAACTCTTAAATTACCTTCAACAGATCATTATTTACCTCCTTAGCCTTTTCTTTGCCCTTTCTTTCTTCTTCAGCCATAGAAGCCATAAAAGCGCCCATTAAATCATCATATTGTTTTCTCCAGTCATATCCTTCTTCTGCTTGACTGACTAAGGCTTTGGCTGATTCTTCAGGCTTCTCCTTTTTCCTCTGATAAGCTTCTTTTAGCTTGAATGGATTCAAGCTGCTTTCTTTTCTTTGGATTTTTACATTCTCGAGCAAAATGACCCAACTCACCACAGTTGTAACATTGTGTTGCTTTTGGATTATATCCAAACTTTGTATTACGATCAAAAGTAAACTTCTTTCCTGTTTTTGTCGCACCCTCAAGTTATCACCTGCGGTTTTGTACCAAAAGGGCGTGACATGACCAGGATCTGAGTCTCTAGTTATATTGTGAGACCTCTATATGTCTTTCAAAATACGTAAATTAATTTCATTCAAACAAATGTTTATAAATCAGAGTTTGCACTAATACAAATTAACCAATGTAAAACAGGAGCAGAAGCTTAATTTAAACACTGGTGAAAAATCCATGCGTCAAAACTAAATAAATATTAGAATAATGTTGAAAATAAACTGATGCATGAGACTCCCTTCTAGCATCCTATCCAACCTTGTACCTTAGCGACCTGAGAAAATATACTAGCATTGTCAACACAATAGTTGGTGAACTCACAGGTTTGTAAGTAAACAATTTAAGATATATTGAGTGAGGGCCACATATACATTGAATATATAAATGACAGCTAGTCAATAACATTTAAGAAAAAGTCTTTCGACACCGAAGCTGTATGTGTGTGTTTAGTTGCCTTTCCACCATGTCTATCATGAAACAATGGTAAGTGTGTATGGTATATTTACACCCGTTCCGACTTCCGGTCAGAGTTAGCGTGACTAACACGGTCGGGGTTTTTCAAACCCAATAGATCTATTTAGAAATACCACACCATGCCTACAAGAATGATTTAACGATCCGAATTGTAAGGTCTTTGTATGATATGTGTGTCACTCATGCATAAACAATATAAACATGTACTATGTATCCAAATAAAAAGAAAAAGAAAATGATTTTTGTATGCTTTCTCCCCCAAGGGACGAAAATGAGTGGGGTCGTGAACTCACCTGATATAGCACTTAGCAAAATTCTCAAGTAGCATGTGCGGTAGTGAAAATCCTACTCGAAACCTGTAATTTAACGAGTTCGACACATGTGATTATATGGATTTAATTGAGTCTTTGATTCGACATGTTTTACTATTGATTTGTTTATTTCGAATTTATCGTGACTCTTTTGACTAGTTAATGGTCCTGATTTGAGTATTCTATATAACCAAATATTTAACTAATGCTTCTTTATAGTTATTTACTTAATTTACTATTTATTATTATTATTCTAATATGTGTACCTATTTATGATATGGTTACCAATATATAAATTTTAAGATGAATGGCACCAGAAAGGCAGAAACCATGTACCATAACTACCAATATACATATACATTACATATATCTATATATATGTGTTCGTGTATACATTGATATATGAAGATGTATGTTCCTACAATCCCAATTCTATTACTCGACCCCCAACTAAGTAGCTCACCCGACTTGTAACCGTTCATACCCACTATTGTTTCAAACTATCTTTCATACCTAAATCATTATCCTGATGATGCTCGTGAAACCTGAAGTTAACTCGTTAAGTATTGTGAACAATATCACTCTAACCTAAACCGTAAGCATCTTGCATTTACACGTAACTCGTGATCAATCCCAGCATCATTTTTAGCAACCCTATCAACCTTATAACATAGATCCGTAATAACGACTCGTTGCTAGGTTTTAATATTTCTTTATGTTTTGTATCGATATATTATGGTGTTTAATATAAGGTTATTTGAGAAAACTATATTAACAAGAGATAAACAACCGATACCTTTGATCCCGGTTAGTTTTGTGATGTCACTTAGCATACGATTGATGATCTCGGTTATCTGTTCATCATACACACTGACAACATAAGCACTGACGATCTCGGTTAGTTTTGTGACAATCCGTTAGTGCTACGCCATATACTAGTTAAATTTTTATTAAAGTGTGAATGGGATGTGTAGATTTATGAGTCATTTAAGCTCAAGCAAATCAGATTCGAGGAATGTGAGAGTTGGGTGTAACCCGAATTTGTCGGGTGTCACATCATCCCCTTGTTAACAGAAATTTCGTCCCGAAATTTGAATTATGTTGTTGGTGTTTAGGAGTTAATCCAATTAACGTATATTGCATAACTAACGAGTCGTGTAAAAAAATTTAATGACTAAAATGTGAGAGTTCGTTGTAACCTGAATTTGCCGGGTGTCACATCATCCCCTTGTTAACAGAAATTTCGTCACGAAATTTAAACATTGACCTCTGTGTTTGGCATTGTCTTATTGAATAAGTGAGGATACTTTCGCATCATCTGGTCATCACATTCCCACGTGAATTCTGGTCCACGCTTCGAGTTCCAACGAACTTTCACGATTGGGATCCGACATTGTTTTAGTTGTTTGACCACTCGATCCATAATTTCTACCGGTTCCTCAATGAATCGTAACTGTTCGTCCACTTGTATCTCATCAAGAGGAACGATAAGTGTCTCATCAGTTAAGCACTTCTTTAGGTTCGAGACATGGAACACATTGTGTATGCTGTTAAGTTTGAAAAAACGTAAGGACCGACAAAATCTGTATTGGACGGAAGGTTAGGGCAAAAACACATGTAGAGTATGAATCAAATAGTATGGTATATTGATTAAATCGAATGATTTCAAGATCGAATCCGCATCATAAAAGAACATAGTGTTGCCGGGGAGAGATCGAGCATGATCTTTCCCCCTCTCGTGCTCAAAACCCTAGAACACCAAAAACCCTTAAACTCTCAAGTCTGGAAACTAGTATTTATATGGTCTGTATCCCATTCGCCCGAATGGAGCCATTCGTATGCTCATTCGGCCGAATGGACCCTTACACATTGAACTCATTCGCATATGCCCCTATAAACGACTCAATTCCCAGCGTAACAACATACAAATATATACAAGTGATTACAAATGAATAAATACAAATCTAATCTATTTGACCAGCAGCAGACACCCAAAATATGCACTAACAAAGTTCTTCAGGTAAGTTGTGTCGATAAGCCACTGGTCCAATTCTCTTCAAGATTTCAAATGGTCCAATGTATCGTGGTTTGAGTTTTCCTCGTTTACCGAAACAAATAACTCCCTTCCAAGGTGAGATTTTCAAAGGAACCTTATCTCCCACTTGAAATTCCAAAGGTTTGCGACGCTGATCAGCATAACTCTTTTGTCGATCACGAGCTGCTGCCATGCGGTTTCGAATTTGCACAATCTTCTTGGTAGTTTCATGAACAATTTATGGCCCAGTAAGTTGACTGTCACCTGCTTCAGCCCAACAGATAGGAGATCGATACTTCCTTCCGTAAAGGGCCTCAAAAGTCACTGATTTGATACTTGTATGGTAGCTATTATTGTAAGAGAATTCTACTAACGGCAAATGAGTTTCCCAGTTGTTACCAAAATCTACTACGCACGCTCGTAACATATCCTCAAGAGTTTTGTTGGTGCGTTCACTCTGACCATCCGTCCGTGGATGATAAGCAGTACTCATATTCAACTGCGTACCTAGTGACGTTTGTAAGGATTTCCAAAAATTTGAGGTAAATAGGGCATCTTGGTCGGAGATGATGGATATCGGCACACCATGTCGTGAGACTACCTCTTTGATATAGATGCGAGCTAGTTTTTCCATCTTGTCATTTTCCTTAATCGGGATAAAATGTGCAGATTTGGTTGGACGGTCTACAATTACCCAAATGGTGTCACATCCGCTAGGGCCTCGGGGTAATTTGGTGACGAAATCCATCGTGATCTGCTCCCATTTCCACATCGAAATCCCTGTTTGTTGCAGAAGACCAGATGATTTTTGGTATTTGAATTTTACTTTGGCACAAGTCAAACATCTTCTTACGTATGTAGCAATATCAGCTTTCATGTTTGGCCACCAGTAAAGTACTTTCAAATCATGATACATCTTTTCGGAACCAAGATGTATGGAGTATCATGACTTGTGAGACTCGTCCATTACTAGCTGTCCAAGATTCCCATAAAGTGGAACCCATATTCGTTCACCAAAATAATGGAAGTTGTCAGATTTCAGTTCAAGTTGTTGGTCCATGCCCCACAAGGACTCGGATTTCAGGTCTTCCTCCTTAAGAGCTTCGAGTTGATCATTACGGATTTGGTCAGGCAACTCTGTATGAATCGTAAGTTGTAACGCTCTAACTCGTTTGGGTTTGGATGTGTCCTACCGGCTTAAGGCATCTGCCACTATGTTCGCTTTACCTGGATGGTATTTGATGGCACATTCGTAGTCGTTCAAAAGTTCGACCCATCGACGTTGTCGCATGTTCAACTCTTTCTGATCAAAAATATGTTGGATGCTCTTATGATCGGTGTATATAGTACACTTGGTTCCATATAAATAATGTCTCCATATTTTTAGCGCAAACACTACGGCTCCTAATTCCAAGTCATGTGTTATGTAATTCTTTTCGTGGATTTTCAGTTGTCGAGAAGCATAGGCAATAACCTTCTGGGGTTGCGTCAATACACAACCGAGACCTTGAAAATAGGCATCACAGTATACCACGAAGTCATCCATTCATTCTTGAAGAGATAAAATTGGTGCGCTGCAAAGTTTCTGCTTTAGAGATTGAAATGCATGTTCTTCTTTAGCACCCCCAATCATATTTCCTGCCTTTGTGAGTCAATGCAGTGAGTGGTTGAGCAATTTTTGAGAGTCCCTCTATAAGCCGACGATAGTAACCAGCCAGACCTAAGAACTATCGCACCTCAGTTGGAGTCTTTGGTGCTTCCCAGTTCTTAATGGCTTCAATCTTTGCTGGATCAACATGTATTCCTTGTTGTGGCTATAGGTGTTGCTCCAAGCGTTAGATCTATGTGGAATTCAACTTGTTGTGGGGGTGGGAGTCCTGGTAAGTCATCCGAGAATACTTTCGGAAATTCACAAACAATTGGAATATCCACAAGTTTCTTTTCTTCGGTCGGTCTCTCTGTGATAAGTGCCAGAATTGCAGTATGTACTTTTCATAACCATTTGTGAGCTTTCATGTAGGATATGATGTTTAGAGGTGCGCTGCTCTTCTCGCCCTACACGGTAATGACTTCACCACTAGAAAGAGGAGTGCGAACAATCTTTTCTTGACACACAATTTTCGCCTGGTTTTTAGACAACCAATCCATGCCAACCATCAAAACTTCCTAGGGTAACTGGCATGAGATCAATTTCTAGCTTGCGACCAATTAGTTCAAGAGTACATCCCTTAATAATGTGTTTTGCTTCGATTAACTTTCCATCAGCTAATTCAATTGTATACTTAGCTTCTAGTGCACTAGGGGTGGTGTCAACCAGTTTACAGAAGACACAAGATATGAAGCTCTTTTCAGCTCCTGTGTCAAACAATACGGAGGCGTAACAATTGTTTAAAAGAAACATACCACTCACAATGTTAGGTCTTGTCTTGCCTTCCCCGATCCAATCATAAAAGGCTTGGCCTTGCAACCGTTGTTGCTATTGTGATTGTTGTTGTTGTTAGCATGATTGTTCTTGTTATTCCCACCATTACGCCTGAGCAGGGGGCAATCCTTCTTGAAATGTCCTGGTTTCCCACATTCATAACTACCTTTAAGAGCTTCTGACTATTGTTGTGGTTCTTTTGTAGTTCGCCCCTACAATCCTTTGCAGCATGACCCCCTTGCCACATCGTTCGCAACGGAATTGATCACACATCCCATAATGATGAAAACCACATTTGTTGCATTTTGGGCTTTTGCCCGCCTTGTTTCTCTATCCTTGATTATTTTGCTTGAAGGGGGTAGTGATTTCGGTAGGTTCGAATTTGCGTTGTTACTGTTGTGGCTGATTTGAAGTGGCAGTTTTTCCTAGATTGTTCTCCCACTTACGCTTGTTATCAGTAGTATTTGTCACCGACCCCCTTTCAGGTAATAAACCTTGAGTTACTGCTTGTAGGTCTCAAACTAGATCAAGAACATAGCTTTATCACCCAAATCATCAGCAATAGACTCTAACAAGTGCGGAATCCATGCTAGAATCAAGAAAGCAAGTAGAAAAATGATATATTTGTATTAAATGTAGAAGTTTGAGTACAGATGCCTCAATACGTCTACAGAGAAAATGCCTCGGGATTCCAACCTAAACTAGTACAAAATACGTCTATTTATACTAATCTAGGTGTAGTCAAAGTTTAACACAAAATAACTTCGAGTACTCGAACACTATATGTAATCGAAGCATGTGTACTCGAAAAACAACAAAAACTATCAAAATCTGGACTTTAACTCTTCTGTGTTTGACTTTGTCAGTCTTCATCGTGAAGTGGGCTCTACAAACTCCCCCTAGACTGGCGAAGTTAACCAATAGGAAGAGTGACAGAATGTGGTCCAGCTCCTGCATAAAGCTTTAGCTCGATGGCATATGCAACCGTGCGGGTATAGGGCTTAGCCTCTTCATACCATCCGCCATATACTTTGATGGGAGACTCGTGCAGGCGCATCATATCTTCTTTCCCAAATTTCAGCAAGTCCATCGGATGCCAGATCATCTCTATATCCTTGATGTCGTCTTTATTCTTCAAGATGACGGCTGAAAGAGTCTTTTCATCAAAATACCAGGATAAGAAGTTTGCAAGTGAGTTGTTAGGAGCTCTGCGAGAAACAGGAACGGCCTCTTCGGTGTTCAGAGGAGGGTGCTTGTAGTACACGCAATACTTATTTGTTTTTGGATCAATGATGCATTTAGAGACAAAACGCCTTACCTTAGCAGTCCACATCACTGGAAAGTCTTTCTCGCATTGATCTTTCAAAAACTTTGCAAACAGATCAGCTTGGTTGTCCTTTGACAGGTTGAAGAACAGAGCATTGTTGATACTTCGAAGATCAAACTTTAGCATCGTGCAGAAATCCTGCGGCTTTCTGTAGTACTCCACCTTACCATTCATCCTCTTGACTAGGTAAAGATTTATTTCTTTGTCGTAAAGCCAGCAGCAGATATTAGACCTATCAATGTGTACGGCAAGCAATGATCGGTCATCTGAGATGAATGTGTGCTCTGGAAGTTCCACGTTCATTTCTCCTATCCAAGTGGCTCTGACTTCTGGAGGCACTGGGGTCCAATCTCTCTATTTCTCGAACCAACTGTTGATCACTATCCCCAATGGTGGAATCTCCTGACCTTCTTGACTAATATACTTGTGAGCATACAAGTAATCGACGTAAGGATCCTTGGTCACATCAGCTATCACCACGTTTTCTGGCTTTTCATTGTCTGGTTTCTTCAAGGATGATTCAGCTTTCTCTTGATTACAGACAGCATCAAAAATTGACTCCATGGAAATGTCAGGAAATAAGTCTCCAAGACCAGCTCCACTGAGCTTCTCACTCAATCCTACAAAATGAAAAACATATGGTAAGTCTGTGAATAAGTCATCGAAGCCAGCTTTCTCCTTTTCAGCTCCTTGAATAGTATCTCTGAAAAGAATATAATTAGGAATATCTCAAAAGAAATCATCATAGTTGCTCGTGGGCTTGCTTGATGAAGATGGATTTCCTGTGTCTCCCCCTTGATTGTCATCATCTGGAGACACATCATCCTTCTTTTCCGAGGAGTTTTTTCTTTCCTGTTGCCACCATCATCATCATCGTCATCATCACTGCTATCCTCTTCCTTGTCTTCATCCTCGTTATCATCATCAGATTCTGAGGGCCCGATTCCCTTCAGTTTATTGATCTCCTTGCGCATCTCGTAGTTTTCTATAGAAAGAAATCTGATGAACTTTCGGTGTGCCTTGATTTGCCCTTGAAACTCATCCAATTTGTCACAAACTTTGAGCATTCCCCCTTTCATTATTTGAATGGTCTCATCCTTAGCTGCTGACTCCTTCTCGAGCAATAAAACTCTGTCTTGAAGACTTTCAAGGTTGACGGGCACCTTTTCTGGCTCGGACGGTGACTCTGCATGCAAGGGAGATTTTCCCTTGTCACTATGTGAGTGAGGTGGAGAAAATGGAGTCTTAGTGTGGGGAGTGGTAAAAGGTGACAGTAGGGGATGGGTAGGAATCTTGATGATGAGCTTAGGTTTAACGGGTTTAATAGGTGGTTGTTGAGGTTGGTTTTGAAGGTCGCTTGGGTTGTAAAGGTGGCTTGTATTTTGAAGATGGCTTGGGTTGTGAAGTGGACTGTGAAGTGGGCTTGGGTTGTGGATCGGTTTGCAATGGTGGAGGTGGTAGAATCGATGCAGCCGTAGAGAATGAAACTCAGAGAACATTTTCTGGAGTCTCGGATCCCTAGTCCGTTTGGACATCATCTTCAGTCTTTTTCTTTCTGGTGACGACTCAGGAGTAGGAGTGTAATCAACATCTTGTGCTTCCTCTCTTTCTTCTCTGGTTGGAGGAGGCTTTTCAGTAAAAAAGTCCTCACTAGATGAGGAGGATGACTCAGAGATATGTTCCTCAACGGTCGTACCGGTCTGTGTGCCCATGTCAGTGACAAGAATGTCGTGCTCTTCAGCAACAAAGGCAACGGGAGTACCTTGATCTTCTACCACGTTTTCTTCTCCGACAAAACGTCCAAATTTGATCAGTGGCCTCTCCCCGATACACTGTTTCTTTCCCCTCTTGTTCATCTTCATATAGCCAAAAATGTCATCTCTCAGTAGGTCTATGCAGACAATTTCTGGCAATGTGGCCTGGTCTCCCACAAACAAAACAACATAACTTCTCATGAAATTCCTTAGGGTCAAAGGGTTTTACATCACAGTCACTGTGGCTAGAAGATGAGCTTGTAGAGGCTTGTTCCAATGGCCTTTTTGGAACAAAAGGTTCACAATCAGGGTTTAACTTTGAACCTGCCTCTTTGGTGACTGTGGAATGACCCTTGTACTCATGAGGCAAACACGAAGATATTGACTCCAAAATAACATCATTCTTAACAAAAGTTGATTTAAAGTTTTTAGACATCTCATTACTTTAAATTTTAAATTCATCAACTTTTCCAACAAAATCAGCGTTTGAAATAAAAGATGATGTTCCAAAAGATGTTGAACAATCTGTGCTCCTCCCAGCACTTCTTTCTTCAATCTTCCCCCACACACCTGTTTTGTTTAAACTATCTAGACACACCTCAGAATCATCAGAAATATTGGGGCTGGTCTCAATGGGATCTGTTGCCAAAGAAACTGGTTTGTTAGAACCAGTGGTGAAATCAAAACTTCGGTCAGATTTCAACAACAGATCATCAACAGATGTGTTGATATTGGGCATGATGGAGTAATTATGGTTAAACGGAGGTTTCACCTCGGTAAAACTAATCCCAATTTTTGAATTTCTTCTACATTGGACATCAATCATGTTAGCCACTATAGTACTAGCATAATCATACTTATCAGCCTGAATTTTAGAGTTGGACAATTTAGACTTAAGTTGCTCCAACTCTGAAGTGAGTTCATCTATTCGACGCCTTGCATCACGATAGTTGGACTCTTTATCACTTAATAACTCCTTTAATTGTGAAATATCACGCCTTTCAGCGTCAAGTTTCTTTTTGAAAAGTCACTCATTTTTTAAAAACTTAGAGTTAAAGTACTTAAGTTTGGTGACCTCTTCGATCAAGTCCTCATTGTGAGATCGATATCTATGGACTTTATCAATGCAAGAAGTAGAACAAGATTTTGGGTTACCTCATTCTGCTTATCGTCCACCTCAGCCATGAAAGCGTGACTCAGAGTTAGCTCCAATTCCTGCACCTGATCACTCCAATCATAGGAGTTAGTTTCTTGAGTCACCAGTGCCTTAGATGAGCTAGCACCTCCTCCTATAGCAGCAGTCACAGTCTTCTCTTCAGGCTTCTTCTCTCCTTCCTTAGTCACCTTCGGCTACTTGCATTCTCTGGCAAAATGACCCGGTTGATCACAGTTGTAGCACCGCAGCTTTAACTTATCGAATCCAAGTTTCTTTCCCGGGTTGTTTCCAAACCTGTTCCTTCCATACGTTTTGATGAACTTCTTTGCCCCAAACACAGCCATTGCCATCTGCCATGAGATATCCATCTCCTCAACATCTGCTGGATTTATCTGCTCTAGATTATCCTGAGTAAGGTTGGCAGGTGCTAACTCTCCAACTATGAATGCATTATAACTGTTCATGAAACCCTTAAACAGAAGCAGATTTTCTTCACTCTCAGGACTGATCTTGGGCGCCGAACTGCCTTGCCCAGAAGATAGAAATGCAGTCTCAAATGGAATTGACTAAGATGAAGGGGTTTGATGATGTTGTACCCCTGAAGTTTGAAAGCTTATGCCTGACAGTAAACCAACATTTTCTGAAACGTGTGCAATGCCCATGGAGCTTGCATGGTTTAGAGCTCTTTGCTTGTCGTGCATGTCATAAGAATTGATGATTGAAATCAATCACTTAGGGAAGTCTTGTACACGTCTTTTGTTCTCTTGATTGTGGTGCAGTTGGAATTCCAATTGTAAGGCAATGAGTACAAGAGCTTCTTGTAGACCTCCCCTTTGGTCATCTCAATTCCGGCACTAGTCATCTCAGTCATAAGGTGAGTGAAGCGATTCTGTAGAGCTTCCAAGGATTCACCTTTGATATGATTGAACATATTGAACCTCTGCCTCAGCATAACTTTGCGACTCTCTCGCATATCTTCATTGCCTTCAAACCTTTCAACTAAAACATCCCATAATTGCTTGGCTGTTTTATGTTCCTTGAAGCCAAGAGCGACATCTGTAGATAATGCCTTTGTGATTGATGTGTACGCTTTGTCAACCTTTTCCGTCAAAAGAATGTCAGCTTCCTTAAATAGTTCAGGATCCTTGGGAATTAATCTATTGAGTTCACTTTGATACATTGGAACATGAGGCCCATCTTCAATCGACCTCCAAAGTGTCGGGTCAGTATACTTGAGAAATGATTGAAATCTAAACTTCCAATCTTGAAAGTTGTCTTCCGACACAAGCCTAGGTGGCTTGGTTCCTGTCCCGATCTCATTGTCCAGATTGAGCAGGTTGGACAGAGTGGTTAGATTCTTACATGCCATAACTGATGAGAAGAATTTCTAAGTATAGTTCATGAAGTCTCGAGCGCACTGATTCCTAAGTTCACCACTAATCGAAAATCATACCGTACTCGCATGCTTCGGTGTACACGAACAGTCTTAGTATCCGAAAACCAATTGTACTCGAAATGATTATGTGTATTCGAATATCCCTCTTGTACTCGAAACTTCTATACTCGAAGATTTCTGTAGTCGAATGCTAGACACCACTTCGAACACTCTAACTAAACTTGAAAAAGCTGAACTCAAAAATTTTGTACTCGAAAATACTTAAGAAAATTTTTCAAGAAAAATTTCTTAAGATCTGGAGTACCAAATTTAAACAGAAGCTAGATAGAGTTAAGTAGAATGATAAAGTAATGAACTTGCTTGAAAAAGATGCTACCTTGATGACGAATAGAGCACTTTGGCTATGATACCACTTGTAGGTCTCAAACCGGATCAAGAACGTAGCTTTATCACCCAACTCATCACCAATAGACTCTAACAAGTGCTGAATCCATGCTAGAATCAAGAAAGCAAGTAGAAAAATGACATCGTTGTATTAAATGTAGAAATTCGAGTACAGATGCCTCAATACGTCTAGAGAGCAAATGCCTCAGGATTCCAACCTAAACTAGTACAAAATATGTCTATTTATACTAATCTAGGTGTACTCGAAGTTTAACACAAAATAACTTCGAGTACTCGAACACTATATGTAATCGAACCATGTGTACTCGAAAAACAACAAAAACTATCAAAATCTGGACTTTAACTCTTCAATGTTTGACTTTGTCAGTCTTCATCATGAATTGGGCTCTACAACTGCTTGATCTGTTAGTTTGTGAGCTAATCGAACAACTTGTTGAACAGTTAACGCATCAGCGGAAAGTACCATCCCCTGAATCTGAGGTGCCAACCCAGCTAAATATTTTTCAATGCGCTTGTATGCAGGTGTCACCATCTGAGGACACAAGTGAGCTAACTCATAAGATCGTGTGGTATATGCTTCTATCTTAGATCCTACCATCTTATGATTCCATAACTCTTCTTCCAATTTATGAACTTCATTCCTAGGACAATATTCTTCCCTCAACTTATCTTTAAAGGAACTCCATTCAAGAGCATTTGCAGCGTCAAGCCCCATTGTTTGCACATTGGCATTCCACCAAGTGAGAGCTTGACCATCGAGTGTTCCGGATGCATACTTAACACCGTCCTCGGCATGACAGTTGCACATGGCAAACACGAATTTGGCTTTTTTAATCCATCAGAATAGCCTAACGGCTCCTTCAGTACCATTAAATGGATGTAGTTTGCAATAAAAAAAGGATTTAAATGTGCACACCTTTTGGTTGTTTTGAGCTCCTGGAAAAATATTTCAAATGTTGAAGTGTTTACAACTTGACCAGAGGAATTGGCAGAGGTTTTGGTACTACGAAATCTCATAACTAAGAATTTACCTCCTTGACCCAAAGGGCCTTGGTTCCTCGTTGCTTCGTGGGCAGCAATTGCCTCAGCAACCCGATCATTAATCATAGCATTAAATTACGCAGTTATCAGGTTGATGTTACCGTGTCGGCCTGCATTTTTTCTACCTCTTCTTCCAGACATATTTCTTCACGTTCAATAATTACAGCATGAGAATAATATCCAACATATAATTATCAAACAAATAGTAAAGTAAATGATCATTTGTCTTAGCAACCCAACATCCAATTAATAGAAAATAATCCTTCACCAAATAAATTGTACTCATTACAAAGTATTGAAACCAAACATCAAATCTTAAAATTTTCAGTTGGATGGACACAACCCGTCCATCTAGGTTTATATTGCAAAAATAAAAAAAAAATCACTACTGTTGGTTCTCTAATGCGATGGTGGATGCCGAGTCTTCGTCTTCAACTGGTTCCTCCTCCTCGTCTTCAGCTAGCTCCTGACCCTCTGCGACCTGTGTAGCGACTGCCTCGGCCCTGGCCTCAGCTGCTACTACCCGGGACTCTGGCGCGTCCACATGGGTAGTGAGCTCACACACTTGACTACGTAACTCGAGGACAACATCCACCAGGTTATTATGGCATTAATCATTTTTGGTCAACTCCTCAGTAAGTGCCTCTATATTTACCTTGGTGTGGTGTTCTCCCTCAAGTAACCCAGTGATAGCCCCAGCTGCATCATGCATATGGCGTAACTCACGATCCATAGTCGCCACAAATGGAGCAAACGCCTGCTCAATCTGGACTCCTAGTGCCAGTAGGGTTAGTGTGCTACAACTAGCGCCTGGTGTAGGCGGTGGAGGGACCTGCTCTCCACGTATCCAACGCATGATCATCCCTGGGTACCAGTCCCAGTGTAGGTTGTTGCTCCTCGAACGTACATGCAAGATCTCGTTGTAGATTTGTCAGTTTGCAACCGGTTCTATCTTACGCCTTTTCTCCTCCGGTTCCTCTGCTGTAGTTACAGCTGGTCGCTTGCGTGGGCTTTCTCGATCGGAATTTTACATGCCTAATAAATCAATTTTACGCTATCAAAAGAGAATGAAAAATGTAAAACTATGTGTAGAGACTACGACTATAGTCTAAGCTTACTAAATGCAAACCTAGTTCGCTATAACCAAGGTCTCTGATACCAATATGTCACTCCCTCAAGTTACCACCTTCGGGTTTGTACCAAAAGGGCGTGACATGACCAGGATCTGAGTCTCTAGTTATATTGCGAGACCTCTATATGTCTTTTAAAACACATAAATTCAATTCATGCAGTAATACAAATTAACCAATGTAAAACAGTAGCAGAAGCTCAATTTAAACACTTATGAAAAATCCATGCGTCAAAACTAAATAATTATTAGAATAATGTTGAAAATAAACTGATGCATGAGACTCCCTTCTAGCATCCTATCCAACCTTGTACCTTAGCGACCTGAGAAAACATACTAGCATCGTCAACACAATGGTTGGTGACTCCATAGGTTTGTAAGTAAACAAATTAAAATATATATTGAGTGAGGTCAACATATACATTGAATATATAATTGACAGCTAGTCAATAACATTTAAGCAAAAGTATTTCGACACCGAAGCTGTATGTGTGTGTTTAGTTGCCTTTCCACCTTGTCTATCATGAAACAATGGTAAGTGTGTATGGTAAGTTTACACCCGTTCCGACCTCCAGTCAATGTTAGCGCGACTAACGCGGGCGGGGTTTGTCAAACCCAATAGATCTATTTAGAAATACCACGCCATGCCTGCAGCAATGATTTAACGGTCCGAATTGTAAGGTCTTTGTACGATATGTGTGTCACTCATGCATAAACAATATAAACATGTACTATGTATCGAAATAAAAAGAAAAAGAAAATGAGTTTTGTATGCTTTCTCCCCCAAGGGACGAAAATGAGTTAGGCCGTGAATTCACCTGATATAGCACTTAGCAAGCTTCTCAAGTAGCGTGTGCAGTAGTGAAAATCCTGCTCAAAACCTGTAATTTAACGAGTTCGACACATGTGATTAGATGGATTTATTTGAGTCTTTGATTCAACATGTTTTACTATTCATTTGTTTATTTCGAATCTATCGTGACTCTTATGACTAGTTAATGGTCCTGATTTGAGTATTCTATATAACCAAATATTTAACTAATGTTTCTTTATAGTTATTTACTTAATTTACTATTTATTTGTTCATTTGTTTATTTCGAATCTATCATGACTCGTTGCTAGGTTTTAATATTTCTTTATGTTTTGTATCGATATATTATTGTGTTTAATAGAAGGTTATTTGAGAAAACTAGATTAACAAGAGATAAACAACCGATACCTTTGATCCCGATTAGTTTTGTGATGTCACTTAGCATACGGTTGAAGATCTCGATTATCTGTTCATCATAAGCACTAACAACATAAGCACTGACGATCTCAGTTAGTTTTGTGACAATCCGTTAGTGCGACGCCATAAACTATTTAAATGTTTATTAAAGTGTGAATGGGATGTTTATATTTATGAGTAGTTTAAGCTCAAGCAAATCAGATTCGAGGAATGTGAGAGTTGGGTGTAACCCGAATTTGTTGGGTGTCACAGTTTTCTTCTCATACTTGTTAATTCTTCTTATTGCACTAGCCAAAGCCCACTGAGTGTCAATCAATTCCATTTCATCATCATCTATCTGCTCATAATCTTCAAAAGTAAGATTAGAATTTCCTATTCTTCTAGCTATCTGTTCATCATAAGCACTGAAAACACACGAAAGTATTTTCATATGATCTCTGACATCCTCGACAGACACCTTTCCCAGATTGGTTGTATTCAGTTGAATTGGAGTAGCAGATGAAGAATCATACATTTTCTCATTCCCAGAATAAGATGAACTTGAACTGTGTTACATTAACTCTTCTAGCTTTTCTTTTATCCTTCATTTATTGTTCTTCTAACTTTTGAACAAAATCAACACCAATGAATTCCACCTTTCTTGCAAAGCATCTGCAAAACAATCTATTGTCTCTTCTTCAGAATACTCAATACCACTCTTACGAACTTCTGTCAACAAATGTCGATATCTTGTAATCAAAGCATCAAGACTCTCATTTCCTATATAGTTGAAATTCTCAAATTCTTTTCTCAAATCAGTGGCTTTCATTTTCTTGAGTTTGGTGTTTCCCTCTACTCTCGCCTTCAAAGCATTCCATAATCCATATGATGTTTTGTGTTCACCAAATTGATGAATAATTTGATTAGGAATTGCTTGACTTAACATCCAAGATGCTTTCTTCTCAGAATCATATTTCTTTCTTTGTTCAACATCCAATCGATCAAGAGTTTGTTCAAGATCTGTTCCAGCCACCTTTGGTCATTCATATTGTCACACCCCCAAATACCACGTGTGTTGTGAGTACACATGCGTGTGACGTGGCCAGGATCACAGCTCAAGGTCATATAGAACAACTCTATATGCATTTCAAATACGATGTTTGACATAAATTCAACCAAACAGTTAAATAAATATGCAGCGGATATTACAATAGTTATGCAGCGGAAAAATAATATGTTTGACATGCAGCGGAAAGATAATGTCAGACACTACATAATGAATTACAATACAAATTGTTTGTTCAAAAATCAGAATATAAATGCACGTGATCCTAAGCTCAGTCCTTAAGAGTTCATCCTGTTCCATACGCAGCTAGTTACCTGAGAATACAAGTTTCAGAAAAAGTGTCAACACAATGGTTGGTGAGTTCACAGGTTTTGATATACATATAAAGTAAGAAAACATGTGTCATGCTATTTATCATAATGTTAGTACCGAGCCCTATGCTACAAGTGTTCGTGCGTCACTACCGAACTAGACTTGGTTGTCCTTGCCTCCACTATGTCTCGTAATAACATAGCAAGTTAGGTCAAAGTTTCACGTGTTATGACCTCCAGTCAATATTGTGCCACGCGGGGTTCGTCACACCCAAACGGATCCATTTAAACTCACCTCGTTGTTCGTACATTAACGGTAAGACTTTGTGAGGGCTTGTTACGATTTCAACACTTAATGTTTGTCTAATAAACCAGCATACACGTAAAATGTTTGTACAATAGTAATGTTTGTAAAAGAGTAAAGAGGGGCCGTAAACTCACCTTAGTGATCGTGAACAAATGTAAGCGTAAGCTGCTATGTAGACTGCGTGTCGGTCACGGGCTACCTATATTGTATACTATATGTGAGTTTGTGTAAGTGACTGTGTTCGTGTTTGTGCTCGTCTTTGTGCTCAACAACCCTCGGTTGTTCATGTTTGTCCGTGTCGGTCCACAGTGACCGTATTCGCTCATGTTAGTCCACATTGACCGTGTTGGACCGTGTTTGACCGTGTTGGACCGTGTCAAGTCAACGACACGTTGGTGAACCGTGTGTCGGTTGTGAATCGTGTAACATTCGTGTTAGTGCTCGTCGAGTGCAAAACGCGCAAGTCGTGTTCATGGACAACTTACTTTATATATAGTAAGTTTCCATTTATGGCAAGTTACATAACACGTATCGTTTTTAAAGTTCTAGTATGCTTGTTAAGTCCTACATGATCATGTTAACACATAGCATATTGTCATATTAATCAAATAAGCATATAAGTCACGTTTGCATACAAAAGTTTCGTAAAATGGAAAGTTTCTAGATTTAGCAAGATTATCATCAGAAACCATCTAACTTATCATGCAATAGTCATATCAAGTCACAATAAGTCATTTAGCATGTTGAAAACATATCTAACATTCCTAAATCAGTATTTTGCAACATAAAGTTACTAAAAATAGTAACTATGCCTATTTTGCCCAAATAATCATCCTAAACACATCTAATCCATTTTTATACAACATATCATCATGATATGTCATTTAATATCATCTAAACATGTCAAGCTTGTTCAAATCATCAACTATCAACACTTTGACTAGAAAAGTTACTAAAAATAGTAACTTTGCCAAAGATGACCACTATCAAATCAAAATCAAATTTCTAAGTATCCTAATCATCATATTATCATCCAAATATTAGTTTCATACACATGCATACACACAATTTCATCATCATCATCATTTTGTAACTGAAAAGTAACTAAAATTAGAAAGTGACTACAAATGTTAATAATTTATCCTTTTTTACAAGATCTAATCATGCAATACCTTACTAATATCATCAACAAGCACATTTGAATACCCAAGATCATCTATAATGCACTAGATCATCCATGCATGTAGCTAGTCCATTCGTTTATGCCCAAATCATGAAATTTACAAAGACACATCATCATGGATGGTCAAGATATGTCTCTAAATCATTCAATATCATCAATAATCATACTAAGATGAACAAACCCAGATTAAAATTTCGTGCATGTGCATTTTATGAGCTTGCAGGTGCCATCTAGTGTGTGCATGTGCGATTAGAGGTGGTTTTAAGCTACAAGGACCATGATACTACCTTCTAATGCTTCTTAAATCCCTGAGATGATGATCAATCAGCTCCTTGGACTCCTGGTTCGTTTGATTTGACAAGAACAAGAGGAAGGTGGTGGTGTTCAAGCTTCTATGTGGTTATCAAGCTTCAATCCTTCAAATTTGGAGCTTCAAGAGGTCCTTCAATGGCTTCCAGGGGCTGTTCTTGGTGAGTTACAGAAGAAAATGTTGAAGGGTGGTGTGTAGAAGCAAGGGAAATGATGAAAGGTGATAGTGTAGGCATGATTGTCTTGGTTTTATAAGATTTTGGCAACTGGTTGTCATCGCGTATCGCCGAGAGAGTCCCAGATGCTCTTTGCGTACGACGATGGATTTCGGGAGTTCAAACTCCCCGCCCATCCATGGCGTACCGCCATGTGGTTCCTTGGGGTCCATCGCGTACCGCGACAGGTCCCAGAAGAGCCCAACACGCCCAATTTCATTCGTTTGATCCGTTCTTCGCCGTTTTCACGCTTACGGATTATCGTTCGACTTCGTTTGAACTCCCAAGTTCAATGTTTGAGCGTTTCGTGAGGTTTCTAGTGTTTTGTTACACGATGTGCTAAACGTTCCCCAACGTTCGTGTTTTCTTAGACACGTGTGTGCGTGTTGCGATAATTCACCAAATTATCGTGTTTGTGTCAGTGTTCGTACTGTCATGCCACGTGTCACACCAAATTAAACTAATTCTAGTGCCACGTGTACAAAAATCAATTAAATAAACATTTAAATAAATAGAAGCTGACCTGGATTTTACGGGGTGTCACATCATCCCCTTGTTAGAAAGAATTTCGTCCCGAAATTCAGCACGTGTTGCCAGTTTTTGTCTATTCCGCGAACAGGTGTGTGTATTTTTGTTTCATCTGGTCTTCATGTTCCCACGTGAATTCTGGTCCGCATCGCGAATTCCATCGCATTTTCACAATCAGTATCTTGCTGAGTTTAAGCTTCTTGACTTCCCGGTCCATAATCTCCACCGGTTCCTCAATGAAGTTTAGTTGTTCATCGATCTGTATCTCCTCAAGAGGAATGATAAGTGTTTCATCTGATAGGTACTTCTTGAGGTTCGAGATGTGGAAAACATTGTGTGCGCTGCTCAGCTCGCTTGGCAAGTTTAGCTCACAGGCCACAGGGCCTATTCGTTTGGAAATCTCGAAAGGTCCGATGTAACGAGGGTTCAACTTACCTCGTTTGCCAAACCGAATAACTCCCTTCCAGGGCGAGACTTTGAGTAACACTCTGTCTCCTACCAGGAATTCCAACGGTTTGAGGCGTTTGTCAGCGTAGCTTTTCTGTCTGTCTCAAGCTGCTGCCATTCATTTGCATATCTGCACGATCTTCTCGGTTGTTTCGTGCACCAGCTCGGGGCCTGTCAGTTGGCTTTCTCCAACTTCCGCCCAGCATATGGTTGATCAGCACTTACGTCTATAAAGTGCCTCGAATGGTGCAGCTTGTATGCCTGTGTGGTAGCTGTTGTTATACAAGAACTCAACTAACGGTAGATGAGTCTCCCAGCTACTGCCAAAATCAATAACGCATGGGTGAAGCATGTCTTCTAGTGTTTGTATGGTCTGCTCGCTCTGCCCATCAGTCTGCGGGTGGTAAGCGGTACTCATGTCCAATTTCGTACCCAATGCCTTATGCAAGGACTTCCAGAAATGCGGCGTGAATCGACTGTCAAAATTAGAGATGATCGAGATTGGCACTCCATGTCGAGTGACCACTTCCTTCAGATAAATCTGCGTCAATTTATCTAGTTTTTCTGTCTCCTTGATGGGTAGAAAATGCACAGACTTTGTTAGTTGGTCTACGATAACCCAGATGGTATCGCAACCACTTGTCGTCTTAGCCAGTTTGGTGATGAAGTCCATGGAAACTTGCTCCCATTTCCACATCGGTATCTCAGGATGCTGGAGTCGACCTAATGGCTTCTAGTACTCAACCTTGACTTTTGAGCACGTCAAACACTTATCTACGTAAGTTGCTACTTCAGCCTTCATGTTCGGCCACCAATAGGTCGTCTTTAGATCATGATACATCTTGTCAGAACACGGATGTACCGAATATCGACTCTTGTGTGCTTCATCCATTACCACGTTCCTTAATCCTCCTTGATGTGGAATCCAGATCCGAACCATAACATAGTACGCTCCGTCGGGCTTCACCTCCATATGCTTGTCCATGCCACGCGAGGATTCCAGGGTGAGGTTTTCGACCTTCAGAGCTTCCTGTTGAGCGTTCCGGATCTGTTATGGCAATTCAGAATGAATTGTGAGTTGTAGGGCACGCACGCGTTTTGTCGTCTCCTTTCGGCTCAACGCGTCGGCTACTACGTTTTCCTTACTAGGGTGGTATTTGATGGCACAGTCACCAATAAGCTCAACCCATCTTCGTTGTCTCATGTTCATCTTTTTCTGGTCGAACATGTGTTGTAAGCTCTTATGATCGGTAAAGATTGTACATTTCGTGCCGTATAAGTAGTGTCGCCATATCTTCAGAGCAAACACGACAGCTCCCAATTCTAGGTCATGTGTTGTGTAGTTCTTCTTATGCATCTTCAGTTGTCGTGATGCGTAGGCTATAACCTTGTCGCGTTGCATTAGCATGCAACCGAGTCCTTGTTTCGAGGTGTCACAGTACACCACGAATTCATCGCATCCTTCCGGCAAGGATAGAATTGGTGCAGTGCATAACTTCTGTTTCAACAAGTTGAAAGCAGCTTCCTGTTTCTCTCCCCAATCAAACTTCTTATCCTTGTGAGTTAAGGATGTTAGTGATTGAGTGATCTTTGAAAATCCCTCAATGAATCATCGGTAGTACCCCGCCAATCCTAGGAATTTTCGCACCTAGGTTGGAGTCTTTGGTGCTTCCCAGTTCTTAATGGCTTCAATTTTGGCTGGGTCTACGTGTATTCACTTTTCATTGACTACATGTCCAAGGAATTGGACTTCATGACCCGAAAGAAAAACCATCGTCGTCTTCGTTCGGGTGACGATTCGAATGAATACGCACGAAGGTGACGCAATCTGACGGAACGAAATCGAATAAACGATTCGAATGATAATAACATAAGAAAAATAATTACAAAACATTTATTAGAAGTCACAACCTTTTAAAACATAGAAATAAATTCTTTTTATTTTAAAGTTCGTAAGATACACGTAACATTCCGGAAACGCAACGAAGACGAGAACCGAGCAACAAAAACAAACCCGAACACCCTCGGGGTATATAAAGCCTAAATGAGGCATTTTTCTCATTTATCACTCTCATTCTCTCTCTCTCAAACCACCCTTTCCCCAACCTCTGTCTCTCTCTAAAAGGCTAAACTTCAAATCTTCATATCTTGCTCGTTTGTGGACGAAATCAAGTGTTCTTGGAGTCTAAACGAAGCTCTCAACCACCTCTAAAAGAAATTACAACAAATCTGAGCATTTGTCCAGCCGAAACCAAGGTATAGAGGCTGGAACGTCTTAGAAACTCGGAAGGTGAGTTCATACGCCCCTTTTCTAATCATTAGCTGATTTTAAACTCTCGGGGCTGAGAAACATGCTAAATCTTTTGTTTATTTAAAAGTTTTTGAACAATATACTGCTTATACTTTGACTTAGATAATATTGTTTGACTTATTATCGTTTATCATTGTACGCATGCTTGTATGATCATGTTATGACAGAAACAACTAAGATGAATATGATAATATACCTTCATAAATCATCAACACAATAGAATAATATAGCTATAAGATTTCATCTTATAAAGCTTAATTATTCTTACAAGAACAGATATTGAGATTATCATAGGTAAACATGATGACAACAACAACAACAAACAAGAATGATATGAAGATAACATATCTTCATAATATCATTCAACATCGGAGTTATTTAAGTGTAATATGACTAGTTCTATAACACTTAATTTACAACTCGATGCAAATTACAAGATAACACGAAACAAGTATCATCCACCACCTGAGTCGACTAAGTATAGTAAGACTAGCTCTTACCACACCTTAGTGACAACAGGGTGACTATATGTAACAAAAAGGAATGATAATCATGATAATGTAACTTCATGATAATAACATCATTCACACAACAACTAACAATGTATAATAAGACAAGATCTTACATAACTTTGTTAACAACAACAAGAACACGCAACATAGAGAACAAACAACGTTAGTGAACACAATACAAATTATTAATATTGAACTTTCTGCATTATATCATTTCAATCATGTGCCATGTATTCAATTTGATCATTGTAAGTCCTTTTATAAATTGCTGACCAGTTAGTTTGAAGTGACTAAACCGACGATAGCATAGTGGTACCATAGGTTTGACAAACCTCTAGCTTGTAGGGCTAGTATGTTGATCGTAATCATCATTGGCCGGTAACGTATGACCGGTGACAGGGCGACGAACAGTCAGGGTCTCGCAAGCGATACATGGTGATATTAATCTGCAGTTATAATTGTAATTAATCCATGGTTTCCTGTTGACTTGGAGACTGAGGAATTTATTTCCTCTCATGTCATATTTCTAGTAACAGATTCGATGAGCCCTACGGTAACACAAAGTGGTAGAGGTAAATCGGATGCATTGTAATCTGATTACGTGAGGATTGCAATGGATTCCTTTTAGGCTCTATGCACTTCAAGTTGAGAACAAATATCAATTGGTTAACTAACACTCTTATTATTAAAAGTGATTAACAGTTAACCCCACAAGTAATAGAATAATAACAAGGATTGGATTAAGTTAATCTAGTTTCCTTAACACATGGAGGGTTTATCAAATTTAGGTTTTATAACTAAACCCCTCTTATAATATTATTCTACATATGATACAATGGGTGATGAACAGAAACAGACGGGTGAAATGAAAGTGGAGATCTAGAGTTGTATTGCAAGTGGTGGTAAGTTCTAATCGGTATGTGGTGGGATGGTGGCTGGGGCTTGTTCCCCTACATATGCCTTATATATAAGCATACCTATTAGGATGAGATATCACTTGCAAGTATAACTATAGAGAAGCCATTGTGAGAACGGGTGAATCAAACAATCTGCGAGTAACATGTATGACATTGTGACCGTGTATGTGAACAATTCAGGGTTTTCTATTATCAAACTTATGAACTCACCAACCTAGTGTCGAGTTTGTTTAAATGCATGTTTTCTCAGGTGACGAACAGGTTAAGTCATCAGACATTCAGGGAGATAGCTAGTGGACTTTTAGAAGTCCTAGCTACATTTTGTGTCGAGCATATTTTGGAATGACAAAACAATGAATCATCTTTTGTGCATCTTGTACAGTTACAAGATAGAAACTCATTGATTCTTTTGAATTGATTAACTTAGTTAAACTATGATTAAACAATGTAATTTAACTTTGTAATTCTATATCATTGTCATGTTAGCATTTCTCATTTATATATCATGTGCTATGTAAACAATCTGATCATTTCAATTATCAAACGATATCGCGCCTCGAGAACTTTCCGCCCGACGGGAAAGTCGATCCAGCCTGCCGGCTCAGGGTGTGACAGATTGGTGTCAGTGCCATGGTTATAGAGAAATATAGGTCATGTTACTTAAACGGTTTGACCCGGACTATAACCTAGGGACCCTCATGTAGAGATCATACAACATAGGATTCTATTTGCATGTGTATTTTGCGTCTGATCACTGCACTAACCGATTTTCTTTCGGTTATGATCAGAATGCCGCCAAGAAGACCACCACCAACTTTACTATCACCGCCACAAGATTCAACTCCACACTCATCGACACCGACACCACCTAACACTCCTCCACATCGACCTCCTCCTCCACCTCCTCCTCTGCCACCGCCTGCTCATGAGTTGGATCCTGCTACAATAGATATGGCCACTCTGCTGACCAGTCAATTGAGGGATGTGATTCCCAAGATGATGAACATAATCAACAGCAACAACATCGCCAACTCATCTAGAGAAGGCAGCGGTAACACACGCCACCATCAGGACTATTCGTATAAGAATTTTGTAGGATGCAAGCCACCAAGTTTCAGTGGCAGTGAGGGTGCCGTCGGCTTGATCCAGTGGATCGAGAAGATGGAAACAACCCTTGACATTAGTGGCCGTCCTGATCAACATAGGGTGAGATATGCTGCTGGCTCGTTTAATAAGCGAGCATTGACATGGTGGAACGCACAAGTTCAGACTAGAGGCAGGGATGAGGCTCTGTCTATGCCTTGGGATGACTTCAAGGCTATGCTGAGAGCCGAGTTTTGTCCAAGGAACGAACTGAAGAAGGTTGAGACCGAGCTGCTCAATCTTGTCATGATTGGTGTTGGGCATCTGGCCTACACCACAAGATTCCACGAGTTAGCAACATTGGCACCGGATATGGTGCCAACACTGGAGAAAAGGATAGAGCGGTATGTCGGTGAACTGTCGTCTTGTATCCAAGGGCACGTGATTTCTTCCCACCCTAGTGCCATGGAGATGGTTGTTACTCTGTCAGCAAGTTTGACAGATGAAATGGTTGCCTCCAGGGCACTGAAGAAGGAAACCGAAGCAGTTAAGGGTGGAAGTTCAAGGAAGCCGGATAAACGGCCGGCTAGGAAACAAAAAGTGGTCAAGAACTTTGCTGCGACCACAAACACCCATGATCAACCAACCACCACCTCTACAGATCAAGAGGCCCTACACTGGCACAACACCTTTGTGCAACAGCTGCCAGTATCATCATCCACAAAACACTCAGTGCAGAGAATGCACTAACTGCAGGAAGTTTGGACACTGGGCCAACCAATGTAGGAGCACGGGGGCTCCGAACAGAAACAACAATGCAGCCACTACTGTTGCTGCTGATCATAGGTCTTGTTACAACTGTGGCGAGCCTAGACACTTTTCTCGGGATTGTCCCAAGAAGAATGAAACAAGGGCTCAAGTAGCATGACGTAGAGCCCTTCAGATTGGAGTAGCTGCGTCTTAACAATACCCGAATGTGGTCACGGGTACGTTTCTCCTATCTGACTTTTATGCATCTATATTATTTGACACTGGAGCGGATCATAGTTTTATCTCATACGACTTTGCATGCCATCTTAATCATGTTGTGGAATCATTAGACTCCCCTTATACTATTGAGATGGCAAACGGCAAACAGATAACAGTTGACACAGTACTTAGGAATTGCCCATTAACACTTGGCGATCACACATTTTCTATCGATTTATATCGATGGAACTGGGCAGTTTTGACATCATCGTCGTAACGGATTGGCTATCTCTTAACAGAGTTGAGTTCATGTGTTCCGAAAAGCTATTACGTATTCCAGTGGAGAACAATCAGATTTTGGAAATTCATGGAGATCAAGCAAACCACAGCGTCAAGATAATATCCTGCATGAAGGCCCATAAGTACCTCAGAAAACAGTGTATCGCATTCTTAGCTCACGTGGTAGAGAAAGACAAGAAAGCAATCAAGATTCAATATGTACCAGTTGTGAAAGACTATGCAGACGTGTTTTCGGATGATTTACCGGGACTGCCACCCGAGAGATAGGTGCGCTTTCGAATCGATTTGATTCTAGGAGCGACTCCTGTGGCTAAGTCTTCTTATAGACTTGGACCATCAGAAATGCAGGAACTGTCCAATATTACAAGAGCTACTCAACAAAGGATTCATTCGACCGAGTTTCTCACCGTGGGGAGCTCCGGTTCTCTTTGTCAACAAGAAAGATGGATCCTTCAGAATGTGCATCGATTATAGAGAGCTCAACAAACTTACCATCAAGAATCGGTACCCGTTACCGAGGATTGATGACTTGTTTGATCTATTACAGGGAGCTCAATACTTCTCAAAGATAGACCTGCGTTCAGGTTATCACCAGCTCCGGATTCAAGAGGAACACATACCCAAGATGGCATTTCGTACTCGATATGGTCACTATGAATTCATGGTGATGCCATTTGGACTGACGAACGCACCTGCAGTGTTCATGGATCTTATGAACCGGGTGTGCAATCCGTACTTAGATCAGTTTGTTATCGTCTTTATTGATGATATAATGATCTATTCAAGAAGCGAGAAAGAACATGAACAACATCTGAGGACAGTCTTGGAGCTCCTGAAAGATGAACGACTTTATGCCAAATTCTCCAAGTGTGAATTTTGGTTGAGAGAAGTTTAGTTTTTGCGTCACGTGATTAACAATAATGGTATTCACGTGGATCCTGCCAAGATTGAAGCAATCAAAAACTGGGATGTGCCCACAACACCGACAGAGATCAGATCATTCTTGGGATTGGCAGGTTACTACAGGAGATTCAATTTAAATTTCTCTAAGATAGCCTTGCCTCTCACCAAACTCACACAGAAGAGTGAACCATTTGTGTGGACACAGAAACAAGAGGAGCCATTTCAAACACTAAAACAAAGATCGTGCAATGCTCTAATCTTAACACTCCCATAGGGCAATGATGACTTTGTAGCGTACTGTGATGCTTCCCATCAGGGACTCGGATGTTTTTTAATGCAACGAGACAAAGTCATTGCTTATGCCTCATGACAGCTGAAGATACACGAGAAGAACTACACAACCCATGATTTAGAACTGGGAGCTGTTGTCTTTGCTTTAAAGACTTGGAGACATTACCTGTACGATACCAAATGCACTTTCTTCACAGATCACAAGAGTTTACAGCTCATATTTGATTAGAAGCAGCTTAACATGAGATAGAGACGTTGGGTTGAGCTCCTAAACGATTACGATTGTGTGATCAAATACCATCCTGGCGAAGCGAATGTTGTCGCAGATGCTTTGAGTCGGAAGGAAAGAGTCAAACCCTTGCGCGTTAGAGCAATGGGAATGACTGTGCAAACAAGTCTGAGATATCAAATCATACAAGCACAACAAGAAGCAATAGCAAGAGACAATCTGAAACACATTGTGGAGCTGAGAAACATTTCGAGACAAAACAAGATGGAGTTATCTATTTTCATGATCGCGTTTGGATTCCGTTAGTAGATGAACTTCGAACACCCATTCTTGACGAGGCAGACAAGACACTTTACTCTGTTCATCCTGGTGATGATAAGATGTACCAAGAGGTTAGGTCATTTTATTGGTGGCCGGGTATGAAGAAAGATATTGGCACTTATATTGGCAAATGCTTAACATGTAAGGAGGTCAAAACTGAACACCAGAAACTGTCGGGTTTGCTGGAGCAACCAGAGATACCACAATGGAAGTGGTAACAAATAGCTATGGATTTCATTACAAAGCTACCCCGTACTTCTAGCGGACACGATTCGATTTGGGTCATCATTGATAGATTGACCAAGTCCGCACACTTCTTGCCAATCAGAGAAAGCTACAAGATGGAAAAGCTAGCAAGATTCTGTGTTGATGAAATAGTAGTGCGGCACGGTGTACCATTGTCAATTATTTCAGACCGGGACAGTCGATTTACATCGTGGTTCTGGCAATCATTGCAACAATCTCTAGGGACAAGTGTCAACTTGGGCACCACTTATCATCCACAAACGGATGGACAAAGTGAGTGAACAATTCAAACCCTAGAGGATATGTTGAGAACATGCATCCTAGACTTTGGTGGAAGTTGGGATAAACATTTACCACTCATTGAGTTCTCCTACAACAATAGTTGCCACAGCAGCATCGAATGTGCTCCGTTTGAAGCATTATATGGTAGAAAATGTCGGTCTCCAATTTGTTGGACCGAAGTGGGAGACAATAGAATCACTAGGCCTGAACTTATTCAGGAGACTACTGATAAGATAGCCCAGATACAACAGAGATTACAAGCAACACGTAGCCGCCAAAAGAGTTACGCAGACAAACCGCGAAAGCCTTTGGAATTCCAAGTGGGTGACCGAGTCATATTGAAAGTGTCCCCGTGGAAAGGTGTGGTTCGTTTTGGGGCTAAAGGCAAACTAGCACCAAGGTATGTCGGACCGTTTGAGATAACTCAACGCATAGGTCCTATGCATACAGACTCAAAATCCCCGATGAACTCAGCGGAGTACACGATGTATTTCATGTATCAAATCTCAAGCGATGTCTCGCTGATGAATCATTAATCACACCGTTGGAAGAAATTCAAGTGGATGAACAATTACATTTCATTGAAGAACCTATAGAGATCATGGAACGTGAAGTCAAGAGACTGAAACGAAGGCGTATCCCTATTGTAAAGGTTCGATGGAACTCCAAGCGTGAACCAGAATTTACCTGGGAACGCGAGGACAACATGAAGACAAAGTATCCCCACCTGTTTGAAGAAGTTGTGCCCGACAACGAAGTATAAATTTCGGTACAAAATTTATTTAACAAGGGGAGACTGTGACATCCAGTACATGATTGTTCGGAAAGTTCGTACGGTATGTGTACTTCCACTATTTACTGTGTGTAAATACAATGCATGAACGGTGTGTGTGTGATAACATAACTCAGAGAACAAGAAACAGTTGTACGTGTTTAAGTGAAAACTTAAATACTGTGCGTACAACAATTCATGATAAACAATAGTTGTATGTATTTAGGTGAAAACCTAAGTACAATTAATACAACGAATCAAGTGAAACAACAGTTTACAAGTAAACAACAAGAACATGTCGGTTGCGATCTGATGTCCATAAATGACAGGAACCAGATGGCCGATAATTCATTATAAAAACAATGTGACAACAGGAAGTTTAGTTGAGTCCGTCAGTGAGGAAACACAATTCAGTGAACGATGCAGTGTTATTTCAGAATGGCGAACTGATAGTGTGTTTGTGTGGGTGACGATTCACATAAACATATCTGTGAGTTTAACATTCTGAAATGATGACTGAAAAGTAGAAAACAAGAATCAGAAAGCAAAACCATCGTCGTCTTCGTTCGGGTGACGATTCATATGAATACGCACGAAGGTGACGCAATCTGACGGAACGAAATCGAATAAACGATTCGAATGATAATAACATAAGAAAAATAATTTCAAAACATTTATTAGAAGTCACAACCTTTTAAAACATAGAAATAAATTCTTTTTATTTTAAAGTTCGTAAGATACACGTAACATTCCGGAAACGCAACGAAGACGAGAACCGAGCAACAAAAACAAACCCGAACACCCTCGGGGTATATAAAACCTAAATGAGGCATTTTTCTCATTTATCACTCTCATTCTCTCTCTCTCTAAACACCCTTTCCCGAACCTCTGTCTCTCTCTAAAAGGCTAACCTTCAAATCTTCATATCTTGCTCGTTTGTGGACGAAATCAAGTGTTCTTGGAGTCTAAACGAAGCTCTCAACCTCCTCTACAAGAAAGTACAACAGATCTGAGCATTTGTCCAGCCGAAACCGAGGTATAGAGGCTTGAACATCTTAGAAACTAGGGTTTTCACACCCCTTTGTTCTAACTTATCCCTAATCGGTTAACCACCTCCTCACCTTGAACCCCAGGACCCCGAGACACCATCCTCGCATAAGATCACCACGGGAACCACCCTGCAACAGCACGAAGGATGAAGATGATGAACAGGTTCGTGAAGGACTGGGGCTGGCCGAACCTTCGACCAGCCGAACCTGGTAGCTGCGGACCTCCCATCATCATCGCACCTGGAGTTGTTGCCGAACCGATGCATGAGCTGCGAACCGTTCCCATTAGCGAACATGGAAGGCCACAAATCTAGCATCATGTTGCTGAGAACCTGTGAACCGCGAACCTGCATAGCCACGAACCTGCATGGCCACGAACCTTCATGGCTAAACCACCCCCGGCCGAACCTGAATTACAGCCGAACCCCCACATGAACAAAACATAAGGTTCGCCAGACAATGGCAGGGCCGAACCTTAGACCAACTAATCCTGAGGTTCACTGGAAGTTAGAGCCAGGCTCACCCTCCTTTGATCACCTATTCTGACAAGCCATATTCCATTAGGCCAAGCATATTTCATGCGATCTAGCCCACATGATATTCGGCCCATGACCAATTCACTCGGCCCATATACATAACATTCGGCCCACTATACTGAAATGAGGAAATACACACTTGAATAAATCATAAGTTGACTTGTATATACTAATGTTACTACAAAGGTTGTAGGGTTGATTAAACAAACAAGACTCATAACCTAGTCATTGCTTAGCTAGGTAACAACTCTTTCAAGCTTAATAAGAACAACATATAAGACTTGAAACTATAAATCTAAGTTATTCTTAGGTTGGTTTATAACATATAAGAATTGAAACTATAAATCTAAGTTATAGTATTTAACGCAAGGGAATCATAAGTCAACAAGAATAAGTACTAAACTTAACTTAAAATGGTTAAGCGTTAGTGAAATCTATGACAATTGAACAAGGGCCTAATGAGGACTGAGACTCACGAGTGTTAGCCAACTTTAGGGCTAACACTTACACGTACATGAATCTCTACATCTATTATTTACAAGTTACAAACAATGTGAAATCAATACAGGATCGTGAATACAACCACAAGTACAACAACGAGCGCGTGCATTCTCGTTTAGGCTAAGTCAACCACATCAATAGCAAGGTGAGTTCATGTGCGCCTTTTCTAATCATTTACTGATTTTAAACTCTCTGGGCTGAGAAACATGCTAAATCTTTTATTTATTTAAAACTTTTAGAACAACATACTGCTTATACTTTGACTTAGATAATATTGCTTGACTTATTATCGTTTATCATTGTATGCATGCTTGTATGATCATGTTATGACAGAAACAACAAAGATGAATATGATAATATAACTTCGTAAATCATCAACATAATAGAATAATATAGTTATAAGATTTCATCTTATAAAGCATGATTATTCTTACAAGAACATATATTGAGATTATCATAGGTTAACATGATGACAACAATAACAAAAAACAAGAATGATATGAAGATAACATATCTTCATAATATCATTCAACATAGGAGTTAGTTAAGTGTAATATAACTAGTTCTATAACACTTAATTTACAACTCGATGCAAATTACAAGATAACACGAAACAACTATCATCCACCACCTGAGTCGACTAAGTGTAGTAAGACTAGCCCTTACCACACCTTAGTGACAACAGGGTGACTATTTTGAACAAAAATGAATGATAATTGTGATAACGTAACTTCATGATAACAACATCATTCACACAACAATTAACAATGTATAATAAGACAAGATCTTATATAACTTTGTTAACAACAAGAAGAACACACAATATTGAGAACAACCAACACTGGTGAACACAATATAATTGATTACTATTGAACTGTCTGCATTATATCATTTCAATCATGTGCCATTTATTCAAGTTGATCATTGTAAGTCCCTTCATAAATCGCTGACCAGTTAGCTTGACGTGACTAAACCGACGATAGCATAGTGGTACCATAGGTTGGAAAAACCTCTAGCTTGTAGGGCTAGTATGTTGATCGTAATCTTCTTTGGCCGGTAACGTATGACCGGTGACAGGGCGACGAACAGTCAGGGTCTGGCAAACGACAAATGGTTATATTAATCTGCAGTTATAATTGTAATTAATTCATCGTTTCCTGTTGACTAGTAGACTGATGAATTTATTTTCTCTCATGTCATTTTTATAGTAACAGATTCGATGAGCCCTACGTTAACACAAAGTGGTAGAGGTAAATCGGATGCATTGTAATCTGATTACGTGAGGATTGCAATGGATTCTTTTTAGGCTCTATGCACCTCAAGTTGAGAACAAATAGCAATTGGTTAACTAACACTCTTATTATTAAAAATGATTAACAGTTAACCCCATAAGTAATAGAATAATAACAAGGATGGAATTGAGTTAATCTAGTTTCCTTAACACGTTGAGGGTTTATCAATACTTCGGTTTGATAACTAAACCCCTCTTATAATATTATTCTACATATGATACAATGGGTGATGAACACAAACGAACGGGTGAAATAAAAGTGGAGATCTTCAGTTGTATTGCATGTGGTGTTAAGTTCTAATAGGTATGTGGTGGGACGGTGGCTGGGGCTTGTTCCCCTACATATGCCCAATACATAAGCATAGCTATAGGATGAGATATCACTTGTAAGTATAACTATGGAGAAGCCATTGTTAGAATGGGTGAATCAAACAATCTGCGAGTAACATGTATGACATTGTGACCGTGTATGTGAACAATTCAAAGTTTTCAATTATCAAACTTATGAACTCACCAACCTAGTGTTGACTTTGTTTAAATGCATGTTTTCTCAGGTGACAAACAGGTTTAGTCGTCATACATTCAGGGACATAGCTAGTGGACTTTTAGAAGACCTATCTACATTTTGTGTCGAGCATATTTTGGAATGACAAAACAACGAATCATCTTTTGTGCATCTTGTACAGTTACAAGATATAAACTCATTGATTCTGTTGAATAGCTTTACTTAGTTAAATTATGAGGAAACAATGTAATTTAACTTTGTAATTCTATATCATTGTCATGTTTGCATTTCTCATTTATATATCATGTACTATGTAAACAATCTGATCATTTCAATTATCAAACGAAATCGCGCCCCGAGAACTTTCCACCCGACGGGAAAGTCGATCCAGCCCGACGGCTCGGGGTGTGACAACGAACCTTGGACCCACGAACCCTTTGACCGAAGCTCCTAACCACGAACCCTACAGCCGAACCCTCATGATGCCGAACCTGAACCATGGCCTAACCTTTACTCGAACGAACCTAGACCATGCAAAGACTAGAGGTCTCGACTGAACTTAGCAGCAACCCAACCCAAAGGTTCGCTGGACTTGGGGTCACTACACCCAATCGGCCATAACCACCCTCGCTTCGACAACAGCATCACCATTCGGCCCAAGATGCACCCCAAACGACTTAGGCCCATCTGTTGGGCCCATGTGACTGATTCGGTCCATCTTGATTTATTTGGCCCACATACATAACATTCGGCCCACTATACAAAAATGGGGAAATACATACTTGAATAAATCATAAGTTGACTTGTATATACTAATGTTACTACAAAGGTGTTAGGGTTGGTTAAACAAACAAGACCCATAACCTAGTCATTTATTAGCTAGGTAACAACTCTTTCAAGCTATACAAGGACAACGTATAAGACTTGAAATTATAGACCTAAGTTATTCTTAGGTTGGTTTACAAAGACCTTATTTATACAAGTAACAATTATACTATGATAAGATTTGGAAATTCAAGAAGGAAATTAAGGCAAAGGAATCATAAAGTCAACAACAATAGGTACTAGACTTAACTTAAAATAGTTAAGCGTTAGTGAAATCTATGACAATTGAACAAGGGCCGAATAAGGACCGAGACTCACGAGTGTTAGCCAACTTTAGTGCTAACACATACATGTACATGAATCTCTACAACTATTATATACAAGTTACAAACAACGTGAAATCAATAGAGGATCGTGAATACAACCACAAGTACAACAACGAGCGCGTGCATTCTTGTTTAGGCTAAGTCAACCACATCAACAGCAAGGTGAGTTCATATGCCCCTTTTCTAATCTTAACTTATTTTAAACTCTCGGCGCTGAGAAACATGCTTAACTTTTATTTATTTAAAAGTTTTAGGTTAAAATATTGCTTATACTTTGATTTGGATAATATTGCTTGACTTATTATCGTTATCATGTATGCATGCTTGTATGATCATGATATGACTTCAAAAATCATCAACTCAATAGAATAACATAGTTGTAAGATTCTATCTTATAACACTTAATTATTCTTACAAGAACAGACAATGAGATTACATAATGAACATAAACAACAACAACAACAAACATGAATGATATGAAGATAATATATCTTCATAATATCATTCAACAACTTAGATAGCTAATTGTAATAAGACAAGCTCTTATAACACTCGGCTTATAACTCGGTGCATACTACAAGATAACACGAAACAAGTATCATCCACCACCTGAGTCGACTAAGTGTAGTAAGACTAGTTCTTACCACACCTTAGTGACAACAGGGTGACTAAATGGAACAACAAGGAATGATAATCATGCTAATGTAACTTCAAGATAACAACATCATTCACACAAAAATTAACATAGTATAATAAGACAAGATCTTATTTAACTTTTTTAACAATAACGAGAACATACAACATTGAGAACAAACAACATTGGTGAACATACAATACAATTGATTACTATTGAACTCTCTGTATTATATCATTTCAATCATGTGCCATGTATTCAAGTTGATCATTGTAAGTCCCTTCACAAATCGCTGACCAGTTAGTTTGATGTAACTAAACCGACGATAGCATAGTGGTACCATAGGTTTGACAAACCTCTAGCTTGTAAGGCTAGTATGTTGATCGTTATCATTTTTTGCCGGTAACGTATGACCGGTGATAGGGCGACGAACAGTCAGGGTCTGGTAATCGACACATGGTGATATTACTCTGTAGTGATAAGTAATTAATCCATCGCTTCCTGTTGACTAGGAGACTGAGGAATTTACTTTCTCTCATGTTGTATTTGTAGTAACAGATTTGATGAGGCCTACGGTAATTCAAAGTGGGGCAGGTAAATCGAATGCATTGAAATCTGATTATGTGAGGATTGCAATAGATTCCTTTTAGGCTCTACGCACTTCAAGTTGAGAACAAATACCAATTGGTTAACTAACACTCTTATATTTAAAAGTGATTAACAGTTAACCCCACAAGAAATAGAATAATAACATAGATCAGATTAAATTAATCTAATTTCCTTCATACATTGAGGATGTATCAATACTTCGGTGAAATGAAAATGGGGATTTATAGTTGTATTGCAAGTGGTGTTAAATCCTAATAGGTATATGGTGGGATGGTGGCTGGGGCTTGTTCCCCTACATACGCCCTATATATAAGCATAGCTAATAGGATGAGATATCACTTGTAAATATAACTATGGAGCGGCCATTGTGTGAACGGGTGAATCAAGCAACCTACAAGTAACATGTATGACATTGTGACGTGTATGTGAACAATTCAAGGTTTTCAATTATCAAACTTATGAACTCACCAACCTAGTGTTTTCTTTGTTTAAATGCATGTTTTCTTAGGTGACGAACAGATTTAGTCATCAGACATTCATGGGTATAGCTAGTGGACTTTTAGAAGACCTAGCTACATTTTGGGTCGTGCATATTTTGAAATGACAAAACAATGAATCATCTTCTGAAGATCTTGTACAGTTACGAGATAGAAACTTATTGATTCTTTTGCTTCGATTTACTTAGTTAAATTATGAAGAAACAATGTAATTTAACTTTGTAATTCAATATCATTGTCACGTTAGAATTTCTTAATGATATATCATGTGCTATGCAAACAATCTGATCATTGTGATTATCAAACGATATCGCGCCCTGAGAACTTTCCGCCTGACGGGAAACTCAATACAGCCCGCCGGCTCGGGGTGTGACAGATTGGTATCAGAGCCATGGTTATAGAGAAATATAGGTCATATTACTTACACGGTTTGCCCTAGACTATAACCTCGGGACCCTCATGTAGAGATCATACAACATAGGATTACATTTGCATGTTTCTTCTACGTCTTATCACTGCACTAACCGATTTTCTTTCGGTTATGATCAGAATGCCGCTAAGAAGACCACCACCAGCTTTACTGCCACCACTACCACAAGATTCAGCACCGCGCTCTTCGACGCCGACACCACCTGACTCTCCTCCACATCTACCTCCTCCTCCACTTCCTCCTCCGCCACCACCTGTTCATAAGTTGGATCCTGCTACTATAACACTGGCCACACTGCTGACCAGTCAACTAAGGGATGTGATCCCTGACATGATTAACCGAATCAACAGCAACAACAGTAATAACATCGCCAACTCATCTGGAGAGGCAGCGGTAACACTCGACACCATCAGGACTACTCCGACCAAAACTTTGTAGGATGCAAGCCACCGAGTTTCAGTGGCAGTGAGGGTGCTGTCGGCTTGATCCAATGGATCGAGAAGATGGAAACAACCCTCGATATCAGTGGCTGTCCTAATCAGCATAGGGTGAGGTACTCTACTGGCTCGTTTAACAAGCGAGCTCTAACATGGTGGAACGCACAAGTACAGACAAGGGGTAGGGATGGAGCTCTGTCTATGCTGAGGGCAAAGTTTTGCCCTAGGAATGTACTCAAGAAGGTTGAGACTGAGTTACTCAATCTTGTCATGATTGGTGCTGGGCATCTGGCCTACACCACATGATTCCATGAGTTAGCTACCTTGGCACCGTACGTGGTGCCCACACTGGAGAAAAGGATCGAGCGGTATGTCGGTGGACTGACGGCTTTTATCCAAGGGTACGTAATTTCAGCCCACCCAAGGAGCAACTAGGCCAATGACCGCATCACCTAATAGGTCCACTCTGGTGGAAGAGAGAACCATTACTTTGGAACTAAGAGCCACCATCTCCACTATTCAAGAAATGGTAGCATCTCTTAAAGTTGAAGTGGCTACCAATTGACTACCGAACCAAAAAAGGACTCTCAAGTCACCCACTATTTTGACACAACCACTATAGCCTAATCATTTGTACTTTTTTGCATTACTCCCAACCACATCAAGTCTCTAACTCTCGCCTTAAAGGGATGATGCTACAAAAAAGCAAGGATAGTGTGACAACTAGTACCAGATCGTCTGGCAATCTGTACGGTATGTGTACTTTCACCATTTACTATGTGTAAATACAATGTGCTTAACAGTTGTGCCACATAAGGACTACGAAAACAAGTAACAGTTGTATGTATTTCAATGAAAATTGGAATATAAATATACAACAACACACAAGAAATAACAACGGTGAAAACACATGAGAAAGACATATCGGTTGTGATCTGATGTCCACAAATAACTGGAATAATATTGCTGACAGTTTCATGAGAAACAGTGTGAAAACAGTTATAACAATGTGAAAATATTTAAGTCTAGTTGAGTCCGTCAGTGAGAAAGTACAATTCAAAACCGTAATTTAGTATCGTTTCAAAATAATAAACTGACAGCGTGTTTGTGTGGGTGATGATTCACTCAAACATATCTGTAGGTTTAACGTTCTGAACGATAACTGAAAAGTAGAAAACAATAATCAGAAAGTAAAGTCGTCGACGTGTTTGTTCGGGTGGCGATTCAAACGAATAGGCGCGAAGGTGATATGATATGACAAAACGTTAAAAATAAAAATTTTTGGAACAATAAAATAAGGAAAAGAAATTTAAGAACTTTACTAGGAATTACAGCCTTAAAAAGGTAAAAATAAAACTATTTATATTTAAAGTACGAAAAATACGTGTTTTGTAAATGCAACGTAAACGTAAAACCGAACACCCTAACTTACCCATGGTATTAAAGTCCTTAATTTTTCCATCTTCCCTATTAAAACACTCACCCACCTCCTCTCTCTCTCTAACTCCTGTTCATTCTCTCTCTTTCTCTAGAATCGCTCCACAAAAATCAACATAAATCCCTCATTTCTAAACCAAATCGTGCAAACTTGGTGTAAAAACGAAGCTCTTGACATTCCCCGCAGGAAAGTACAAAGAATCGGCCTTGGAATCCACTGATTCAAAGGTAAATCGAGCTACAACGTTCGGACTTTTAGGGTTTTCTACAAACCCGACACAACCAATATTTTAACCGGCTTTAATCAACCCATTTTGACCCATACACCTTCCAAACGAGGTTTCGCGCCTATACACACTCAAAACCATCAATTATTTCAACCAAATCTCGAAATAGCCATTTTTCAAAGCTGAAAATCGTCTAAAGGGAATGGCCGGGGCGAATGGGTCGTCGTGCGAATGGACGCCTCATTCGTCTGAACCTCTTGGGACGAAGGAACCATTGATTTACCTAGGACTTAGTACGAATGAGAATGTGGACGAATGGACTTGCTGTACGAATGAGACTCTCATTCGAGTGAAATATACATACGAATGAAACTACATTCGGATGACAATCTTATTCGACCTCAGTGTTTATTCGCACTCCTAGTTTGAACGAATGAGACTCATTCGCATTGCTATAGCGTGCGAATGAGGACTCATTCGTATGAGCAGAAAAGTTAAGGAAAATCAAGTTTTTCTAAGTTTATACTAAGAAAAATCATTATTTTAAAACTAATATAACATGTTAAGGTTTTAAGTCAAGTGTAAAACATATAAGCAAGAACTTATTATGTACTAAACTTAACCTAAACTGATTAAGTATTAGTATGTTATACCATCAAATGAGTTCAAGGAAAAACCAAGATACAAAGACTTATAAAAGTTAACTAGCATTAGGCTTAACTCACAAATCAATAACTTATACTTATAAGTTACAAACAACCTTGAATCGAACACATGATTGTGGATACAACATCAATACAACAATTGAGCGCGTGCATTCTTTGATTTCTTAGTCAACCACTTCAATGTCAAGGTGAGTTCATATGCCCCTTTTCTAATCCCTTGATTTTAAATACGGGGCTGAGAAAGATGCTAACTCTTTTAAATTATTAAAATTTTTAGAACATTACTTCAAATATCATGTGATTTAGATAATAAAGATTTCATCTTTATTATCACATTTTTATCAAGATCAATGTGTATGCTTGTGTGTGCATTAACAACAATGACAAATCAAGGATGTTTCATGATAACATAACTTCATGAATTCATCCAAACATTTAAATAACTTAAGTGAAACAATATTTGATCTTATAACACTTTGTTATTTATAATGAGATAACATGAGAGAATTACAAGTGATAACAAGAATGATAATCATGATAACATAATTTCATGATGATGATGATATCATTCACCACATATATTAACATCGTGTAATAAGACTAGTTCTTACAACACTTTGTTAAAGACTATGAGAACGCATAACACTGAGAACAGATAACACTGAGACAACTGTATTATATCACAACAATCATGTGTTCATGTGTACGTGTTCAGTCATAAGTCCATTCAACAAAATTAGTTACCATTGATTTAGTGCGACTAAACCGACAATAGCGTAGTGGCACCATAGATTTGACAAACCGCCTACGAGTGTGGTTGGTACATTAATCGTATAGGCCGGTATTGTATGACCGGTTACAGGGCTGCATCAGTCAGGTTTGGTAAACAACACATGGTGATATTAATCTTCATATGCTGATTGTAATTAAATCCTTCGTTTCTATTAACTGGTAGACTGAGAAATTAATTTTCTCTCATGTCATAGTATTGGTAATAGATTCGTTGAAGGCACTGATTCTTTTGAGACTACAAATGGGATAGAGGTAAATTGAATGCATTGTGGTCTGATTTCCTGAGGACCATAATGGATCCCATTTAGGCTCTATACATTCAAGATTGTTAACAATATCAATGAGTTAGCTGTCACTCCTTTTATTAGAAATGAAATTTAGTTAAACCTACAATTGAGATAACACTAATAGGATAAGATTAAATTAATCTATTTTCCTTAAAACTATACGGGATTACCATAAATTAGGTCATGGTAATTTATTCTCTTGAAAACACTATTATTCTATACATTTAACTCTGTGGAATGAGAACACATTCAATGAGATTAACATGTTGGATATCAAATGAGACAAACAAAATGTGAGATGAAACTGGGTATCCATAGTTGCATTACAAGTGGTATTGAATTCAGTCAAGTTGGTGGTGGGCTAGCGGCTTCATTCGTGATACGTATACCCTATATATAAGCATGCTTGATAAGGATGATACACTATTTGTAAGTGTAACTATGGAAAGGACATTAGTGACATAAAATATGACAGTAACAATAAGACTAGTGTGTGACACAATGACATGCGAACGACAAATTACAAGTGTTTTCAATTTCCAAACTTATGAACTCACCAACCTAGTGTTTACTTGTTTAAAATACATGTTTTCTCAGGTTACGAACATGTTTAGTCACCAGACTCAGGATGCATTAGCTAGTGGACTTTTATAGTAGACCTAGCTACATTTTGTGGGCATAAGTTTTGATGACATATCTTGTGAATCACTTTTGTAAACCTTGTGCAGATACAAGATAGAAAACTCTATGATTCTTTTGGATGGATTTACATAGTTAAATTATGAACATGATAATGGAATTTAACTTTGTAATTTTATGTCAATGTCATTTTCAAATTTCTCATTATATATCATGTGCCATGTAAACAATCTAATCATTTCGATTATCACCACAATATCGCGCCCTGAGAACCTTCCGCCAGTTGGGAAAGTCGATCCAGCCCGCCAGCTCGGGGTGTGACAGGTAGCCTCAAACTACAGGATTAAAATTTGATAGTCTTGCATAAAAGGATATGAAGTCTTCTCAACTAATGACCATATTCACCTCTACACTTGATAATGAATGAGATATCCTTTTGGGAAGATACTTTAAATAACAAGCTCTTCCTGTATATTTGAAGATGTTATCATGGGACATCAGATATTGAACCTCTCCTATGGCCCTTACTTACATGAGTGTTTTTTTAAGTATCTAATGGAGTTGATCGATCAACCGGAGGGGACAGTGCAAGATGAAGTTAATTCTGAAGCTGAATTTGTTCCCATAGCCCAGTCATGTTAATAGCAACTTCCTCTTTACTTACAAGGTTGGCCGGTGAACCAACTACTACTGTACTAGCTATGGAGGACTTCAAAGGTATAGATCTGATTTTTTTGCAAATGCAAAATTAGATAAAGGAAAAGTGAAACTAATCCCGGAAGAGGAAGCACAAATAGAGGGGGATAGAAGGGCTAAAGCCAAAAGGACTGCCTTATTGGATTCAAAGAAAGCACAAAAGTTGGCTCATCTCCAGGGAAAATATTTTTCACATCAATGGAATTATTTACAAGTTGGTGACTCGGCTTAATGCCATGCTTGAAAACTAGGTCAACTTGCTAAAGCTATATCACTAGTTAAAGCTGCGAAGGTGTACAAGAAATAGGAGAAGGACACCAAAGATATAGAAAATGAAGCAACTCCCAAAGAACTACAAATTCTCAACATAGCAGTTGGGTTCCATGAAAATGTCCACCTTGGATTTACACTTCAGACCTATAGGCTTAGGAAGATGGCCCTCCTCCCTATTTGAGAAGGACTCAAAACAGGTTTGGTTAACTGAACAAGCTTGTCACTCCTCCATCTAGCTCCTTACAAAATACCATACGTATCTTCTCAACAATCAACAAGAGGACAACGATTGTAATGCGTAAGGAAAAAAATTTTTCATCCTGAGGAAATATAGGATTAGAGGGAGAGGAAAAAGAATAAGGAAGCCGAGAAATATGACACTCAGAAAATCGATGAGAGCATTGCTATTTCTATCATTGCGACTACTAATGCCAAAGTTAAAGCAAAAGAAGTAAATGGCCAAAAGGTTAGAAGAAACGACTAATGGTGTGCAGGCTAAACTTTAAATGTTCAAAAAAAAATTCTACCCTAAAGCTTTGATGCAACCACTTAAATTTTCAAAATCACAAGAGTTGGAGGCGATATAACTAGACTCAGTGAAGTACAGATTATCTATCTACAAGAACAAAATACTAGGCGTGGCAGGTGTTCATCTTTAAATCCTCAGCATGACGTCTTAGAAAGAATAAATGAGCATAACATGAAGAAGACGACATCAAGGATATAAAGATTTTTTTGTAGCATTAGCCAAGGGGGAGACTGTAGGGAAAATTATGGCTGACGCTCAGAAAAACCCTCAGACATGATAAAGGCAAATCCCTTAAGCCTACATAATATTCGGAAGGAATAACCTAGCTTTCGGAAGACTAATACATTTCATCGATGAATAACTTTATTATTTTGATGCCCATATGAAGCTTCCAAAGACATGAAGCTTTCGAAGACAATGTAGCTTTCGAAGACATGAAGCTTTCGATACATTAATTTGCTTTCCATGAACATTCCTCCATCGATGCTGAATTATATTTGAAGAATGTTTCAAAACTAACTCTAACACTAACTATTAACACAAGTTAAATTCCCGTGTTAGTCAGAATGCAATTGTCATCATTTAGAGCAACATTGATTACCAAGATATTCAAGAAGACTTATTTAGAAAACTTTTGTGTCAGCGGAAATTAAGGTAAAGTCAAATTATTTTAACATATATTATAGGACCTTGGAAACGGGAAGTATCCCTAACGATTTTGCTTGACAGGCCTCCGAATATTGCAGAATCCTATTCGTGGGTTTTCCAATTGAAATCCTTGCTAACCGTGATGATACGATGATCGGGAATCAACGTTTTGATTGAAATCGAACACCACGGGCTAGAATATGAAGTTGGAGACACAGGAGGGGCTCTGTAAACGAGGAAGATACTCAAGATTGATTAGCTACCCTAAAACATTCTATTTGTTGGGTATTTATAGTCCACGGTCTGTCATACTAATGAGTAGAACGAAGCACGCACTCATACGAATGACGTCACACGAACGAACCTCTCATGCGAATGAATCGGACCTTTGATTCATTCGTACGAACGGAAGAATGACATGGTTCCTTCGGATGAAATGACATTCGTTAGTCCTTCATTCGTCCGAATAAACTCATTTTTAGGTTCATTCGTACAAAAGAGAACAGATTGATATATCAATTTTAAATTAAAACATGTTACGAATTTATATTCAAAGTCAACACTAGAAAAAACGTGTAAAACTTTCATAGTCAAAACTATACATGCAAACACAGAATCCAATAACTGAACTAGGGACAAAACATGCATCTAGATACTCCTCCTTGGACCTAGTTCTTTACGTTAACTTCATTGGTCTTCAAAAACTTTTGTGAAAAAGCTTTCCAGTCAACGCCAACATGAGTATCAAAACCAAAGCAGAGCCGGATAACTTTCATGTATTGCAAAGCCTTCTCCATGTCACCAACATCAAAGAAGATCCGACATCTATAGACGATCTTGACATCTTCCTCAGATAGATTTGTCAGCCACATAGGATCAAAAACTCGAATTGTATCCCACTTGCCTTCCTGGCACAGAACTATCACAGCCTCAGAAGGTCTACCATCGTAGTACCATCATTTAGAACAACTTCCAAAGTTTTGACGCATCTTCGGAAGAGGAATGGTCTTCATAACGTTTGGAGGTAGCCACTTCAGGATAACTCTATGCTTTCTTATCTGAGCGTCAATCTCTGGTAGATAAAACCTTTCTGGCTGTTGAGGCTGGAAGTTCACCCACCTTTTTCTGTATTCAAACTTGATTTGCCTAGCAAACCAAGAAGACATATCAGAATCTTCAAAATACAACATGTTCAGACGTGCGAGCTGATTTACTTCGAAGCACTCCAGATTTGAAGTACTGAATTCCCCTCTCTCTCTCTTCACACAATAGCACTCCAGATTTTTGAAGTATTCCCAGCTCAGAATGCAACCACCAGATCTGTATCCTTTGGTTTTGTAGACTTTCTTGTATTGCACTGGGGTTGGGCGAATACTGTCTTTCTTGAGTGTCTGCCAGTATGCAGACCACTCATCCTTTCTACTATGAATGTCTTCTACAGAGACTTCCTTTCCTTCTTTCTCGACTGTAGTACGTTTTAGATCTTCTTCTACATGTTGATGAAAGAGATCAGTAAACCTAGGAAGTTATTCCTCCGCAGAAGTGTACTTGACGGTTTCTTCATTGTCAAGGTCCTCTAAGATAACCTCATCAATGTCGTCAAAAGCCTCTGGAGTCGGGAGATCAGAAGCAGGGATCGAGGTATCATCAACAACAACCTCATCAGGATTTAACCTTAACAAGTTAGCAATATTCTCTTTAGAAAGACAATGACTGATTTCCCCCTCTTCCTTATCGTAGCTAACTGAGTGTTGTATTATGCCTTGAGCATCCAGTATCATGGTCAAAGTGTCATCAAGAATGCTTCTCACAGGCACAACTTCTACTTCCTCAGTGGCTTTGGGTTCTTCAGCTTCATTCTGAGATGGCTTGGGAGCTTTATCATGATTTGTCTTTGTTTCATCTGAATTACTTTCATCACTGGATTCAACAACTTCATTGATTTCTTCAACACAAGCTTTGTCTTCTCCTCCATTTTCAGAATTGAATCTGAAATCCCATTTCTCTCATTCATCATTCTGAACCATTAAAGCCTTGTTTGAATTTGTCGAGCTAGCATGAGCAAGAGTCTCAATAGGTATTAATCTTCTTTCTGGATTCCCAGCGGATGATCTTTGGTTCTTAAATGGATTTTGGTTTCCCATGTTCTTTGGCTTGTTTCAGTGTCTTGCAAAATGTCCTTTATCTCCACAATTGTAGCAAGTAACAGAGGACATATCAAAACCAAACTTTGAATCCTTGTTCAGATTGATGTCCTTCCTAGTTCTTCTGACAAAGTCTTTTTCTCTTCTAACAACACTTGCAATAGCCCACATGAAGTCAATCCTTTCCATAACATCTGGATCAATATGTGAGTAATCTTCATTTCAAGTGTGGATTTCCAATTTGCCCAGCTAATAACCCATCATAAGAACTCACAAGTGTAGACAAGAGGCCCATATGTTCTTTAGCAACCTCCACTGTTACTTTGTCAAAATTTTCTGTCTTCAAATTGGTGACAGAATGATTATCCTCTTTCTGAGATGTACAAGTTGTAGCAGACTGACTGAAACGTTCCTGACTTGAAACAGGAGCTTCTTTGGTCTGTGAGACAAAAGCTGTTTTCAGAGGAGCATGTGAAGGAGCTCTTTCCACAGTAGGAGTAGAGTAATATAGTGATGGATCTTGAACTTGTGCAACTCTCTTTTCTTTCCACTTATTCTGTATCTCCTGTTCCTTCAGCTTTTGAATGAAATCATTAATATCCATGGTAGCAATCATCTCACTCTGTTTGAGCACCATAAGAAAAGATTCCCACTTGGGAGGTAATGCATCAGCCAGACATTGAATGTTCTCTTGAGTAGTTGTCTTGAATTGATGGTTGTAGAGCTCACTAAGAAGATGATAAAATCTGGCAATCAGATCATCCAAAGACTCATTTCCCACACACAAAAAGCTGTTAAACTCTTTCCTCAAAGCTTTAGACTTAATGCTCTTTAGTGCATCATTCCCTTCATATCTTTGTTTCAAGGCATCCCATAGTGATTTGGAAGAAGTGAACTGTCTAAATTGATGAAATATATTAGTAGCAATGGACTGAGACATAATTGTATAGGACTTCTTCTCAAAATCATATAACTTTCTTTGAGGCTCTGTCATCCGTGTAACAAGCAAAGGTGATCCATCCTCACTGAGGGGTCTCAAATACCCACCCTCAATTATCATCCAAACGTTGTTTTCAATTCTAATGATTTGTATCTCAAATCGGTATTTCTAGTGTGGATAATCATCTAAAGATAGCAGCTTTGGAGCCTTATTTGAATATCCAGTCTCTGTTTCAGTAAGCAATAAATTATAGATTCTAGTGTTCTGGTTTGCCATCAGTGCAACTTCCTCCATAATGTTAAAAATAAACCGAGTTTGACACTTAGACAAATTTTTTTCGTCCTTATGTATGAATACAGCTCTTTGATGCGAATGACGGGTGCGAACTGAACTGTTTCAAACGAAGGGGAGAACGAACGAAAGAAGATCACAAACTAACTGAATGAACTAGGAATTTATGCGAATTAGAGAGTCAATCGTGCAAATTCGGACGAATGAAGATTGGTGCGTACGAAGTTGGTACGAAGGGAGGTCTCTTCGTGCGAAATTCGAACGAAGAAGTCAATTCGTCTGAAAATCCATTTGTATAAATAGCGATTCGTCCGAGCTGTTCGTTCGTGTAATCTGAGTTCAGCAACATAAATCTTCTAAACTAGAGTTATAAACCGAGATTTTACTTCAAATTTGGTATACAATCACATAACAACCTATTTTAGGTTCATGAATCAATACGACATGAAAATATACGCAGAAACACAAGTTTTACCCAATACACTTGAACTTGAAGTAGAGAAAAATAGGGTTTCTTGCAGAAATTCAGAGAATCAATCTCAAAAAGTAAATTGGATTGAAAACAAGCAGAATCAAGAGCCAGAGCTCTAGTACCACTTTGTAGGACCTTGGAAACGGGAAGTATCACTAACGATTTTGCTTGACAGCCATCCGAATAGTGCGGAATCGTATTCGTGGGCTTTCCAAGCGAAATCCTTGCTAACCGTGATGATACGATGATCGGGAATCAACGTTATGAGTGAAATCAAACACTACGGGCTAGAATACGAAGTTGGAGACACAGGAGGGGCTCTGAAAACGAGGAAGATACTCAGGAATGATTAGCTACCGTAAAATATTCTTTTTGTTGGGTATTTATAGTCCACAGTCTGTCATACGAATGAGTAGAACGAAGCACTCACTCATATGAATGACGTCACACGAACGAACCTCTCATGCGAACGAATCGGCCCTTTGATTCATTCGTACGAACGGAAGAATGACCTGGTTCCTTCGTATGAAAGGACATTCGTTAGTCCTTCATTCATCCGAATAAACTCATTTTTAGGTTCATTCGTACGAAAGAGAACAGATTAGTATATCAATTTAAAATTAAAACATGTTACGAATATATATATTCATAGTCAATACCAGAAAAAACTTGTAAAACATTCATAGTCAAAACTATACATGCAAACATAGAATTCAATAACTGAACTAGGGACAAAACAAGCATCTACATATATTAATTGTATTTAATGTGTCTTGGTGTTTCAAGTCACGCAATATACTATAATAAACTTTACTTTGTTTATAGTGAAATTCTTCCTAGTATACGAGTATACAATTGTAACACAATATATATAATCTCTCGTCTTGTAACGTGTAGAACTATGAAAATTGTATAAGTACTGTAAATTTTGCAATAGTTAAGAGAAATATATTAAAAGCATTCAAAAATTTTGTATTGTTCCTCTCGTTTATTGTGTGAGTGATAGCGAGATATTGTCAAAAGAAATTTCATTTTTGTTAACTTGTAATTCAGAATCGTCTTGTGAAGTGTTGCTTATGTTTAATCAACCTGATCCAACAATATGTATTAAGAGTATAACAAATAGTCTTATTATTTGTTATAAACTCTAATAATTAATAATGTCTAGTTCGGTCCTAGTAGGGATGTTCATGAACCGAACCAAACCGAACCAACGCAGGGCTAACTCGGACTTGATTCGAATTATAAATTGAGCTGGCTCAGCTTGGGTTGGATTGTAAAACAAGCTTCAATTTTTGGCTCGTTTTTTAAAATAAATTTAATGCATGTAAGTATGGAAGAACAAAACATTTACATTAAAAAGAGCAACAACAATGCTGGTATGCAATACATAAAAGGACCATGCCCTTCCATCCCTTGGATGATCAAAAGGGAGGCACAAATTTTGGTTTTTCATGTTGTCAAGCTTGGTTAAAGTAACAAACCGGAGCCGTAGCGAGCAAGAGTAACAATTAAAAGAGCACAATTAATTAAAAAGAGTACAAACAAAAATCTAATAAAAGAAATTAGACTAAACACTTTATGCCACGATATATATAAACCAAATTCATACTCATAGTTATAGTTATAGTTATAGTGATTATTAAAATTGATTTTACACTTTTATATTTTTGTATGATATTGTACAAACAAGTCGAGCCACGACTCTAGCCTACAAACCGAGCTAGCCTTAGCTCGGACTCAGCTTGGTTATAAAATGAGCCAGCTCGGTTACAAACAAAATTTATCCGAGCCGAGATTTTTCCAAATCAGCTATTAGCCGAATCCGAGATATGAGGTTATTGGAAAGCCATATGTCCTAGCAATCAGAGTATATTAGTTTAAAGATAGTATTTCAATCTTTTTATATTGTACTTACAATTATACTTGTTGATATATAGTTGGATTTTTTTTATGTTTTATAATACCCATTTTAATTAGGTGATATCAAGTGTGTGTCATCGGTGCTTAAGAACTTAATTAGATCGTATTGAACAAAACCCGTAACCAAATCAGCACATACATATGTAATTAAACTAAAGACGACATAAATCACTCAGATGTAACAATATTTAGAAGTGTGATATGCATATTTCTTTAAAACGACCAACACAAGAAAATATAATTCTTTTCATGAATTTGCATCTTTTATGTAAAATCACTGTATTTCCGGTCGTCCGTATATCCGTACGATTGTACCGTTACGACCTGAGATTTATAATTATTAATGAAGATGTATTATTTAATGATTATCACTGTTATTGGTATACATATTTATAGCATATTATTATACGCGTGAACCATGAGAAGTTTAGTTGTAACCCAACTAAACAGAACCAGAGAGTTTATCGAAGTTTAATTCACGAATATAAATTGTGGGATTTGAATGGAAGGGATTAGGAGTTTATTATGGGTTGATTGCTAAACATAGTCAAGGACACATGGTCATGGTTTATCGAAATAGCGGTGGGACGGTGTAGGGGAGGTTGCGATCTACCTCTACATATGCCATACACATATGCATATTTCGGTCTATCATGGATGTGTCAGTGACTCGGTTTAGTGGGTTTTGGATTGGGATTGATGATATTAAAATAAACAAAATAATGAAAATAATATTGGAAAGGATTACGCGATGGTGAGCTTACAAACATTATTTAAACGCGAATATTGATTCAGAAATATTAACTTAATAATATATTCGCGTGGGTGACGATTCACACAAATATAATTATTAAGAATAATATTCTGAAACGATATTCCATAAAATCGTAAATCGAATCGAAATACGGTACGAGCGTCGAATTTGGAAAGGTGACGATCTTTACGAATACGTACGTAAGTAACGCGTTTCGACGAGATAACAAGATAATATCTAACGATATTAAATTAAGAAATTAGAAATATGAATATTTATTAAGAATCACAACTTAAAACAATTGCGAACAAATTATTTTATTAAATAAATAATTTAGCGAAAATGGAACGAAACTGTTTTACGAACAATTTCATTCGAAATCGTTTTATGAAACAACTTTAATTAAAAATATTTATTTAAAATGAAATATAATTATTAAAAACATCTTATGAGTTAAAATATATAGTTACGAGGAAAAACCGAGCAATTAACGGGATTTAACGCGATATAAACGAGACCGGGCACGCGGGGATCGATCGGGGTATAAAAACCCATTTCTCCTTCATCTTCTTCATTTGCAAGACACACTTTCTCTCTCTACTCTCTCATTTTCGTAACCTTACTCTCTCTCTAACTTCTCTCTAAGATAACCACTTCATTTCTCGTCGGATTTTCAAGATCATGGAGCCTAAACGACCGGGTGATTGAGGGGAACAAGAGGACACGAAGAAATCTCGTTTTGGTTGACATTTAGAGGTAAGCCCGAGACTCTTATTTTCGGTTTTGTTGTAGAACTTGAGCTTGGTAAGACGTTGTTGTTAGGATCGGCCTAGACCCTAAAACTGATCTGAATGAACGTGAGAGAGTGGAATAACGAATGTAATAGGATAGCATGAAAGGAGTTTGAGGGTAGGTGGTGACCGGCCGAAGCTCTAATAGGCCGGTGAACCTGTTGAAGCCCTTAGGGGCGAACCCTCCTGGGTGGGAAAGGAAGGTTGGCCGAACCGTATAGGCCGCCGAACCTTTTACCTCCGGGCGAACCTTGGACTAAACCGTCCCTGAGTAGCGAACCTACATGGGAAGCCACGAACCTTGAAAGTGGCGAACCCCGGGGTGTGCGAACCTAATTGTTCCAACGAACCTGGAACCTAACTAGATCGGCGAACCTGCATGGCACCATGGAACCTAGTCGAACCCTTAGTGGCTTAGCGAACCTTCCACCGTTCCACGAGCCTGTGGCAGCGAACCTACTGGGTCGAAACTGCATGATGGCCACGATCCCACTAATGCGCCGAACCCTAGCAGGATTACCCGAACCATCTGGGCCAAACTATCTGGGCCGAACCATTTGGGGCGAACCTAGGCTGTATTCGGGCCTAAGGTTTGTTGGTCAATTGTTAGGGAAATCTAAGAACCTCTTAAACTAAGATTTAGGTTACACCAAAGATCAAGGTCATCTATAAATACGTATACAATTATGTATGCATGGGTGTTCAAGGACTACCATTTTTATAATATATATATAGATGTTAAATTATGGGATTATGTAACTTGAATGTGTAAATGAATAACCCAAGAAGTAAATTTCTTTTATTTAGATTTGATAACATAAAGCATGGTAGTTACCTTGAACAAACATGTTTGTATAGATGACTGGATATTTAAAACTATTATCTTTTTAGTGAGGCCATTTATAATGATTAATTGTAAGATTTTAAAATTTTGCTTATCACCATGATATAGACAAACAAACAAGTTTAATTTATAAATAAATGGTGGTTAATTATGAAGTATTAGTGGATATTAAATTGTGAGAAAACACATAAACTTATGAACACAAACATATGTTAAACACAGGTTATTGAGTTCTTTTGATTTCTCTTACGTGAGCGCGCACTCTACAGAAACACTGATCCTAAGGACTCAGGTGAGTTCTCATAACCTCCCTTTTAAACTGTTTTGTTTTGAAACTCGGAGGTGAAACGTGTATACCAATTTTAAATATTATTTTGATAACAAACATATGTTAAACACAGGTTATTATATATCCTTGTAACATTTTCATCGACTCCGGTCATTAACAATGATTACTTGTATTGCCACTTGGATTGTCACAACTCCATGAATCATTGCCTTTGACTTTGGTTAATTGCATTGTTTTCATGTATTGTCACATGGTTAGCCACCACTCCATGGATCATGTCTTTAACTTATGTTAATTACATAAATTCCATGTATTGTCACATATACTCTTTGAGAATATTGATGTTTGAGATGTGTTGAAAGTTTATGTGGTTGATTATCTATGATTTTCTATGATTATATGAGATATATGATTATGTGTTGGTTTATGTGTGTTTGGATTTGTGCTGGCATGTTGTGTTGGATATTCTCACAGGTACTCATGTGAATTTTCTCAAGAAACTATAAACTTTTATATTCATTTTATAAAACATTTTTTTAACATAAAATTTATGATTACTCACCAACTACTTAGTAGTTGACACTTGATTTTCTTACATGTTTCAGGTAATGAAGCTAAGTAGGTTGAGGAAGATGAACTCACACTTTTGGACATCATCATATAGGATCTTGGACTTAGCTAATTAACTGAAATTCTGGCGATTTGAATTTAGTTAGATAGCTAATTCTCTTTTGTAATTGATGTAACTAATTCATGATAGACATGATTTTTGTGTATTTAATTTGGTTGATTGAATGATATGTGATGATTCAATTTAGATGCCCACGAGCTTTTGAACAATCTACATATCCCTCGTGGCATCCCGACGTTTCTGCCATCGGTCGTGTCGGGGTGTTACAGATTGGTATCAGAGCCTGGGTTATAGGGAATTAAGTTACTAGAAATGGTTGACCTAGTCTATAACCGTAGAATACACTAGTATGAAGTTACTTCATACCATAGTTAATATATTCAGGATTTCATGCTTATGTGTTTATTACATGTTAACTGAACTCCTGTTATACATCTGAATTATATATGCTGCTTACTTATTATTTGCTTGCTTGTGCCCTAATGACTTGATAAGGACATACTCGTGATGTATTGTAAAGGTGGTGGGACGGTGGTTTGGGCAGTTGCGACCTACCCTTATCATATGCCCTATATATACCATTTACAATACATCGGGTGGATGTCAGTATTGAGGAATAAGGGAACTACCCGTTTGGGACAATTACCTGCTTAAGAAATTAACTGCTTATGAATTTATTTGGTTTAGTAATTATCTGTTAGATCTCTTGATCACCAGACAAGGACACACTCCTGGTATACTACAAAGGTGGTGGGACGGTGTAAGGGAGTTGGCCGAAAGAGAACCTGGTGTTGGACCGATCGGGAGCTCGGAAACAATCCGAATCCAATGAAAAACTACTCAACAACCTCTGGGATAGTGCGGAATCCTATTCCAGGGTTTTCCAAACGAAACCAACAGAAACCGTGGTGATCCGAGGCTGTAAGAACAACTTGGAAGCAACGATCGAACACCACGGGTTGAGAATCGAACTTGGAAGTACAAGAACCGCTCAAATCTTCAAGGGTTTTGACACTGGAGTGCTAGGGAAGAAGGAGGGCTCTGGAAAGTTAGGTTTGAAATGATTTGAACTTCTATTTATAAGCTGTAGTCATTCGGCCGAATGAGTGGCCGAAGCAGCTCATTCGGCGAATGACTAAGCTCGAATGGGCAGTCATTCGAATGAGTCATTCGGCGAATGACTCATTCTGAACTTAGACATTCGATACAACTCTCATTCGCCGAATGACTTCATTCTAGAGTCATTCGGCCGAATGAGCAGTTTTCATACTTAAACATTTAATAATCAAATCAAACACTTAGATAAACATTAATAATCAATAATCAATAAACATAAACATGATGAATTAGATACAAAGACAATTTCCATTAATACTTTGAATGATTACATGATAGCCATTTACATAACCGAACTAGGGACAAAACATGTATCTACACCTGGTCATTCGGCGAATGAGGTGGCTAAGGCCATTCGGTCTGTTGTCATTCGTTGGCCTGGGCAGAGACATTCGGCCGTTCGAGGAGAATGGGTGCAGCAAAGATTTTCGAAGCAGAACGACCATAGATTGAACTAGAGCTTGTTCCTAATCTATTCTAAGGTGGTGTAGTGTAAATCCTAAAGGTTAGAAAGGTGTGTAATCGGTTGGAATAGAGACCGATCTAAAGGGTTTCAAAAACCCTAAAATCGCTACTTTAAAGCTCAGATTACCTGCGATTTAAAGGTTCTTAGGGCAGATCGCTTGTGCTTTCGTGTAGAGGGCGATGAGAGCTTCGTTTTGGTTCAAGAATCGCACGATTTCATTGAGAAATGGGTGAGTTATGGTAGAGAGAAGTTAGAGAGAAGGTTGTGCCGGATTAGGGTTTTAGAGTGAGAAAGTGGAGGTGATGAATGAAGAAGAAGACTCATTCCGGGTATTTATACCCCGAGTGAGTTCGGGTTCGTTTCGGTTGCTCGGTTTCGCGTAAAACGTCGGTTTCTCGTCGTTTTCATAACGAAACGACTCGGTTTTTAAAAATAAGATTTATAAAATTATTTTAGGTTGTGATTCCTAATAAATTAACTAAATATATTTTGTTTATTTTAAATTTTCGAAAATATTTAATTTACTGTTCGAAATCGAATCGTACGGTTATCGCGCGTATTCGTTCGGATCATCATCCGTACGAACACAGCGATAACTATACTTTTCAATATTGTTTTCTAATTATTGGAGATCATTCAGAACGTTAAACTTCCATATTTATTCGTACAGATCGTCACCTATACGAAAAATCCGTCGGTTTAGCATTCACGTAACAACATCCATATTGTTTTGTTCAGTAAAGCCTCACATACGTTTATACATAATAAGTTTGACACCATACATTTGCCATATTGCTGGGTTGCAGCCTAGTTAAAACCATCCATTTGGATAGAACTAGATGATCCTGTCAACAAAGTTCTGTATGCGTGCCATATTGCTTTGTAAAGACCTAGCTGAAGCGGTCCATGAGAATTTGTTGACCTTGAGAAACAAATAAAAAAGAAAAATACAAAAAGAAAATAAATTGGAACCTTATAGAACTTTTGATGTTAGGTACTAAGTTATGCCTAGATGAGTTATAAATTGGTTTTGATCTAGATTGGTTGTCTATAATGGGTAACTCAGTCGGAAACATGAGTGATCATTGATTAGTTTAGAAGCAAAGTACTGTCATGTTTAAAATAGACAAATATATCAGTAATCATTTCATAAATCAATTGTGTCAGAAGTATAAACATTCATGAATGCTGATTTGAGATGATCTGGTGTATGTGTCATTTTCTTTAAAGGCTATTCACAAAAATATGTGCATTTTGTTTATTTCAGTTTCAGTTTGTACAGTTGTTTGATTATCAGAAAATACAAAAAGATTTTCATTTGAAATTTTCTTCAATGATCATTTGTTTGTTCAGATATTCAATCATCTTTGCCTATCACCAAACCAGACTGAACTTCATAGCAATAATATTTTTATGAACAAAATGTCAACATTTGGAAATAAGTTGTGTTTTTAGGGTGCAGATTTGTTTCGCCAGAATGAGTATGAGTATGAGTATGGCTCATACGAACTAATGAACTCATTCATGCGAATGAGTCATTCGCTTGACTCCTTCATGCGAATGAGGTCTTTCGATTCTTGAGACCGAATGAGTCCTCCTATTTAATGGATGCTCTTCGGCCGAATGAGCTCATTCACCTCATAAGTTCATTCGGTCTTACTATGTGCTTCCCTTTAGCCAGAAACACATTTTTCACCATTTTCTTTGATTCTCACCACAAAACCTCCATTTTCTCAGCATTATTGTTATTGTGATCATCTCAGGTACTGCTGGAACAAATATCTTCAACTTTTGTCCGTGGATCGAACCAAAACCGTTCAAATTTGAGGGTTTTAGGGTTCGAACAATAGACAAGTCCAATAGTCGATCTAAATGAACCTAAAATCATTTAAAATTTGTTGTATAACCTTAATTGGACATCTCTATGTTGATTGTCATCATTTTTAGGGTCTAATTTGCATTTTGGGAAGATTTCGTGTTTGAATTCCATCGGTCGCCCGAATGAGACTCATTCGCACCCCATGTTCAACCGAATGAGTTCATTCGACCGAATGAGTCATTCGGAGCATGTGGTCATGCGAATGAGTTGTTTCAACCGAATGAATTCATTCGTGTGTCATTCGGATGACACCAGTCATTCGGCCACTATCTTCATTCTCTGAGTCTCATTCGTGTGACAGTGCTTCATTCGAACTACTTGAACACTTGGTCAAAATTTTTGATTTTGATTCTTTCGCCTACTGAACTGAACTGAAATGTTGTTATTTTTCTGTGTTTCAGTATGGCAGGATATAAAGGAGTTCCCAATAACAACATATGTGCTCATCTTGATCTTACCACGGTGAATGCCCGACACTTTACAAAGATTATCACTTTTCTGAGGCGTTCCAGGATATTTCCAGCTATATCTACTATCCATGTTCCATATTTATCACATAAAAGAGATTTCTGGAGCCTCCTGTCATCAGAGGGAAGGTCCAAGGACATGATGTGATTGTATCTACCTGACAGATATCTTGTTCGACGTTGCTTCATGCGATGCAAGTACGATGGAGACTTAGAGGCAGGAGTGCTGAACAAGGCATTTTTATGCCCGCAGTTCAAGTATTTGTGCCATGTCCTTATTCACTGCTTGGGCTTAAGACGTGGTGGTTTTGATGACCTGCGAGAGACACTCCAGGGAGCATCTGTGGCCCTAGTGTTAAACATTCAGTTCAACTTCTCGGAGATGGTCTTCACCCATATGAAGGAGAATGTCTACCTCTCTGGAGACAAGAAGTTCTTGATGTATCCGAGGTTTCTCCAAATTATTTTTGATGCACAAGTGCCAGATCTGCCTAAGGCCAATGCAGATATTCTCTGATTGGAGCACATGAACGACACCATTCTTAACATAGTTCTAGCTTACCGAGGAAAGGAGAGGAAGCCTCCCACTCGTAGTATGTTCGGCCATCTCCTCAACCCTGATTACATTGCCCCTGTTGGGAGGAGATGGAGACATGAGGATTCGGACTCAGACTTGGAGGATATTATAGTGCCGGGTGGTGATGATGGTGATGATGGTGATGTAGGTGCTAGTGGTGCTGCTGATATTGGTGGTGGTCATGTGTGAGTGCTGGTGGTGCATGTGTGAGTGTTAGCAATGCTGGTGTTGTTTCTAATGTTGCTGGTACAGTTACTGATGTGAGTTGTGCTGATGTTAGAGGTTCTGGTGCTGCTGATGATGATGTAAATGTTGGAGCTCTTCTTGATTTAGATTTTATGACTACTTCTATAGCCAATGTCTCTACCCTATTAGAGATGGGTGGTACTACATCAGCTTAGGAGAGAGAAGATTCTGATGAATCAGATGTTTGTAGTGGTGAGGATGATGATGAAGAGGGTTCTGACAGCTCAAACTCTGATAAGCCTGATGATAACTTTTAGAACATCATGGTTGGGACTAGGCTGGTGAAGAAGAGGAAGAGACGTAATGAGTCAGAGCTTGAGAGGGAGGAGATCAGGGATCCTTCTTTTATTCCTGATTTTGATTTTTCTCCTCACCCACGTACTTCCACTGTTACATCTGTTGATGCTGATGTTGCTCAGTCTACCTCACCTCCTGCCAAAAGAAGAAGGACTAGATTTGTCATACAAAGACGGTCAGAGCTATCTTCTGTTGCAGCAATCACTATTACATTTGCTGCAACAGTTGCAGCTTCTTCACTGACCAGGTCAAGGGCAACTCTTGCACGTGTCACTATTGCCCCTCTAACCTCCTCTGGTGCTATCACAGTTGTTTTCACTGCTGCTTCTTCTGGTCCCTCCACTACAAGTGCTGATACTTATATACCAATTGTTTCAGTTGCTGAGCTGGTCAGCACACTGAACAGTTGGGTCCTTAGATTGATGGATAGGAACCTTGAACAAGAGCAGAAGATTTCCCAACTTACTCAGAGGGTCAGTGAGTAGGATGCTCTACTGCTACATGCTGCTGACCAACGGCCTGATTTGAGAGCCCGATCTGCTGATTTAGAGGAGAGGCTACTCAAGTATGTGGATGATTACAACTGGCCCTGATGGATGTTGGCCTAAATGACAGGATTTCGGCTCTTGATGCATAAAACTTACGTCACTCTAAGCAAGTTAAAGCCTTAAAGATGCTACTCGTAGGCTTGAGGCCTCTGTTGTCACACCCTGAGCCAGCGGGCTGGATCGACTTTCCCGTCAGGCGGAAATTTCTCGGAGCGCGATATCGTTTGATAATCACATTGATCAGATTGTTTGCATAACACATGATATATAATTGAGAAATGCTAACATGACAATGATATAGAATTACAAAGTTAGATTACATTGTTTCTTCATAATTTAACTAAGTAAATCTAATCAAAAGAATCAATAAGTTTCTATCTTGTAACTGTACAAGATCTTCAAAAGATGATTCATTGTTTTGTCATTTCAAAATATGAACGACACAAAATGCAGCTAGGTCTTCTAAAAGTCCACTAGCTATGTCCCTGGATGTCTGAAGACTAAACATGTTCGTCACTTGAGAAAACATGCATTTAAACAAAGTCATTACTAGGTTGGTGAGTTCATAAGTTTGATAATTGAACACCTTGAATTGTTCACATACACGTCACAATGTCATACATGTTACTTGTAGGTTGTTTGATTCACCCGTTCACACAATGGCCGCTCCATAGTTATATTTACAAGTGATATCTCATCCTATTAGCTATGCTTATATATAGGGCATATGTTGGGGAACAAGCCCGAGCCTCCATCCCACCGCATACCTATTAGGACTTAACACCACTTGCAATACAACTATAGATCCCCATTTTCATTTCTCCTGTTCATCCCATTTGATATTCACCCGTTGTATCATATGTAGAATAATATGTTGAGAGGGGTTTAGTTATCAAACCGAAGTATTGATACACCCTCAATGTATGAAGGAAATTAGATTAATTTAATCTGATCTATGTTATTTTCTATTTCTTGTGCTGTAATTCCTTGTAGAGAAGGTTGAGAGCTTAGTTTAGACTCCAAGAACACTTGATTTCATCCACAAACAAGCATTATATGAAGGTTTGAAGAATTGATTTTTAAAGAGAGAGAGGTTCGAGAAAGGGTGTTTAGAGAGAGAGAGAGAGTGAAATAAATGAGGGAAATGCCTAATTTAGGCTTTATATACCCCGAGGGTGTTCGGGTTCGTTTTTGTTGCTCGGTTCTCGTCTCCGTTGCGTTTTCGGATCGTTACGCGCATATTTTACGTTATCAAATAAAAAGATTTATTTTTAATGTTTGGAAAGTGGTTATTCCTAGTAAATATTTTACATTTTATCTTAAACGATTATTTTAAATGTTTCGTCAGATCGCGTTACCTTCACGCGTATTCGTTCGCATCATCACCCGAATCGAACACGACGATGGTTTTGCTTTCTGACCTTTGTTTTCTACTTTTCAGTCACTATTTCAAATCGTTAAACTTACAGATATGTTTGTGTGAATCGTCACCCACGCAAACACACTGTTAGTTCACTATTCTGAAATAACACTGCATTATTCTCTTAATTGTGTTTCCTCACTGACGGACTCAACTAAACTTCATGTTTTCACATTGTTTTCATAATGAATTATCGGCCATCTGATTCCTGTCATCTACGGATATTAGATCGCAACCGACTTGTACTTGTTGTTTAATTGTACATTGTTGTTTCTCTTGATTCGTTGTATTAATTGTACTTAAATTTTCACCTAAATACATACAACTATTGTTTATCACGAGTTGTTGTACTTACGATATTTAAGTTTTCACATAAATACGTACAACTGTTTCTTGTATTTTGAGTTATGTTATCACAAACACTGGTCATGCCTTGTATTTACACACATTAAATACTGAAAGTACACGTACCGTACGGACTTGCCGGATGATCAAGTACTGGATGTCACAGTCTCCCCTTGTTAAAGAAATTTCGTCCCGAAATTTAAGCATCGTTGTCAGGCTCTACTTCTCGAATAGATGGGGATACTTTGTCTTCATGTGATCCTCACGCTCCCAGGTAAATTCTGGTCCGCGCTTGGAGTTCCAACAAACCATTACAATAGGGATACGGCTTCGCTTCAGTCTCTTGACTTCACGATCCATAATCTCCACATGTTCTTCAATGAAATGTAATTGTTCATCAACTTGTATCTCTTCGAACGGTATGATCAACGATTCATTAGCAAGACATCTCTTGAGATTTAATACATGAAATACATTGTGTACTCCACTGAGTTCATCAGGGAGTTTGAGTCTGTATGCCAAAGGACCTATGCATTGAGTTATCTCAAACGGTCCGACATACCTTGGTGCTAATTTGCCTTTAGCCCCAAATCGAAACACGCCTTTCCACAGCGACACTTTCAACATGACTCGGTCACCCACTTGGAATTCCAAAGGCTTTCGCCATTTGTCTGCGTAACACTTTTGGCGGCAACGTGTTGCTTGTAATCTTCATTGAATCTGGCTTATCTTATATTCATTGTAGGAGAAATCAATGAGTGGTAAATGTTTATCCCAACTTCCACCGAAGTCTAGGATGCATGTTCTCAACATATCTTCCAGGGTTTGAATTGTTCGCTCGCTTTGTCCATCCGTTTGTGGATGATAAGCGGTGCTCAAATTGACACTTGTCCCTAGAGATTGTTGTAATGATTGCTAGAACCGCGATGCAAATCGAATGTCCCGGTCTGAAATAATAGACAATGGCACACCGTGACGTACTACTATTTCATCAACATAGAGTCTTGCTAGCTTTTCCATCTTGTAGTTTTCTCTGATCGGTAAGAAGTGTGCGGAATTGGTCAATCGATCAATGATGACCCATATAGAATCGTTTCCGCTGGAAGTACGGGGTAGCTTGGTAATATAATCCATAGCTATTTGTTCCCACTTCCATTGTTGTATCTCCGGTTGTTCCAGCAAACCCGACAGTTTCTGGTGTTTAGGTTTGACCTTGGCACATGTTTTGCATTTGCCAACATAAGTGGCAATATCTTTCTTCATACCCAGCCACCAATAAAATGACCTAAGAACTAGGTACATCTTATCAGCACCAGGATGAACAGAATAACATGTCTTGTGTGCCTTGTCAAGTATGAGTGTTCGAAGTTCATCTACTGCCGGGATCCAAACTCAATCCTGAAAATAGATAACTCCATCTTGTTTTGTCTCAAAGTGTTTCTAGGCTCCACAATCTAGCTCGTGTTTCAAGTTGTTTCTTGCCATTGTGTCTTGTTGTGCTTGTATGATTTGATCTCTCAGACTTGTTTGCACGGTCATTCCCATTGCTCGAACGCGCAAGGGTTTGACTCTTTCCTTCCGACTCAAAGCGTCTGCGACAACATTCGCTTTTCCAGGATGGTATTTGATCACACAATCGTAATCGTTCAGGAGCTCGACCCAACGTCTCTTTCTCATGTTAAGCTCCTTCTGACCAAATATGTGTTGTAAACTCTTGTGATCTGTGAAGATAGTGCATTTGGTACCATACAGGTAATGTCTCCAAATCTTTAAAGCAAAGACAACAGCTCCCAGTTCAAAATCATGTGTTGTGTAATTCTTCTCATGTATCTTCAACTGTTTTGATGCATAGGCAATAACTTTGTCTCGTTGCATTAAAGCACAACCGAGTCCCTGATGGGAATCATCAAAGTATACCACAAAGTCATCATTGCCCTCTGGGAGTGTTAAGATTGGAGCATTGCACAATCTTTGTTTCAATGTTTGAAATGCATCTTCTTGTTTAAGTGTCCACACGAATGGTTCACTCTTCTGTGTGAGTTTAGTGAGAGTCAAGTCTATCTTAGAGAAATTCGAGATGAATCTCCTGTAGTAACTTGCCAATCCCATGAATGATCTGATCTTTGTTGGTGTTGTGGGCACATCCCAGTTCTTTATTGCTTCAATCATAGCAGGATCCACATGAATACCATTACTGTTAACCACGTGACCCAAAAACTGAACTTCTCTAAACCAAAATTTACACTTGGAGAATTTGGCATAAAGTCGTTCATCTTTTAGGAGCTCCAATATTGTCCTTAGATCTTGTTCATGTTCTTTCTCGCTTCTTGAATAGATCAGTATATCATCGATAAAGACGATAACGAACTGATCTAGGTATGGCTAGCACACCCGGTTCATTAAATCCATGAACACTGCCGGTGCATTCGTCAGTCCGAATGGCATCACCATGAATTCATAGTGACCATATCGGGTACGAAAGGCCGTCTTGGGTATGTCTTCCTCTTGAATCCGGAGCTGGTGATAACCTGAACGCAGGTCTATCTTTGAAAAGTACTGAGCTCCCTGTAACTGATCTAACAAGTCATCAATCCTCGGTAACGGGTACCGATTCTTGATAGTGAGTTTGTTGAGCTCTCTGTAGTCGATGCACATTCTGAAAGATGCATCCTTCTTCTTAACAAAGTGTACCGGAGTTCCCGACGGTGAGAAACTCGATAGAATGAATCCTTTGTCGAGTAGCTCTTGTAATTGATTAGACAGTTCCTGCATTTCTGATGATGCAAATTAAATCAATTCGGAATTGCATAGATCTATCTGGAGGCAATCCCGGTAAGTCATCCAGAAACACGTCCGCATAGTCTTTCACAACTGGTACATCTTGAATCTTGATTGCTTTCTTGTCTTTCTCTACCACGTGAGCTAGGAATGTGATGCACTGTTTTCGGAGGTAATTGCGATCCTTCATGCAGGATATTATTTTGACACTGTGGTTTGCTTGATCTCCATGAATTTCCAAGACTTGATCGTTCTCCATTGGAATACGTAGTTTTCGGAACAGATGAACTCAACTCTGTTAAGAAATAGCCAATCCATTCCGACGATGATATCGAAATTGTCCAGTTCCATTGGTATCAAATCGATGGAAAATGTGTGATCACCAAGTGTTAGTGGGCAATTCCTAAGTATCGTTTCAACCGTTATCTGTTTGTCGTTTGCTATCTCAATAGTATAAGGGGAGTCTAAAGATTCCAAAACATGATTAAAATGGCATGCAAAGTCGGATGAGATAAAACTCTGATCCGCTCCAGTGTCAAATAATATGGATGCATAAAAGTCAGATAGGAGAAACGTACCTGTGACCACATTCGGGTCTTGTCGAGCTGCAGCCGCAGCAATCTGAAAGGCTCGTCCTCTAGCTACTTGAGCCCTTTGTTGATTCTTCTTGGGACCATCCCGAGAAAAGTGTCTAGGCTCGCCACAGTTGTAACAAGACCTGTGATCAACAGCAGTAGTAATGGCTGCATTGTTGTTTCTGTTCGAAGCCCCCGTGCTCCTGCATTGGTTTGCCCAGTGTCCAAACTTCCCACAGTTAGTGCAGTGTCTGCACTGGATGTTTGGCGGATGATGATTATGGCAGCTGTTGCACAAAGGTGCTGTGCTAGTTGTCACACCCCGAGCCGGCGGGGTAGGATCGGGTTTCCCCGTCGGGCGGAAAGTTCCTGGGGCGCGATATCGTGAGTGATAATCGAAATGATCATATTGTTTACATTGCACATGATATATATAGATGAGAAACTTGATAAGCAAAATAGAATTACAAGGTTAAATTACATCAGATAAGTTTATAATTTAACAATGTAAATCTACAATCACATCATAAGTCTTCAATCTTGCGTGTGCACAAGATATACAAAATAACTTGGTATGATGTCCAAGAGTATGCAGTCCAAAAAGCTAGGTCCTCTATCTGTAACCTAATCCAAAAGAAATAACTCTTCAGTTGACATGTTCGTCACCTGATAAGTCATGCAAAAAGATCAAGTCAACACATGGTTGGTGAGTTCATGTAGTTTAGTATTTGAAAATGATTTGGAAATGGTTTGATAATGATTTGAAAATGATTTGATAATGATTTGAACACCTCCTTCGGTAAAGACCCTAACCTCATTAACTTCACATGTAATATCCATATCGGTATGCTTATATATAGGGCATACCCCTGGGTCAAGCCAACAAACTCGCCCAGACGCCATCCCACCACATACTAATATGCATATGACACTGTCGTTAATGATAATTAAGCATTTTTACCCTAGACACCTCTGATTTAGATTTTGTTTTCCCAAAACTTGATTTACCCTTTGATTCTCTTGAGTTCATCATAGATATATGATTTCCCAAAAGTCAGTAATAGAAATAAATGTTAAACATTTAATTAAATAAATAAAACATTTAATTACAACTAAGACATGATGATTGGGCCTTATTTGACTCAATCACTTAGACTTAGTTGTGGGTGGTTGTCCAATTTGTAACCTCTCACACGTGACCCATGTCAGGCATAACTCACAAGGAGTACACCTGAACTGAGCGGGATTTTAATGTTTTGCCCGTTACAGTCTGACCCAATGGTCTTCTGCATCTGAGTGGGACTTTAAGGATATCCTTTGGTTCTTGATCGTCCATGATTCTCTTGATTTGACTTTGATATTGATTTCATTTGATCGTTCATGTTATTGCCCGTATAGCCTGACTACAAGAGTCTTCTATACCTAAAAGGGACTTTATATGTGTGTTACACGTGGTCTTGATTCCCTATACAACTGACATCCACCTTAACTTGAATATTAATGATTTCATTAGATCATAATGATTTCATTATTATCATGATTCACACACATTTATGATTTCTGATTCCTTGAGCCTCTTGATCTTAATCTTTTGAATTCCCATGATTCACAATGATAATTGATTCTTGATTATGGTTCTTTGTTCTTAGATTCGACACTGAATTAGATTCCTTCGACTATGATCTTTTGATTTAGTTCATATGATTTCGATTTGAATTTAGATTATTGAATTAGAACTGAATGGACTAGGGGTTTGTTTAGAGTTTAGAAATAAAGTATTACTAATAAGAGTACTTTAATTAATTTGATAATTTGCTCTTTTAATAATTTCCAAGACAGGAGTCTAGGAGTATCAACAAACATATATATGTAAGAACATATAATAAATAAAAGCATTTAAATAAACAGTTTAAATAAAACAGTTTACGCATGCTTCTCAGCCCCGCGTTTTAAAACAAAAGTGTTAGAAAAGGGGCAATGAACTCACCTGTGTTGCTCTGAAATGAATTACCACAAAAGATATGCGCGCTCTTTGATTGTTGCCTAGGTATCTTCAGTCCCTGAGTTGTTTTAAAAGAATTCGAATACGATAAGTACATACGGTAGTTGTCGTAACTAGGGTTTGGTCTCGATGTGCAACTAAGTGTCCTAAGTTGCTAATGTGTTTCTATGACTTTATCTAACTTAGTCTAACTTATTACCCGTAATAGACCCATGTCCCCATATTATTAAATACTAAACCCTAGATGATTAGGGTTTATTTTAATTACTCACAAGTCTTTTATTTAACACATTTTTAAGTTAATTTATTTTTAAGTTAAACTTCTATTTAGAAATCATTTAATTATTTTAATAAGGTTTACAATTTAATTTCTTTTATGAAAGACATAATTAATTTAAGAAAGGTGTAATTAAACATGATGGGGTTATATTAAACCCATTGGGCCTCCCTTGGGCCCATTATTAGACTTTGTTCGTCCCATGGTTCTTTAAATAATTCGTCCTAGATATTTCAAACGAATCATCTCGGTTAGTTATATGTTCTTATGACATTCCCAAAGATTAGATGTTAATAGTTACATCAACACACTTATCCTTAGTTTATCGTTTTAATCCTCATGATTTCTCGAATATGTTGAGCCCAAACTTATGTTCAAATCCATATTTTGGTGGTATTAAATTTAAGAAAACTCTTGCTATCCTAACCCAAATCCTTTATTAATCAAAGGAACTCTATTTCTTTGTATCATAATGAACCTTCTCCTTGATAACCTAAGTTGGCACTTAATTCATTCATGGTTAGTTGCATGGAGTGAAACCCTATTCCCTCCCCATACTCACACATACACCCTTGCATGCATATAATTTACGTAGGTTCTCCCATGCACACCCTCACTCCATGCTCATGAGTTAAGTCAAGGGAATCATCCCACCCGAATAGACCTTGACCGAATAGAGCCTAACCCGTAGTAGGAATATTTAAGTGAATGGCTAGCCACATTGCCTTTGGCCGAATGTGGGTAGCTTCTGTCGAATGGCTACTACTGAATGATGTCTTGGTCGAATAAGCCTTAGGGTCGAATGAAGGTTCATTCGTGGAAGGCTTGGTCGAATGAGCGGCATGGCGATCGAATGAAGACTGATCAAATGGCTCTAGTCGAATGGGTGCATGCGGCGAATGAGGGTTGGCCCAAAGAACATGTGGCGAATGGTGCTGATTCGGCGAAAGGGAGTTGGCCGAAAGAGAACCTGGTCATTCGGCGAATGAGGTGGCTAAGGCCATTCGGTCTGTTGTCATTCGTTGGCCTGGGCAGAGACATTCGGCCGTTAGAGGAGAATGGGTGCAGCAAAGATTTTCGAAGCAGAACGACCATAGATTGAACTAGAGCTTGTTCCTAATCTATTCTAAGGTGGTGTAGTGTAAATCCTAAAGGTTAGAAAGGTGTGTAATCGGTTGGAATAGAGACCGATCTAAAGGGTTTCAAAAACCCTAAAATCGCTACTTTAAAGCTCAGATTACCTGCGATTTAAAGGTTCTTAGGGCAGATCCCTTGTACTTTTGTGTAGAGGGCGATGAGAGCTTCGTTTTGGTTCAAGAATCACACGATTTCATTGAGAAATGGGTGAGTTATGGTAGAGAGAAGTTAGAGAGAAGGTGGTGGCCGGATTAGGGTTTTAGAGTGATAAAGTGGAGGTGATGAATGAAGAAGAAGACTCATTCCGGGTATTTATACCCCGAGTGAGTTCGGGTTCGTTTCGGTTGCTCGGTTTCGCGTAAAACGTCGGTTTCTCGTCGTTTTCATAACGAAACGACTCGGTTTTTAAAAATAAGATTTATAAAATTATTTTAGGTTGTGATTCCTAATAGATTAACTAAATATATTTTGTTTATTTTAAATTTTCGAAAATATTTAATTTACTGTTCGAAATCGAATCGTACGGTTATCGCGCGTATTCGTTCGGATCGTCATCCGTACGAACACAGCGATAACTATACTTTTCAATATTGTTTTCTAATTATTGGAGATCATTCAGAACGTTAAACTTCCAGATATATTCGTACAAATCGTCACCTATACGAAAAATCCGTCGGTTTAGCATTCACGTAACAACATCCATATTGTTTTGTTATACATAATAAGTTCGACTCCATACATTTGCCATATTGCTGGGTTGCAGCCTAGTTGAAACCATCCATTTGGATAGAACAAGATGATCATGTCAACAAAGTTTTGTATACGTGCCATATTGCTTTGTAAAGACCTAGCTGAAGCCGTCCATGAGAATTTGTTGACCTTGAGAAACAAATAAAAAAGAAAAATACAAAAATAAAATAAATTGGAACCTTATAGAACTTTTGATGTTAGGTACTAAGTTATGCCTATATGAGTTATAAATTGGTTTTGATCTAGATTGGTTGTCTATAATGGGTAACTCAGTCGGAAACATGAGTGATCATTGATTAGTTTAGAAGCAAAGTACTGTCATGTTTAAAATAGACAAATATATCAGTAATCATTTCATAAATCAATTGTGTCAGAAGTATAAACATTCTTGAATGCTGATTTGAGATGATCTGGTGTATGTGTCATTTTCTTGAAAGGCTACTCACAAAAATACGTGCACTTTGTTTATTTCAGTTTCAGTTGGTACAGTTGTTTGATTATCAGAAAATACAAAAAGATTTTCATTTGAAATTTTCTTAAATGATCATTTGTTTGTTCAGATATTCAATCATCTTTGCCTATCACCAAACCAGACTGAACTTCATAGCAATAATATTTTTGTGAACAAAATGTCAACATTTGGAAATAAGTTGTGTTTTTAGGGTGCAGATTTGTTTCGCCCGAATGAGTATGAGTATGGCTCATACGAACTAATGAACTCATTCATGCGAATGAGTCATTCGCTTGACTCCTTCATGAGAATGAGGTCGTTCGATTCTTGAGACCGAATGAGTCCTCCTATTTAATGGATGCTCTTCGGCCGAATGAGCTCATTCACCTCATAAGTTCGTTCGGTCTTACTGTGTGCTTCCCTTTCGCCAGAAACAAATTTTTCACAATTTTCTTTGATTCTCACCACAAAACCTCCATTTTCTCAGCATTATTGTTATTGTGATAATCTCAGGTACTGCTGGAACAAATATCTTCAACTTTTGTCCCTGGATCGAACCAAAACCGTTCAAATTTGAGGGTTTTAGGGTTCGAACAATAGACAAGTCCAATAGTCGATCTAAATGAACCTAAAATTACTTAAAATTTGTTGTATAACCTTAATTGGACATCTCTGTGTTGATTGTCATCATTTTTAGGGTCTAATTTGCATTTTTGGAAGATTTCGTGTTTGAATTCCATCGGTCGCCCGAATGAGACTCATTCGCACCCCATGTTCAACCGAATGAGTTCATTCGACCGAATGAGTCATTCGGAGCATGTGGTCATGCGAATGAGTTGTTTCAACCGAATGAATTCATTCGTGTGTCATTCGGATGACACCAGTCATTCAGCCACTATCTTCATTCACTGAGTCTCATTCGTGTGATAGTGCTTCATTCGCACTACTTGAACACTTGGTCAAAATTTTTGATTTTGATTCTTTCGCCTACTGAACTGAACTGACATGTTGTTATTTTTCTGTGTTTCAGTATGGCAGGATATAAAGGAGTTCCCAATAACAACATATGTGCTCATCTTGATCTTACCACGGCGAATGCCCGACACTTTACAGAGATTATCACTTTTCTGAGGTGTTCCAGGATATTTCCAGCTATATCTACTATCCATGTTCCATATTTATCACATAAAAGAGATTTCTGGAGCCTACTGTCATCAGAGGGAAGGTCCAAGGACATGATGTGATTGTATCTGCTGAGCATCTGTGACGGGTTTGTGGTTTCTAGGACGTTCCCGATCAGCCTTTTCTACCTGACAGATATCTTGTTCGACGTTGCTTCATGCGATGCTAGTACGATGGACACTTAGAGGCAGGAGTGCTGAACAAGGCATTTTTATGCCCGCAGTTCAAGTATTTGTGCCTTTCCTTATTCACTGCTTGGGCTTAAGACGTGGTGGTTTTGATGACCTACGAGAGACACTCCAGGGAGCATCTGTGGCCTTAGTGTTAAACATTCAGTTCAACTTCTCGGAGATGGTCTTCACCCATATGAAGGAGAATGTCTACCTCTTGGGAGACAAGAAGTTCTTGATGTATCCGAGGTTTCTCCAAATGATTTTTGATGCACAAGTGCCAGATATGCCTAAGGCCAATGCAGATATTCTCTGATTGGAGCACATGAACGACACCATTCTTAACATAGTTCTAGCCTGCCGAGGAAAGGAGAGGAAGCCTCCCACTCGTAGTATGTTCGGCCATCTCCTCAACCCTGATTACATTGCCCCTGTTGGGAGGAGATGGAGACATGAGGATTCGGACTCAGACTTGGAGGATATTATAGTGCCGGGTGGTGATGATGGTGATGATGGTGATGTAGGTGCTAGTGGTGCTGCTGATATTGGTGGTGGTCATGTGTGAGTGCTGGTGGTGCATGTGTGAGTGTTAGCAATGCTGGTGTTGTTTCTGATGTTGCTGGTACAGTTACTGATGTGAGGTGTGCTGATGTTAGAGGTTCTGGTGCTGCTGATGATGATGTAAATGTTGGAGCTCTTCTTGATTTAGATTTTATGACTACTTCTATAGCCAATGTCTCTACCCTATTAGAGATGGGTGGTACTACATCAGCTTAGGAGAGAGAAGATTCTGATGAATCAGATGTTTGTAGTGGTGAGGATGATGATGAAGAGCGTTCTGACAGCTCAAACTCTGATAAGCCTGATGATAACTTTTAGAACATCATGGTTGGGACTAGGCTGGTGAAGAAGAGGAAGAGACGTAATGAGTCAGAGCTTGAGAAGGAGGAGATCAGGGATCCTTCTTTTATTCCTGATTTTGATTTTTCTCCTCCCCCACGTACTTCCACTGTTACATCTGTTGATGCTGATGTTGCTCAGTCTACCTCACCTCCTGCCAAAAGAAGAAGGACTAGATTTGTCCCACAAAGACGGTCAGAGCTATCTTCTGTTGCAGCAACCACTGTTACATTTGCTGCAATAGTTGCAGCTTCTTCACTGACCAGGTCAAGGGCAACTCCTGCACGTTTCACTATTGCCCCTCTGACCTCCTATGGTGCTGTCACAGTTGTTTTCACTGCTGCTTCTTCTGGTCCCTCCACTACAAGTGCTGATACTTATATACCAATTGTTTCAGTTGCTGAGCAGGTCAGCACACTGAACAGTTGGGTCCTTAGATTGATGGAGAGGAACCTTGAACAAGAGCAGAAGATTTCCCAACTTACTCAGAGGGTCAGTGAGTAGGATGCTCTACTGCTACGTGCTGCTGACCAACGGGCTGATTTGAGAGCCCGATCTGCTGATTTAGAGGAGAGGCTACTCAAGTATGTGGATGATTACAACTGGCCCTGACGGATATTGGCCTAAATGACAGGATTTCGGCTCTTGATACATAAAACTTACGTCTCTCTGAGCAAGTTAAAGCCTTAAAGATGCTACTCGTAGGCTTGAGGCCTCTGTTGTCACACCCCGAGCCAGCAGGCTGGATCGACTTTCCCGTCGGGCGGAAAGTTCTCGGAGCGCGATATCGTTTGATAATCACAATGATCAGATTGTTTGCATAACACATGACATATAATTGAGAAATGCTAACATGACAATGATATAGAATTACAAAGTTAGATTACATTGTTTCTTCATAATTTAACTAAGTAAATCTAATCAAAAGAATCAATAAGTTTCTATCTTGTAACTGTACAAGATCTTCAAAAGATGATTCATTGTTTTGTCATTTCAAAATATGAACGACACAAAATTCAGCTAGGTCTTCTAAAAGTCCACTAGCTATGTCCCTGGATGTCTGAAAACTAAACATGTTCGTCACCTGAGAAAACATGCATTTAAACAAAGTCATTACTAGGTTGATGAGTTCATAAGTTTGATAATTGAACACCTTAAATTGTTCACATACATGTCACAATGTCATACATGTTACTTGTAGGTTGTTTGATTCACCCGTTCACACAATGGCCGCTCCATAGTTATATTTACAAGTGATATCTCATCCTATTAGCTATGCTTCTATATAGGGCATATGTTGGGGAACAAGCCCGAGCCTCCATCCCACCACATACCTATTAGGACTTAACACCACTTGCAATACAACTATAGATCCCCATTTTCATTTCTCCTGTTCATCCCATTTGATATTCACCCGTTGTATCATATGTAGAATAATATGTTGAGAGGGGTTTAGTTATCAAACCGAAGTATTGATACACCCTCAATGTATGAAGGAACTTAGATTAATTTAATCTGATCTATGTTATTATTCTATTTCTTGTGTTGTAATTCCTTGTAGAGAAGGTTGAGAGCTTCGTTTAGACTCCAAGAACACTTGATATCATCCACAAACAAGCATTATATGAAGGTTTGAAGAATTGATTTTTAAAGAGAGAGAGGTTCGAGAAAGGGTGTTTAGAGAGAGAGAGAGTGAAATAAATGAGGGAAATGCCTAATTTAGGCTTTATATACCCCGAGGGTGTTCGGGTTCGTTTTTGTTGCTCGGTTCTCGTCTCCGTTGCGTTTTCGGATCGTTACGCGCATATTTTACGTTATCAAATAAAAAGATTTATTTTTAATGTTTGGAAAGTGGTTATTCCTAGTAAATATTTTACATTTTATCTTAAACGATTATTTTAAATGTTTCGTCAGATCGCGTTACCTTCACGCGTATTCGTTCGCATCGTCACCCGATCGAACACGACGATGGTTTTGATTTCTAACCTTTGTATTCTACTTTTCAGTCACTATTTCAAATGTTAAACTTACAGATATGTTTGTGTGAATCGTCACCCACGCAAACACACTGTTAGTTCACTATTCTGAAATAACACTGCATTATTCTCTTAATTGTGTTTCCTCACTGACGGACTCAACTAAACTTCATGTTTACACATTGTTTTCATAATGAATTATCGGCCATCTGATTCCTGTCATCTATGGATATTAGATCGCAACCGACTTGTTCTTGTTGTTTACTTGTACATTGTTGTTTCTCTTGATTCGTTGTATTAATTGTACTTAAATTTTCACCTAAATACATACAACTATTGTTCATCACGAGTTGTTGTACTTACGATATTTAAGTTTTCACATAAATATGTACAACTGTTTCTTGTATTTTGAGTTATGTTATCACAAACACTGGTCATGCCTTGTATTTACACACATTAAATACTGAAAGTACACGTACCGTACGGACTTGCCGGATGATCAAGTACTTGATGTCACAGTCTCCCCTTGTTAAAGAAATTTCGTCCCGAAATTTAAGCATCGTTGTCAGGCTCTACTTCTCGAACAGATGGGGATACTTTGTCTTCATGTGATCCTCACTTTCCCAGGTAAATTCTGGTCCGCGCTTGGAGTTCCAACGAACCGTTACAATAGGGATACGGCTTCGCTTCAGTCTCTTGACTTCACGATCCATAATCTCCACATGTTCTTCAATGAAATGTAATTGTTCATCAACTTGTATCTCTTCGAACAGTATGATCAACGATTCATTAGCAAGACATCTCTTGAGATTTGATACATGAAATACATTGTGTACTCCACTGAGTTCATCAGGGAGTTTGAGTCTGTATGCCAAAGGACCTATGCATTGAGTTATCTCAAACGGTCCGACATACCTTGGTGCTAACTTGCCTTTAGCCCCAAAACGAACCACGCCTTTCCACAGCGACACTTTCAACATGACTCGGTCACCCACTTGGAATTCCAAAGGCTTTCGCCATTTGTCTGCGTAACTCTTTTGGCGGCAACGTGTTGCTTGTAATCTTCATTGAATCTGGCTTATCTTATATTCATTGTAGGAGAAATCAATGAGTGGTAAATGTTTATCCCAACTTCCACCGAAGTCTAGGATGCATGTTCTCAACATATCTTCCAGGGTTTGAATTGTTCGCTCGCTTTGTCCATCCGTTTGTGGATGATAAGCGGTGCTCAAATTGACACTTGTCCCTAGAGATTGTTGTAATGATTGCTAGAACCGCGATGCAAATCGACTGTCCTGGTCTGAAATAATAGACAATGGCACACCGTGACGTACTACTATTTCATCAACATAGAGTCTTGCTAGCTTTTCCATCTTGTAGTTTTCTCTGATCGGTAAGAAGTGTGCGGAATTGGTCAATCGATCAACGATGACCCATATAGAATCGTTTCCGCTGGAAGTACGGGGTAGCTTGGTAATATAATCCATAGCTATTTGTTCCACTTCCATTGTGGTACCTCCGGTTGTTCCAGCAAACCCGACAGTTTCTGGTGTTTAGGTTTGACCTTGGCACATGTTTTGCATTTGCCAACATAAGTGGCAATATCTTTCTTCATACCCAGCCACCAATAAAACGACCTAAGAACTAGGTACATCTTATCAGCACCAGGATGAACAGAATAACATGTCTTGTGTGCCTTGTCAAGTATGAGTGTTCGAAGTTCATCTACTGCCGGGATCCAAACTCAATCCTGAAAATAGATAACTCCATCTTGTTTTGTCTCAAAGTGTTTCTAGGCTCCACAATCTAGCTCGTGTTTCAAGTTGTTTCTTGCCATTGTGTCTTGTTGTGCTTGTATGATTTGATCTCTCAGACTTGTTTGCACGGTCATTCCCATTGCTCGAACGCGCAAGGGTTTGACTCTTTCCTTCCGACTCAAAGCGTCTGCGACAACATTCGCTTTTCCAGGATGGTATTTGATCACACAATCGTAATCGTTCAGGAGCTCGACCCAACGTCTCTTTCTCATGTTAAGCTCCTTCTGACCAAATATGTGTTGTAAACTCTTGTGATCTGTGAAGATAGTGCATTTGGTACCATACAGGTAATGTCTCCAAATCTTTAAAGCAAAGACAACAGCTCCCAGTTCAAAATCATGTGTTGTGTAATTTTTCTCATGTATCTTCAACTGTTTTGATGCATAGGCAATAACTTTGTCTCGTTGCATTAAAGCACAACCGAGTCCCTGATGGGAATCATCAAAGTATACCACAAAGTCATCATTGCCCTCTGGGAGTGTTAAGATTGGAGCATTGCACAATCTTTGTTTCAAAGTTTGAAATGCATCTTCTTGTTTAAGTGTCCACACGAATGGTTCACTCTTCTGTGTGAGTTTAGTGAGAGTCAAGTCTATCTTAGAGAAATTCGAGATGAATCTCCTGTAGTAACTTGCCAATCCCATGAATGATCTGATCTCTGTTGGTGTTGTGGGCACATCCCAGTTCTTTATTGCTTCAATCATAGCAGGATCCACATGAATACCATTACTGTTAACCACGTGACCCAAAAACTGAACTTCTCTAAACAAAAATTTACACTTGGAGAATTTGGCATAAATCGTTCATCTTTTAGGAGCTCCAATACTGTCCTGAGATCTTGTTCATGTTCTTTCTCGCTTCTTGAATAGATCAGTATATCATCGATAAAGACGATAACGAACTGATCTAGGTATGGCTAGCACACCCGGTTCATTAAATCCATGAACACTGCCGGTGCATTCGTCAGTCCGAATGGCATCACCATGAATTCATAGTGACCATATCGGGTACGAAAGGCCGTCTTGGGTATGTCTTCCTCTTGAATCCGGAGCTGGTGATAACCTGAACGCAGGTCTATCTTTGAAAAGTACTGAGCTCCCTGTAACTGATCAAACAAGTCATCAATCCTCGGTAACGGGTACCGATTCTTGATAGTGAGTTTGTTGAGCTCTCTGTAGTCGATGCACATTCTGAAAGATGCATCCTTTTTCTTAACAAAGTGTACCGGAGTTCCCGACGGTGAGAAACTCGATAGAATGAATCCTTTGTCGAGTAGCTCTTGTAATTGATTAGACAGTTCCTGCATTTCTGATGATGCAAATTAAATCAATTCGGAATTGCACAGATCTATCTGGAGGCAATCCCGGTAAGTCATCCAGAAACACGTCCGCATAGTCTTTCACAACTGGTACATCTTGAATCTTGATTGCTTTCTTGTCTTTCTCTACCACGTGAGCTAGGAATGTGATGCACTGTTTTCGGAGGTAATTGCGATCCTTCATGCAGGATATTATTTTGACACTGTGGTTTGCTTGATCTCCATGAATTTCCAAGACTTGATCGTTTTCCATTGGAATACGTAGTTTTCGGAACAAATGAACTCAACTCTGTTAAGAAATAGCCAATCCATTCCGACGATGATATCGAAATTGTCCAGTTCCATTGGTATCAAATCGATGGAAAATGTGTGATCACCAAGTGTTAGTGGGCAATTCCTAAGTACCGTTTCAACCGTTATCTGTTTGCCGTTTGCTATCTCAATAGTATAAGGGGAGTCTAAAGATTCCAAAACATGATTAAGATGGCATGCAAAGTCGGATGAGATAAAACTCTGATCCGCTCCAGTGTCAAATAATATGGATGCATAAAAGTCAGATAGGAGAAACGTACCTGTGACCACATTCGGGTCTTGTCGAGCTGCAGCCGCAGCAATCTGAAAGGCTCGTCCTCTAGCTACTTGAGCCCTTTGTTGATTCTTCTTGGGACCATCCCGAGAAAAGTGTCTAGGCTCGCCACAGTTGTAACAAGACCTGTGATCAACAGCAGTAGTAATGGCTGCATTGTTGTTTCTGTTCGAAGCCCCCGTGCTCCTGCATTGGTTTGCCCAGTGTCCAAACTTCCCACAGTTAGTGCAGTGTCTGCACTGGATGTTTGGCGGATGATGATTATGGCAGCTGTTGCACAAAGGTGCTGTGCTAGTTGTCACACCCCGAGCCGGCGGGGTAGGATCGTGTTTCCCTGTCGGGCGGAAAGTTCCCGGGGCGCGATATCGTGAGTGATAATCGAAATGATCATATTGTTTACATTGCACATGATATATATAGATGAGAAACTTGATAAGAAAAATAGAATTACAAGGTTAAATTACATCAGATAAGTTTATAATTTAACAATGTAAATCTACAATCACATCATAAGTCTTCAATCTTGCGTGTGCACAAGATATACAAAATAACTTGGTATGATGTCCAAGAGTATGCAGTCCAAAAAGCTAGGTCCTCTATCTGTAACCTAATCCAAAAGAAATAACTCTTCAGTTGACATGTTTGTCACCTGAGAAGTCATGCAAAAAGATCAAGTCAACACATGGTTGGTGAGTTCATGTAGTTTAGTATTTGAAAATGATTTGGAAATGGTTTGATAATGATTTGATAATGATTTGAAAACCTCCTTCGGTAAAGACCCTAACCTCATTAACTTCACATGTAATATCCATATCGGTATGCTTATATATAGGGCATACCCCTGGGTCAAGCCAACAAACTCGCCCAGACGCCATCCCACCACATACTAATATGCATATGACACTGTCGTTAATGATAATTAAGCATTTTTACCCTAGACACCTCTGATTTAGATTTTGTTTTCACAAAACTTGATTTACCCTTTGATTCTCTTGAGTTCATCATAGATATATGATTTCCCAAAAGTCAGTAATAGAAATAAATGTTAAACATTTAATTAAATAAATAAAACATTTAATTACAACTAAGACATGATGATTGGGCCTTATTTGACTCAATCACTTAGACTTAGTTGTGGGTGGTTGTCCAATTTGTAACCTCTCACACGTGACCCATGTCAGGCATAACTCACAAGGAGTACACCTGAACTGAGCGGGATTTTAATGTTTTGCCCGTTACAGTCTGACCCAATGGTCTTCTGCATCTGAGTGGGACTTTAAGGATATCCTTTGGTTCTTGATCGTCCATGATTCTCTTGATTTGACTTTGATATTGATTTCATTTGATCGTTCATGTTATTGCCCGTATAGCCTGACTACAAGAGTCTTCTATACCTAAAAGGGACTTTATATGTGTGTTACACGTGGTCTTGATTCCCTATACAACTGACATCCACCTTAACTTGAATATTAATGATTTCATTAGATCATAATGATTTCATTATTATCATGATTCACACACATTTATGATTTCTGATTCCTTGAGCCTCTTGATCTTAATCTTTTGAATTACCATGATTCACAATGATAATTGATTCTTGATTATGGTTCTTTGTTCTTAGATTCGACACTGAATTAGATTCCTTCGACTATGATCTTTTGATTTAGTTCATATGATTTCGATTTGAATTTAGATTATTGAATTAGAACTGAATGGACTAGGGGTTTGTTTAGAGTTTAGAATTAAAGTATTACTCATAAGAGTACTTTAATTAATTTGATAATTTGCTCTTTTAATAATTTCCAAGACAGGAGTCTAGGAGTATCAACAAACATATATATGTAAGAACATATAATAAATAAAAGCATTTAAATAAACAGTTTAAATAAAACAGTTTACGCATGCTTCTCAGCCCCGCGTTTTAAAACAAAAGTGTTAGAAAAGGGGCAATGAACTCACCTGTGTTGCTCTGAAATGAATTACCACAAAAGATATGCGCGCTCTTTGATTGTTGCCTAGGTATCTTCAGTCCCTGAGTTGTTTTAAAAGAATTCGAATACGATAAGTACATACGGTAGTTGTCGTAACTAGGGTTTGGTCTCGATGTGCAACTAAGTGTCCTAAGTTGCTAATGTGTTTCTATGGCTTTATCTAACTTAGTCTAACTTATTACCCGTAATAGACCCATGTCCCCATATTATTAAATACTAAACCCTAGATGATTAGGGTTTATTTTAATTACTCACAAGTATTTTTTTAACACATTTTTAAGTTAATTTATTTTTAAGTTAAACTTTTATTTAGAAATCATTTAATTATTTTAATAAGGTTTACAATTTAATTCCTTTTATGAAAGACATAATTAATTTAAGAAAGGTGTAATTAAACATGATGGGCTTATATTAAACCCATTGGGCCTCCCTTGGGCCCATTATTAGACTTTGTTCGTCCCATGGTTCTTTAAATAATTCGTCCTAGATAATTCAAACGAATCATCTCGGTTAGTTATATGTTCTTATGACATTCCCAAGGATTAGATGTTAATAGTTACATCAACACACTTATCCTTATTTTGTCGTTTTAATCCTCATGATTTCTCGAATATGTTGAGCCCAAACTTATGTTCAAATCCATATTTTGATGGCATTAAAGTTAAGAAAACTCTTGCTATCCTAACCCAAATCCTTTATTAATCAAAGGAACTCTATTTCTTTGTATCATAATGAACCTTCTCCTTGATAACCTAAGTTGGCACTTAATTCATTCATGGTTAGTTGCATGGAGTGAAACCTTATTCCCTCCCCATACTCACACATACACCCTTGTATGCATATAATTTACGTAGGTTCTCCCATGCACACCCTCACTCCATGCTCATGAGTTAAGTCGAGGGAATCATCCCACCCGAATAGACCTTGACCGAATAGAGCCTAACCCGTAGTAGGAATATTTAAGTGAATGGCTAGCCACATGGCCTTTGGCCGAATGTGGGTAGCTTCTGTCGAATGGCTACTACTGAATGAGGTCTTGGTGGAATAAGCCTTAGGGTCGAATGAAGGTTCATTCGTGGAAGGCTTGGTCGAATGAGCGGCATGGCGAACGAATGGAGACTGATCGAATGGCTCTAGTCGAATGGGTGCATGCGGCGAATGAGGGTTGGCCGAAAGAACATGTGGCGAATGGTGCTGATTCGGCGAAAGGGAGTTGGCCAAAAGAGAACCTGGTCATTCGGCGAATGAGGTGGCTAAGGCCATTCGGTCTGTTGTCATTCGTTGGCCTGGGCAGAGACATTCGGCCGTTCGAGGAGAATGGGTGCAGCAAAGATTTTTGAAGCAGAACGACCATAGATTGAACTAGAGCTTGTTCCTAATCTATTCTAAGGTGGTGTAGTGTAAATCCTAAAGATTAGAAAGGTGTCTAATCGGTTGGAATAGAGACCGATCTAAAGGGTTTCAAAAACCCTAAAATCGCTACTTTAAAGCTCAGATTACCTGCGATTTAAAGGTTCTTAGGGCAGATCCCTTGTACTTTCGTCTAGAGGGCGATGAGAGCTTCGTTTTGGTTCAAGAATCACACGATTTCATTGAGAAATGGGTGAGTTATGGTAGAGAGAAGTTAGAGAGAAGGTGGTGGCCGGATTAGGGTTTTAGAGTGAGAAAGTGGAGGTGATGAATGAAGAAGAAGACTCATTCCCCGAGTGAGTTCGGGTTCGTTTCGGTTGCTCGGTTTCGCGTAAAACGTCGGTTTCTCGTCGTTTTCATAACGAAACGACTCGGTTTTTAAAAATAAGATTTATAAAATTATTTTAGGTTGTGATTCCTAATAAATTAACTAAATATATTTTGTTTATTTTAAATTTTAGAAAATATTTAATTTACTGTTCGAAATCGAATCGTACGGTTATCGCGCGTATTCGTTCGGATCGTCATCCGTACGAACACAGCGATAACTATACTTTTCAATATTGTTTTCTAATTATTGGAGATCATTCAGAATGTTAAACTTCCAGATTTATTCGTACAGATCGTCACCTATACGAAAAATTCGTCGGTTTAGCATTCACGTAACAACATCCATATTGTTTTGTTCAGTAAAGCCTCACATACGTTTATACATATTAAAATCCTAACACATAATCACATGATGGTTCGGTATCGTCAGATAAGTATCTGACTGATGAACCATAATTCTGAACTTTGCTGTTCTGAACTGAATCTGAACTGTACTATGATACATGAATTGGCAATGATGTACGAATGATAACTGAAATACGTATCTGATTTACTGTTCATGTGCTGTAGAGTTCACTGTTCCGGTGACGTTTCCGGCACTGATGTTACAGTCTCCCCTTGTTAGAGAAATTTCGTCCCGAAATTTAAGAGTAATTATCGGGTACGGCTTTCTCTGTAAATAGTTGGAGATACTTAAACTTCACGTGATCTTCGCGTTCCTAAGTAAACTCAGGTCCGCGCCTTGAATTCCAATGAACCTTTACAATCGGTATACGGTTTCGCCTTAGTTGCTTGACTTTGCGATCCATAATCTCTAAAGGTTCTTCGATGAAGTGTAACTGATCGTCAACTTGAATTTCTTCGATTGGGATGACGAATGATTCGTCAGCAAGGCAATTCTTTAAGTTCGAGACGTGAAACACGTCATGCACATCACTGAGCATATCTGGTAATCTCAGTCTGTACGCTACAAGACCAATACGTTCAATAATTTCGAACGATCCTACGTATCGTGGTGCTAACTTGCCTGCCTTTCTTTCCCAAAACGTACTACACCTTTCCATGGGAAAACCTCTAACATGACACGGTCTCCCACTTAGAATTTCAACGGCTTTCGTTGTTTATTGGCGTAGCTTTTCTGTTCACCTCTTGTAGCTTGCAATCTTCATTGAATCTGGGCAATCTTATTAGTGGTTTCCTGAATAGGTTTTGGCCCAGATATACGGTTATCTCCCACTTCAATCCAACAGATCGGTGACCGATGTCTCAACCATAGAGAGCCTCTAACGGTGCACCTCCGATGCTACTGTGGTAACTGTTATTGTAGGAGAATTAAATCAGTGGTAAATGAGAATCTCAATTCCCATTGAAATTTACCACATAGATTCCTAACATGTCCACCAGGTCTGAATTGTATGTTCGCTTTGACCGTCCGTTTGTGGATCGTAAGCTGTACTCATATTTAACTATGTCCTTAGAGATTTCTGTAATAATTGTCAAAACCTTAATGTACAACTGCTATCTCTGTCAGGGATAATAGACAATGGTACTCCGTGGTGTACCGCTATCTCATTGATGTACAATCTCGCCGATTTGTCCATCGTAAGAGTCTCACACATCGACAAGAAATTATAGATTTTTGTTAATTGATCCTTGATAACTCATATGGTATCATGACCACTAGAAGTGCGGGGTAGCTTGGTAATGAAGTCCATAGCTGTTGTTCTCACTTCCAGAGTGGAATTTCAGGATGTCCCAGTAACCCTGACGGCTTCTGGTGTTCCGCCTTTACTTTCGCACACTCAAGGCATCGACCGACATACTCGACGATGTCTTTCTTCATTCCCGGTAATCAATAAAATCTCCGTAAATCTCGGTGCATTTTATCGATACCCGGATGTACTGATTATCTGACCCGTGTGCCTTTCCAAGAATAAGTCTTCTTGATTTACCTATCACCAGAATCCACCCACTATTTTGGTAGTAGGTATTTCATCCGGTTTATCTCAAATTGTCTTTCGGCTCTACGACCTGACACACTCCTTAAAGTTTTCGTAGATGACTCTCACAACTCTAGGTCTTGATCGTCGGATCGAGATCCTTAAGTCACACATGGTGAATCTTTAGGTTATTTGATACAACCGTATACATACTTCACCATCTGTTTAAACTATTCTTAGCTTTGAAAGTGTACCTTATACATCGGGAAAAGTCTACCTAAGATATGGTAGTACTATTAGGATAAAGATAATGAGTTACCTCCTAAGTAATCCTATACCCATCTGTGAGATGATGTACATTTACTTTACTTCTACCCGAAAGTCATGTGACTTACGGAACCCATTGTAACTGTTGTTCCAACTGTTACTTATTCTCATCCTAAATTCGCTCTTGAAGAATTTAACATAGAGTTGTTCTTCCGTTAACATCTCCAGAATATCCTTGAAATGTCGTTCGCGTTCTGTCTTGCTATTAGAGTAAATCATTATGTCATCCCTAATAACAATGACAACTAATCCAGATATAGTTTGCACCCTCGGTCCATGAGGTCCACAAAACCATAGGTGCATTCTTCTATCCGAAGAGCATTACCGTAACTTGGAATGCCCATCTTTCATTCGGAATATTTGTCTCTGGCATATCTTCGTCTTGCATTCACAACTGATTTCCCTTGATCTACTTATCCTATTGTAGCTATATTTCTAGCACAATCGTAAAATTCGTCCTGTCCTAGCATTCTAGGACCGGGGTTCTCTAAATCAAATGATTCGAGTTCTATGGATCTAGGTGGGGAAATAACAGTTTATATACTAGCTTTAGCATCTACATATCTATGGCCTTCAAATTTTCTAATCAGATACGGTTATTTTCCTAACTGTAGTAACTAGACTGTAATTAGGAATCACCCTATCATTATTTAGTTATTTAACTCTTATTCGACTTAAGACTTCCTTAGGTTACTATTCCTATTGTCTTATTAGCATCAGGCTTCCTATAGTTTTCCTTAGATTTATCGTTCTAAAGTCACAACGGAGTATGCTTTCAAACTTAGCACAACAATAAATAGCTTAACGTAATAATATGAAATATGCATACCTGTGGGGTCATCGGACTCCGAATGTTCCCAGGGGCTGGTAAAGCAAGTAGTGCCTAGGTGACTGCTGGGTCTGCGGGAGATCTTCGTCTAGGGCAGTCCCTTTTGAAATGTCCGGGCATTCCACATATGTAGCAGTTGTTATTATTAGAGGAAGTAGAGGTGTTCGCTTTTTGTCTCTGTTTCCGAGTTGGAATAAACCGACACTGTTGTCAGGGCGAAAGTACAATTACGCACGCGCTCAATTGTTGTATTGATGTTGTATCCACAATCATGTGTTCGATTCAAGGTTGTTTGTAACTTATAAGTATAAGTTATTGATTTGTGAGTTAAGCCTAATGTTAGTTAACTTTTACAAGTCTTTGTATCTTGGTTTTTCCTTGAACTCATTTGAGGGTATAACATACTAATACTTAATCAGTTTAGGTTAAGTTTAGTACATAATAAGTTCTTGCTTATATGTTTTACACTTGACTTAAAACCTTAACATGTTATATTAGTTTTAAAATAATGATTTTTCTAAGTATAAACTTAGAAAAACTTGATTTTCCTTAGTTTTTCTGCTCGTACGAATGAGTCCTCATTCGTACGATATAGCCATGCGAATGAGTCTCATTCGTTCAAACTAGGAGTGCGAATAAACACTGAGGTCGAATAAGATTGTCATCCGAATGTAGTTTCATTCGTATGTATATTTCACTCGAATGAGAGTCTCATTCGTACAGCAAGTCCATTCGTCCACATGCTCATTCGTACTAAGTCCTAGGTAAATCAATGGTTCCTTCGTCCCAAGAGGTTCAGACGAATGAGGCGTCCATTCGCACGACGACCCATTCGCCCCGGCCATTCCCTTTAGACGATTTTCAGCTTTGAAAAATGGCTATTTCGAGATTTGGTGGAAATAATTGATGGTTTTGAATGTGTATATGCGCGAAACCTCGTTTGGAAGGTGTATGGGTCAAAATGGGTTGATTAAAGCCGGTTAAAATCTTGTTGTGTCGGGTTTGTAGAAAACCCTAAAAGTCCGAACGTTGTAGCTCGATTTACCTTTGAATCAGTGGATTCCAAGGCCGATTCTTAGTACTTTCCTGCGGGGAATGTCAAGAGCTTCGTTTTGACACCAAGTTTGCACGATTTGGTTTAGAAATGAGGGATTTAGGTTGATTTTTGTGGAGCGATTCTAGAGAAAGAGAGAGAATGAACAGGAGTTAGAGAGAGAGAGGGAGGTGGGTGAGTGTTTTAATAGGGAAGATGGAAAAATTAAGGATTTTAATACCATGGGTAAGTTAGGGTGTTCGGTTTTACGTTTACGTTGCATTTACAAAACGCGTATTTTTCGTACTTTAAATATAAATAGTTATATTTTTACCTTTTTAAGGCTGTAATTCCTAGTAAAGTTCTTAAATTTCTTTTCCTTATTTTATTGTTTCAAAAATTTTTATTTTTAACGTTTCATCATATCGTATCACCTTCGCGCCTATTCGTTTGAATCGCCACCCGAACAAACACGTCGACGACTTTACTTTCTGATTATTGTTTTCTACTTTTTAGTTATCGTTCAGAACGTTAAACCTACAGATATGTTTGAGTGAATCATCACCCACGCAAACACGCTGTCAGTTTATTATTTTGAAACGATACTAAATTACGGTTTTGAATTGTACTTTCTCACTGACGGACTCAACTAGACTTAAATATTGTACTTTCGACCAACTCCCTTTCGCCGAATGGCCTTAGGACACGGTACATATACGGTGGTAGAGGTAAATCGGATGCATTGTACTCTGATTATGTGAGGATTACAATGGATTCCTTTTAGGCTCTATGCACTATAGTTCAAGAACAAATTACAATTGGTTAACTAACACTCCTAATATCTAAAAGTGGAACAATAGTTAACCCCACAAGAATGGAATAATATAAGGAACAGATTAAATCAATCTAAATTCCTTAACACATTGAGGGGTTATCAATAATTTGGTTTGATAACTAAACCCCTCATATTATGTTATTCTATACATGATATAACAAACGAATACATAATGAACAAGTCAATCAATTGGGAGATGAAAATGGATATTCTTAGGTGTATTACAAGTAGTGTGGAATTCAATTGAGTATGTGGTGGGGTGGCGTCTGGGCTTGACCCTTTCGTATGCCCCTATATATAAGCATACTTGATTGAGTGAAATACCACTTGTATATATAACTAAGGATAGGCCATTGGGTGGAACAAGTGGATTCAATTAATGCAAGAATCAAATATAACATTGTGACTGTGTGTATGAACAATTCAAGTTTTTCAATATTCAAACTTATGAACTCACCAACCTAGTGTTGACTTTGTTTTAAATGCATGTTTTCTCAGGTGACGAACATGTTTAAGTCACCAGATTTCCAGATCATAGCTAGAGGACTTTTAGAAGACCTAGCTGCATTTTGTGTGATCATTACTTTTGAAATGACAAAAACATTGAATCATATTTTGTAGATCTTGTGCAGTTACAAGATATAAACACATTGATTCTTTTGGATGGATTTATGGAGTTAAATTATGAACGATACTTTGTAATTTAACTTATAATTCTATATCATTGTCATGTTTACATTTCTCAATTGTACATCATGTGCTATGCAAACAATCTGATCAATTGATTATCATTCAAGATATCGCGCCCCGGGAACCTTCCGCCCGACGGGAAAACACGATCCGTTCCCGCCGGCATGGGGTGTGACAGATTGGTATCAAAGCCATGGTTATAGAGAAATATAGGTCATCTTGTTTCAAACGGTTTGGCCTAGACTATAACCTAGGGACCCTCATATAGAAAACACAGGACACTGGATTACTTGCATACGTTACATCATTTGAGCATAAATACTAACCGCTGATTTTTCGGTTAGGATTGACATGTCACAGGGACAACCACCATCACCACCTCATCCTCCTCCACCTGAGGTGGAACCAGCGACTGCTGCACTGGCAACCTTGATCACTGAGCAGTTGGTTGCAATCATTCCTGAGATCATCAATAGAATCAGGAGCAGTGAAGAGTATGCTAAGAGCTTTCCACCTGTCACCACCAAAGGGACGGAACCTGCGGAAGGTGACACCAGTAAGAAACCCAAACACCGTCCTGCTAAAAAGCGAAAGGGATCCGTTAACTTCACGGAAGCTATTCCTATCATTCGCTTTATGCCAGATCCAGTCCGAGTTAGTGGACACCACAAGGGAAAAACCCCACATTGTTTAGCCTGTAACTGTTATCACAGGGCTGAACTACCCTGTGTACAATGTACTCGCTGTGGGAATGCAGGACATTGGATGCAGCAATGCAAAACACCAATAGCCCCAATTCCTCACCAGTATGTTGGTATCTCTCCCTTATGCACTAAATGTGGTTTTCACCACAAAGAAGACATGCTGTGTAAACGCTGTGAGAAATGTGGAAGGACAGGACACTGGGCTTCTCATTGCAAAACATCAATGAAATCAAATCCTCGTCAATACACTGGTAACCACCCCAAGTGTAAAAAGTGTAGATTCCATCATGCTGGGGACAATACATGCAGTCTTTGTTTGAACTGTGGGAAGAAGGGACACTCGATTTGGAGGTGCCGAAGCCTTCGAACACAGAATCAGAATCAGAAGGCAAGTGCCTCCACCTCCTCTCAACACAATCACCACTGCTACACTTGCGGAATACTTGGACATTTTGCAAGAGACTGCCCTATGAGGAAGTTCCCAACAACTTCAACAGTTTCAACCACAGCAACCACCACCGAGGAACTACTCGCCCTACCAGCACCAGATGTACACACGGAGTCGGATGGCTTCGAAGGTATGTCATCTTTAACCATGCGTAATTGAATTCTGTATAATGTTAAAATTTTATACGCCATATGTAGGTAGTAAGATAATTAAGGGAGAACTGTAGATTAATTAGGTGCCAATTAGATAATAGAAACTAGTATAATAAATATATACGCTTAAATGGAGAACGACCAAACCTTGGAAGATTCATGGAGATCAAGTGAGACGTCGTGACAGAGTAATATTGCACGAGAAGGCAATCAATAATCAAAATGTACCAGTGGTGACAGACTACGCGGACGTGTTTTCGGATGAGTTACCGGGACTGCCACCCGAGAGAGCGGTGCAGTCTCGAATCGAGTTGATTCCGGGAGCAACTTCTGTCGCTAAGTCTCCTTACAGACTTGCACCATCTGAGATGTTGGAGTTGTTCAACCAATTGCTAGAACTACTCGATAAAGGATTCATCTGTCCGAGCTTTTCCCTGTGGGGAGCTCCGGTTCTTTTTGTGAAAAAGAAGGATGGAACTTTCAGGATGTGCATTGATTATCGAGAGCTCAACAAACTCACCATCAAGAATCGGTACCCGTTACCGAGGATTGATGATTAGTTTGATAAATTATAGGGAGCACAGTACTTTTCAAAGATAGACCTGAGATCAGGTTATTATCAGCTCCGGATTCAAGAGGAAGACATACCAAAGACGGCCTTTCGTACCCGATATGGTCACTACGAGTCCGTGGTGATGCCATTCGGATTGACGAATGCACCGGCTGTGTTCATGAATTTAATGAACCGGGTGTGCAAGCCGTACCTAGCTCAGTTCGTTATCGTCATTATTGATGATATACTGATTTATTCAAGGAGTGAGAAGGAACATGAACAACACCTCAAAATAGTTTTGGAACTCTTAAAGGAGGAACGACTCTATGCCAAATTCTCCAAGTGTGAATTCTGGTTAAGAGAAGTTCAGTTCTTGGGTCACGTAATTAACAGTAATGGTATTCACGTGGATCCTACCAAGATTGAAGCGATCAAGAACTGGGATGTGCCTACAACACCGACAGAGATCCGATCATTCTTGGGATTGGCAGGTTATTACAGGAGATTCATTTCGAATTTTTCTAAGATAGCCTTGCCTCTTACCAAGCTCACACAGAAGTCTGAACCTTTTGTGTGGACTCAGAAACAAGAGGAGGCATTCCAGACACTAAAACAAAGATTGTGCAATGCTTCTATCTTAACACTCCCAGAAGGCAATGATGACTTTGTAGTTTATTGTGATGCTTCCCATCAGGGACTCGGATGTGTTTTGATGCAACGAGACAAAGTCATTGCTTATGCCTCAAGATACCTGAAGATACATGAGAAGAATTACACGACACACGATCTCGAGCTGGGAGCTGTTGTCTTTGCTTTAAAGATATGGAGACACTACCTGTATGGTACCAAATGCACTATCTTCACAGATCACAACAGCTTACAACACATATTTGATCAGAAGGAGCTTAACATGAGACAGAGACGTTGGGTTGAGCTCCTCAACGATTACGATTGTGTGATCAAATAGCATCCGGGCAAAGCAAATATAGTTGCAGATGCTTTGAGCCGGAAGGAAAGAGTCAAACCCTTACGTGTTCGCGCGAAGGGAATGACTGTGCAAACAAGTCTGAGAGATCATATTCTACATGCACAACAAGAGTCAGTGATAGGAGACAACCTGAAACGCGAGCTCGATTGTGGAGCCGAGAAACATTTCAAGACAAAACAAGACGGAATTATCTATTATCTGGATCGTGTTTGGATTCCAGCAGTAGATGAACTTCGAACACTCATACTTGACGAGGCACCCAAGACACGTTATTCAGTTCATCCTGGTGCCGATAAGATGTATCAAGATCTTAGGTCATTTTATTGGTGGCCGTGTATGAAGAAAGGCATTGCCACTTATGTTGGTAAATGTATTACATGTGCCAAAGTCAAAGCTGAGCACCAGAAGCCTTCAGGTTTGCTGGAACAGCCGGAGATACCACAATGGAAGTGGGAACAAATAGCTATGGATTTCATTACCAAGCTACCCCGCACTTCCAGCGGACACGATTCGATTTGGGTCATCGTGGATCGATTGACCAAGTCCGCTCATTTCTTACCGATCAGAGAAACGTACAAGATGGAGAAACTAGCGAGACTATACATTGATGAAATAGTAGTTAGGCACGGAGTGCCATTGTCTATTATTCAAGACCGGGACAGTCGATTTACTTCGCGGTTCTGGCAATCATTGCAACAATCCTTAGGGACAAGTGTTAGCTTGAGCACCGCTTATCATCCATAAACAGATGGACAAAGAGAGCGCACCATTCAAACCCTAGAGGATATGTTGAGAACATGCATCCTAGACTTCGGTGGAAGTTGGGACACACATTTACCACTCATTGAGTTCTCCTACAACAATAGCTACCACAGCAGCATTGGATGTGCTCCTATTGAAGCACTTTATGGTAGAAAATGTCGGTCTCCAATTTGTTGGACCGAAGTGGGAGATAACAGCATAATTGGGCCTGAACTTATTCAGGAGACTACTGATAAGATTGCCCAGATACAACAGAGATTACAAGCAACACGGAGCCGCCAAAAGAGTTACGCAGACAAACGGCGCAAGCCTTTGGAATTCGATGTGGGCGACCGAGTTATGTTGAAAGTGTCCCCATGGAAAGGCGTAGTTCGTTTTGGGGCTAAGGGCAAACTAGCACCTCGGTATGTCGGACCGTTTGAGATTACTCAACGCATAGGTCCTGTGGCATACAGACTTAGACTTCCTGATAAACTCAGCGGAGTACATGATGTCCTTCATGTATCAAATCTCAAGAGGTGTCTAGCTGACGAATCATTGATCATACCATTGGAAGAAATACAAGTTGATGAACAATTACATTTCATTGAAGAACCTGCAGAGATTATGGAACGTGAAGTCAAGAGACTGAAACGAAGCAGAATTCCTATTGTAAAGGTTCGATGGAACTCCAAGCGTGGACCAGAATTTACCTGGGAGCGCGAGGACAACATGAAAGCAAAGTATCCCCATCTGTTCGAGAATTAGAGCCCGACTTTGATGCTTAAATTTCGGGACGAAATTTCTTTAACAAGGGGAGACTGTGACATCCAGTACCAGATCGTCCGGCAAGTCCGTACGGTATGTGTACTTTCACTATATACTATGTGTAAATACATGTATGTGAACAGTGTGTGTATTAACAGGAATTCAAAATACAAGAAACAGTTGTACGTATTTAAGTGAAAACTTAAATACTGTAAGTACAACACGCACAATAAACAATAGTTGTTAGTAATTAGGTGAAAACCTAAGTACGAATAATACAACAAATCAAGAGATGCAACGGTGTTCAAGTAAACGACAAGTACAAGTTGGTTGCGATCTGATATCCCCAGATGACAGGAATAAGATGACTGACACATCGGAACGAAAACAATGTGAAAACAGGAAGTTTAGTTGAGTCCGTCAGTGAGGAAAAACAATTCAAACATAATTGCAGTGTTATTTCGGAATAACGAACTGACAGTGTGTTTGCGTGAGTGACGATTCACACAAACATATCGGTTAGTTTGGAGTTCTGAAATAATGACTGAAAAGTAGAAAACAAAAGTCAGAAAGCAAAACCATCGTCGTGTTCGTTCAGGTGACGATTCGAACAAATACGCGCGAAGGTGATGCGATCTGACGAAACGAAAACGAAAGACGACACGAACGAATTTAAGTTAATGGAATAAATATTTAATGTTTTACAATTTTGAAAATCATCAAAATTTAGTAAATTAAATTATTTTTTTTAAAACACGTAAAATACGCGTGTTACGTTTCTGAAACGTAACGAAAACGCGAACCGAGCAACGAAAACGAACCCGAACACCCTCGGGGTATAAATATCCTAAATGAGGGCACTTCTCCTCATTTCTCACTTCTTCTTCTTTCCCCAAAACCCTAATCCCGGTTTTGAGTTCCACCACCATTTTCAAACTTCAAACACTCATATCTCACTCATTTCTTAACGAAATCGAGTGACTCTTTCGCCTAAACGAAGCTCTTGATCTATACTACATGAAAGTACAACCGATCTAGAACGAGAAACATCTGAAACGAGGTAAAAACGAGCTCGAAAATGACGATTTTAGGGTTTTCAACCCTTAGGGCGACCCACCTTTTTAAGCCGGACAAACACCTTCATATTCGAACCCTATGACCACCGGGACTGGTCCTAACCTGCACCCTCCTCGAAAACACCATGAAAATCCGGTTTGGGGACGGTTCTAACCCCGCTCCGGCTGCGGCCGAATGAAGAACCCAGGTCGTCGAATGACCCTGGCCTAGGGTCGAATGAGGCTTCATTAGCTCTAATACACCGGTCATCCCATTCGCTGGCCCCCTCTTCCATTCGACCGCCACCACTTGACCATCACCATTCACCACCTTCCTTCATTCGGACCACCACCTTCGCCAGAATCACCAGGCTCATTCGCCGGTCACTCCCCCTTCGGTCACAGTATCATCATTCGGCCAAGGACTAGGCCTACCCCACCTCAGCATAACCAGTAGCTAAGATACATTCGATTAAGGCCTATTGCAATTGTGACCAGTTGCATGGTACCCTATTCGATCACCTTCATCCGTCCAGACTCCTTTTTGTGACACAGTGACTAATTTGGCCCACATACTTAATCATTCGGCCCAACAGCAATTTACAAGGCCCAAAACACAGTTTACTTTGGCCCAATGTGGCCCAGAGTTAGGGTTGTGGTCAACTAAGCTGTTTTGATCAGGAGATTTTCAGCCCATATCACCCAGGCCCAACCTCATCACCCAGCCCACCAGTCGGCGCACGTATGCGTCCCCATTCATTGTTACGGCCCAGAGGAGTGTCACTCATACATTTTTTGTAGCCCAATAGTTAGGTCCACACCTATATACGGCCCATATGTCATTCGGCCCAAACGAGGTTAAGATAAACAAATACACTTTGATGATAATCATACATGGGATTTGGAAAACATACTATAAAGGTGGTGAAGTGTGGTTAACCAAAAGATAGACAACCTAAAACATTGTCTCTTAAATATGTTAACTAGTGATTTCAAAAGTGACAACATGCATTAAACTAATACCATTCAAGTCTTTTTACAAGACACTAGGGGTTCCAAGTCCTTAACCTAAGAGCTCAAATTTGAATTAAAATAAATGTGTAGGTTCAAAGTTTGCACTACAAGTAATGATTTCAATTCAAGCTAAACAATCATCATAAAATCAACAACACTAAGTAAAATCAATGTAAACTGAACAACGGGCCGAATGAAGACCGGTACCTACGAGTGTTAGCCAATTTAAAGGCTAACACATACACGCACACGAAACTCTACAACTTATACTTACAAGTTACAAACTACGTGAAATCAATACAGGATTGTGAAAACAAACTCAAGTACCAACAAGAGCGCGTGCATTCTCGTTTAAGCTAAGTCAACCCCCAATTACAACAAGGTGGGTTCATATGTCCCTTTTCTTCAATCTTAAATGTTTTTAAACTCTTGAGGCTGAGAAACATGCTTAACTTTTAATTACTTAAAAGTTTTATGTTTAACATGTTATTTATACTTTGATTTAGATAATACTTAATTGTTTATTATCATTTATCATTGTATGCTTGCTCGTATGATTATGACATGACAGGGATAATCAGATGAACAAGATAATATATCTTATTAATTCATCAATACATTAGAATAATATAGTTATAAGATTTTATCTTATAAAACTCAATTATTCTTACATAAACAGACGATGGAACAATTACAAGTAAACATATGAATGTTATAAATATATTACATATCTTTGTATTAACATTCGATACAAGAGTTAAGTAAGTGTAACAGGACAAGTCCTTTTAACACTTAGCTTTACAACTCAATACATATTACAAGAGTACAAGGAACAAAGAATGATAATCATGATAATGTAACTTCATGATAACAACATCATTCACTCAAATAATTAACATAACTTAATAAGACAAGTTCTTATTTAACTTTGTTAATATCATGGAGAACATATGACAATGAGAACAATGATACAGATGAACACAATTACAATTAGTTACTATTGACCTTTAGTATTATATCACTTCAATCATGTGCCAAATTGTACAAGTGATCATGTAAGCCCCTTTAATTCGCTGACCAGTTAGTTTGACGTGACTAAACCGACGATAGCATAGGGTACCATAGGTTTGACAAACCTCTAGCTTGTAGGGCTAGTATGTTGATCGTATTGATTCATTGGCCGGTAACGTATGACCGGTGACAGGGCTACCTCAAGTCAGGTTCTGGAAAGCGACACATGGTGATATAAATCTGCAGTGATAAGTAATTAATCCAGCGGAAACCCTATTGATTAGTAGATTGAGAAAGTGATCTACTCTCATGTTACACTACTAGTAATAGATTTCGTTGAGGACACGGTACATATACGGTGGTAGAGGTAAATCGGATGCATTGTACTCTGATTATGTGAGGATTACAATGGATTCCTTTTAGGCTCTATGCACTATAGTTCAAGAACAAATTACAATTGGTTAACTAACACTCTTAATATCTAAAAGTGGAACAATAGTTAACCCCACAAGAATGGAATAATATAAGGAACAGATTAAATCAATCTAAATTCCTTAACACATTGAGGGGTTATCAATAATTCGGTTTGATAACTAAACCCCTCATATTATGTTATTCTATACATGATATAACAAACGAATACATAATGAACAAGTCAATCAATTGGGAGATAAAAATGGATATTCTTAGTTGTATTACAAGTAGTGTGGAATTCAATTGAGTATGTGGTGGGGTGGCGTCTGGGCTTGACCCTTTCGTATGCCCCTGTATATAAGCATACTTGATTGAGTGAAATACCACTTGTATATATAACTAAGGAGAGGCCATTGGGTGGAACAAGTGGATTCAATTAATGCAAGTATCAAATATAACATTGTGACTGTGTGCATGAACAATTCAAGGTTTTCAATATTCAAACTTATGAACTCACCAACCTAGTGTTGACTTTGTTTTAAATGCATGTTTTCTCAGGTGACGAACATGTTTAAGTCACCAGATTTCCATATCATAGCTAGAGGACTTTTAGAAGACCTAGCTTCATTTTGTGTGATCATTACTTTTGAAATGACAAAAACATTGAATCATATTTTGTAGATCTTGGGCAGTTACAAGATATAAACACATTGATTCTTTTGGATGGATTTATGGAGTTAAATTATGAACGATACTTTGTAATTTAACTTTATAATTCTATATCATTGTCATGTTTACATTTCTCAATTATACATCATGTGCTATGCAAACAATCTGATCAATTGATTATCATTCAAGATATCGCGCCCTGGGAACCTTCCGCCCGACGGGAAAACACGATCCGTTCCCGCCGGCCTGGGGTGTGACATAACTTGCCATTTCGCCTCTGCAACAACTACGGCAAGTATATCTTGCAAACGTTTGTCGGAGTGCACCGTAAGCACAAAGGATGCAACAAGCACCGCTTGCACTGCCAGCTCAGCAAGCTCAACCTATTACAGATGTACTCGTTCGCCAAGTACCTGCACATGAAAGAGCCTGTTATGAGTGTGGCGAAGTGGGTCATTTCACCAATGCCCAAGACTGACAAGAAGCAATCAACGGGTGGCAAGAGGCAGAGCGTTTCAACTGAATGCTCAAGCTGCTCAAGCCAATCAAGATGTGGTCAACGGTACATTTCTAAACAAAAACACTTATGCATTTGTCTTATTTGATTCTGGTGCCGATAGGAGTTTCGTTTCATATGATTTTGAATGCATGCTTGGTAGAACACGTACATATTCAGATAAACCGTTTAACGTGGAGGTGGCTGACGAAAACACTATTGACATTGACACTGTTATTATTGGATGTACTGTGAACTTAAGTGATAACGTTTTCCCAATTGATCTCATACCTATGCATCTTGGTAGCTTCGATGTTATCATAGGCATGGATTGGTTAGCCATCCACAAAGCGGAGATTGTATGTCATGAGAAATATATTCGTATTCCTTTACCTTCGGGTGAAATCTTAAGAGTTTTTGGAGAAACTTCTAGTAAAGGTCTTAAGCTGATGTCCTGCACTAAAGCACACAAGTACCTTAGGAAGAAATGTATAGCATTCTTAGAGCACATTGTGGAGAAGAAAGAGAAAGGAAAGAGCATTGAAGACGTTCCTGTAATGAGAGATTTTCCTAAAGTATTTCCAGATGATTTGCCGGGTCTTCCACCAGAACGTCAAGTAGAGTTTCGAATTGACTTATTACATGGTGCGAATCCTGTCGCCAAAGCTCCTTACAGACTTGTGCCTTCGGAGTTGCAAGAATTGGTGAGCCAGTTGCAAGAACTGACTGATAAAGGATTTATTCGCCCGAGCCACTCACCATAGGGTGCACCGGTCCCGTTTGTCAAGAAAAAGGACGGGTCATTCCGGATGTGCATCGACTACCACGAATTGAATAAGCTCACAATCAAGAATCGATATCCGCTGCCGCACATCGATGATCTTTTCGATCAGTTTCAAGGCTCGGCATGGTTTTCAAAGATCGATCTTAGGTCTCGGTATCATCAGCTTCGCGTACACGATGACGATATTCCCAAGACGGCTTACAGAACAAGATATGGCCATTATGAATTTATGGTAATGCCCTTCGGCCTTACCAATGCACCGGCGGTTTTCATGGACCTCATGAACCGTGTTTGCAGGCCATATTTGGATAAGTTTGTGATTCTATTCATTGATGATATTTTAATATACTCAATGACCAAAGAAGAACACGAGAAACACCTTAAGTTGGTTTTGGAGATCCTAAGAGAAGAGCGACTGTATTCCAAATTCTCCAAATGTGAATTTTGGCTTAAGGAAGTTCAATTCTTGGGGCACATAGTCAATGAAAATGGTGTTCACGTGGATCCTGCGAAGATTGATGCGGTGAAGAATTGGAGTACACCGAAGACACCGACGGAGAATCGATCGTTTCTTGGACTCACCGGTTACTATCGGCGGTTTATTTCGAATTTCTCCAGGATTGTTGTTCCTCTTACTTCTTTAACTCAAAAGGACAAACCTTATGAGCGGGGACCAAAGCAAGAAGAGGCATTTCAGACACTGAAGCAGAAACTTTGTGATTGTCCTGTCTTGACACTGCCCGATGGAAATGATGATTTTGTAGTTTACTGTGATGCATCCAACCTAGGTTTCGGTTGTGTCCTCATATAACGGGGAAAGGTTGTGGCATATTCATCAAGACAACTAAAAATTCAAGAGAAGAACTACACTACACACGACTTGGAACTTGGTGCAGTCGTGTTTGCTTTGAAGATATGGAGACATTATCTTTATGGCACAAAGTGTGTAGTCTTTACTGATCACAAGAGTTTGCGACATATTCTCAATCAAAAGGAACTTAATATGAGACAACGGAGATGGGTTGAACTGTTGAACGATTATGACTGTGAAATTCGCTGCCATCCTGGTAAAGCGAATGTAGTAGTAGATGCGCTTAGTCGCAAAAGTCATGTTCAAATCTATAGTGTCCGTGTGCACACTAATCTTCGTAATGATGTTCTCACAGCCCAAAAACACTCATTGGCTCAGGATAACTTGAAGAATGAGATGTCTTGTGGGCCTGAGATCTTATTGGAAACTAAGGAGGATGGTTTGATGTACTACTTCAATCGGTTGTGGATACCGAATCAGGATGATCTTAGGATGATGATTTTGGATGATGCTCATAAGTCACGTTACTCAATTCATCCAGGTGTTGACAAGATGTATCAAGATCTTCGAGCCTTGTGCTGGTGGCCTGGAATGAAGAAGGATATTGCTGAATATGTGTCTAAGTGCCTTGACTGTGCAAAAGTCAAGGATGAACACTAGCGACCTTCAGGATTGTTAATACAACCGGAAATACCTATGTGGAAGTGGGAGAATATCTCTATGGATTTCATTACAAAACTCCCACTAACCGCAAACGGTAAGGATAGTATTTGGGTGATAGTTGATAGATTAACCAAGTCGGCTCATTTCTTACCGATACGCGAGATGTACCCGGTACGGAAGTTAGCTCGCATCTACGTCGATGAAATAGTTAGCCGGCACGGGATTCCCTTGAGCATAATATCAGATCGTTATGCTCGCTTCACGGCATGATTTTGGGAATCACTTCACGAAGCTTTTGGAACAAGATTGGATCTTAGCACCGCTTATCATCCTCAAAGGGATGGTCAAACAGAGCGAACAATTCAGACATTAGAAGATATGTTAAGAGATTGTGTCATCGACTTCGGTGGCAATTGCCATTGGTCGAGTTCTCGTATAACAACAGTTAACACGCGAGCATTGGTGTCACACCCCGAGCCGGCGGGGTAGGATCGGGTTTCCCCGACGGGCGGAAGGTTCCCGAGGCGCGATATCGAAATGATAATCGGATTGATCAGATTGTTCACATTGCACATGATATATAAATGAGAAACTTTGCTAAAATAAAATAGGATTACAGAGTTAAATTATATTAGTTAAGTTTACAATTTAACAATGTAGCCCACTATCACATCATCAGTCTTCAATCTTGTAGTTGCACAAGATAGTTAAACAAACTGTAAAATGATGCTTCAAAATATGCAGGTCCAAAAAGCTAGGTCCTCTATCAGATAACCTAATCCAAAGAAATGACTCTTCAGTTGACCTGTTCGTCACCTGAGAAGTCATGCAAAAATAAAGTCAACACATGGTTGGTGAGTTCATATTGTTTAGTGTTTGAAAATGATTTGAAAATGATTTGAAAATGATTTGAAAATGTTCTGAACCTTCTTTGGTAAAGACCCTAACCTCATTAACACCACATGTATCATCCAGATCGGTATGCTTATGTATAGGGCATACCCCTGAGTCGAGGCTACAACCCCGCCCAGACGCCGTCCCACCACATACTAATCCGCATAGGACATTGTTGTTAATGATAATTAAGCATCTTTACCTATCACACACTCTTGTTCACAATGACTCAAATGTTTTCACAAAACCTTTGTTTAACCCACGGGTAACAACCTTAATCTCATTAACATCACATGTATCATCCAGATCGGTATGCTTATGTATAGGGCATACCCCTGAGTCGAGGCTACAACCCCGCCCAGACGCCGTCCCACCACATACTAATCCGCATAGGACATTGTTGTTAATGATAATTAAGCATTTTACCCCTACCTTTAACCCAATGATTCGTCAATCCTTTGTTCCTGTAAATACCACAATTTGGAATCTATGTTGATTCCTTAAGTTCATCACAATAGTGATCAACCACAGAAATTGTATAAACAGTTTAATAAATGCTTAATTAAACAAATAAATAAACATTTAATAAAATCTAAGTCCTTATGATTGGGGCCTATGGTCATACTCGAGTAGACTAGTCTGTCAATCTAGGTACTTAGTAGTTAGGGAAACTGTAAATATCCTCAAACATACGACCTACAAGTCAAACGGTCTAGCTAGGACTTCTTGAAATGCAGGATTTTATGTTTCGTCAATGTTTTGGCGTATGCTATCTCTGATATTTCCCAGACATTCCCTTAAAAATGATTTAATGATCGTCTGATTCTGTCACAAGATGTACTTGATGTGTTGATCATAGAATACAAGATTCATTGATCGGTTGTACACTTGATTCGTTGTTCAACAAACACTTGGTTTGTAGAACATTGAATGTTGTCTTTGCAAAGATTGTTTTGTTTGATGTCTTGAAGTCCCACACTTGTTTTGTCAAAATGTTTGATTTGATCCCTTGAATTCACCCACTTGTTTTGTCAAAATGTTTGTTTTGATCCATTGAACTCACCCACTTGTTTTGTCAAAATGTTTGTTTTGATCCCTTGAACTCACACCCTTGTTTTGTCAAAATGATTGATTTGATTTGTTTGAAATGTTTTGACTGGTTGAAAAGTTAAGTTTAACTTGATTATTCACTTAATAAATAAGTAAATCAGTTAATAACCTGCATAAAATCTTCCTAGACATGGTCTAGGATAACATTTATATATATGTAAAACATATAATTTAAAAGCATTAAAGTAAACAATTTAAGTAAACAGTTTACGCATGCTTCTCAGCCCCGCGTTTTAAAACAAAAATGTTAGAAAAGGGGCAATGAACTCACCTGTGTTGCCGTGCAATAAACCACAAAAGATATGCGCACTCTTTGATTGTTGCCTAAGTATCTTTAACACCTGAGTTATTTTAAAGAATTCGAATACGATAAGTACATACGGGAATTGTCGTATCTATGGTTTGGTCTCGATGTGCAACTACGTGTCCTAGATTTCTAGTGTGTTTCTAGAATTTCCTCTATCTAAGTTAAACTATTACCCATTAGTAACCCAATCCCACATAAAGCATTTAAAGTATTTAGGTAAAACATTTTCAATTTATTACATTTCAAGTAAATCATTTATTTAGGAAATCATTTAATTATTTTGTTAAGGACTATATTATAATTTCTTTTATGAAAAACATAATTAATTTAAGAAAATGTAATTTAAACATGATGGGCTTATATTAAACCCATTGGGCCATTCTTGGGCCCTTTAATGAACTTTGATTTTTAAATGATCTCTTGTTTGCTTATAAGGTCATTAACCTAGATGGTGTAAATAACCATTTAGATTAATCATGTGCCTTTGAAATTTCCAATGGTTTAGGTGTTAACATTTAAGTTAAACCATAACCTTTAGGTTCTTGTTTTCCATTCCGAATGTATTCCTCTCATGACATTGATATCTTAGCTTAAGAAGACTCATTTGTGTCTAACCAAATGGATGCTCATTCCCCCTATAATGATCCCATATGACAATTGTGCTGGAATATCCTAAGTTAGATCGGTAATTTATCCTAACATTGTTTTTATTGAAGTTTAGATCTCATGGGCCTCATGTTAGACCTAACTTGCCATTATGACCCAATTGATTAACATTTAACTTATTCAAATGTACAACGGGTCAACCTTAGATATTAGGCCAAATTAAGTGATATTGGGCCTAATCATAAGGTTATTGGGCCTTAGATAGTTATGTGGGCTAAATTAAGTTAAACGAGCTACGTGTGAGTCAAGTCTAGAACCAATTTCATTCCTAACGAGCTAAACTCGAACTTGTTGGGTCATTATAACACACGGGCCGATTAACACCCCATATGGGCCGAAGATAGGTTGTTGGGCCAAGGAAATCGGTTGGGCTATTGTTGGGCTAATAAGGTTGTTTAACTTGGGTCAAGGAGTTTGTGTATATAAGGTATACGGTCGGCCCAATACTCACGTCTCATATGGGCTGGTGTACAAGTTGTTGGGTTGTAAGGATTTCCATGGTCCAAGAGCTTGGGCTTCGACTAACAACTTGAAAACAAACGAAACATGCAGCGAACCCCTTGGGTATGGTTCGGCTCTGCATGCTTAAATGGGAAGGGTTCGCTTCATGCATCAAAGGTTCGGCCACCTGGGAGTGATAGGTTCACAGGTGGGTGCGCCACTAGTGAGATGGTTCGCAGCCCGTCTAGAGTTCGGCCAACACCACTGGGTTCGGCTAAGGGTTCGTAGAGGGCTAGGTTCGGTAGTTGACTACTGTTGCAGGTTCGTTAATGGAAGTAGGGTTCGTTCCTAGGATAGGGTTCGGCTAACACCATGTCATTTAGGGTTCGGCTGTGGTGACCAACGAACCAAGGTTCGTTCCTGATGCATGGGTTCGTGAGGGCTCGTCAACCAGGTGAAAGGTTCGTGGGGACCTGATGGTTCGTGTCTCAGCATAATGGTTCGCCAAGGTTCGCCGGGGTGGAGGGTTCGGCTAGAGCTGCTTCGTCCCATCCAGTAGTCGCCGAACCTGCAACTTCATCCCCCATCTCCCTCATGGCTCGATCTGATTTCTATGCGGTTTACCTAGTGGGATCTACTGGCAAGATTTTCGAGGGTGTGCAGGTCGTGAACATGGTTCTAATCTTGTTAATCATACGTGGGTTGAACAACAACATAAAGAAGAATGAAAACCCTAGTTTCTATCACGTTTAAAGCTTCATACCTCGTTTTTCAGTGGCCAAAGCTTCCGATCTGTTGTACTCCCTCGTAGAGCTCGTTCCTAGCTACGCGTGGACACCAAGAACACCCGATTTCATCTCCAAACGAGTGAGATCTTGAAGATTGAAGATGATATTTTAGAGAGAGAGAGAGAAAACGGGAGAGTGAGCTAGAGAGAGAGTAGAATGTGTAAAAATGAAAGAAAGGTGTTCTTTCAACGTTTATATACCCCGAGGGTATTCGGGTTCGTTTCGGTTGCTCGGTTTTCGTCTCCGACGCGTTTCCGGATCGTAACGCGTGTAATTACGAAATTTAAATAAAAGGTTATATTTTATGTGTTGGAGAAGTGGTTATTTCTAGTAATGACGATAAATAATATTTTCCTAATTTATTTATCGAAACTCGTAAATATTACGCGTTTTATTAATTATTCGCGTGTTATGGTTTACGCGTATAAATTTAAAATAGTTTTGCTTTAATTTATTTATGATGAGTTTCAAAATTGTAAAACAGGAAATATTTTATTTCCTTATATTTATTATCGATCGAGTCGTCTTTCGTTTCGTCAGAAAACGTCACTTACGCGCGTCTTCGTACAGAGCGCTAACTGTACGAACACGATCGTACGTTTCACTTTCTGATTTTGTTGTCTAATTTACAATCATCGTTTCAGATCATTAAACTGTCAGATCCATTCGTACAGATCGTCACCTATACGAACAGTCCGTCGGTTTAACATTCCGTAACAACAACTGTTATTGTATTGTTTTGATTAGCCTCGCATACGTGCTATCCTAATAGATCCTAACAAATAAACACATGATGGTTCAGTGTTGCCAGATAATTATCTGACTCAAGAACCATTGTTCTGTACTTAGTTTCTGCTAAATGTTTATGAGTCTGCTGTTTGATAACATGAAATGACTTTGACTATCAATATGAACATGAAATAGAATGGAATATGTATAGTTGGTGTCTGTTTACTGTTCATGCTACTGTTGCGATCACTGTTCCGGCACCGATTTCGGCACTGTTGTTACAGTCTCCCCTTGTTAGAGAAATTTCGTCCCGAAATTTAAGAATAGTTATCGGTTACAGCTTTCTCTGCGAGTAGTTGGGGATGTCCTGAACATCGTGTGATCTTCGCCTTTTCCAAGTAAACTTGAGTTTTCGCTTTGAATTTCCAATGAACTTAGCAATGGAAATACGACTTTTCCTTAGTTGTTTAATCTAACGAGCCGTAAACTCTGAAGATTATTACCTAAGGTATACTGTCCGTCTAATTGAATTTCTTCAACTGTTATGACGAACGATTCGTTAGCACGACGTTTATTCAAGTTCGAGACGCGAAACACGTAACGCATCTAACTAAAGTCATCTGGTGACCTCAATCTATGTGCCATGAAACGAATATGTTGTATGATCTCGGATTGTCCTACGTTTCGTGGTGCTTGTTCGTCCCTTTATTCTGGGATGGACTACACCTTTAATCCGTCAGTCGGCGACTGACGTTGCCGACCTCAAGGAGCCTCGAATGGTGTGCATTCGGTGCTTCTATATTGACGGATGTTGTAGGAAGATTTAATCGATGGCATTTGGGTGTCCCACTTTCCACTGAAGTTTGACATACAAATTCTCAACATTTTTCCCCCAAAATTCGTGTCGTACTTTCGCTTCGACCGTCCTTTGGTGAACGGTGAGCTGTAATTATTATTAAGTACATCCCTAGAGATGTCTGCGATGTGGGTTACACATTATTATGAAAATACCGTCCCTAACCAAAATGTTAAACAATGGTATCACATAGCGTACCACTATCTCGTTGCTGTATAATCCATCAGTTTACCTATCACCAGAGTCCACCCACTAATTTGGTAGTAAGTGTTACATCCGGTTTATCTTAATTGTCTGTTGGTACTAAAATCTGACACACTCCTTAACATCTTCGTAGGTGATTCTCACTACATCTAGGTCTTGATCCTCAGTTCGAGATCCTTAAGTCACCCATGGTGGATACTTAGGTGGTTTGACATAACCGTACACATACTTCACCATTTGTTTAATCTGTCCTCAACTCGAAGGTTTACATTATACAGCGGGGAGGTCTACCTAAAATACGGCAGAGTTATTAAAATAAAGGTAAAGATTTACCTTCTCAGTACACTTATACCCACCCGTGTGATGGTGTATATCTATCTTACTCCTACCCTAAAGTCATGAGACTAGTGAAACCTATTGTAACTTTTGTTCCAACTATTTCTTATTCTCATCTGATTTCAATTTGGGAGAATTTAAGATAAAGTTGTTCTTTCCTTGACGGTTCCAAAATGTTCCTGAGATGTCGTTCGTGTTTTGTCGTGCTACTATAATAATTCAGTATGTCATCCTTAATAGTAATGACAAACTAACCAGTTACGGTTTGCACGCTCGATTCATGAGATCCAAGAACTCATGGGTGCATTCTTCTACTCGAAGAACATCACCATAATTTGGAATGCCCATAATTCATTCGAAATATTTTCTCGAGCATACCTTCATCTTGTATTCTCAAATGACTTCCCTTGATCTACTTATTTAGCCTACGTAAAGACCTGACACAGTTCTCATATTTACTTTTCCTAACATCCTAGAGTCAGAGTTCTCAAAATTAGGTAACTCAATTTCTAGGAGATCTATGTATAAAATGAAAGTCTACACACTAGTTTTGACATTTTTAATTTCTAAGGCTTTTAGTGTTCTAATTAGATAAAGGCCTATTCTAATTTACAGTAATTAAGTCGGCATTACGGATTACTCTATCCCTATTTAATCATCTAACCCTTATTTAACCTAAAGGTTCCTTCAATTATTATTCTGATTATCCTTTCGGCACTGACTTTGCTTTTGACTAACTTAAATTTATTGTTCATAAAATTACAACAGACTATGCAGTTCTAATTAATACCCCAATAGATAATTTAAGGTATTAAGCAGAAATTTGCATACCTATGGAGTCATCGGACTCCGAGTGTTCCTCTGGAGCTGGTAAGGCAAGTAGTTCCTCTGTGACTGCTGGGTCTGCTGGAGGCCTTTTCCTAGGGCAGTCCCTTGCGAAATGTCCATGTGTTCCGCATGTATAGCAGTTGTTGTTATGGTGAGAGGAAGTAAAGGTGCTCGCTTTTTGTTCCCATTTTCTAGTGGGAATAAACCGACACCGTTGAATCCAGTGTCCGTATTTACCACAATTCAGACAGTGTTTACAAGGTTTCTCCTCACCATGATGAAAACCACATCTGACACATTTAGGAAATGCACCAAAATATTGACGAGGAGTAGAGGCTATTGGTGGCTGACACTGTTGTATCCCGTGTCCCGTCATTCCACCACGCGTGCATTGTAGGCACGAAGGTTCAGCCAGGTTATGGTAGTGACAAGCCGAATAGAGGGAAGCTTTTCCTTTAGAATGTGCAGGATTTGTAAATGATATCCTCACAGGGCAGTCTCGGGCAATGTGTTCGGACAGTCCGCACACATAACAATCTTTGCTGTGTCGAGGAAGGGGATATGTAGTGTTTCCAGGATTCTGGTTATGAGTCGGAGGGTTATTACAATCACGACTCCAGTGTCCCTTTCCTCCGCAGTTCAGACAATGTTTGCACAGTTTGTTCTTAGCATGGTGGAGACCGCACGTGGCACATAAAGGAAATTTGCTAGCCTCTGGCTTGCATACTAATTCCATTGATGATTTGCATTGGTGATCCCAATGGTTCGTCTTGCCACAATGGATGCATTGCTTGCATGAGATTTCAGCGCGGTGGTGATGGTGACAGTTAGTGCAAAGGGGTGATTTTCCAGCATAACACCTACGATTCTCTGACTCCGGAGCAACGGCCATCTGACGAAGGGGAATGGCCTCGGTGTAGATCTCAGGATTTCTTGATTTCTTAGAATGACTTCGTTTCCGCTTTCTGCTTGTTTCTCCTTCTTCCGGTTCCTTCTCCTCTGCAGCAAGTAATGGGAAGTTCCTGGTAAATTCCTCACTGTTCCTGATCCGGGTGATGATTCCAGGGAGGATCGCCACCAACTGTTCAGTGATCAGTGTTGCAAGTACCTCAACGGCTGGGTCCGTCCCTTGTGGAGGTAGAGGCGGTGATGGTTGTCTTCTTGGTGACATTCTAATCATAACCAATAGAACATTGGTTAGTGCAATGATCGAATGCAGAAGACACAATGCAAGTAAATTCCAAATTCCTATGTTCTCTACATGCAGGGTCCCTAGGTTATAGTCTAGGTCAAACCGTTTAAATAAATGACCTATATTTCTCTATAACCATGGCTCTGATACCAATCTGTCACACCCCGAGCCGGCGGGGTAGGATCGGGTTTCCCCGACGGGCGGAAGGTTCCCGAGGCGCGATATCGAAATGATAATCGGATTGATCAGATTGTTCACATTGCACATGATATATAAATGAGAAACTTTGCTAAAATAAAATAGGATTACAGAGTTAAATTATATTAGTTAAGTTTACAATTTAACAATGTAGCCCACTATCACATCATCAGTCTTCAATCTTGTAGTTGCACAAGATAGTTAAACAAACTGTAAAATGATGCTTCAAAATATGCAGGTCCAAAAAGCTAGGTCCTCTATCAGATAACCTAATCCAAAGAAATGACTCTTCAGTTGACCTGTTCGTCACCTGAGAAGTCATGCAAAAATAAAGTCAACACATGGTTGGTGAGTTCATATTGTTTAGTGTTTGAAAATGATTTGAAAATGATTTGAAAATGATTTGAAAATGTTCTGAACCTTCTTTGGTAAAGACCCTAACCTCATTAACACCACATGTATCATCCAGATCGGTATGCTTATGTATAGGGCATACCCCTGAGTCGAGGCTACAACCCCGCCCAGACGCCGTCCCACCACATACTAATCCGCATAGGACATTGTTGTTAATGATAATTAAGCATCTTTACCTATCACACACTCTTGTTCACAATGACTCAAATGTTTTCACAAAACCTTTGTTTAACCCACGGGTAACAACCTTAATCTCATTAACATCACATGTATCATCCAGATCGGTATGCTTATGTATAGGGCATACCCCTGAGTCGAGGCTACAACCCCGCCCAGACGCCGTCCCACCACATACTAATCCGCATAGGACATTGTTGTTAATGATAATTAAGCATTTTACCCCTACCTTTAACCCAATGATTCGTCAATCCTTTGTTCCTGTAAATACCACAATTTGGAATCTATGTTGATTCCTTAAGTTCATCACAATAGTGATCAACCACAGAAATTGTATAAACAGTTTAATAAATGCTTAATTAAACAAATAAATAAACATTTAATAAAATCTAAGTCCTTATGATTGGGGCCTATGGTCATACTCGAGTAGACTAGTCTGTCAATCTAGGTACTTAGTAGTTAGGGAAACTGTAAATATCCTCAAACATACGACCTACAAGTCAAACGGTCTAGCTAGGACTTCTTGAAATGCAGGATTTTATGTTTCGTCAATGTTTTTGGCGTATGCTATCTCTGATATTTCCCAGACATTCCCTTAAAAATGATTTAATGATCGTCTGATTCTGTCACAAGATGTACTTGATGTGTTGATCATAGAATACAAGATTCATTGATCGGTTGTACACTTGATTCGTTGTTCAACAAACACTTGGTTTGTAGAACATTGAATGTTGTCTTTGCAAAGATTGTTTTGTTTGATGTCTTGAAGTCCCACACTTGTTTTGTCAAAATGTTTGATTTGATCCCTTGAATTCACCCACTTGTTTTGTCAAAATGTTTGTTTTGATCCATTGAACTCACCCACTTGTTTTGTCAAAATGTTTGTTTTGATCCCTTGAACTCACACCCTTGTTTTGTCAAAATGATTGATTTGATTTGTTTGAAATGTTTTGACTGGTTGAAAAGTTAAGTTTAACTTGATTATTCACTTAATAAATAAGTAAATCAGTTAATAACCTGCATAAAATCTTCCTAGACATGGTCTAGGATAACATTTATATATATGTAAAACATATAAATTTAAAAGCATTAAAGTAAACAATTTAAGTAAACAGTTTACGCATGCTTCTCAGCCCCGCGTTTTAAAACAAAAATGTTAGAAAAGGGGCAATGAACTCACCTGTGTTGCCGTGCAATAAACCACAAAAGATATGCGCACTCTTTGATTGTTGCCTAAGTATCTTTAACACCTGAGTTATTTTAAAGAATTCGAATACGATAAGTACATACGGGAATTGTCGTATCTATGGTTTGGTCTCGATGTGCAACTACGTGTCCTAGATTTCTAGTGTGTTTCTAGAATTTCCTCTATCTAAGTTAAACTATTACCCATTAGTAACCCAATCCCACATAAAGCATTTAAAGTATTTAGGTAAAACATTTTCAATTTATTACATTTCAAGTAAATCATTTATTTAGGAAATCATTTAATTATTTTGTTAAGGACTATATTATAATTTCTTTTATGAAAAACATAATTAATTTAAGAAAATGTAATTTAAACATGATGGGCTTATATTAAACCCATTGGGCCATTCTTGGGCCCTTTAATGAACTTTGATTTTTAAATGATCTCTTGTTTGCTTATAAGGTCATTAACCTAGATGGTGTAAATAACCATTTAGATTAATCATGTGCCTTTGAAATTTCCAATGGTTTAGGTGTTAACATTTAAGTTAAACCATAACCTTTAGGTTCTTGTTTTCCATTCCGAATGTATTCCTCTCATGACATTGATATCTTAGCTTAAGAAGACTCATTTGTGTCTAACCAAATGGATGCTCATTCCCCCTATAATGATCCCATATGACAATTGTGCTGGAATATCCTAAGTTAGATCGGTAATTTATCCTAACATTGTTTTTATTGAAGTTTAGATCTCATGGGCCTCATGTTAGACCTAACTTGCCATTATGACCCAATTGATTAACATTTAACTTATTCAAATGTACAACGGGTCAACCTTAGATATTAGGCCAAATTAAGTGATATTGGGCCTAATCATAAGGTTATTGGGCCTTAGATAGTTATGTGGGCTAAATTAAGTTAAACGAGCTACGTGTGAGTCAAGTCTAGAACCAATTTCATTCCTAACGAGCTAAACTCGAACTTGTTGGGTCATTATAACACACGGGCCGATTAACACCCCCATATGGGCCGAAGATAGGTTGTTGGGCCAAGGAAATCGGTTGGGCTATTGTTGGGCTAATAAGGTTGTTTAACTTGGGTCAAGGAGTTTGTGTATATAAGGTATACGGTCGGCCCAATACTCACGTCTCATATGGGCTGGTGTACAAGTTGTTGGGTTGTAAGGATTTCCATGGTCCAAGAGCTTGGGCTTCGACTAACAACTTGAAAACAAACGAAACATGCAGCGAACCCCTTGGGTATGGTTCGGCTCTGCATGCTTAAATGGGAAGGGTTCGCTTCATGCATCAAAGGTTCGGCCACCTGGGAGTGATAGGTTCACAGGTGGGTGCGCCACTAGTGAGATGGTTCGCAGCCCGTCTAGAGTTCGGCCAACACCACTGGGTTCGGCTAAGGGTTCGTAGAGGGCTAGGTTCGGTAGTTGACTACTGTTGCAGGTTCGTTAATGGAAGCAGGGTTCGTTCCTAGGATAGGGTTCGGCTAACACCATGTCATTTAGGGTTCGGCTGTGGTGACCAACGAACCAAGGTTCGTTCCTGATGCATGGGTTCGTGAGGGCTCGTCAACCAGGTGAAAGGTTCGTGGGGACCTGATGGTTCGTGTCTCAGCATAATGGTTCGCCAAGGTTCGCCGGGGTGGAGGGTTCGGCTAGAGCTGCTTCGTCCCATCCAGTAGTCGCCGAACCTGCAACTTCATCCCCCATCTCCCTCATGGCTCGATCTGATTTCTATGCGGTTTACCTAGTGGGATCTACTGGCAAGATTTTCGAGGGTGTGCAGGTCGTGAACATGGTTCTAATCTTGTTAATCATACGTGGGTTGAACAACAACATAAAGAAGAATGAAAACCCTAGTTTCTATCACGTTTAAAGCTTCATACCTCGTTTTTCAGTGGCCAAAGCTTCCGATCTGTTGTACTCCCTCGTAGAGCTCGTTCCTAGCTACGCGTGGACACCAAGAACACCCGATTTCATCTCCAAACGAGTGAGATCTTGAAGATTGAAGATGATATTTTAGAGAGAGAGAGAGAAAACGGGAGAGTGAGCTAGAGAGAGAGTAGAATGTGTAAAAATGAAAGAAAGGTGTTCTTTCAACGTTTATATACCCCGAGGGTATTCGGGTTCGTTTCGGTTGCTCGGTTTTCGTCTCCGACGCGTTTCCGGATCGTAACGCGTGTAATTACGAAATTTAAATAAAAGGTTATATTTTATGTGTTGGAGAAGTGGTTATTTCTAGTAATGACGATAAATAATATTTTCCTAATTTGTTTATCGAAACTCGTAAATATTACGCGTTTTATTAATTATTCGCGTGTTATGGTTTACGCGTATAAATTTAAAATAGTTTTGCTTTAATTTATTTATGATGAGTTTCAAAATTGTAAAACAGGAAATATTTTATTTCCTTATATTTATTATCGATCGAGTCGTCTTTCGTTTCGTCAGAAAACGTCACTTACGCGCGTCTTCGTACAGAGCGCTAACTGTACGAACACGATCGTACGTTTCACTTTCTGATTTTGTTGTCTAATTTACAATCATCGTTTCAGATCATTAAACTGTCAGATCCATTCGTACAGATCGTCACCTATACGAACAGTCCGTCGGTTTAACATTTCGTAACAACAACTGTTATTGTATTGTTTTGATTAGCCTCGCATACGTGCTATCCTAATAGATCCTAACAAATAAACACATGATGGTTCAGTGTTGCCAGATAATTATCTGACTCAAGAACCATTGTTCTGTACTTAGTTTCTGCTAAATGTTTATGAGTCTGCTGTTTGATAACATGAAATGACTTTGACTATCAATATGAACATGAAATAGAATGGAATATGTATAGTTGGTGTCTGTTTACTGTTCATGCTACTGTTGCGATCACTGTTCCGGCACCGATTTCGGCACTGTTGTTACAATTGGTATGGCGCCGTTTGAAGCTCTTTATGGCAGAAAATGTCGGTCACCTATTTATTGGACCAAGGTCGGCGAATCGCAGGTTACTGGTCCCGAGATTATTCAAGAAACGAATGACAAGATCCGCCAGATCCGTGACAATCTGTTAGCTGCACGTAGTCGACAGAAAAGCTACGCGGATAAACGACGGAAACCTTTAGAGTTTGAAGTTGATGATATGGTATTACTCAATGTATCGCCTTGGAAGGGCGTCGTATGATTCGGGAAGAAGGGTAAACTTGCTCCACATTATGTTGGCCCTTTTAAGATAATTGAACGGATCGGGAAAGTTGCCTACAAGTTGGAACTTCCTCTTGAACTTAGTAACGTGCACCCGACGTTTCACGTGTCCAATTTGAGAAAGTGCTTAGCTGATCAGGATCTTCAGGTACCACTCGATGACATTCACGTCGATGATACCATGCACTTTATCGAAAGACCAGAAGAGATAATGGATCGTGAGGTTAAAAAGCTCAAACGCAGTAGAATTCCAATTGTCAAAGTACGTTGGGAATCGAAGCGGGGTCCAGAATTCACCTGGGAGCGGGAAGATTAGATGAAGCTTAAGTACCCACATTTATTCACTACGGTCACACCAAGTTGAATTTCAGGACGAAATTCCTTTAACTAGGGGAGACTGTAACATCACTGTATTTCCGGTCGTCCGTACATCCGTACGATTGTACTGTTACGACCTGAGATTTATAATTATTAATGAAGATGTATTTAATTATTATCACTGTTATTGGTATACATATTTATAGCATATTATTATACGCGTAAACCATGGGAAGTTTATTTGCAACCTAACTAAACAGAACCATAGAGTTTATCGCAGTTTAATTCACGATTATGAATTGTGGGATTTGAATGGAAGGGATTAGGAGTTTATTATGGGTTGATTGCTAAACATAGTCAAGGACACATGGTCATGGTTTATCGAAATAGCGGTGGGACGGTATAGGGGACGTTGCGATCCACCTCTGCAAATGCCCTATAGATATGCATATTTCGGTCTATCATGGATGTGTCAGTGACTCGGTTTAGTGGGTTTTGGATTGGGATTGATGATAATAAAATAAACAAAATAATGAAAATAATATTGGAAGGGATTACGCGATGGTGAGATTACAAACATTATTTAAACGCGAATATTGATTCAGAAATATTAACTTAATAATATATTCGCGTGGGCGACGATTCACACGAATATAATTATTTAGAATAATATTCTGAAACGATATTCCATAAAATCGTAAATCGAATCGAAGTACGATAGAGCGTCGAATTCGAAAAGGTGACAATCTTTACGAATACGTACGTAAGTAACACGTTTCGACGAGATAACAAGATAATATCTAACGATATTTAATTAAGAAATGAGAAATAAGATTATTTATTAGGAATCACAACCTAAAACAATTGCGAACAAATTATTTTATTAAATAAATAATTTAGCGAAAATGGAACGAAATTGTTTTACGAACAATTTCATTCGAAATCGTTTTATGAAACAACTTTAATTAAAAATATTTATTTAAAATGAAATATAATTATTAAAAACATCTTATGAGTTAAAATATATAGTTACGAGGAAAAACCGAGCAATTAACGAGATTTAACGGGATATAAACGAGACCGGGCACGCGGGGATCGATCGGGGTATAAAAACCCATTTCTCCTTCATCTTGTTCATTTGCAAGACACACTTTCTCTCTCTACTCTCTCATTTTTCGTAACCTTACTCTCTCTCTAACTTCTCTCTAAGATAACCACTTCATTTCTCGTCGGATTTTCAAGATCTTGGAGCCTAAACGACCGGGTGATTGAGGGGAACAAGAGGACACGAAGAAATCTCATTTTGGTCGACGTTTAGAGGTAAGCCCGAGACTCTTATTTTCGGTTTTGTTGTAGAACTTGAGCTTGGTAAGACGTTGTTGTTAGGATCGGCCCAGACCCTAAAACTGATCTGAATGAACATGAGAGAGTGGGATAACGAATGTAATAGGATAGCATGAAAGGAGTTCGAGGGTAGGTGGTGACCGGCCGAAGCTCTAACAGGCCGGCTGTAACAACCACCAAAATTCAGGTCCGTTTTAAATTTTTTTATTTATTTAAAAATTATACTTGCTAGCTTTAGTGAATAGAACGTGAACATGTATAGTGGTCTCATAGAATATGAACTTGGAGGAATACATATATTCCACTATTAAGATTTAAGGCTCACATAATTTTTCTAAGCCCAAAAATAATTTAGTGCAATAATTAAACATAAACTAATTCAAAAACCAATATGTATTGCGAAGGAATGCATATAAACTTAACCCGATATGTTTAGCATGAGAAACTCGAGAATACGATGTTCATAAATTATTAAATAATATGGATACATATTAATATGATCCATGCATTTATCATTTCATAATAAGTTGTGTATAAATTAGTAGATATACTATCGTGATCACAAGCGTGATAATATTACACAACAAAATGAATATTATTGGGTATTATACATTTGATATGTATAATAATTAAAACTATAGATGTATAAATAAATAAATATATATGTATGTATATATATATATATATATATAGAGAGAGAGAGAGAGAGAAAGAGAAACATGCATACATAAATGGGTATCTTCATATACACATGCATATGTGAGTGTATGCATGTACACACACTTATATATATATATATATATATATATATATATATATATATATATATATAATCAAATCTTTATAAAGATTTGAATCTACATAAAATCCATCCCAACCACTTAAAATCTCTGCATCATATCAAATAAAATCCTTTTAATATCTTCCATATCTCACCAAAACCAACACAAAGATTTGAAAGATCTCACAAACCCCTATAAGTTCGTCACTTCTCTTCCATGAGCAGAAAACACATCTAAAACTTCTCCAAAACCTCTCATATTCTCCAGAAACAAACCTTTATCTCATCCAAGGAGATCCCCACCGATTTGGCTTCAATCCACCAAGTATTCGACCTCCAAACAGCCCTCAAACGAAGACTGCGCGTGAAGACGACCTGCAGTGACATCTCATCTTTATCACCCTTGTTAAGGTATCAAACGAACTCCAAATTCCTTGATTCTTTTTCCTACTTCCTTGGACTTCAATAATCTTGATAATGGTTTAAAAACCAGCAGCATTTGATCACAAAAGACGACCTCAAAACAGCCTACAAGAACCACGAAATTCTAGAGGCATTATAGGTAAACTTTGCATCTTTTGTTTTTGACAAACCAAGAGCCTTTATGCTTATATAACACTTCTAAACTCTTCATAAGATCATATTCATCATTTTTATATCACATTCAGCTCTCATTCATCTTTGAATCCATACCTTGAACACCAAACTCGTGGTAAGCCTAAACCGTTGATATTTTCTTTTATACATTCTCATATCTAAAGTTTTCTATTTATATAAAAGTATTTTCTAAAATGAAAACACACCATCACATATATATTTTCAAATCTCTATATAATATTTGAATGTACCTTACAAAATTAAAAATCAACGCAACCAAAGGCATGCAAACGCTAAAAAAAAAACATATAAAAATGTTAATTTTATGATTTTTATACATTTATATATACATATGATATCTATTGTGTCCAACACATTATCAACACTAAATATATGTAACATAATACATACAAAGTAGGTTCATGATGACCATTTACCTAAGAAAACATTAAACCGTTAGAAAACGTTAAAACCGGTAAAATTGTTTTGTAAAGCAATTGTTTATTAAAAATCGAATCACAACCAAATAAAATAATATAACTAGTTATGAGCTTTTGAAATATTATATGATTATATAATAACATAAAGCATGTAGCAAAAATGTTGGATGCATTATATATGCAAGTATCCAAAGACCCGGACGGATATAACCGTCACTAATTTCTATAAAATAAAACTAAATAGTTTTATTATCAAAAATTTATAAAATGCTCCAGAATATTTATTTATATGATTAAGTTATGAAAAATAACTAAAATAATATTTTATAGATTTATTTAGTATTTTATAGAAAAATATGAATTAAAGTCATTAACCGACGTAAAAATCGTTTAAAACACCAAAACAAGTTAAACTTTAGATTCTATAAATTATAATGATTTTATGAACATATAATAATATTATAAAAGCATTAAACTTGTTAATGAGCTTGGTAGATTTCGTATACAAAAACCCGACCGATTGAAACCGTTACATTATATAAAAGTTGATATTTAATCATTTTTATGTCAATATATTATCAAAGATTATATAAGTGTTATTATAACATAATAGTATGATAAAATACTTTTAAAATATTTATTTTATCATTTCTTTAAAACTTTTATTTAAAAGACGTTGTAAATAAATTCACCAAATAAAGTCTCTACAATGAAAACTTATTAAATATAGTAACTTTATAAAAACAACAACACCATCTAAATAAATAACATTTTCACAAATATAAGAATTGGGCTATAGAGCATAAGTCAATATACTAATGTTAGAGAATAATAATAATAGGTAGGCGTGTAGAAGCCTCAACCTAATTGTGACATAATTTCAAGTGACCAAGGATCTTATAGTCGGTGAGTCCTCGTGCTTTTAACTTCCCCTTTTTGTTTTACTATCTTGGGTGAATGCATGCTATTATATAAAAACAGTGTATGAATAATCAAGATTTCCCCATTCTAAGTTATCCATGTATAGCACACCATTAACTCTCCTGCGTAGAGCCATTAGTAACGTGGATAGTACTATTTTGGGAAGCCCCCTCGTGTAGTGGAAACACCACCACGCATGTTCACTAATTACTATATGTCCAACCATGGGGATATGGACATTGGGATGCTTAGGTAAATGACTAGAACATTGTACGTGTTATGGCAATGTGACTAGATCAAGGATTGGATGTGCGACTTGTATTATATTACACTGATTATTCAAAATGTTTATAAATCATTGTTTAATGTCTTAAAAACTCGCGAGTTCTCACCAGCTTTTTCTGATAAAATATTTTTAAGCATGTATTTCAGGAAAGTAATGAATGGAAGAAAGCACTTAAGAATGGAGCATAGCCGAGGGGTCACATTATTAGCTTCCGCATGTTATTTGAATTTTATGTTATCTTAAAGACTGTGTAATGTAATGTAATGGCACAGTGTAGACAATATAGACACTGTGACCTATTATGGTTGTATGCCAAGACAACTTAATTTTATTGATGAAAGGTGTTGGGCCTTGTCATTTAAGTAATGATATGCGTATTTAAGTTTAAGTTTGGTATGCAATCTGTTTATCCTCGCGCCCCCGTGTCGGGGTGGGACAGATTGATTTTTAAATAAATAATTGAGATCACGATAGTCTATGCACATCCTTAGTGTTCCATCTTTCTTCTTTACAAATAGCACCGGGGCTCCCCAGGGTGAGAAGCTCGCGCGTATGAATCCTTTATCCAAAAGTTCTTGCAACTGTTTCATTAGCTCTTGCATTTCAGATGGTGCTAGTTGATATGGCGACTTAGCAACAGGTGCTGCTCCTGGTATCAAGTCGATTCTGAATTCTACTTCTCTTGGTGGAGGTATTCCTGGTAATTCATCTGGGAATACATCTTGATATCGAGAAACAACTGGAATGTCTTCAATCATCTTTTCAATGTTTGCTTCTAACACGTAAGCTAAGAATGCTTGACATCCTTTCCTCATACATTTGTTGGCCTTCAGACATGAGATAATGTCTAATGCAGTTTTTGGTTTCTCTCCATGTATCACCAAAATTTTTCCTTCTTGAAGTGGTATCCTTACCATCTTCTTCCCACATAGAATTTCTGCTTGGTTTTTGGTCAACCAATCCATTCCAACGACTACGTCAAAAGAACCAAGTTCTACTGGCAACAAATCAATGGTAAACTTATGATCATCTAGTTCTAAGGCACAATTTCTAATTATCTCACCAGATCTTAAAATCTCTCCATTAGCTAATTCTACAGTGTAAGCATTAGGCAAGTTAGATGTTTTTCGTTCAAGCTTATGTCTAAAAGCAATTGATACAAAACTACGTGTAGCCCCAGTATCAAATAAAACTCTTGCATAAATATTTTCAAGTAAGAACATACCGGTCATGACTTCAGGTTCATCACGAGCATTACCCACATCCATCACAAATGCCCTTGCTTTAGCTCCACTTTTACTTGGGTTTTCCTTGTTCTTTTCCCCAACTATTTTTGGACATTCAGGCCTTATGTGTCCCTCTTCTCCACAACCATAGCACTTAACAATTATTTTGGTTCGACAGTTTTCGGCTAAGTGACCGAGCTTATGGCATTTGAGACATTTGGGTGTCCGACACTGACCAAAGTGTTGCTTCTTGCATGTCTTACACGTGGGTTTACTTGTATAGTCCTTCCTTTTATCATCATTAGGCTTTCCCTTCTTAGTGAATGGTGCTTCAAACCTTCTTTCTCCTGATTTTCCTTCAGATTGACCACCATCAAATTTCCTTTTGCTGCCACACGCTCCTTTTGTTGCTCAGCTCTGAGAATGTCATCGTTCACAGTACTAGCAAGATCCACAGCTGACTGCATGGTGACTGGCTTGTTGGCTTTGACATGCGTACGAATTTGAGACGGCAATCCCCAAATAAACCTTTGAATCCTTTTGCTTTCAGGAGTAACTAGGTGTGGTACCAAGCGTGATAACTGCTCAAATTTTGAAACATATGTTATCATATCAGGGAAAATCATTTCAAGGTTTAAGAACTCTTCTTCTATTCGCTCAATTTCATTGATTGGACAATATTTCTCCTTGACTATTTCTTTGAATTCCTCCCAATTCATGTGGTTAACTACATCTCTTCCCCGGACCTGTAGGACTGTTTTCCACCAGAACAACGCCTCTCCTTTGAATTGTTGGGCAGCAAATTTAACTTTATCTTCATCCTTGCAGCTACTTATCTCGAGGACTGACTCGGTTTCTTCTAACCATTGAATTACTCCAGTAGCTCCTTCCTTTCCATCAAATGTAGTAGGATCACATGACTTAAACATCTTGTACGTGCATTCCCTCTGTTTGGTGGGTTCCTCTTCATTTGGTGTTTTCTTTTTGTTTGATGGGCCGACATTCAATCACTCCAATGCAGCAGTCACTCTTGCTTCTACTAGTCTCTCAATCCTTGCCTCTTCATTTTCATGATTATGACCATGAGTTCCGGAGGTCTCGTCACGAACAGTGTGAACTGATCCTTCTTTCCTTGGATCAACGGGTGCCTTGTTCTTGTTGTTGATCCCACCAGTGGTCCTTGCTTTCTTTGGTGCCATATTGTTCTAAAAATATAACAGAATGAATTTACTAATATATTAAATTCTTATGAACTAAATCTATAAGTAAAGATTAGTTAATGATCTAAGTCTTCTAACAGTGTCTAAAGTGTTATAAAGTTTGGTTATCAATAATCTAGCTGTGTCTAAGTCATATCCCTTTGAACCTCTGGTTAGAGCCTAGGCGAACCTAATTCGCTAAAACCGTTGGGCTCTGATACCAATCTGTCACACCCCCACACGGGGGCGCAAGGATAAACAGATTGCATACCAAACTTAAACTTAAATACGCATATCATTACTTAAATGACAAGGCCCAACACCTTGCATCAATAAAATTAAGTTGTCTTGGCATACAACCATAATAGGTCACAGTGTCTATATTGTCTACACTGTGCCATTACATTACATTACACAGTCTTTAAGATAACATAAAATTCAAATAACCTGCGGAAGCTAATAATGTGACCCCTCGGCTATGCTCCATTCTTTAGTGCTATCTTCCATTCATTACTATCCTGAAATACATGCTTAAAAATATTTTATCAGCAAAAGCTGGTGAGAACTCGCGAGTTTTTAAGACATTAAACAATGATTTATAAACATTTTGAATAATCAGTGTAATATAATACAAGCCGCACATCCAATCCTTGATCTAGTCACATTGCCATAACACGTACAATGTTCTAGTCATTTACCTAAGCATCCCAATGTCCATATCCCCATGGTTGGACATATAGTAATTAGTGAACATGCGTGGTGGTGTTTCCACTACACGAGGGGGCTTCCCAAAATAGTACTATCCACGTTACTAATGGCTCTACGCAGGAGAGTTAATGGTGTGCTATACAGGGATAACTTAGAATGGGGAAATCTTGATTATTCATACACTGTTTTTATATAATAGCATGCATTCACCCCAAGATAGTAAAACAAAAAGGGGAAGTTAAAAGCACGAGGACTCACCGAGTATAAGATCCTTGGTCACTTGAAATTATGTCACAATTAGGTTGAGGCTTCTACACGCCTACCTATTATTATTATTCTCTAACATTAGTATATTGACTTATGCTCTATAGCCCAATTCTTATATTTGTGAAAATGTTATTTATTTAGATGGTGTTGTTGTTTTTATAAAGTTACTATATTTAATAAGTTTTCATTGTAGAGACTTTATTTGGTGAATTTATTTACGTCTTTTAAATAAAAGTTTTAAAGAAATGATAAAATAAATATTTTAAAAGTATTTTATCATACTATTATGTTATAATAACACTTATATAATCTTTGATAATATATTGACATAAAAATGATTAAATATCAACTTTTATATAATGTAACGGTTTCAATCGGTCGGGTTTTTGTATACGAAATCTACCAAGCTCATTAACAAGTTTAATGCTTTTATAATATTATTATATGTTCATAAAATCATTATAATTTATAGAATCTAAAGTTTAACTTGTTTTGGTGTTTTAAACGATTTTTACGTCGGTTAATGACTTTAATTCATATTTTTCTATAAAATACTAAATAAATCTATAAAATATTATTTTAGTTATTTTTCATAACTTAATCATATAAATAAATATTCTGGAGAATTTTATAAATTTTTGATAATAAAACTATTTAGTTTTATTTTATAGAAATTAGTGACGGTTATATCCGTCCGGGTCTTTGGATACTTGCATATATAATGCATCCAACATTTTTGCTACTTGCTTTATGTTATTATATAATCATATAATATTTCAAAAGCTCATAACTAGTTATATTATTTTATTTGGTTGTGATTCGATTTTTAATAAACAATTGCTTTACAAAACAATTTTATCGGTTTTAACGTTTTCTAACGGTTTAATGTTTTCCTAGGTAAATGGTCATCATGAACCAACTTTGTATGTATTATGTTACATATATTTAGTGTTGATAATGTGTTGGACACAATAGATATCTTATGTATATATAAATGTATAAAAGTCATAAAATTAACATTTTTATATGTTTTTTTTTTTTAGCGTTTGCATGCCTTTGGTTGCGTTGATTTTTAATTTTGTAAGGTACATTCAAATATTATATAGAGATTTGAAAATATATATGTGATGGTGTGTTTTCATTTTAGAAAATACTTTTATATAAATAGAAAACTTTAGATATGAGAATGTATAAAAGAAAATATCAACGGTTTAGGCTTACCACGAGTTTGGTGTACAAGGTATGGATTCAAAGATGAATGAGAGCTGCATGTGATATAAAAATGATGAATATGATCTTATGAAGAGTTTAGAAGTGTTATATAAGCATAAAGGCTCTTGGTTTGTCAAAAACAAAAGATGCAAACTTTACCTATAATGCCTCTAGAATTTCGTGGTTCTTGTAGGCTGTTTTGAGGTCGTCTTTTGTGATCAAATGCTGCTGGTTTTTAAACCATTATCAAGATTATTGAAGTCCAAGGAAGTAGGAAAAAGAATCAAGGAATTTGGAGTTCGTTTGATACCTTAACAAGGGTGATAAAGATGAGATGTCACTGCAGGTCGTCTTCACGCGCAGTCTTCGTTTGAGGGCTGTTTGGAGGTCGAATACTTGGTGGATTGAAGCCAAATCGGTGGGGATCTCCTTGGATGAGATAAAGGTTTGTTTCTGGAGAATATGAGAGGTTTTGGAGAAGTTTTAGATGTGTTTTCTGCTCAAGGAAGAGAAGTGACGAACTTATAGGGGTTTGTGAGATCTTTCAAATCTTTGTGTTGGTTTTGGTGAGATATGGAAGATATTAAAAGGATTTTATTTGATATGATGCAGAGATTTTAAGTGGTTGGGATGGATTTTATGTAGATTCAAATCTTTATAAAGATTTGATTATATTTTTTATATATATATATATATAAGTGTGTGTATATGCATACACTCACATATGCATGTGTATATGAAGATACCCATTCATGTATGCATGTTTCTCTTTCTCTCTCTCTCTCTCTCTATATATATATACATACACATATATTTATTTATTTATACATCTATAGTTTTAATTATTATACATATCAAATGTATAATACCCAATAATATTCATTTTCTTGTGTAATATTATCACGCTTGTGATCACGATAGTATATCTACTAATTTATACACAACTTATTATGAAATGATAAATGCATGGATCATATTAATATGTAATGTAACATCTGTGCCGGAACCGTCACCGGAACAGTAAATTGCACAGTGAAGTGCACAGTAACTCAGGTACACGCTACACGAGGCTATGTTAATACTATGTACACTGGAGGCTTAACACTAAACTATTATGCGATTATCTGAAATCTGATTTAAAACCTTAGGGTTTAACAGTCAGAAACACATCAGATAACCCTGAACAAGTACACATATGTTTGATTTGATGCTATTATGTATAAACGTATGCGAGGATTAACAGAACAAAACCATAACAGTTGTTGTTACAGAATGTTAAACAGATGAACTATTCGTATAGGTGACGATCTGTACGAATAGATCTGAAGAGTTAATGATCTGGAATGATAACTGGAAAGTAGAAAACCAGATCAGAAAGTGAAACGTACGATCGTGTTCGTGCAGTTAGCGCTCTACACGAAGACGCGCGTAAGTGACGTTTTCTGACAAAACGAAAACGAAGAACGATTTGAACGATAATAAAGTTAAGGAAATAAAGTATTTCCTGTTTTACAATTTTGAAACTCATCATAAATAAACCGAAACAAAACTATCTTTAATTTCAAGCGCGTAAAACTAAATACGCGAAAAATCAAAGAAACGCGTAAAAATAATAAATTACGATAATTCGTTTAAGAATAATAATATTAAACATATTTATAAAAATAATTACTTAACAAATAATTAAAATGAATTCTTTTAATTAATCACGTAAAAATACGCGGGAATTTCCGGATACGCAACCGAATTACGAACCGAGCAACGAAAACGAACCCGAACGCCCCGTGGAGTATAAAAACCTTGAAATGAAAGTTTTCCTTCATTTCTCATCTTCCCCACCTCTCTCCTACCCCATTTTCCGGCCACCACCCTTTTAGGGTTTTCCACCACTTCTCTCCTCCATATCTTGATCAAATCTCAACGAAAATGGGCGTTCTTGGTGTCCACGCGTAGCCCTTGATCTCCTCTACACGAAAGTACAAGGGATCTGCCCTGAAAACCACTACAAATCGAGGTATGGAGCTGCAAAAGTCACGAAAAAGTAGGGTTTTCATCACCTTGTTCAAGCCACCACATTAAACCGGTTTCAAACTCTTTCCCTTCAACCTTGGAACCACGATGACTAGTCCTAACACCTACAACCTTCGAAACTACTGGTTTGAACAACCAAGACCATCACCTACACAGCCCAGCGAAGGGCTTATGGCCGAATGGCCTTTGGGCGAAAGAGCCCTCTCGAATGGCCTCATGCGCCCTTCTTCATTCGGCTCTTTCCCTTCGACAGCTCTCATTCGACCACACCCTTCATTCGGCCAACTAACCCATTCGACAAGGGACCACATTCGCCAGCCAAGTCCAGGTGCCATGCATCATTCGGCAGTCACCCTAACCCCCTTTCGACAGCCTCCATTCGACCAAGGCTCACTGGGTCAGACCCATTCGGCAGCCATCCTCCAGCCTGGTCTCATGCGGCCATCCACTTAGCCCAGTCAAAGTCGAGGCCAAATTTCATCACTAGCCATCAGTTGGCCAAATAGGCAACTAACAGGCCACCTTCGGCCCATAGATGTTTGTTCAGCCCAGACCTTTGTACAACCCAATACCCAGGCCCACTAGTTCAGAGCCCAACAAATTACATATTAGCCCATTGTTGACCCACAGTTCCTTGAACCAGGCCATTATGAGTGTTACGGCCCAAGGTAGTTACAACCGGCCCAATGGGCCCAACAGCCTTTTTTTTTGGGTTAAATTCAACGGCTAGGCCAGCCCATTTGACCCATTTACTGGCCCAACTTCTGGTTTAGATACATCTTGGTTCAACTTGAGTCCAAATGATCACTAAGCTTAATTGAATTAACCTAGCCTTAACATTTAGCCCATCCATTTCAATGGCCTTTAAATTCTTTAAGTTAGGCCCACCTCAACCCTTTAGGCCCAACACTCCTAAACTTGATCCATTTACTCTTGGAAGGCCCAACATGAAGTGAATGGCCCAAAGGCCCACTACTTATGGCTCAAGGCCTACTACCTTTGGTCCAAGGCCACCATTTTGGCCAAAAGCCCAAACTCAAGGCCCATCACTGTTTCAGCTATTCTAACCCAGGCCCAACTTGGCCCATGAGTTATTTTGACAAAGGCCCGGAACAAAATCCATGGGGCCCATCAAAATCCACCCGAGGCCCACAACAAGGCCCATTTGAGGTCCTTGTCTTCACTTTTGGGGCCATGTTGTCATTAACTTGGTCACCAACATGTTTCTGACCCATTCTTGATTCCAACAGCTCTATAGGACTCTAGGCCTAGCAAATATTGCCTAGGCTCACCTTGGGCCCAATTAAATCCTTATTGGCCCAAGACAAGGCCCAAAAGGCCCTTGAACTCTAGTTTTGGTAACTCTTGGCAAGGCCTTTATTAATCAACACCTAATATCATTGGCCCAACTTAAATTGTTGGCCCACATGACTAAAGAACCATTATAACTCTTAATTCAACACTAAAAAGTATGATAAACAAGGGATTACTATCAAAACGGCAACTTTTGCAACAAAGTCTTGGGATTTATAACAAGACTTCATGAAACTACAAATGGACTTTAAATACAAGTTAGATGAGACAAGAATAAATCAAAGAAAGTCTATGGATTACAAGGACCAATAACAAATAAAGATGGGCCAATAAAGACCGAAGACTTTAAGTGTTAGCCAAAACTTATGGCTAACACATGCAAACACACATAATCCCTATAATTCATACTAATGAGTTATAAACATCGTGAAATCAATACAGGATCGTGAAAATACACTCAAGCACAATCAAGAGCGCGTACATTTTGTTAGGCTAAGTCAAACCTCAACAACTACAAGGTGAGTTCATTGTCCATTTTCAAACATATTTGTTTTACCTCGGGACTGAGAAGCATGTTAAACATTTTAAATAAACAATGAAATGTTTTAAATGAATGCTTTCACACTTATTCTTGGTGCTTATACTGTATGCTTGACATTTATGTCTCCTTGTGTATACTTAACTCTATGGTTGATATCTATGCTACGAAACTTTAGGCTTAACATTACACTGGATAAGTGTACTGTAAACTATGTTCTTAAACTATAGACTAAAGTCTAATGGACTATGCCAGAGACTACGTGCTTGAACTATACGCTTGATGATTATGCTATACACTTTATTCTCAAACTCTAGACTAAATGCATATGCTAGAGGCTAGATTCTTAATCTATACTCTTGATGTTATGCTAAACACGTGAGACTTAGACAACATACTCAATGCTAAGGCTTTGTAACATTCATGCTAAATGCTAACACTTGTTACACTCGTTTCGAAAACTAATACTATAGACACTTATTCTAAACCCTAACATTGTATATCAATATTTTAAGGGTTAATGTCTTACACTTTTAATCTAAGAGCCAACTCAGTTTGTCATTTATACTTAATTGTTTAAACTTAAATTGGGAAACTTAACTCACAAGGACTCATATGCTTAGAATACTTTAAACACTTAAATGCTTGAAACACTAAAAGGCTCAAACAGTTGAAGACTCGATACTCATAAATACTTACTATACTAGGAATGTTTAAAACACATGTTTTAAACTTAGCAAAATGCTATCTAATTATGCCAAGTGCTAAAGGCATAAGACTCAACTAAAACTAAATGCTATAGATTATGTCAAGTGCTAAAGGCATAATACTCTATGGAAACTAAATGCTAGAGATTATGCCAAGTGCTGAAGGCATAAGACACAATCTAAACTCAATACTATTTGATTATGCCAAGTGCTAAGGGCATAAGCTACTTGTTAATACTAAAGCTATGTGTTAATACCAAGTGCTAAGGGTATATGCTATTTGATGATACTAATGTGAATGCTTGATATACTTGGAAAGGCTCAGACAACAGACTGATTGACCGACGCGTCTTGACATTGGTCAAGCCCTACTAGTCATCAGTAAAACTATGTGGATGTGTTAAACTTGTATGCTAAAACTATGGGACATTGTAGGACAGACTGTTGACCGCCGCGTGTTGACTTAAGTGTCAACCCCTACTAGTCATCAGTGTTCCTCTTTGTCAGACATTGCAGGACAGACTGTTGACCGCCGCGTGTTGACTTAAGTGTCAACCCCTTCTAGTCATCAGTGCTCCTCATTGTCGTACATCGTAAGACAGACTGTTGACCGCCGCGTGTTGACCTAGGTGTCAACCCCTTCTAGTCATCAGTGCTCTTCGGTGCTAAGATCATGTAAGATAGACTGATTGACCGCCGCGCCTTGACAGTGGTCAAGCCCTTCTAGTCATTCAGTGATCTTCTTGATTTAATCATTAGGACCGTTATGGATGGATGCTAAATATCCTAGGGTATTAAGCTGTCCATAAAGGTGCCTCTCAAGCTTGACGCTCATATACTACTTTGTGCAGGTGGAATGTTAGGTAAGACGCCTAATTATCATTAACAGCAATGTCCTATGCGACTTAGTATGTGGTGGGATAGCGTCTGGGCTTGACCCTTTCAGGATTCCCTATATATAAGCATACCGAGTTGGATGATACAGGTGGTGTTAACGAGATTAGGGTTGTTACCTAGGGGATGCTAAAATGCTTTTGGGGGATTTCCATAAACTACTAAACGCAAATGCTGGTTAAACTCGTGTTGAAACTAATACATACTGATAACATAGACATGGAAACTTGAATCAATAAACAAAAGCTATTTTTCACATACTAAAACTACATGAACTCACCAACCATTGTGTTGACTTTGTTTTCTTACATGCTTTCTCAGGTGACGCACAGGTATAAGCTAAGACTCAGGATTTTGCATGCTAGGTAGCCCAACTAGAGGACCCAGCAGACTTTTGAAGGGCACATCTTTTGTAGCTAATACGAATCCATTTTGATATCTTGTACAGATACAAGATAGAAACATTTGATTCTTTTGAATAGGTTTACTTGGTTAAATTATCAAACATCAACCTTGTAATTTAACTTTGTAATCCTATCTTAATGCTTTATTGTGCTTTAGATATTCTTAACATTGATGCTATGTAAACAATCTGATCAACCCGATTATCACTCACGATATCGCACTCCGGGAACCTTCCGCTCGACGGGACAACCGATCCTATCCCGCCGGCTCGGGGTGTGACAGATTGGTATCAGAGCTCAAGGTTATAGAGAATAATAGGTCATTACTTAAACGGTTTGGCCTAGACTATAACTTAGGGACCCTCATATAGAGAACATAAGACTTAGGTTTGCATTTTGTCTTCTGCATTCGATCATTGCACTAACCAAATTCCTTTGGTTATGATCAGAATGCCGCCTAGAAGACAGCCTACTACTCAGACTTCTGCGCCACATTCTTCTACTCCGACGTCACCAGATTCACCACCGCCACCTCCTCCTCCTCCACACTCCCCACCGCCAGGCTCAAACACTGTTCAGATGATAGATCCTGCTACCATCGCTTTGGCGACACTGCTGAGTACCCAACTGACAAGCCAACTGAAAGATGTCATCCCAGAGATGATAAATCGTATTCAAGGCCATGGCAACACCTCTGGCCATACTACAGGAGAGGCTAGTGGAAACACTAGTCATACTTCTGACTGTTCCTACAAATCCTTTGTAGGATGCAACCCACCAAGCTTTACTGGTGCTGAAGGAGCTGTTGGACTGATCCAATGGCTAGAGAAAATGGAGAATACACTGGACATAAGCGGTTGTCCAGAACACCACAAAGTTCGCTATGCAGCGGGATCATTTAGCAAGCGAGCATTGACATGGTGGAATGCTCAGATTAGAGCAAAAGGGAGAGATGAAACAATGGCGATGCCCTGGGCAGAGTTCAAACTCCTACTGAGGAATGAGTTCTGTCCGAAACATGAACTGCAGCAATTAGAGGTTGAACTCTCGAACCATGTGATGAAGGGAGCCGATCATATGACTTTTACCAACCGCTATCATGAACTGGTAGCCCTGGTTCCAGAGATGGTGCCAACATTGGAAAAGTTGATTGATCGATATGTAGCAGGATTACCTTCCTGTATTCAAAGCATTGTATTGGCTTCATATCCTGCTACACTGGAGTCAGCTATCTCCCTCTCAGCCAAGCTTACCAAAGTAATGGTGAAATCAGGAGAGTTGAAAGACGACTCGTGCAAGACTAAAGAGGAACAACCGAAGAAGAAACAAAAGGTCACTCGAGACTACGCGACACCCGTGACTCTTCATCAAGTTGCTACAGTGCCTGCTAAAGCTACACGCAAACCCTACTCAGGCGTACATCCTCAATGTGCACAATGTCATTATCATCATGCTGCCACAATGCAGTGTAGGCAGTGTACCAATTGTGGCCGAAAAGGTCATCTGGCTCAACACTGCTTAACCACCACGACACTGGCGATAAACAACGCCGCCATGGCAATGCCACCCCCACAAAACCCTGGAAACTACAACAACAACAATCGGGGATGCTACAACTGTGGAGAATTAGGTCATTTCGCCAAAGACTGTCCGCAAAGGGTAATACCGAGAGGGCAAGCACCGAGGGGGCGTGCATTTCAAATTGGAGCTGCTGCTGCACGTCAAGACACTGACACCAACACCAACACTGGTACATTCTTATCTAGAATCTTTGCAGGTGTATGATTTACACTAGCATGGATTTTCATTAACCTCATTAGAGTCAGTTTATAACTTACTCACAATTGGGGCAACATTCGCACATTTTATACACTAAATGACATGAACTTAGTGTTCACTTATCTAGTGAACAAACACATACCATGAGATTCAAAGTGATGGATACGAGCGGTGTCAATACCATCATCGGAACTGATGCTTTGTCTTTGATAGGGACAGAGTCATCTAATCCAATAAAACCTTATCATGTTATTACAATGAACGATTGAGATACATTCATAAGTCTCAGTATTGGGTTCGTCAATGTTGTCATATTTGACGATATATGGATCCAATTTAACAAGGGGAGAAACGAGAGGCTTCTCCTGACAGAAATAACACATGAGCGTAAGAAATTTAGTGAACAATGTAGATCATGAAACTATGTAACACCAGGGGATACCACTATGGGAGTGTATACAAACAGCTATGGAATATGATGCCAAGCTACCTTACACTTCCAGTAGACTTGATGTTCTTAGAAGGATAGGAACAATGAAATCAAGTCTGCTCATTTCATCATTACACACAAAATCATAGTCTTAAGGAGGACTAGGTCACACACAGACAATATTCTTTCAAGAGCATAAACATTTCGGATCGTACAGTCGAGAGACTGAAAACGCATCCGTAACTTATTGAACAGACTCGGGAAAACTTTAAATGTAACTACGCACGAACATGAGAACATAAGACATACGTAACATCAAAGCATCTCCACCTATGCAAAGAAAAAGTAGTACCCGACAATGATGCTTAAATTTCGGGACGAAATTTCTTTAACAAGGGGAGACTGTAACATCTGTGCCGGAACCGTCACCGGAACAGTAAATTGCACAGTGAAGTGCACAGTAACTCAGGTACACGCTACACGAGGCTATGTTAATACTATGTACACCGGAGGCTTAACACTAAACTATTATGCGATTATCTGAAATCTGATTTAAAACCTTAGGGTTTAACAGTCAGAAACACATCAGATAACCCTGAACAAGTACACATATGTTTGATTTGATGCTATTATGTATAAACGTATGCGAGGATTAACAGAACAAAACCATAACAGTTGTTGTTACAGAATGTTAAACAGATGAACTATTCGTATAGGTGACGATCTGTACGAATAGATCTGAAGAGTTAATGATCTGGAATGATAACTGGAAAGTAGAAAACCAGATCAGAAAGTGAAACGTACGATCGTGTTCGTGCAGTTAGCGCTCTACACGAAGACGCGCGTAAGTGACGTTTTCTGACAAAACGAAAACGAAGAACGATTGAACGATAATAAAGTTAAGGAAATAAAGTATTTCCTGTTTTACAATTTTGAAACTCATCATAAATAAACCGAAACAAAACTATCTTAATTTCAAGCGCGTAAAACTAAATACGCGAAAAATCAAAGAAACGCGTAAAAATAATAAATTACGATAATTCGTTTAAGAATAATAATATTAAACATATTTATAAAAATAATTACTTAACAAATAATTAAAATGAATTCTTTTAATTAATCACGTAAAAATACGCGGGAATTTCCGGATACGCAACCGAATTACGAACCGAGCAACGAAAACGAACCCGAACGCCCCGTGGAGTATAAAAACCTTGAAATGAAAGTTTTCCTTCATTTCTCATCTTCCCCACCTCTCTCCTACCCCATTTTCCGGCCACCACCCTTTTAGGGTTTTCCACCACTTCTCTCCTCCATATCTTGATCAAATCTCAACGAAAATGGGCGTTCTTGGTGTCCACGCGTAGCCCTTGATCTCCTCTACACGAAAGTACAAGGGATCTGCCCTGAAAACCACTACAAATCGAGGTATGGAGCTGCAAAAGTCACGAAAAAGTAGGGTTTTCATCACCTTGTTCAAGCCACCACATTAAACCGGTTTCAAACTCTTTCCCTTCAACCTTGGAACCACGATGACTAGTCCTAACACCTACAACCTTCGAAACTACTGGTTTGAACAACCAAGACCATCACCTACACAGCCCAGCGAAGGGCTTATGGCCGAATGGCCTTTGGGCGAAAGAGCCCTCTCGAATGGCCTCATGCGCCCTTCTTCATTCGGCTCTTTCCCTTCGACAGCTCTCATTCGACCACACCCTTCATTCGGCCAACTAACCCATTCGACAAGGGACCACATTCGCCAGCCAAGTCCAGGTGCCATGCATCATTCGGCAGTCACCCTAACCCCCTTTCGACAGCCTCCATTCGACCAAGGCTCACTGGGTCAGACCCATTCGGCAGCCATCCTCCAGCCTGGTCTCATGCGGCCATCCACTTAGCCCAGTCAAAGTCGAGGCCAAATTTCATCACTAGCCATCAGTTGGCCAAATAGGCAACTAACAGGCCACCTTCGGCCCATAGATGTTTGTTCAGCCCAGACCTTTGTACAACCCAATACCCAGGCCCACTAGTTCAGAGCCCAACAAATTACATATTAGCCCATTGTTGACCCACAGTTCCTTGAACCAGGCCATTATGAGTGTTACGGCCCAAGGTAGTTACAACCGGCCCAATGGGCCCAACAGCCTTTTTTTTTGGGTTAAATTCAACGGCTAGGCCAGCCCATTTGACCCATTTACTGGCCCAACTTCTGGTTTAGATACATCTTGGTTCAACTTGAGTCCAAATGATCACTAAGCTTAATTGAATTAACCTAGCCTTAACATTTAGCCCATCCATTTCAATGGCCTTTAAATTCTTTAAGTTAGGCCCACCTCAACCCTTTAGGCCCAACACTCCTAAACTTGATCCATTTACTCTTGGAAGGCCCAACATGAAGTGAATGGCCCAAAGGCCCACTACTTATGGCTCAAGGCCTACTACCTTTGGTCCAAGGCCACCATTTTGGCCAAAAGCCCAAACTCAAGGCCCATCACTGTTTCAGCTATTCTAACCCAGGCCCAACTTGGCCCATGAGTTATTTTGACAAAGGCCCGGAACAAAATCCATGGGGCCCATCAAAATCCACCCGAGGCCCACAACAAGGCCCATTTGAGGTCCTTGTCTTCACTTTTGGGGCCATGTTGTCATTAACTTGGTCACCAACATGTTTCTGACCCATTCTTGATTCCAACAGCTCTATAGGACTCTAGGCCTAGAAAATATTGCCTAGGCCCACCTTGGGCCCAATTAAATCCTTATTGGCCCAAGACAAGGCCCAAAAGGCCCTTGAACTCTAGTTTTGGTAACTCTTGGCAAGGCCTTTATTAATCAACACCTAATATCATTGGCCCAACTTAAATTGTTGGCCCACATGACTAAAGAACCATTATAACTCTTAATTCAACACTAAAAAGTATGATAAACAAGGGATTACTATCAAAACGGCAACTTTTGCAACAAAGTCTTGGGATTTATAACAAGACTTCATGAAACTACAAATGGACTTTAAATACAAGTTAGATGAGACAAGAATAAATCAAAGAAAGTCTATGGATTACAAGGACCAATAACAAATAAAGATGGGCCAATAAAGACCGAAGACTTTAAGTGTTAGCCAAAACTTATGGCTAACACATGCAAACACACATAATCCCTATAATTCATACTAATGAGTTATAAACATCGTGAAATCAATACAGGATCGTGAAAATACACTCAAGCACAATCAAGAGCGCGTACATTTTGTTAGGCTAAGTCAAACCTCAACAACTACAAGGTGAGTTCATTGTCCCTTTTCAAACATATTTGTTTTACCTCGGGACTGAGAAGCATGTTAAACATTTTAAATAAACAATGAAATGTTTTAAATGAATGCTTTCACACTTATTCTTGGTGCTTATACTGTATGCTTGACATTTATGTCTCCTTGTGTATACTTAACTCTATGGTTGATATCTATGCTACGAAACTTTAGGCTTAACATTACACTGGATAAGTGTACTGTAAACTATGTTCTTAAACTATAGACTAAAGTCTAATGGACTATGCCAGAGACTACGTGCTTGAACTATACGCTTGATGATTATGCTATACACTTTATTCTCAAACTCTAGACTAAATGCATATGCTAGAGGCTAGATTCTTAATCTATACTCTTGATGTTATGCTAAACACGTGAGACTTAGACAACATACTCAATGCTAAGGCTTTGTAACATTCATGCTAAATGCTAACACTTGTTACACTCGTTTCGAAAGCTAATACTATAGACACTTATTCTAAACCCTAACATTGTATATCAATATTTTAAGGGTTAATGTCTTACACTTTTAATCTAAGAGCCAACTCAGTTTGTCATTTATACTTAATTGTTTAAACTTAAATTGGGAAACTTAACTCACAAGGACTCATATGCTTAGAATACTTTAAACACTTAAATGCTTGAAACACTAAAAGGCTCAAACAGTTGAAGACTCGATACTCATAAATACTTACTATACTAGGAATGTTTGAAACACATGTTTTAAACTTAGCAAAATGCTATCTAATTATGCCAAGTGCTAAAGGCATAAGACTCAACTAAAACTAAATGCTATAGATTATGTCAAGTGCTAAAGGCATAATACTCTATGGAAACTAAATGCTAGAGATTATGCCAAGTGCTGAAGGCATAAGACACAATCTAAACTCAATACTATTTGATTATGCCAAGTGCTAAGGGCATAAGCTACTTGTTAATACTAAAGCTATGTGTTAATACCAAGTGCTAAGGGTATATGCTATTTGATGATACTAATGTGAATGCTTGATATACTTGGAAAGGCTCAGACAACAGACTGATTGACCGACGCGTCTTGACATTGGTCAAGCCCTACTAGTCATCAGTAAAACTATGTGGATGTGTTAAACTTGTATGCTAAAACTATGGGACATTGTAGGACAGACTGTTGACCGCCGCGTGTTGACTTAAGTGTCAACCCCTACTAGTCATCAGTGTTCCTCTTTGTCAGACATTGCAGGACAGACTGTTGACCGCCGTGTGTTGACTTAAGTGTCAACCCCTTCTAGTCATCAGTGCTCCTCATTGTCGTACATCGTAAGACAGACTGTTGACCGCCGCGTGTTGACCTAGGTGTCAACCCCTTCTAGTCATCAGTGCTCTTCGGTGCTAAGATCATGTAAGATAGACTGATTGACCGCCGCGCCTTGACAGTGGTCAAGCCCTTCTAGTCATTCAGTGATCTTCTTGATTTAATCATTAGGACCGTTATGGATGGATGCTAAATATCCTAGGGTATTAAGCTGTCCATAAAGGTGCCTCTCAAGCTTGACGCTCATATACTACTTTGTGCAGGTGGAATGTTAGGTAAGACGCCTAATTATCATTAACAGCAATGTCCTATGCGACTTAGTATGTGGTGGGATAGCGTCTGGGCTTGACCCTTTCAGGATTCCCTATATATAAGCATACCGAGTTGGATGATACAGGTGGTGTTAACGAGATTAGGGTTGTTACCTAGGGGATGCTAAAATGCTTTTGGGGGATTTCCATAAACTACTAAACGCAAATGCTGGTTAAACTCGTGTTGAAACTAATACATACTGATAACATAGACATGGAAACTTGAATCAATAAACAAAAGCTATTTTTCACATACTAAAACTACATGAACTCACCAACCATTGTGTTGACTTTGTTTTCTTACATGCTTTCTCAGGTGACGCACAGGTATAAGCTAAGACTCAGGATTTTGCATGCTAGGTAGCCCAACTAGAGGACCCAGCAGACTTTTGAAGGGCACATCTTTTGTAGCTAATACGAATCCATTTTGATATCTTGTACAGATACAAGATAGAAACATTTGATTCTTTTGAATAGGTTTACTTGGTTAAATTATCAAACATCAACCTTGTAATTTAACTTTGTAATCCTATCTTAATGCTTTATTGTGCTTTAGATATTCTTAACATTGATGCTATGTAAACAATCTGATCAACCCGATTATCACTCACGATATCGCACTCCGGGAACCTTCCGCCCGACGGGACAACCGATCCTATCCCGCCGGCTCGGGGTGTGACATGTAACCATATTATTTAATAATTTATGAACATCATATTCTCGAGTTTCTCATGCTAAACATATCGGGTTAAGTTTATATGCATTCCTTCGCAATACATATTGGTTTTTGAATTAGTTTATGTTTAATTATTGCACTAAATTATTTTTGGGCTTAGAAAAATTATGTAAGCCTTAAATCTTAATAGTGGAATATATGTATTCCTCCAAGTTCATATTCTATGATACCACTATACATGTTCACGTTCTATTCGCTAAAGCTAGCAAGTATAATTTTTAAATAAATAAAAAAATTTAAAACGGACCTGAATTTTGGTGGTTGTTACAGTCTCCCCATGTTGAAAGAATTTCGTCCTCGAAATTCAGTTTGCATTATCTTCGGTTGTATGATCGAATAAGTGTGGATATTTTTTCTTCATTTCATCTTCACGTTCCCAGGTAAATTCTGGTCCACGTTTAGAATTCCACCTTACTTTGATAATGGGGATTCTACTCCTTTTCAATTGTTTTTCTTGACGATCCATTACTTCCATCGGTTCTTCAGTGAAATTCAGTTTGTCATCAATTGCTATCTCATCATGAGGTATTGCCAATTCCTCATTAAGTAAGCATTTTCTTAAATTTGACACGTGGAATGTGTCATGGATGTTACTTAGTTCTTCAGGTAATTTAAGACGATAAGCCACCCCTTGAGACCACCTCAAAAGGTCCAACATATCGAGGGCTTAATTTTCCTCTTTTTCCAAATCTCACCATGCCCTTCCATGGTGATACCTTTAGTAAAACTTTGTCACCAACTTCAAACTCCAATGGTTTTCGTCTTTTATCGGCATAACTCCTTTGTCTATCTCTTGCTGCTTTCAACCTTTCCTTGATCTTGAATACTTTATCGGTGGTTTCTTGAACTATTTCGGGACCTGTTAGTTGGCTGTCACCGACTTCAGCCCAACAAATTGGCGATCTACATTTACGGCCATACAAGGCTTCAAATGGTGCAGCTTTAATACTTGAGTGGTAGCTGTTGTTATATGAAGATTCCACTAAGGGTAAGTGATTATCCCAACTTCCACCAAAGTCTAATACGCAAGCTTTTAGCATATCTTCCAACGTTTGTATTGTTCTTTCGCTTTGACCATCCGTTTGTGGGTGATAAGCAGTACTTAGATCTAAGCGAGTACCTAAAGCCTTTTGAAATGTTTGCCAAAATCTGGATGTAAATCGGCTATCCCTATCAGAAATGATGGAGATAGGTACACCATGTCGCGTGACTATTTCGTCTACATAAAGTTTAGCCAATCTTTCCATACTGTAGCTTTCTTTAATAGCTAGGAAATGAGCTGATTTGGTTAGTCTATCAACAATTACCCATATGGCAACATTCCCGCTAGACGTTCGTGGCAATTTGGTAACAAAGTCCATGGTAATTTGTTCCCATTTCCATTCTGGGATTGCTGGTTGTTGAAGATATCATGATGGTTTCTGATGCTCAGCTTTCACTCTTGAGCACGTTAAACATTTTTCCACATACTGCGCGATATGCTTTTTCATTCCTCGCCACCAATACTCATTCTTTAGGTCTTGGTACATTTTGTCATTCCCTGGATGGACTGAGTACCTAGACTTATGTGCTTCATCCATTATTGCCTCTCGTAAACCATCACAAGTTGGAATCCATAGCCTGTTGTTGTATTTCCAAATTCCATTGTCATCACGAATCAAAGTTTTCTCTATGCCTTTGACTTCCTCATCCTTTGGATTTTTAAGTACTTTTTCTTGTGCTTTCTTAACTTGCTCTAACAAGTTTGGTTTTACCAAAATTTGTAAACACTTCACGCGCAAAGGTTTTATTCTGTCCTTTCGGCTTAGCGCGTCGGCAACCACATTTGCCTTTCCAGGATGATATCTAATTTCACAATCATAGTCATTTAACAGCTCAACCCATCTTCTTTGCCTCATGTTAAGCATTTTCTGATCAAAAATATGTTGTAGACTTTTATGATCAGTGTATACTACACACTTTGTTCCGTATAAGTAATGCCTCCAGATCTTGAGGGCAAATACTACGGCTCCTAGCTCCAGATCATGAGTAGTATAGTTTTTCTCATGTATCTTTAGTTGTCGTGACGCGTATGCAATCACTTTGTTCCCTTGCATTAGCACGCATCCCATACCTTGGTGCGAAGCATCACAATAGACAACAAAATTCTCAGTTCCTTCAGGTAGTGATAATATTGGTGCACTACACAATTTATGTTTTAGCAACTCAAATGCCTCCCTTTGTTTTTCTCCCCACTCAAAGTTCTTGTCTTTGTGGGTTAACAAAGTTAATGGTACGGCTACCTTTGAAAAATCTTGGATAAAACGACGATAGTACCCTGCTAGTCCTAAGAACTGTCGTACCTCAGTTGGCGTCTTAGGTGCCTCCCAATTCTTAATCGCCTCTATTTTTGTAGGATCTACCTGGATTCCCTTTTCACTAACAATATGCCCCAAAAATGGTACTTCACGCATCCAGAACTCACACTTCGAAAATTTTGCATAGAGTTGTTCTTTCCTAAGGAGTTCTAATATGAGTTTCAGATGTTTTTCATGTTCCTCCATTGTCTTAGAATAGATCAATATATCGTCTATGAAGACTATGACGAACTTATCTAAGTATGGCTTGCATACACGATTCATCAAGTCCATGAAAATAGCAGGGGCGTTAGTTAAACCAAATGGCATCACTAAGAATTCATAATGACCATACCTGGTTCGAAACGCGGTTTTCGGCACGTCATCTTCTTTAATCCTCAGCTGATGGTATCTAGATCTCAAATCAATTTTTGAGAAGTAACTTGACCCTTGCAATTGGTCAAAAAGGTCATCAATCCTAGGTAGAGGATACCTATTTTTGATTGTTACTTTATTGAGATCACGATAGTCTATGCACATCCTTAGTGTTCCATCTTTCTTCTTTACAAATAGCACCGGGGCTCCCCAGGGTGAGAAGCTCGGGCGTATGAATCCTTTATCCAAAAGTTCTTGCAACTGTTTCATTAGCTCTTGCATTTCAGATGGTGCTAGTCGATAGGGCGACTTAGCAACAGGTGCTGCTCCTGGTATCAAGTCGATTCTGAATTCTACTTCTCTTGGTGGAGGTATTCCTGGTAATTCATCTGGGAATACATCTTGATATCGAGAAACAACTGGAATGTCTTCAATCATCTTTCCAATGTTTGCTTCTAACACGTAAGCTAAGAATGCTTGACATCCTTTCCTCATACATTTGTTGGCCTTCAGACATGAGATAATGTCTAATGCAGTTTTTGGTTTCTCTCCATGTATCACCAAAATTTTTCCTTCTTGAAGTGGTATCCTTACCATCTTCTGCGCACATATAATTTCTGCTTGGTTTTTGGTCAACCAATCCATTCCAACGACTACGTCAAAAGAACCAAGTTCTATTGGCAACAAATCAATGGTAAACTTATGATCATCTAGTTCTAAGGCACAATTTCTAATTATCTCACCTGATCTTAAAATCTCTCCATTTGCTAATTCTACAGTGTAAGCATTTGGCAAGTCAGATGTTTTTCGTTCAATCTTATGTCTAAAAGCAATTGATACAAAACTACGTGTAGCCCCAGTATCAAATAAAACTCTTGCATAAATATTGTCAAGTAAGAACATACTGGTCATGACTTCAGGTTCATCGCGAGCATTACCCACATCCATGACAAATGCCCTTGCTTTAGCTCCACTTTTACTTGGGTTGTCCTTGTTCTTTTCTCCAACTATTTTTGGACATTCAGGCCTTATGTGTCCCTCTTCTCCACAACCATAGCACTTAACAATTCTTTTGGTTCGACAGTTTTCAGCTAAGTGGCCGAGCTTATGGCATTTGAGACATTTGGGTGTCCGAAACTGACCAAAGTGTTGCTTCTTTCATCTCTTACAGGTGGGTTTACTTGTATAGTCCTTCCTTTTATCATCATTAGGCTTTCCCTTCTTAGTGAATGGTGCTTCAAACCTTCTTTCTCCTGATTTTCCTTCTGATTGACCACCATCAAATTTCCTTTTGCTGCCAGCACGCTCCTTTTGTTGCTCAGCTCTGAGAATGTCATCATTCACAGTACTAGCAAGATCCACAGCTGACTGCATGGTGACTGGCTTGTTGGCTTTGACATGCGTACGAATTTGAGGTGGCAATCCCCAAATAAACCTTTGGATCCTTTTGCTTTCAGGAGTAACTAGGTGTGGTACCAAGGGTGATAACTGCTCAAATTTTGAAACATATGTTATCATATCAGGGGAAATCATTTCAAGGTTTAAGAATTCTTCTTCTATTCGCTCAATTTCATTGATTGGACAATATTTCTCCTTGACTATTTCTTTGAATTCCTCCCAATTCATGTGGTTAACTACATCTCTTCCTCGGACCTGTAGGACTGTTTTCCACCAGAACAACGCCTCTCCTTTGAATTGTTGGGCAGCAAATTTAACTTCATCTTCATCCTTGCAGCTACTTATCTCGAGGACTGACTCGGTTTCTTCTAACCATTGAATTACTCCAGTAGCTCCTTCCTTTCCATCAAATGTGGTAGGATCACATGACTTAAACATCTTGTAAGTGCATTCCCTCTGCTTGGTAGTTTCCTCTTCATTTGGTGTTTTCTTTTTATTTGATGGGCCGACATTCAATCGCTCCAATGCAGCAGTAACTCTTGCTTCTACTAGTCGCTCAATCCTTGCCTCCTCAGTTTCTTGATTATGACCATGAGTTCCGGAGGTCTCGTCACGAACAGTGTGAACTGATCCTTCTTTCCTTAGATCAACGGGTGCCTTGTTCTTGTTGTTGATTCCACCAGTGGTCCTTGCTTTCTTTGGTGCCATATTGTTCTATAAATATAACATAATGAATTTACTAATATATTAAATTCTTATGAACTAAAACTATAACTAAAGATTAGTTAATGATCTGTCTTCTAACAGTGTCTAAAGTGTTATAAAGTTTGGTAATCAATAATCTAGATGTGTCTAAGTCATATCCCTTTGAACCTTTGGTTGGAGCCTAGGCGAACCTAATTCGCTAAAACCGTTGGGCTCTGATACCAATCTGTCACACCCCGACACGGGGGCGCGAGGATAAACAGATTGCATACCAAACTTAAACTTAAATACGCATATCATTACTTAAATGACAAGGCCCAACACCTTGCATCAATAAAATTAAGTTGTCTTGGCATACAACCATAATAGGTCACAGTGTCTATATTGTCTACACTGTGCCATTACATTACATTACACAGTCTTTAAGATAACATAAAATTCAAATAACATGCGGAAGCTAATAATGTGACCCCTCGGCTATGCTCCATTCTTAAGTGCTTTCTTCCATTCATTACTTTCCTGAAATACATGCTTAAAAATATTTTATCAGCAAAAGCTGGTGAGAACTCGCGAGTTTTTAAGACATTAAACAATGATTTATAAACATTTTGAATAATCAGTGTAATATAATACAAGTCGCACATCCAATCCTTGATCTAGTCACATTGCCATAACACGTACAATGTTCTAGTCATTTACCTAAGCATCCCAATGTCCATATCCCCATGGTTGGACATATAGTAATTAGTGAACATGCGTGGTGGTGTTTCCACTACACGAGGGGGCTTCCCAAAATAGTACTATCCACGTTACTAATGGCTCTACGCAGGAGAGTTAATGGTGTGCTATACAGGGATAACTTAGAATGGGGAAATCTTGATTATTCATACATTGTTTTTATATAATAGCATGCATTCACCCCAAGATAGTAAAACAAAAAGGGGAAGTTAAAAGCACGAGGACTCACCGAGTATAAGATCCTTGGTCACTTGAAATTATGTCACAATTAGGTTGAGGCTTCTACACGCCTACCTATTATTATTATTCTCTAACATTAGTATATTGACTTATGCTCTATAGCCCAATTCTTATATTTGTGAAAATGTTATTTATTTAGATGGTGTTGTTGTTTTTATAAAGTTACTATATTTAATAAGTTTTCATTGTAGAGACTTTATTTGGTGAATTTATTTACAACGTCTTTTAAATAAAAGTTTTAAAGAAATGATAAAATAAATATTTTAAAAGTATTTTATCATACTATTATGTTATAATAACACTTATATAATCTTTGATAATATATTGACATAAAAATGATTAAATATCAATTTTTATATAATGTAACGGTTTCAATCGGTCGGGTTTTTGTATACGAAATCTACCAAGCTCATTAACAAGTTTAATGCTTTTATAATATTATTATATGTTCATAAAATCATTATAATTTATAGAATCTAAAGTTTAACTTGTTTTGGTGTTTTAAACGATTTTTACATCGGTTAATGACTTTAATTCATATTTTTCTATAAAATACTAAATAAATCTATAAAATATTATTTTAGTTATTTTTCATAACTTAATCATATAAATAAATATTCTGGAGAATTTTATAAATTTTTGATAATAAAACTATTTAGTTTTATTTTATAGAAATTAGTGACGGTTATATCCGTCCGGGTCTTTGGATACTTGCATATATAATGCATCCAACATTTTTGCTACTTGCTTTATGTTATTATATAATCATATAATATTTCAAAAGCTCATAACTAGTTATATTATTTTATTTGGTTGTGATTCGATTTTTAATAAACAATTGCTTTACAAAACAATTTTATCGGTTTTAACGTTTTCTAACGGTTTAATGTTTTCCTAGGTAAATGGTCATCATGAACCAACTTTGTATGTATTATGTTACATATATTTAGTGTTGATAATGTGTTGGACACAATAGATATCTTATGTATATATAAATGTATAAAAATCATAAAATTAACATTTTTATATGTTTTTTTTTAACGTTTGCATGCCTTTGGTTGCGTTGATTTTTAATTTTGTAAGGTACATTCAAATATTATATAGAGATTTGAAAATATATATGTGATGGTGTGTTTTCATTTTAGAAAATACTTTTATATAAATAGAAAACTTTAGATATGAGAATGTATAAAAGAAAATATCAACGGTTTAGGCTTACCACGAGTTTGGTGTTCAAGGTATGGATTCAAAGATGAATGAGAGCTGCATGTGATATAAAAATGATGAATATGATCTTATGAAGAGTTTAGAAGTGTTATATAAGCATAAAGGCTCTTGGTTTGTCAAAAACAAAAGATGCAAAGTTTACCTATAATGCCTCTAGAATTTCGTGGTTCTTGTAGGCTGTTTTGAGGTCGTCTTTTGTGATCAAATGCTGCTGGTTTTTAAACCATTATCAAGATTATTGAAGTCCAAGGAAGTAGGAAAAAGAATCAAGGAATTTGGAGTTCGTTTGATACCTTAACAAGGGTGATAAAGATGAGATGTCACTGCAGGTCGTCTTCACGCGCAGTCTTCGTTTGAGGGCTGTTTGGAGGTCGAATACTTGGTGGATTGAAGCCAAATCGGTGGGGATCTCCTTGGATGAGATAAAGGTTTGTTTCTGGAGAATATGAGAGGTTTTGGAGAAGTTTTAGATGTGTTTTCTGCTCATGGAAGAGAAGTGACGAACTTATAGGGGTTTGTGAGATCTTTCAAATCTTTGTGTTGGTTTTGGTGAGATATGGAAGATATTAAAAGGATTTTATTTGATATGATGCAGAGATTTTAAGTGGTTGGGATGGATTTTATGTAGATTCAAATCTTTATAAAGATTTGATTATATTTTTATATATATATATATATATATATATATAAGTGTGTGTATATGAAGATACCCATTCATGTATGCATGTTTCTCTTTCTCTCTCTCTATATATATATATACATACATATATATTTATTTATTTATACATCTATAGTTTTAATTATTATACATATCAAATGTATAATACCCAATAATATTCATTTTGTTGTGTAATATTATCACGCTTGTGATCACAATAGTATATCTACTAATTTATACACAACTTATTATAAAATGATAAATGCATGGATCATATTAATATGTATCCATATTATTTAATAATTTATGAACATCGTATTCTCGAGTTTCTCATGCTAAACATATCGGGTTAAGTTTATATGCATTCCTTCGCAATACATATTGGTTTTTGAATTAGTTTATGTTTAATTATTGCACTAACCACTCAAGTATTAAAGCTGCACCATTTGAAGCCTTGTATGGCCGTAAATGTAGATCGCCAATTTGTTGGGCTGAAGTCGGTGACAGCCAACTAACAGGTCCCGAAATAGTTCAAGAAACCATCGATAAAGTATTCAAGATCAAGGAAAGGTTGAAAGCAGCAAGAGATATAGACAAAAGAGTTATGCCGATAAAAGACGAAAACCATTGGAGTTTAAAGTTGGTGACAAAGTTTTACTAAAGGTATCACCATGGAAGGGCATGGTGAGATTTGGAAAAAGAGGAAAATTAAGCCCTCGATATGTTGGACCTTTTGAGGTTGTCTCAAGGGTTGGACCGGTGGCTTATCGTCTTAAATTACCTGAAGAACTAAGTAACATCCATGACACATTCCACGTGTCCAATTTAAGAAAATGCTTACTTAATGAGGAATTGGCAATACGTCATGATGAGATAGCAATTGATGACAAACTGAATTTCACTGAAGAACCGATGGAAGTAATGGATCGTCAAGAAAAACAATTGAAAAGGAGTAGAATCCCCATTATCAAAGTAAGGTGGAATTCTAAACGTGGACCAGAATTTACCTGGGAACGTGAAGATGAAATGAAGAAAAAATATCCACACTTATTCGATCATACAACCGAAGATAATGCAAACTGAATTTCGAGGACGAAATTCTTTCAACATGGGGAGACTGTAACAACCACCAAAATTCAGGTCCGTTTTAAATTTTTTTATTTATTTAAAAATTATACTTGCTAGCTTTAGCGAATAGAACGTGAACATGTATAGTGGTCTCATAGAATATGAACTTGGAGGAATACATATATTCCACTATTAAGATTTAAGGCTCACATATTTTCTAAGCCCAAAAATAATTTAGTGCAATAATTAAACATAAACTAATTCAAAAACCAATATGTATTGCGAAGGAATGCATATAAACTTAACCCGATATGTTTAGCATGAGAAACTCGAGAATACTATGTTCATAAATTATTAAAGAATATGGATACATATTAATATGATCCATGCATTTATCATTTCATAATAAGTTGTGTATAAATTAGTAGATATACTATCGTGATCACAAGCGTGATAATATTACACAACAAAATGAATATTATTGGGTATTATACATTTGATATGTATAATAATTAAAACTATAGATGTATAAATAAATAAATATATATGTATGTATATATATATATATATATAGAGAGAGAGAGAGAGAAACATGCATACATGAATGGGTATCTTCATATACACATGCATATGTGAGTGTATGCATATACACACACTTATATATATATATATATATATATATATATATATATAAAATATAATCAAATCTTTATAAAGATTTGAATCTACATAAAATCCATCCCAACCACTTAAAATCTCTGCATCATATCAAATAAAATCCTTTTAATATCTTCCATATCTCACCAAAACCAACACAAAGATTTGAAAGATCTCACAAACCCCTATAAGTTCGTCACTTCTCTTCCATGAGCAGAAAACACATCTAAAACTTCTCCAAAACCTCTCATATTCTCCAGAAACAAACCTTTATCTCATCCAAGGAGATCCCCACCGATTTGGCTTCAATCCACCAAGTATTCGACCTCCAAACAGCCCTCAAACGAAGACTGCGCGTGAAGACGACCTGCAGTGACATCTCATCTTTATCACCCTTGTTAAGGTATCAAACGAACTCCAAATTCCCTGATTCTTTTTCCTACTTCCTTGGACTTCAATAATCTTGATAATGGTTTAAAAACCAGCAGCATTTGATCACAAAAGACGACCTCAAAACAACCTACAAGAACCACGAAATTCTAGAGGCATTATAGGTAAACTTTGCATCTTTTGTTTTTGACAAACCAAGAGCCTTTATGCTTATATAACACTTCTAAACTCTTCATAAGATCATATTCATCATTTTTATATCACATTCAGCTCTCATTCATCTTTGAATCCATACCTTGAACACCAAACTCGTGGTAAGCCTAAACCGTTGATATTTTCTTTTATACATTCTCATATCTAAAGTTTTCTATTTATATAAAAGTATTTTCCAAAATGAAAACACACCATCACATATATATTTTCAAATCTCTATATAATATTTGAATGTACCTTACAAAATTAAAAATCAACGCAACCAAAGGCATGCAAACGCTAAAAAAAAACATATAAAAATGTTAATTTTATGATTTTTATACATTTATATAAACATAAGATATCTATTGTGTCCAACACATTATCAACACTAAATATATGTAACATAATACATACAAAGTTGGTTCATGATGACCATTTACCTAGGAAAACATTAAACCGTTAGAAAACGTTAAAACCGATAAAATTGTTTTGTAAAGCAATTGTTTATTAAAAATCGAATCACAACCAAATAAAATAATATAACTAGTTATGAGCTTTTGAAATATTATATGATTATATAATAACATAAAGCAAGTAGCAAAAATGTTGGATGCATTATATATGCAAGTATCCAAAGACCCGAACGGATATAACCGTCACTAATTTCTATAAATTAAAACTAAATAGTTTTATTATCAAAAATTTATAAAATTCTCCAGAATATTTATTTATATAATTAAGTTATGAAAAATAACTAAAATAATATTTTATAGATTTATTTAGTATTTTATAGAAAAATATGAATTAAAGTCATTAACCGACGTAAAAATCGTTTAAAACACCAAAACAAGTTAAACTTTAGATTCTATAAATTATAATGATTTTATGAACATATAATAATATTATAAAAGCATTAAACTTGTTAATGAGCTTGGTAGATTTCGTATACAAAAACCCGACCGATTGAAACCGTTACATTATATAAAAGTTGATATTTAATCATTTTTATGTCAATATATTATCAAAGATTATATAAGTGTTATTATAACATAATAGTATGATAAAATACTTTTAAAATATTTATTTTATCATTTCTTTAAAACTTTTATTTAAAAGACGTTGTAAATAAATTCACCAAATAAAGTCTCTACAATGAAAACTTATTAAATATAGTAACTTTATAAAAACAACAACACCATCTAAATAAATAACATTTTCACAAATATAAGAATTGGGCTATAGAGCATAAGTCAATATACTAATGTTAGAGAATAATAATAATAGGTAGGCGTGTAGAAGCCTCAACCTAATTGTGACATAATTTCAAGTGACCAAGGATCTTATACTCGGTGAGTTCTCGTGCTTTTAACTTCCCCTTTTTGTTTTACTATCTTGGGGTGAATGCATGCTATTAAATAAAAACAGTGTATGAATAATCAAGATTTCCCCATTCTAAGTTATCCCTGTATAGCACACCATTAACTCTCCTGCGTAGAGCCATTAGTAACGTGGATAGTACTATTTTGGGAAGCCCCCTCGTGTAGTGGAAACACCACCACGCATGTTCACTAATTACTATATGTCCAACCATGGGGATATGGACATTGGGATGCTTAGGTAAATGACTAGAACATTGTACGTGTTATGGCAATGTGACTAGATCAAGGATTGGATGTGCGACTTGTATTATATTACACTGATTATTCAAAATGTTTATAAATCATTGTCTAATGTCTTAAAAACTCGCGAGTTCTCACCAGCTTTTGCTGATAAAATATTTTTAAGCATGTATTTCAGGAAAGTAATGAATGGAAGAAAGCACTTAAGAATGGAGCATAGCCGAGGGGTCACATTATTAGCTTCCGCATGTTATTTGAATTTTATGTTATCTTAAAGACTGTGTAATGTAATGTAATGGCACAGTGTAGACAATATAGACACTGTGACCTATTATGGTTGTATGCCAAGACAACTTAATTTTATTGATGCAAGGTGTTGGGCCTTGTCATTTAAGTAATGATATGCGTATTTAAGTTTAAGTTTGGTATGCAATCTGTTTATCCTCGCGCCCCCGTGTCGGGGTGTGACACCGGCGAACCTGTTGAAGCCCTTAGGGACGAACCCTCCTGGGTGGGAAAGGAAGGTTGGCCGGACCGTATAGGCCGCCGAACCTTTTTCCTCCGGGCGAACCTTGGACTAAACCGTCCCTGAGTAGCGAACCTGCATGGGAAGCCACGAACCCTGAAAGTGGCGAACCCCTGGGTGTGCGAACCTAATTGTTCCAACGAACCTGGAACCTAACTAAACTTGCGAACCTGCATGGCACCATGGAACCTAGCCGAACCCTTAGTGGCTTAGCGAACCTTCCACCGTTCCACGAGCCTGTGGCAGCAAACCTACTGGGTCGAAACTGCATGATGGCCACGATCCCACTAATGAGCCGAACCCTAGCAGGATTACCCGAACCATTTGGGCCGAACCTAGGCTGTATTCGGGCCTAAGGTTCGCTGGTCAATTGTTAGGGAAATCTAAGAACCTCTTAAACTAAGATTTAGGTTACACCAAAGATCAAGGTCATCTATAAATACGTATAGAATTATGTATGCATGTGTGTTCAAGGACTACCATTTTTATAATATATATATAGATGTTAAATTATGGGATTATGTAACTTAAATGTGTAAATGAATAACCCAAGAAGTAAATTTCTTTTATTTAGATTTGATAACATAAAGCATGCTAGTTACCTTAAACAAACATGTGTGTATAGATGAGTGGATATTTAAAACTATTATCTTTTTAGTGAGGCCATTTATAATGATTAATTGTAAGATTTTAAAATTTAGCTTATCACCATGATATAGACAAACAAACAAGTTTAATTTATAAATAAATGGTGGTTAATTATGAAGTATTAGTGGGGTCATTCTAACTTAGATGAAATAAATTAAGTTATCGACACAACGATTAATTAGAAAACAAACAAGTATGGATATTAAATTGCGATAAAACACATAAACTTATGAACACAAACATATGTTAATTACAGGTTATTGAGTTGTTTTGATTTCTCTTACGTGAGCGCGCATTCTACAGAAACACTGATCCTAAGGACTCAGGTGAGTTCTCATAACCTCCCTTTTAAACTGTTTTGTTTTGAAACTCGGAGGTGAAACATGTATACCAATTTTAAATATTATTTTGATAACACATGGATGATACCTGTTTATCAATATGATATTCACATAATGGGATTATCATTATTTATGGATTGTCACTGATTATTATATATCCTTGTAACATTGTCATCGACTCCGGTCATTAACAATGATTACTTGTATTGCCACTTGGATTGTCACAACTCCATGAATCATTGCCTTTGACTTTGGTTAATTGCATTGTTTTCATGCATTGTCACGTGGTTAGCCACCACTCCATGGATCATGTCTTTAACTTATGTTAATTACATAAATTCCATGTATTGTCACATATACACTTTGAGAATATTGATGTTTGAGATGTGTTGAAGGTTTATGTGGTTGATTATCTATGATTATCTATGATTATCTATAATTGTCTATGATTATATGAGATATGTGATTATGTGTTGGTTTATGTGTGTTTGGATTTGTGCTGGGATGTTGTGTTGGATATTCTCAAAGGTACTCATGTGGATTTTCTCAAGAAACTATAAACTTTTATACTCATTTTATAAAACATTTTTTAACATAAAATTTATGATTACTCACCAACTACTTAGTAGTTGACACTTAATTTTCTTACATGTTTCAGATAATGAAGCTAAGTAGGTTGAGGAAGATGAACTCACACTTTTGGACATCATCATATAGGATCTTGGACCTAGCTAATTAACTGAAATTCTGGCGATTTGAATTTAGTTAGATAGCTAATTCTCTTTTGTAATTGATGTAACTAATTCATGATAGACATGATTTTTGTGTATTTAATTTGGTTGATTGAATGATATGTGATGATTTAATTTAGATGCCCACAAGCTTTTGAACAATCTACACATCCCTCGTGGCATCCCGACGTTTCCGCCATAGGTCGGGGTGTTACATTTTATCTATTAGGTCAGCTGTAACACTCAAGGAATGAGGCTTGCAAGCTCAAGTGATCATGATAAAGCGTGAACCAAGCATTCTTTTAACATTTAAACTACACCCACTCCCATAAACACATAAATTAAACTATTAAAAAATATTACAAAATAAAGATAGTCAATAACTAGTAAGGATATTTAAGGTAAGTGCCTAACAAAACACATTTTATTTTAATTTATCTTGAGTATTAGAATCTTATGAAGATAGTCCAAAATCTTTTGAAGAGTAATTATAAGTGATCTTGATGAACAACATTATTTGGATGCACCATCATCTTTTTTGGAGAGTAATTGTAAGTGATCTTGATGAACACCGCAATACCCAGAATCGGGACCGGTTCCACCTTTACATGGAAAAACCCAAACCAGAACCGGCCAAAAACCGGTTGGAACATGTTAAAAAACATAGACCTAAGTATGAACTCATGCTTAGATGATGTTTTGAGCAAAACCATCTAATAAAGGTTCGAATTTTTACGTAAACTTTTAGATATTCGGTTAAAGACAACTTTGGTTTGGGATTTTTATAAAGAACAATAGGTAAGTTTTTATAACCTAATCTTTTAATGTTTTTATAATGATTTAGGGCTAATATGAATACCAAAAACGATTTATAATCACAAGTTCATATTTTGAAAGATTAAAGTGGAATATTGAAAAGTAAAAGTTAAGGCTTCTTCATACATGCAGAAACACTAAAAAACACATGTAAGCATGCACTCACATGAAAAACAAGAAATTAAATAAACTAACTTGTTTCACTATATAAGCATGCACTAACATTTACCATTTATGAAAATGTGCTTAGCAATAGATGTAAGCCCCTATTTCAACTCGTTGAATCTGTAAAAAAAAATTTAAACACATCAATCATTTCGGGATGGGAGGAATCCAAACATACATGATTATCATTAAACGAAATCGTCCTATACAATGAAGATCAAACAAAATAAACATTAAGAACTCTCTGCTCTAGGAATCTCTCTATGTTTTTCCATTTTTAATGCTATGTAAAAGACCAAAATACATAATATTACATAAAACCAAATCCACAGCCAAACTAGCCCACCGAGAACTCATAAAGCCCACTGAGAACCATGTTTTTCTTGATATTCAAACTTCGAGTCATAAATCACCAAAATATTCCAATGACCGAGTAAGCGTCAAATCTAGGTCCTAGCAATCTCCCCCTAGGCTTACATTTTCTTTCAAACCTTCAATCAAGTATTAGTACCCAAGCTATAGTGATTTTTGGCAAACGTAAAGAATCAACATAACATGCTTCTTACAAATACCACTGTTCATTTGCATTAAACATTTGTGCTGTTGTAGGTTTTACTCTCCTGAATTGTTTGTGTTTAACAAATTGTTTTAACACCTCTGGAGTAGTAACATTAGACTATAGAACTGGTTTAGGCTTCTATAACTTTTGTTGCTTGAAAATATTTTGATTTCTTTTGGGTTCATCTTTTCTAAAACCATATGATTTATCTTTCATTTCTGATGATCCATAAGTTTCGGTCTTTCAACTTTCTTTGACTTATAGCACATCTTGGCTGGTGTAGTAACTTTCTGATTTTTACTATGATAAAAATCTCTTAGCAGGTAAATGAAATTTCGTTCAATGTGATCGGGCTTGCCACATGCAAAGCACGTCTGAACTATTTGATCCACATGATAACCATTGTAAGTAACACGATCTATCATTTAAGAAGTGGTTCTTATTTGCAAAGCCATGACACTTACTCCCGTGACACTGTTGTGGAAAGTATGATGAACTTTTCGTGCTAAGAGCAAAATTTAAACTCTCTAAAGCAAAACTTTAAAAAACCTTATGAACAAATTTTGAACAGATTAGCTTCAATTCAACATCCTTAAAATTCATTGTTCTTCTTTTGCATTTTGTTAGCAGGTGAATAAAATTAGTGTATTCTTCTTTTGCATTTTGATAAACAGAAATTTGCATGCTCGTATAGTCATCATTGAAAGGAGAAGTCACACTTCTATAACCCAAACCTCCTTTATTTCCCACGAATTTGTTGATCTAGCAGGTTCTTCACAATCTTAGTAGACGATCAAATTGAACCTAAATCCAACATCATTGTATTTAGCTTCTAATTGTTCAATCACATCAGTAAGTTCATGAATGTGACACTTGGAGTATTTTTGACGACAACTTTGTTCACTTAGTCATCTTTCAATTTTGAGATATATTTCCTCTATGCTTCGACTTTCTCTTTAAGAACCTTTTCGTTTTTTTCTAGGGCGCTTTTTGATCTATTCAAGTCTTGCCAATCATCCAATAATTTAGAGTACCGTGATTTGTAAAAAATCAATTTATCTTGACCAGATTGGTGGCATATATTTTGACTTACCTTACACGAAGGTAACTGATTAACATAAGGATCCATTTGTACCAAAAAGATTTTAACCTGAGAATACTTGTGTTCACTTTTTTCGAGAACTTCATGTTGGAGACTTGCCCAAAACCTTTTAATGAAACATATCGAGAACAAATACTTGCTTATGTAGAGAACTTTATAAAAGTCAACAACAATTAAGGTTTATCGAGAATTTATAGCAAAAATCGAGAACTATCTTGATGGAATTAACCAATAATTTATGAGAACTATGAATAATTTCCGTGAAAAAAGGAATATCCAAGAACAATAAGCTTTAAGATCAAGAATAATGTATTTCTTGATGCCAATAACTATAAACTATTTGTCGAGAACTTGAGCATCATGACCGAGATCTCGAAAGTGTATAGAGAACTATAAAAAAATGATTTGAGAACTATACAAATGGATTAGAGAAGTATACGTCATACCCCAACTAACAGAGGAATAAGTTGGTGCTGGATTTACAATTGTTCAAAAGCTTATGGTACTACCTTAAACTTTCAGTATTTAAACAACCATATTTCAATTTCCTTTTATAATTATACAATTAAATACATTCAATATACAAATTAAATACCTTACAATGTTTAAGTAACTAGGTCAAAGAATCCTATGTTTGTCTTAATGTCTTCACTAATTTTGTTACACATGTAAAATAAAGTTTGTCAACTATAGTAAAAAATAATAAATAAGATGCGAACAAATAGTGTAACTAGTATTGGATAGGAGTGTTCTAGGTCCGGTTCTAAGCCGCAAAACCGCCCAAACAGGTTACTAGTTCGGTTTCCTGATTAGTTTTTCCTAACATTTGGTCGGTCGGTTTCAAAAGTTGAAAACCATAAATAACAGTTTGGTTATGGGGTCGTAAAAAACTGGTCGTAAAAAACCGGACCGTACGATATGTGTGTGTGTGTATAAATATAGATATACGTATATACAAATAGATATATATATTTTATACCCTAATAGCATCGGTCTCATATGTTGATCTGAAGATTGAAGATGTTTACTGATTTGAAGTGAAGACTTATGTTTTGTATTATATTCAGATGAAGTTTTAATTTGGATTTTGATTTTATAATTTCCTTTTTGATGAGTTTGTAAAAAGTATAAGTGTTGTATAGATAGAAATGTTTAAGTTTATATCATGGATACTAACAATAACGATGGTCAAGATTAGTATTGATACCATCGATACTATTACTATTGATGGTACTCATACTTTGTCTTATAAATCAGATAGTTTCGAACATAAACATAACAATTTGAAACGGTTGTGACTGATCGAAGTGTGGGTGAAAAAAATCTCTATACTTGTACAAACATAATTCATGTATTAATACAAGGAAATTTCTTTGATTTTACTTTGTATAAAATTGTTTCTTTCCATATTATACTCACACATGATAGATAGGGATTACGCGTGATCTATCTTGTGATATCATATCATATCATTGGATCAAGGAAAGGATAATCAGGACCTATAAGTGGTATCAAGCCATTGTGCTTGGTTATGATATCAGTTGAGTAAAAGCTTTTGTGTTTCAACGATTATTCAAGGATATTCATTTAACTTTTCAAGATAAAAGATTGAAATGAAGATATGAAGGATGAAAACACATAGAGGATAGTAGCCAATTTAAAAACTTGTCAAAATCTTGAAATTCTTTAAGTGAAGATAATCTCGATAGATAGTATCGACAGAAGCAGTTACAAAGTTGTTAATTGTTGATATTATTAATATCAACTGTGTCTCATCGATACTATCAGTATCAGTCACATCTCATCGATACTATCAATCTCTTTGATACTATGAGTATCGATGCTTCACTACTATTGATACTACTAGTATTTACAGCAATGACACATCAATTTTCAAGAATTGACTGGTTTTTATCAAAAATATTCAAAATGGCAAATTTATCTTCTTTATATGTGTAACGTTTATACATAATTACATTGTAATCATTAACGTTATGCAATCATAGTTCATACATTCAAACATTCATGGAATCATTGTACAATCGTTTGTATAATTTAGGAATTTTTTTGTAAGAGATAAAGTATATATTTATTTATTTAATTTATAGTCAACTACACTAATCAAAAACACTATCTTAATAGATTGAAACGGTGGTGGGATGGCGGCTGATAGACATGTAGCTGGACTCCACGTATGCCCTATACATAAAATATGTTCGGTATGTTGGGATAGTGTTAGTGTGTAGTGTAAAGATGAATAATAAAACAAATAAATCATTTAAACAAAATCGTGATGGGTAAGCGAGACTGAGTATCATTATGGGAGACGATCTATAAAGTTATCAAGGTTAAACTTATTGTCACGACTAAACGTTAATAAATGCATAAAATAACCAAAAACATATATAATTACAGGTATACACGTAAATATATTTGTTAACTGTTCGAAACAGACAAATATTACAAAAATGAATAAATATAATATTATATGTTTTTATAATTTTGAAACTCGTCGAATACAACTCAAAATGCTAAAATAAAACCATTTTCAGTGAAAACGTAATATATACTTGTTATTCGTAACCTAACGCGTAAACACAAAACCAAACCAACCCGAACACATGGGTGTAACGATCGGTTTTAACGGTCACGTGTGTTTAATACATAAATGATTTTATGTTTATAAATATTATGTTGTGATAATTATATAATAACATTTGGAGCATTAAGGTTAACTAGTAACTAACTTGAATAGGCTGGTTAAGTGGTTAACTACTTTAAAGTTTGAGGGCTAAAGTTGCCAAAATGGAAAAGTGGGTTAATAAGGGGGGTAAGAACCTTGACTTGGTCAAGAATCCAGAAAATTCATATGTGTGTGTGTGTTCTACGACCCAGAGAAGAGAAGAAGAGGAGTTCTCAAAACCTAGCCTTCAAACTCATGATTCTTGTTGATTTCATGGTTCAGATTCGAAATTAAGGAGCTTAATCACTAACTTTGGTGGATTATAACATCTAGTAAGTGAAATCATCTTCTATTTTGATGTTAGTTATAGTTGTTGAGTTGAACAAGTTTGTGGTTAAGCTTAATTTATGAAATTCAGTGTTTGAGACAATCAAAATACTAGTTATTGTGTATGATTGCATAAAGTTATGAAATTTGATGTTAATGAACCATGAATGGGGGTTGATTAGTAAGTAAACGTGCTGAATGAACATGTCTATAAGTTATGCACATAAGATGCTTGGTGAAATACTTGAACCAAAAGAGATTAGATGTTGAATTGAAAGAAATTTTGTTGTGGCCCTGTTATTATAAAATCCGTATAAAATCATAGAAAAATCATGAGAAAATGAGCCTTATATGGTTAAAAAGCTCTTTGAAAGGGCTAAATTCCATATTTTGACATGAAAATCTGAAAACAAACTTAATGTGGGTTAAAAGGGCAATTACAGCAGCACAACCTGAATTGGAAAAATGAAGGTGCTGGTCTGATTTTATAAATTGTGTATAAAATCAACCATGTATCCGTTTGAGGCGTATTTTATATGCCTGGAAAGGGCTAAGAGTCTACTACAAGCAATCTTTGAACATGAAGAGCTAAAACATATTGTAAATGTGTCAAAAATACTGATTACAGCAGCCACTCAGAAAGTTGCTGCACAAAAATGAGATTTGAAAGTCAATGTTTTTAACATAAACATGTGATTATAAGTAGTAACTTGACTTCTAAACACTATATAGTGATTATTGAGATTCAAATGAGTTTGAATCAATATGTATATGTGTTGTGTGTATTGAAACTAGTTTTATATAAGTGAATTGCAACTAGGTGTTGGTGGTGGAAGTCAGGGGATAAGCCATAGAAGTGGAAATGAGGTTGTAGGAGGTGACCAACAATTTGAACAAGGTAAGTTACCCAACTTACTATAACATTACATATAAGTAGTAGAAAGAGTTTACTTGATTGTTGGTGTTTATATATTGATTGTGCATAACTTGACTAATGAAACTAATTGAGTTAAAAGACCTATGAGAAGGCATTTTTAGTTTCAATATGAATGTTATGCTTGAGTTGTATGCGTAATATACATGACATAAAAATAGCCGGATGAGCCGGTGAAATTGATCAATTAAACCACTAGAGAGTGGATAACCGAATGAGTCGGTAGATAGTGTGATAAACCACTAGAGAGTGGATAATCGAATGAGTCGGTAGATAGTGTGATAAACCACTAGAGACTGGATAACCGAATGAGTCGGTAAATAGTGTGATAAACCACTAGAGCGTGGATAACCGAATGAGTCGGTAGATGGTGTGATAAACCACTAGAGCGTGGATAACGGATGAGCCGGGAATTAAATTGATAAGAACCCACTAGAGTGTGGGTAATTGAATGAGTCAAAATAGTGTACATAATTTGATGATTAACTAGAGATGCTAGTAATGGTGTTGGAAATAGATCATATAATCATATTTATGAAAATGACCCATTAAGGGAAGGTAATGCACAATGGTGTGTTATGTGCAATTAGATGTTTGAATATGATATATTATTATATAAACATGATAAACATCCATATGATATGTATATGGTTGTGTTAGAATTAGTTTTGGGAACTTTGGGGTTGCTTACTTAGTTCGTAGGAACTAATTGTGAACTTATATGTGATGTTTACAAGTCACAAATAGATATGCATCGGGCGATCAGATTGGGCACATTTTGGAGCGGAATCACTCGTTATGTTGGCTTTTGTTGATATGTGAATGTTTTAAACATGTAATTAAGTGTATTTAACATATGTGATGATAATTTCACGCTTTTGAGCGAAATTTTGAGAAAATTTTGCGTTAAAACTAAACTGGGACCTAAATTGGATACGTGTAAACATGTGAGAAGTTTGGGTGTCACAACGGGAAACCCCTACGGGTATTTAACTTGTAAAAACATCATATATTGTCTCCACCCACCAGCTTTCAACTCTTTCTTTCTCTCTCTAAGAAATTTCGGATCTCTCTCTACTCCCTCTCTCTAAAAACCCACCATCAATCTCACCCGATTCTCAACGGAATTGGAAGATCTTGGTGTCTACGGAAAGCTCTCGAGTTGTACATCAAGAAAGAAGCAGCTTTGAGCTTGAACCTTTAGCTAATGGGGTTTTCGAACCATTCGAACCTTTTATCTTGGAAACGGTTAACAATCACTTAAAACATCATGAAAGACACTAGTTTGAACTTGTAAATACTTGGATCAACTTGGATTAAGTGTCACACCCCGAGCCGGCGGGAACGGATCGACTTTCCCGTCGGGCGGAAGGTTCCCAGGGCGCGATATCGTTGTGATAATCGAAGTGATCAGATTGTTTACATAGCACATGAGATATAAAATGAGAAATGCTAAAATGACATCAATACAGAATTACAAAGTTAAATTACATCACAGTGTTCATGATTTAACTAAGTAATTCTACCAAAAGAATCACTGTGACTTCTATCTTGTAACTGTACAAGATACACAAAATGTGATTCAATGTTTTGTCATATCAAAAGTATGCAACACAAAATAAAGCTAGGTCTTCTAAAAGTCCACTAGCTTAGTCTTTGCATATGAGTGACTACACATGTTCGTCACCTGAGAAAACATGCATTTAAACAAAGTCAACACTAGGTTGGTGAGTTCATAAATATAGTAATTGAAAACCTTTAATTGTTCACATGCACAATCACAATGTCATTCCTGTTACTTGTATGTTGTTTGATTCACCCGTTAACCCAATGGCTTCTCAAAGGTTATATTCACAAATAATATCTCATCCTAGTAGTTATGCTTATATATAGGGCATATATAGGGGAACCAAGCCCCAGCCAACATCCCACCACATAACTACTAGAACTCCACACTACATGCAATACAACTATCGATATCCGTTTCCATTTCACCAGTTCATCTCATTTGTTAATCACCATATAATGATAAGGGTTAAGTTATCAAACCGAAGTATTGATAACCCTTTTATGTATTAAGGATATTAGATTTATCAAATATGATCCTTATATTATTATGTTACTTGTGGGGTAAACTGTTAGTCACTTTTAAATACTAAGAGTGTAAGTTGACCAATTGTTCTTTGTTCTCAACCTGAAATGCATAGAGCCTAAAAGGAATCCACTGCAACCTTCATGTAATCAGGTTACAATGCATCCGATTTATCCCTATCACATTGTATTCCCATAGACCTCAACGGAAGCTATTACCAGTAGTGGAACATGAGAGTAGATCAATTTCTCAACCTACTAGTCAATAGGATCCCGCTGGATTAATTACAATATCACTGCAGATTAATATCACCATGTGTCGCTTACCAGAACCTGACTTGTATTCGTTGTTGTTTTCACGATCCTGTATTGATTTCATGTTGTTGTAACATATAAGTATAAGTTGTAAGGTTTTGTGCGCGTGTATGTGTTAGACCTAAAGTTGGCTAACACTTGTGAGTATCGGTAATGATTCGGCCCTTGTTTGTTATTCATAGATTCCCTGACATTTTATTTCATTAACTTGAGTTTATTATGTGATCGAAATTGTAAGTTATAACTTGAACTTCATTACCTCACATTAATAAAAGTTTTGTAACTAACTCCAAGTCATAAATATGACTTAGGTTTATAATTTAATGTTTGTCTTGTTATCTTGTTCACACTTGATTCGTATAGTTACCCGATAATTATAGTCATAATGTGTTAGATTACATCGTTACGATATGAGCGAAAATCAATTGAGCCGACTACAAGTGGGCCTTGGACCGAATGTAGTGAGTGTGAGCCTAATGAGTAAAATGGGCAAAGTGGATCTCATGAGTCAACCTATATGATGTTGGGCCTGGGTAAATACTGTTGGGCCCAACGGATTTTCGTCGTGGGCTGACCAACTGGATGTGGGCCGAAATGTTATGTACTTGGGCCTAAGGTGGGCCGAGATGAGTTTAATGGGCTGAACTAGTCTCATAGGTGATATGCCGAGTAACTTTCTTGTCTTGGGCCGAAGGAAGATTTCATGATACCTTTTTTTGAAAGTTTTGCGCCTGAATTTAGGTTATGGGCCGGGTGATTTGGTCTAACACACGTGCGTAAACCGGTCGAAGATAGTATGTCACATTCCAGCGAACCTCATGGAGTAATTGGAGAGGTTCGGCCAGAGCTAGTCTACAACAGGGTTCGGCTAACAATTCCTCAGGAAGGTTCGCATCTATGAACGGGTTCGGTGATGGTGCCAGCCAAATGGTTCGCGACTTAGGGTTCGCCAGGCTGTAGGTTCGTGTACCCATGGTTCGAGGGTGGTTCGTTAGGGTAAATAGATTCGCCCATTCATGACATGAGCTTGGTTCAGCGGTTCTGCATGAAGGGAGGTTCGTGACATCCTGTAGCTTCCAGGTTCGACCAGTAGGGTTCGGGATCCAAAGGTTCGCTGTGTGTAAGGTTCGGTGGGTGTGAATGACGAACCCTAGGTTCGGCTGAGGGATACACAGTTTCGTCTAGGGTTAGATGGCTCGACTAGGGTTTGGCGGTCATGTAGCGGGTTCGGTTAAATAACAAGGTTCTCCGGGGTTTGTGGCACATGGTGCGGTTCGGCTGGTGCCCTAAGGTTCGGCCTAGATGACCCAACGTCCGGCCACCTTGAAAGGGTCGGCCGCCGTGACACAAACAGCAATCCCGAACCTGCCATGTCTTCGCCATCATCATCATTGATTTTTAAGGTTGTTGGCTCTAGCTTTCGATAATTATCAGTAGATGTGAGATGTTCTCGAGGGTATAGGGGTCGTGGTAGGTGAGTATAACCCGGTTATGGTCTTTGGTCGAGGAGTGGGTATAAAAACCCTATTTTCGTGATTTTTTCCTTGATCATACCTCAAATTTGGCCGGCTAAATGCTCAGATCTGTTGTACTTCCTTGTAGAGGAGGTCGAGAGCTACGTTTGGACTCCAAGAACACAAGATTTTGCCAAGAAACGAGCAAGATATGTGGATTTGAAGCTTGAATGTGGTGGTTTTCTTCTAGAGAGAGAGAGAAATGGGTGTAGTGTTTGAGAGAGAGAGAAATGAAGAAAATGAGAAAAACACTTCTCATTTGATCTTTTTATACCCCGGGGTGTTCGGGTTCGTTTCGGTTGTTCGGTTCGCGTTTTCGTTGCGTTTTCGGAACGTAACGCGTAATTTTCGTGTTTTAAAAAAAGAATAGTTTTAATTATTTTTGATGTGTTTCAAAAATGTAAAAATATAAAATATTATATTTCTTAAAATTATTGTTGTTCGTGTCGTTTTCGTTTTCGTTTCGTCAGAACGCGTCACCATCGCGCGTATTCGTTCAAATCGTCACCAGAACGAAAAAGACAACGGTTTTGCTTTCAGACTTTTGTTTTCTACTTTTCAGTCATTATTTCAGAACATTAAACTCACAGATATGTTTGTGTGAATCGTCACCCACGAAAACACACTGTCAGTTCGTTATTCTGAAATAATACTGCAATATTGTTTTAAATTGTATTTCCTCTCTGTCGGACTCAACTAAACATCTTGTTATCACATTGTTTTCACACTGATTTGTCGGCCATCTGATTCCTGTCATCTACGTATATCAGATCGCAACCGACTTGTTCTTGTATTTAAGTTTACACATAAATACGTACAACTGTTTCTTGTATTTTGAATTATGTTAATATAAGCACTGTTCATATACATGTATTTACACATAGTACATAGTGAAAGTACACATACCATACGGACTTGCCAGACGATCTGGTACTGGTTGTCACATTAGGGCTATACAAGTCTTGAAATGCCAACCATGATGAACACATAGTATCGTTGTATGAAACATTGACGCTAGTAGTGTCGACCAAAAGTTGGAGTATCAGTTTCCATCGATATTGTCATATTCGACAGGGCCTAGTATCGACAACCCTGATCGACATTGTTAAGTTCAGAGAGGTCCAAGGATGTTGATGCTAAGTAAGGCATCGATACTAACGAGGTCAATGGGATAAGGTCGAAGGAAAACAAGTGAGTCGATACTAAAGTATGATGGTTCCAAAATCAGCCCCTGAGCATTGTCTCGATACTACTAGTATCGACACCATACTCATCCCCTCTATTGAGAAACTCGGAGAGGCTGTTTAACCAAGAACAAAGACTTTAGACACTTGGTCAAAGCTTTGGTATTAGCTCCATCTATAGTTTTGCACAAACTTATTTTCATTGTTTAGTTTTTGCTAGAAAGACAGAAGACCAGAATAAAAGCGCAAGGAATTTTGGGGAAGTAATTCATTTTACTCAGGGAATATTGGGACTTAACTACCCAACATTCAGGGTTACAAGACAAGAATTAACAAGACAAATAGCAGACACTGTTACATACACTGAATCATCAGAATAGTACAAATAATACAAAGTCAACAACAATGGAAACAAGAGTCTTCAGGAATTCCGAGGTTGAGGTAGTTGTGCTGAGGCTAAGTGGTTATTCTTTTGGAAGGTGTTCATCGGAAGCTAATTAATCAATCAGTTATTTCAGAATTGGAGATTGTCTTCCGAATCATTTTATGTCTTCCGAAGCAATGGTTGCCTTTCGAAGGGATCATGACCAGCTAATGTCTTCTGATGTAGAGAAGTTCAGCGGTAGTTCTTTTTTGGAGAATCTTCCGCTGTTGATGTTCCGATACTGCATCAGTTCTACAGTCGAAAGAGAGTGTCTTCCAAAGAGACGCATCCGCGGTTGGTCAATCCGCAGTTTAATTCATTTATCTGGCTTCAGTAGTTGTTCTCATCATTCCTTATTTTCCAGCTATCTCCTCTGGACTGATGAAGCCAAAACCATTTAATTTTGTCAAAGAGCAAGACCAATTTTATTTCTAAGAGTCCGCACATAGTTCAGGACTTCATATTAAGTATCAGCATTATCCAGATTCATATGCTGCAGTTCCTTCTTATCATTATTTGGTAGATTGAGAATTTCATCCCATTCTGAGAAGAAGGATCTTGAACCATTGTATGTCTCAAGTATCATGCTCTTGGAGACAGAGTCATAAAACCATCTTTTTATTCTAGTTCTGGAATTTTTGATCTGAGGAGGTTGGGACTTAGAAGATGGACCCAAAGGGAGAGGAGCTCCAACAGGCTAGTGAATTATTTCTCTTCTTTTTACTTGATCATTTGAATCAAGTACCTTCTTTACTACAACATGCTGATGAGGCTCGTAGTTTATCAGAAGATCATGAAGAATTTCCTTTTCAACTTCAACCCAAGGTCTAAAGTTGACAGCAGATGGAGATTTTTGCAGACCAACCACCTAGGCTTCTTATAGGTGCATTGAGCAGGTGATCAAGCATTATGCTTGGATTAGTATCCTTGAGCTGAGACACTATAGTGGGGGAGGTTGAAATGGCTTCTTTCCAAATCTCAGGATGATCACTTTTCTCTCTTTTGAACTTTGACCATTCATCAAATAGAACATCATCTCTCCATCTTGTTATTGTGTTCTTTGGTCCACATTGAGTTTGGATGAGGATGTGTTTTATTTTTCTTCTCTACTCAATGGTCTTTTTCTTCCTGATGTCTGCCTTTATTCTTTTGGATAGAACATCAACGTAATTCCTGAGGCTACTCATGTCCCAGTTGCTGAAGGTTTCAACTTTATACTTGTCTTCAACCAGCAGAAACTTGATCATCTGCTCCCTTTCAGCCTTATAAGCTTTATTTTGTTTCAGATTCACCAAGGCTATTTGTTCCTGATAGGTCTTGGCCAGACCATCTCCTGAGAGACCAGTGGCTTCTAGATTAGCTAGGATCTTATTTTCCTATTCAGTTTCTTTATGCTTTGTCTTTTGAAGGTCTTCATCAGAAAGGAATGTGCTTATAGGAGAATAGGATTCCTTCAGCGGATAAGTTTGTGATTTTTTAGCATCTGCTGGCTTTATTGGTGAGGGAGCTGTGGTGGTTTTGGGCAGGTCATACTCATCATCACCAGCGCAAATGAGCCTTCTCTTTCTTGGAATAAGAGAGGCAATGAGCTGATCATCATTTAAGTCCGAGCATGGTTCTTGAACATGTGTTGGATGTTTCTGAGGATTATTATTGGGGGGTTTTGGATTTTCTGGCCACACTCTTTTGTCTTCTTGAGAAAGATTGAGTGATTATAGGAGCTGGTTTTTGGCCAATTTTGGAGGCATTGAGAGTAGTAGGAAGGGAGGTATTGAGGATAGTTCTAAGAGGGTTTGAGAAGCAGAATTTGGAGAAAGGGTAGGTGAGTTTTCTTTATTTGTGAGTATGGGTGAAGAAGGGATATATATTGTGGGATAGATCTGTTTAAGGAAGATGGGGTTATGTTTAGATTGGACAGAGCCAGTTCGAATTGGTATGTCATGAGTAGTTAAGGCAAAAGAAGAGGGGGCAGCGGTTGTGGGTTTTTTTGGCTTGGTAGGAGATGATTTTGAGGGTTCGGGTTTCCTAGATACTCCAGATGTTCCAGTGTTTATTTGAGCTTCAGGTTCCCTTTGTTTCTGCTCTGAGCTAGCTTTAGCAGCCTTAGTCTAAAACTGCTGATCCAGTGCTGCTTTGAGGAGTGCCTCATGATTTTTCAATCTTATTTCCTTCATCCTCCTTTGCTTAGTTTTATCTTCTGCCCTCTTGGCAGCTTGGGCAGCAGACAAGAGCCTTTCATTCATTCTCCATCTTTTGGATTCATCAGCATGTTCCTTGAAACATGGAGAAGGAGGAGCAATCCCTGTAAGAGATTCTTGAAAACGAGTATGGTTAGATACTTCATGTTGTCAGGAGGAGACTTTGGAATCTACTGAAATTTTTAGCTGATGCAGTTGTATCTTTTGAGTGGTGAGGAAATATTTGGTAAAGTTGGTAAGCAGGGTGGTAAGATAGGCATTAAGAAGTAGGTTCAACACTTATTGAAAAGCTTGGCTTGGTAAGGTAGGTGCAGTGGAAGTAGGTGGAATGTGTGGCATACGTTGATGTCAAAGTGCCTGCATGGGGATGGATTTGGGTTACAGGACTCGGTTATTCAAGACTGTTGCGACTAACTCACTGAGTTTGGTCACATCAGCCTGAATATGAGCAACATAATCCGTCAACTACTTTAATTTCAGATATGATTCTTCCATCCTTTTATGGATATCATCCAAATCCTTGACTAGCGAGTCAGTTTTATTATGACCTGAGTCCATCTCCGGAATGTCATGGATACCTTTTTCTTGGTTCCAGGGATTTCCAGCCTCAATGTCAAGAACTTCATGGGCTGTTGCCATACCGGGAGTCTTATTGCCTAATCCATTCAGATGAGATCCCATTGGGCTCTCATGTGAGATGGATGCTTCACATATATGATCATGATATCAAGTTGGACTGGACACCCTGATCTCATCCACTTCTCCATGGGTAGGAGATTAATGAGTTTGAGCAAAGGTTTGAGGTGGATGTTCCTCTATTGGTGAAGGGGGAGGAGAACCAAGTTGCTCAAAGATAGAATCAATCTCATAGAGAACATGGTTAGTAGAGTGAAGGGCTTGTTGTGGAGAAGAAGCAGAGGTGTCCTTGGGAGTTTGGACTGCCATCTGAGTGTCAAGTGACACTATAGTGGTTTGAAAGGGTTCTCTTTGGAGTACAAAATTATTCTGTTGAGAGGATTGATGAGGAGTTGGATGGGGTAGAGATTCTTGATGCATCTGTGAGGATGGAACAGATGTGTCCAAATGTCCAGTGGGGATAGAGGCATGTTCAGGGATCTCATCTTCCTGAACAGTCTTTTTGTGCTTTTTAGGCTTAGAGGCTTTGGTAGAAGTTTATCTTTTGGCTGGTACCTTCACAGGTGTGGACGAAGAGGTGGATGTGGGTTCACCATAGATGGGTGTAACCGGGCTCTGGATTTTAAAGAGATAAATGGGTAGTCGAGGATATTAAATGAAATTTATTGTCATTTAAATGGTTTTAACGTTTGGTGTGTCGGGTTCGTTTGATTCTACTCGGTTTCGCGTGGAAACATCAGTTTTCGGTTTTCTCGTAACGAACGATACGATTTTTAAAAATAGAATATTCTAATTTAAATTAGGTTGTAATTCCTAATAAATTAACTGATTATCTTTTGTTTATTTTTATAATTCTAAAATTGTTTACTTTAACTGTTTAATCGGATCGTATGATTTTCACGTGTATTCGTTCAGATCGTCACCCATACGAACACGACGACAACTATACTTTTTGATTTGATTTTAGAAGTGTTGGAAATCATTTAGAACGTTAAACTTACAAATATATTCGTGTGAATCGTCACCCACACGGATACTTCGTCAGTTTAATATTCACGTAACGACGTCCGTTATTGGTTTGTTCTGTACAATCTCACATACGTTAATACATAATAAATCCTAGCTAACATTTACATAAAATTTCTTTGTTTTCATATATGATTTTGACTGTTAAACCATGGATTCAGAATATAATTCTAAAATAAATCTGTAGTACTTTTGTATTGAACATCTATTGACAATAATACACATGTCATATACATAGTTCGCAGCTGATCTACTGTACACGTTACTGTTCCGACTATGATTCGGGCACTGATGTTATAGGAAGACTTCAAGAAGCTGCTGGTAGAACAATTCTGCCCACGATAAAAGCTAAAAAAGTTCAAAGCTGAAATGTGGGGCCTGGCACAAGACAGCGGGGAAAATACTAATTACATAGCTCGCTTTCAGGAGTTGTGTTTGACGGAATATAAGGACTGATGAGCAAAACTACCGAACCCAGACAATTGAATAAACCGCGAAATGACAAGCTGCAGATGCTACTCTTCCGATTGAAGAACTACTTCAGCATCGGAAGATCAACAGCGGAGGATTCACCAAAAGGAACTGCCGCTGGACTTATGTACCTCAGAAGACACTAAGCTAATCATGACATCTTCGGAAGACAACCATTGCATTGGAAGAAGTCAAATTACTCGGAAGACAATCTCCTATTCCGAAATAACTGATTGTTTAATCAGCTTCCGATGATCATCTTCTAAAAGAATACCCACTAAACATCAGCACAACTACTTCAACCTCAGAAGACCTGAAGACTCCTGAAGACTCTTGTTTCCGTTGTTGTGGACTTTTTATTTGTACTAGTCTGTTGATTCAGTGTCTGTAACAGTGTCAGCTATTTGTATTATTATGTATTGTCTTGTATCTCAGAATGTTTGGGTATTTAAGTCCCAACATTCTTTGAATAAAATGAATTACTTCCCCCAAAATTCATTGTGCTTTCTACTTGTTCTCTTCTCTCTTTCTAAACAAGAAAACTAAACAACAAAAATAACCCTGTGCCAAATTTTAGAGGGAGCTAAAACCAAAGCGTTGACTAAGAGTCTAAAGCCTTGTTCCTGGTAAAACAGCTACTCCTTGAGGTTTCTGTAGTTCAACAATTGGTATCAGAGCCTTGTCCTTAGTCTTGGTTTAACCATCAAGACTAAAACTCAAAGCTCTCACTGATATCTTATTGTTTAGTTTTCTGTGTTATGCTCTTCTGTCTTTATGTTTTTCTAAATATGCAGGAATTTGGTTTTTGAACTAAAATGTTTTCCAAAATCATTCTAACAAATCACTTTGAGAACTCATCACTCGTTGATTTGCTCATAACTGTTTGTGAACCAGTGGCAGAGAAATTCACCTTAGACCCCAATAACATTGGTTCTGCCACAAAGCCACCAATCTTGGTTAGGCACTAATATAACATTTGGCAGAGACGGATGTTACAATTCCTGTCCAATAATCATACAGGATGTTAGAAGTCTGTCATGTTCGGACCGCATAAACCAACGGTCCTGGACATGGAGACTGGAAACCATGTCCCGAAGGATCCTCGGAATTACACCGAAGAAGACTACCAGAAGTTAGACTTGATGCAAAGGCACATGCTCAACTGGCTATGCCTTTCCTAATGAAATATACTCTGGTCTTCTTCACCAAAAGTCTGCTAAAGACTTGTGGGATGCTCTAAAAGAGTAATTCGGTGGTACTGAAGATGTTGTTGCTAATACCAATGAGATATTAGCTCAACAATACGAGACATTCTCTTAACTAAATAATGAGTCACTGACTCAGCAGTTTGAACGATTCACTTCTCTCTTAAGTGAATTAAAACTAGCTGGTCAAGTGTACCCCTATCTCTGTTCTGAATCGCTTCTTGAGATCTCTGCCTGAAAAATGGGAAACTTATTCCATTGTCATGAGATCATCTCCAGACTTTGGAAAACTCTCACTTACCCAACTCCATGGTAAGTTGCTCACCTTTGAGCTAGAGATTGACCAGAAACGAAAAGTAATAAAGCCTGGTAAATCAACTGAAGAATATGTTCAAGGGAACACAGATCTTCTCAGTCATATCTCTGAGACAAATTATCAGGGTTATGATGCTTACATAGACATTACTACTGCATCACTTCTTCTTCTTCTTGTGATGACCACTCTCCTATTTCTGATCATCTGTGCTTTATCATGGATGATCTCCATCAAGTTCCAAGTAATGACTTGGAAGAGATGGACATTCTTCACCAACTGGCCCTCTTGAGCATAAGAACGAATAAGTTCTACAAGAGGACCGAAAGGAAATTTCCTGGTATTCATGGGAAAACTAGGTTCATCTTAAATAAGGCTAAGGTCCAATGCTATAGATGTCTTGGCACTGTACACTTTGCCTGGGAATGTAAAAATGTTGCCAATTCCAATTCTTCACCGTATGTGACTTTCCCTAACTCACAATCACACACTTCTTCTGTACCTTTTTCTTCATCTTCTTCCTCATCTTTCAAAAGGCACAACAATTCTCAGGAGTCAGCACACATTGTACAGACCCCTCCTCCTACCAATGTACAATTTGTGCAAGCTGCCAATGGTAGCGTGTATCAACTTACTCCTGCCCCTCTTCAAATTGTTGCACCATCCCCTTCACAAATAAATGTACCAGGCCCTGCTGTCCAATACCCTTCTTCTAGTCAACCAGATATTTTCACCCAAGAGTACGTAGACTGGAGCAGCCCGCCTGAAGATGTTGGCTATGCCCTTATCACTTCTGAACGAACAGATTTTGCTCTCATGGCTGTTGGTAACGATTCTACTTCTTTTTGAACAACATGTTGCAGACACTTCTGATGCATGGGTATCTTCTTCTACCCTAGAAAATCTATGTACCGCCGCGTGCATAGAGGCTTTTGCAAAAATAAAGATAGCCAACATGTTCCTTCAACAACAAAATCAGGAGTTGGAGCAACTACTAGAAAATAAAAATTCTGAAGTAGAAAATTTAATGTAAATAGGTATACAAAAATGTTTTTTGTATCAAAAGAGTTTGTATGCATGTTTTCTCTCCTATGGGTCGAAAATATAAAAAGGGTTGTGAACTCATATGTTAATGCAATTGCTGGTTTGTGTTTTCAAAAATGTGTGCTAGCGCCTGCTAGTTATCACCTATAATTATATAGGTTCATAAGTATGTGTTTGTATTGTTTCCTTGTTTCGTTGTATCACATATGTGCTCTACAACGGGTTTGTGTTGATGTCACACCCCGAGCCGGCGAGATGGATCGACTCTCCCGTCGAGCAGAATGGTCTTGGGGCGCGATATGGTGTGATAATCGGAATGATCAAATTGTATTCATATCACAACATTTAAGAATAACTTAAGCATAATACCATTAAAATAGGATTACAAAGTTAAATTACATTTGTCATGTTCAATAATTTAACAATGTAAATCTATCAAAAGAATCATGAGTTCTTTAATCTTGTAACTATAAAAGATATAGAAATGATTAACATGTGTTATCAAATCTCTATCCTAAAGACTGAAAAATCCAACCTACAAGCTCTATTTGATTTGCAAAATGAAAAATATGCAGCTTGTAGAGATGAATTGTCTGAGACCAAAGTCAGCTGTGACAAGTGGGTTGAATCCAGCAAAGGGTTCAAAATGCTTCTAAGTAAGCAAGTTCACAGCAAGGTCAAATTTGGAATCGGGTATAATCACACTAGTCCTCCAGAGGACTATACCCCGATTGACAATGAAATAAATGAGACTGATTCTGAACCCATCTCCCCTACTTTTCTTCCGGATGAAATTCCAGCCATAAAAATCACTCCTCCAAGAGTGTACCAACCTAGGCAGTTTCCTACATTTGTTTATCCCACTGAAACTAACGTTGAAAAAATGGAGGAAACACACTTCAAAAGTGATCACAACAATAGTTCTTCTGACAAACAGAGATTGCTCCAACCATGAGCTCTACTCGAAGTTCGAAAGGTACAATTCTTCTTGAAACCTCTGATAATCATGTTGCCCGCCTTGACAAAGGAAAGAGGCCCATGGTTGACATCAGACTCCCTCATTCTCATCCTCATCCACCCTATCCAATAATGAAGGCAAATAAGCCTTTCATCCCTAACTATTCATCTCTATCTTCTGCTTGTCTAAAGTGTTTCAAGTACAATCACACTACTGAAAACTGTTGGACAAAAACTCCTTTGGAGAAAGCAAGAGATAAACTGAATGTTGAAATATTGAAAGCTGAACAGGTTTCCTCATCTAAAGGGAACCTCCCTAGTAAGATGAAGAAATCAAAGAAGCCGAATAGATCTTCAGCTAACAGTTCAATAAGATCTAACTCCCATCCATCTCTTTGCTTGTCTTCTCCTCCATCTGCTTCTCCTGGACCATCCATCCTTGGAACACTACCATCTTATCCCATGGTGACTCCTACTACTCATTCTCTTGCTGATGTGAACCCTTCTTCTGTGGATTCACAAATCAATATCTTGCATCAAAACCAGCAACAGCTGATACTGATGATGCAGAAATTGATGAATAATACTCAGCAAAACAAATAAGCATCTCCTCTTTCTTCTAAAAAAATAAAATAAGACCCATATCTAACCTACTGCATTTAATCCTCATGTACAGAGACCTTCTTCAAACCAAAATCATCTATGGTATGTGGACAGTGGAGGCTCTAGGCACATGACAGGATGCAGATCCATCTTAAATAACTTCATTCCAAAGAATGGAGGGTCTGTTTCCCTTGGAAATAATGCAAAGGGTTGGATAGTAGGGTCTGGTTCTATCCTGAGTGTAAAACTGCACTTCAAAGATGTAAGCTTAGTTGAAAACCTCAAGTTTAATCTCTTGAGTGTTTCTAAACTAGCTGACAAGAACTTTAGTTCATTTGTCACCAAGGACAGTTGCAAAATTCTTTCCCCTGAAATAAATTTAAAAATAAAGATCTTAATTGATCACCACACCTTGCTAACGACAAAAAGAAGTGGAAATGTCTACATTGTAGACATGATCACTGATTCTCAAACCTCTTCTCCAACTTGTTTGATAGCCAAAAGCATCATCTTCTGAAACTGCCCTTTGGCACAGAAGATTCAGTCACCTTAACCACCAATCTCTTCATAAGCTTTCTACCCTTTCTTAAGTAAGAGGATTACCTTCCAAAGAGTTTCACTTTGAAGGTCAATATAAATCTTTCTTAAAGGCAAAGCAACATAAAACTTCACATAAGTCTATTGAGGAATCCGAAACAACTAAGTGTCTCAATCTGCTTCATATGCATCTGTTTAGTCCAGTGAAGGTAGCCAGTTGGGCAAGAAAGAGATATTGTTTAGTTGCTGTGGATGATTACTCAAGATTTTGCGGGACCTTCTTCAGTTGGTTATTTTAAAGGATAGATGCTATGTCAAAAATTAATTTAAATATTAAATCAAAATAAGTCTGAGATTTATCAAAATCATTCATTATTGAGTACTAACCTATTTATAATCTTAGAAAGTACAGGTGAATAAATTGCATTGATATCTCATGTTAACAATATCTACAAATGTCAATGTGCTTCATAGGTAATAGTTTTAATGCATCATTCGTGAACAAGTTTTGCACAGTTAGAACATTTGCGAATGTTCAACTTGTACACACTTAGATCATTTGCGAATGCAAAGGTGTTGCACAATTAGAACATTTACGAATTTTCAACTTGTGCACACTCAAACCATTTGAGAATGAACAACTGTTGCACAGTTAAAACATTTACGAATGTTCAACTTGTGCATACTCAGATCTTTTGCAGACTTTCTAACTCTCTCTTATGATAGCAGATGAGAAGATTTCTCTGTGGATAATGCTGCTGCGAAAGAAGGCTTAGTCAAACCGATCCATGAACTTTGTGAATAAGTAAACTTCTATTCGCAAATGGTCACAGTGACTTCAAGACGTGGTACTTTTATTTGTTCAATCTGCTAATGCTGATAAAGAAAATGCTGACGCTGATAAAGAGTGTTGCTGTTGCTGACAAGGAATGACACCTAAGATGCTGACAAGATCATTTTAACAGCTTTGCCCTTTTGTTTATTACATCGTATTCTGGACCCTGATTAGAATGTTTTCATGGGCCCCAATTAGGGTAACATATTTTCTTAGAAAAACACACAAACACACTCTACCAGCCAGAGAGAGAAAGTTCTAGAGAGAGAAAGCAAAACCCTAGTGATGCTCTGTGATCGGAAGTCGTTTTCCTAATCCTAGCTCCTTTGTAACTATGAATTAATGATCAATGAATGTTGAATTTAATGAAGTTTGTTTGCTCGCTTGATTTCTGTTTTTAATACTTGCTAAAATTAGACTAATCTGTTTGTTTCCGCCATCAGAGTTCGATAAAAACCCTCAACAGGTATTGTTGTTTCAATCCTTATCCTGACAATTGGTATCAGAGCCATGTGCTCTTGATCATTTTAAGTGATCATTGAGGTTTTTCTGCTAATTTTGTTGCAAATTTCTATACAAATCAGTCTGTGTTCTTGGTGTTTGTGTGTGTTTCTTTAATTCTGAGAAATTATCAAATATCTAAATAGAATCTTAGTTTAGATCATCACAACTATTGATCGATCATAAGTTTCTTAGTGATATTGATAAATTCCAAAAACACTTTTCCTTTAAAATTAGAAAACCATGTCTCTGCACTGTTTCATCAAAACCCCTAAAATTAATCATGGATTCAACTGCTCATGCTAGCAATCAAGAGATTGGTTCTGGAATTAAACCTCCTGTTGTTAATAATGCTCCTGTAAAGGTTTAAGAATTTCTTATGTTACAGTGAACCAGAGCTGTGGAATTCCATTATCAAAGGACCATTTGTGCTTGTAAACTTATCAGTTGATGATTATCATAGTAGACCAGTTGATTTAAACTCGGTGACAGATGAGGCAGATATGAGAAAGATTATATTGGATATTAAAGCTTATAGTTCTCTTACTATGGGTCTTCCCATTGAAATTTTGATGTGTGTTCAAGAATTTGAAACTGCAAAATCTCTATGGGATGCACTTGGGGTGATGTTTGAAGGAAGCTTAGAACTGAAAGATATGAGAAAAGATAAGCTGAAATACCAATTTGAAACATTCGGTCATATCTCTAGAGAAACTATAACACAACAGCTTCATTGCTTTGTTCAATTAGTGAATGAACTAAAGTCAAATGAAATCAAATATGATAATGATGATATGAACAAAAAGCTTCTGCATACGCTTCCTGAAGAACGGAAAAATAATGTAACTGTGCTCAAAAACACAAAAAATATCAGAACTGTGAAGGTTGATGAACTGATAGCTCATATTGAAGCAATGTCTATTGATGAAAGTACTAGGAACAATTCCAAACTTAAAATAGATCCTTATAAATTCACAAAAGTTCCTCCTGGTGTTAGTGCTCTTATGAGTGAGGAGATTGAACAAAAATTTGAAGAAATAGAATGTCAGGAATTTGGATTGGTTTCTTCTCCTCCAGTTCCCTCAAACTCCAAAAGATCAACCACTTTAAACAAACCAAAGGGAAATGCTCAAAAGAAAACTGTTGATGATTCAGAAAGGGATGAAATGACATTGAAAGTTAAGTCTGCTGATCGAAACACATTTTGTGTAGCATTTTTATCTACGTATCAGAACTATTTAAGTGGAAGCTTATCTGAAGCATATCTGAGTCTAGATGAGCTTGATGAACTTGATCCTGAAGATCTTGATGAAATGGATCTTAAATGTCAAACTACAATGGTTGCAATCAGAAATAAAAGATTTTTCAGAAATCATGATCACATGTCCTTTAACAAGGATTCATGTGTAGGATTTGATAAATCAAAAGTGAGATGTTATAATTGCAATTTGTATGGTCATTTTTCAAAGGAATGTAAGTCTCCCGGATCATCAAATCAATATTCTAATAATCAAAGATTCTCTACTTCAAACAATCAGAGTTCAAAGTCAACAATGCAAAGCTTTCAGAGGAATGATAATTCAAATGACAGGAGACAGCAACATCAAACTCAGTCAGCTAATCAGAATCAAGAAAAGACTATAACTCCTTCATCAATAGCTCTAGTGTCACAACATGATGAATATTTTTATTGGAGTTCTTATGCAGAGGATTTCAGCATACCAACTTTGCTTTAATGGCTGATTTGACTGAATTTCCAAAAGAGGTACTTGAAAATGTGTGTTCTGATAAATACAAAGAAATCATCCAAGGGTATAGGGGTCATAATAAAGATTTAATTGATAAAGTAAAGGAGGTGGAAGCTAAAAATTCTCAATTAATAAAAGATTATAAAGTCAGTGATAGAAAGGTTAAATTTCAAAATGTAGATATTGAAAAACTTAAAGTTGAAAACATCAAATTACAAGCTCAAGTAGATTATCTTCTTTCAAAACTTACTCAAGCTAAGAATGATCTCTCCTTAAATGAGTTTAAAATTCAGAAAATGAGTCTGCATCTAAAGTTCTTCGAAACATTTTAGATTCTCAAATACAAAACAATGTTACAACTGGCTTAGCATATAAAATTGTTCCTCCTCCTTTCAATCATAATTACTCTATTATGCCCAAACCTTTTGAAGAATTGATATGTGATAAAACAACTGAAAAAGAAAATAATAAAATCAAAGAATCTGATTCAATTTTTTTTAAACCTAAAAAGATTGAAACCTTTGTTGAAACAGACTCTGTACAACTTGCATCAGGACATCCTATAGAAATTTCATCTTATGATGTATCTCATGAAATAAATGAAAATTGTCAAATTTATTTACCAATGTCTGTGAGTGAAGGATGTTTAAGAAAAGAAAATTCCCAAAAGATTGTTTCAATTCTTAAAAAGAAAACTGATGTATCCGCATCAAAATTTGACTCCTCTACTTCACAAAATTCATCTACTATCATCACAAACATTGGTAATTCTTCAGCATCTCATATTGATGAAATGGAAAAGAAGAAGAAAAAGACAACGAGAGATAAGAAAAAGAAAGTTGTTAAACTTGAAATTTTGACATTGATCAAGGTGATCTGTTGTATGATTCTTCCAGTCAAAAATCTTCAGTTATGACACCTCCAAAACAGAATTTTCAAAGAATCCATTGCAAAATATGTGGTAGATCAAATCATTCAATTATGGATTGCAACCACAATTCTCAACCTCAACAATCAAATTTTCAATCAACAAAACAAACTGTGAGATCTGATCGAAGTGTTAGTCCTAACTTTCGATATTCAAGAAGCTCCAGTCAACAAAGAAACTTTTCAAATCAAGTGTTTAATCCAGATTTTGAAGATTATTACAGTGATTGCATTAATAACACAGGATTTGGCAAGCATGGTAAATCATACTTTAAAGAAAGCTCTTGGAGTTCACCATCATTTCATCATCAAAAATCAAAAAATTATCAAGCACCTGTTTTTCAAAATTCAAACAAACTTTGTCTAAGATCGACAAATTCACAACGTTCAATGCAAAATGATGATGAATTTTATGATGATTTCTATCTTAGAAAGAATCAGAATTTGATGAGGAATTCTAATATGAGCTTATTTAAACAACCTGAATCACCCCATGTTTAACCAAAAAGAGTAACATTTGTTGATGAACAGCCAGCTGTAAATATCAATGGCAAATTAAAAATACCATAGGTATCACAACCTACAAGTGTCTCATATGAGACATCCACAAAGAAAAAATTGTGGAAACCTGTTAATGAAAAAGATAAAACTGGTGGACCTTCAACACCTGCAAATTTTGACACCACTGGTCTATCATATCAAAAGATTTCTATTATTGATGCTTCCAGACAACCCAAGACCATTATGGCTTGGGTCCTAATGCTAACTGAGTTTCTTTGTTGTGCAGGAACAATCCAAAATTTCATGAAATATCTGGCATGCTGATAGTGGTTTTTCCAGACATATGACAGGAAACTGTTCTCAATTGTCAGATTTCAAAAGCATCAATGGTCCAAATGTTGCATTTGGTGGTGATCACAAAGGTGGAAAAATAACGGGTATAGGAACCGTGACAAATGGCAAGCTAAGTTTTGAGAATGTGAATTATGTACCTGGATTGAAATACAATCTTTTGAGTGTATCACAAATTTGTGACAACAAGTTATCTACTCATTTCACAGATACTGAATGTATTATTCTTAAGCCTGGATTTGTTATTCCTAATGAATGGATAATCTTGAGAACTCCAAGAAAACATCATGTATATTTGATGGACGTGAACTGTTCTGTAGACACCTCTGAAGTCACATGTTTGCTTTCAAAGGCCTCAGTGGATGAGTCACAGTTATGGCATCGCATACTTGGTCATACAAGTTTCAAAAATATGAATAAATTGGCAAAAGAAAATCATGTTGCTGGTATTCCTCAGAAGGAATTCTTTTGTCATGATCACTACAATGCTTGTTTAAAAGGAAAGCAACACAGGGTCTCATACAAATCAAAGACAACTTCTTCAATTTTTGAGCGTCTTCAACTGATTCACATGGATCTTTTTGGTCCCACAAATCTTCCAAGCATTGGAAAGAAACAGTACTGCCTAGTTATTGTGGATGACTTTTCAAGATTTTCATGGGTTTAGTTTTCTTGCAAAGAAGAGTGATACAACAGAAATTATCATTGATAATATCACTTTAATTGAAAATCAGTTAAATTTCAAGGTTAAAACTATCAGAAGTGATAATGGTACAGAGTTCAAAAATTAAACTTTTGATTCATTTTGCACTAAGAAAGGAATTGCGAGACAATATCCTGTTGCTCGTTCTCCTCAACAGAATGGAGTTGCTGAGCGCAAAAATAGATCTTTGATTGAAGCAGCTCGTTCTATGTTAGCCGATTCAATGCTACCTATTACATTCTGGGCTGAAGCAGTGAACACTACATGTTATGTGCAAAATAGAATAAGAATTGTAAAGGAGCACAATAAGACATCATATGAACTTATTTTCAAAAGAAAACCATTTATTGGAGTCTTTAAATCGTTTGGATGTCCTTGTTCCATATTGAACACCAAGGATCGTTTATCCAAATTTGCTACCAAGGCAGATGATGGATTCTTCTTAGAATACTCTTATGTGTCTAAAGCCTATAGAGTGTTCAATAGAAGAGCTAATATAGTTGATGAATTTTTAAATGTAACATTTCAAGAAAATTCATTTCCTACGTCTAGTTCTGGTCCAGATTGGTTTTTCGATATAAATGCCCTTACAAAATCCTTGAATCCCATTATGTTTGACAGTAAAGACGCAAGTAATGATGTTGAATTAGATATATTTCCATCATTAGGAAAAGATCTTGGTGTGAAACCTAAACCAATGGGTGTTCATCTAATTGATCCTCCTCAGTATACTACATCTCCATCTCAAGGTCCTCAGAATCAAAGTTCAAGTGATGGTGTACCTACTCCATTAACCGAGGATCCTGAAGAAGTATTTGAATCTGCCTCAGACAGTGATGAAGTACTTACTCAAAACATTGTTCAACAAAATAATGAGTCCCCTTCAAATTCAAATAGAGAAGCACAAATTCCTGAGTCAAGTGCTTCAAATGATATTGTTCATAATCAAAAAAACTTGGATGAAATGCTCCCAATTGATCCCAATCCAATTATTGGTAGAATCGAAAAGATCATCCATCTTCCCACATCATTGGAGATTTAAATCAAAGAACAACAAGGAGCACATCTCATGAAGCAAACATCTGTCTTTACTCTTGCTTCTTATCCCAAATAGAAGCTAAATATATCAAAGAAGCACTTGCTGATACAAGTTGGTTGAAGCCAAGCAAAAGGAGCTTCATCAGTTTAGAAAACATGAAGTATGAGAATTGGTTGATCTTCCAAATGAAACGTATCCCATTGGTATTCGCTGGGTTTTCAGAAACAAAAAGGATGATAGAGGTGTTAATATTAAAAATTAAGCTCGTCTTGTGGCTCAAGGGTATACTCAAGAAGAGGGTATTGATCATGATGATGTGTTTGCTCCAGTAGCAAGAAGTGAAGCAATAAGAATCGTTTTAGCCTATGCTGCATCAATGAAATTCACAGTATATCAAATGGATGTGAAGTCAGCCTTCCTATAAGGAAAATAGCTTGAGGAAGTCTATGTCTCTTAACCTCTAGGTTTTGAAGATCCAAATTTTCCTTATAGGTTCTTTAAGCTAGGTAAGGCTCTTTATGGTCTTCATCAAGCACCTAGAGTGTGGTATAAGACATTATCCAGTTATCCTCTAAAGAATCATTTTAGATGAGGAAAGATTGACAAGACTTTATTTTTGAAGATAGAAGGAAAAGATTTATTGCTTGTTCAAATATATGTGGACGACATTATCTTTGGTTCAACAACTCTAAACTTTGCAAGGATTTTGAATCACTTATGCATTCCAAATTTCAAATGAGTTCTATGGGTGAATTAACATTTTTTCTTGGTTTGCAGGTGAAGCAGTCACTGGATGGAATCTTCATTCATCAATCAAAATATGTCAGTGATATTCTTACTGTTGGTTTGGTAAAATTGATCTGGATCGTGTCAAGAAGTTCTATGAACAATCAATCACATGCGGAATCTATGTTTGATCTATAAGAATCAAAGAAGAACAAGCATTCCAATAATCACATTCATTTCATTAGTCAAACTGAAATGAATACAAGTCTCGCACAGAGAATAACACACACTCTCTACAGGTTTTCTGAAGTTCTCCAAAAGTTCTGAAATAATCAGACAAACCTTCTATATATACAGACACTGTCAGCCGAACCTATTTCCTTAGCCGAACCCTAAGCTTCGCCAGCCGAACCTTGAGGTTCGCTGGGCGAACCTAGGTTGCCAAACCTAATAGGTTTGCCGAACCTTTCCAAGGTTATAGGTTTGCCAAACCTATCAATGTGATAGGTTCGCCGAACCTGCTAAGGTTCGTGGGCCAGACGAACCTAAGGCAAATCTTATTAACTTTTCTATAATTTACATGTTTGAATAGCAACCTATTACAAATATGTACTAACAAACTCCCTCTTAATAGTTGCTGTCAAAAATCTTTAGTCTTCGTCTTCAGTCTCTATCTTCAACTCTGTCTTCAACTTTGTCATCAACCCCACTGGTTTCTCCACAAACATTGTCAACAGCTCGTATCACAACCGGTTTTTGAATCTTGTCTAATCTTTCTGCTTCCGACTTAGCATCCCTGTCACCAATTTCTTCTTCACCTGCTTTGACCACCTATGTCACCTGTAAATTTAACATAACTTCCTTTTATTGACTTAAAATCCCTCACCAAACCAACAGTGGTATCAGAGCACTTGGTGAAGTTCTATACAAGATTTTTCAAAGAAATTCAAGTATTTGAATATTAGAAAAGAACAAGAAATGGATCAAAATTCTACATTTCTTTGTGATTGATTGTTGTTTTGAGTGTAATTTCATCATCAATTGCTGTCAAATACTACAATAAAGAGATTTATGTTGTTAATTTGAAGATTTGGAAGGATTTTCTTCAAAATTTAGAAGGTTTTCCCTCCAAAATTTCGAATTTTGCAGTACAGCTTCGTGAGCTGAACCTGTGGATAGCTGGAGCAATAGGTTCGCTGTTCAAGGCATTTTGCTGAGGTTCGTTTGCAGTTTTCAGTAGAGATTCGTTGGTTTTATGAATAGGTTCGTCTGTTAAAGTTTTTCTGCAAGGTTCAACTGAAGGTTTGTTGCATCGTTCATTGCTTTTCAGCTGAGGTTCATTGTTTTTCAGCAGAGGTTCGTTGCTTTACATCAGAGATTCATTTCACTTGAGGTTCGTTTGTCTCAAGGTTCTTGAAAGTTAGATCTGTTTCAAGGTTCGTTGCATAAGGTTCGTGTCTCAGGTTCGTGTGACTTGAGGTTTGTAAATTGAGGTTCGTGACTCATGGTTCGTGACTTGAGGTTCGTGAATAGAGGTTCGTGTCTTCAGGTTCCTCACTGAAGGTTCGTCTAGTTCAAAGATTGGTGAAAGTTCGCCTGATTGATTGGTTTGTGAATTGAGTTTATCTTAAAAGGTTCACTGTTAAAAAATTTTATAAAATCATGTCGGAGATGTATGATGCAGTAGCTATTCAGAATTCTAAGATTCATAGCATTCTGATTAGTGAAACTAAAGTTGGAAGTGCAAACAAAGTTTCAAAGTTGCTGGATTTATCAGATTATGATAATTGGAAAGGCCGTTTTGAAACACATCTTAATAGAACGGACACTAATCTTTGGGAAAGGATTTTGTCTCCATATGAAAGACCTAGAGTGGTGGGAACTGATTTGTATCAACTCTTAGAGAGATTAGATGTTGATGAAAGAAAGAAATATGATTCGGAGAAGAAGGTGTGACAATCCGACTTTTCGAGTTAACCTCGTTAACCCTCGTAGGCCCAAGAAGGCCAATGAAGGCCCAACAAGGCCAATGAAGGCCCAACAAGGCCAATGAAGGCCCAACAAGACAAGTCAGGCTCAATGAACTTTATGAAGGCCCAATAAGACAAATGTAGGCCCAAGAAGCCAAGGTGGGCTCAATAAAGCAAGAGTAGGCCCATTGAGATCTAGGTAGGCCCAGTAAGCTCAAGATAGGCCTAGTGAACTTGATGGAGGCCCAAATGGGTTAACTTAGCCCAATAATGTCTCAATTGGCCCAATTTGTACCAAATTGGGAATTTAGTTTAGCTTTATTAGCCGAAAATTTAAGGAAATCATAAGAGATCAAGCTATAAAAGATTAGGATTAAGCAAAACAAATCTAGAATACTTTGAATTGTAAGAATTAACTAGTGATTTGTCAAAACACACAATTTTGACTTACATAGTCAAAATTCGTCCATGTATACAAAAGGGAGTTATGAATTTCAATAGAATATGAAGTTATGGATCGAATTAATGGTGCTTAAAACACCTAATGATGATAATAAACGGTTATCATCAGTTATTACAATCATTATGGTAGAATTTAAACCCAAATGATAATCTAGCTTCTTAAAACCGTTACTAACATAATCAAACTCATATAATTCGACAGAAACCCAAGCAATTGAGTTTTCAGAAACATTATTCGGTACCTTTAGGCTCTTTAGCATACACTAATTCGAATCCAGAAGTCATGGGTGAAGATTTGGATTGAAGGTCGGCCGAAACTCAATCTAATAGTCGAGATATATCAGTTTGACATCCATTCAAGTAAGTTTTCACTCCTACACCACCTAAACATGCCGATTAAGCAAACCCCTATACTAATTCTGGCTTCTAACATCAAATGGTACGAATCCGAGTTCTAGGGTTCTTAATATAGTTGGATTTGGGGGTTTCGGTTATGATGGGTGTAAAAATGAAATCAAATATTACCCACACTTTCATAAAGTGCCGATTAACAAAGTTCATGAATCAATTTCATTACATTTTGACGAATTGATTGGGTTCGACTACTAGGGTTCATCTAAGAATCGGTTTTGGGGGTTTTTAATCAAATGAGCTTTAAAATCGAATTAAACTCCACCAATAGTTTCAGAAGGGTTTGAGTAAACTAAACCATGTATCAATTTTGTTGAGTAATATCGAATTGATTGAATTCAAATTCTAGGACTTGTAATAAGAACGAAGTTGGGGGATTTTTAGAAAATGTGAATTAGAATCAAATTAAATGGTATACATAGCTTCAGACAGGTTCGATTAAGCAGAATGCTATATCAATTTTGTTTGGAAACATCGAAGTAATTGAATTCGAATTATAGGGTTCTTAAGTTTAAACAAATTGGGGAATTCGGGGTAATAGGGAACGATATTCAAATTAAAACCATCTAAGGAGTCGGTTGGATGATTAGAACAAAAGCCCCAAGGTTGGGGGATCAATCGAGTTCGAATTCGTAATCAATTGAACATTAAGTGCTTCGGCTATAATATCTAAGGGGAATTAGACCGAATGAGTGTTTAAAACAATTTAATTGTGAGTTCTAATGCGATTCCCTAGCGGGCTTGACTGATAATGAGCGTGTGTTTGGTTCGGGAGGTCCCGGGTTCGAACCCGAGGGCTGCCGGTTTTTGGAATTTAAAACCATTTTGGTTTTTAAGTCATAACTTGTTCGTTTTAGATCCGTTTTTATCCGTTCGAATTGCGTTAGAACCAGAATTCAATTCCGGATGTATTAGAATAATAAAATTTATATTTTATCACGAAAACGAAATCGCGTATAATTACGTTTAATTAAATAAAATCAAATATGATTTTATTTAAACGATTTCAAAGTCACGCGTATTTACGTATGCACATTTCTGACACTTTAACATACGTGTGTTGACACGTATGTGATTTCAAGCACAAAACGATAATCCGAATAACACTAAGTTATTGTTTAAACACAGATCCTTCGTAAGAGGATTCTCTACACGATTTCACGCGTATTGATCATTCTGCAATCACCAAAGGTGCGTACACGGCCCCTTTCTTATTTTAAACTGTTTTGGGGGAGAAAACATGTGCAACAAACTATTTTTAGGTACATATCACTTGCATGAGTTAGCTGTTTATATTATGTGACAACATAGCAACTTGAAAGTCCTTACACACCTCGAACCGTTTACTTTGCTGTAACGCAAAGCGTGGTAGTTGGAAATAGATCTATTAGGTTTGACAAACCTCATCTGGTAGATGGGATCTACGCAGGTGTTTGACTGACCAAACACAATTTTACTATTGTTGTGCTAGACAATAGTGGCAAGGCAAAAACATGCTATAGCATGGCAATTCGTCAGCTTCGGTGTCGACCACTTATGTAAATAGTTTATATGACTAGCTATCATGACTGTGCATGTGTGATTATGTTATCTACAAACTTGTTATTCAAACTGCTGTTTTGAACATTGTGAATACTTAAAACCTGTGTTATGCACCAACCTTTGTGTTGACTTGATTTACATGTTTTCTCAAGACGCTAAGGCGCGCATTAAAGCTGGCATGGACTAGGAGATAGAGTCGCATGAATTTTAAACCTTTTGGATATTTGAATTTGAACATTTAAGGATTTTGTTTTGTAATTTACATATTACAACTGTTAGTGGTTTTTAAACGCTTCCGCAACTTTTGAAACTCTGATGTTATGTTTTAAAGACCAAAGTATGTTTTGAAATTCATATAGAGGTCTTTGTTATGTCTAATGATCTGAGATCCTGGTTTGTCACGTTCCCAAACGGTTTGATTCCGTTAGTTGGAATTGGGGGTGTGACAGATTGGTATCAGAGACATTGGTTATAGCGAACTAGGTTTGCATTTGTAGGCTTAGACTATGACTGTTAGACATTAGACACATATGTTTACACACATTACTTAGAAATTACATATGACTTTATGTAATTGACTTGCTTACACATTCCATGGCACTGCACTTACATATGGTATTATGTAACAGGCATGGCATCATCATCAGTACCTTACATTTACATTGATGATTCCGAGGACGAGGAACCGATAGTTCCAGCACCACCGTCATCACCACCACCACCTATTCCATCACCTCCACCATATGAGATGGATGACTCAGATCCAGACGACGATCCGGAGGAGGACCCAGACGAGGATCCCGAGGAGGATCCAGATGAGGACCCGGATGTGGATCCGGAGGAGGAGCCAGAGGAGGGCACTCAGCAGATCCCTGCTGAGGGACCTTCTGCACATTCACCACCAGTACTAGATGCTCCTGAGCCTAAGAGGCAAAGGACGGACGCTGAGGAGATCGCCAAACTGCGCGAGGATCTGTACGAGGCAGAAGATAGGATTGCACAACACTCTCAGGAACAATGGGATGCTAATGAGAGGCAAGAGGAACTTGCCCATCTGGTTCATGATATGCGGAATGAGATGATTAACTTGATTGATCGTCTCGAAGCTTCAGAGAACCGAGCTGAGTTCTTGGAGGGCAGGATAGAAGCCTTAGAGGATTTAGTGGCCTCTGAGAATGAGGAAGAGGATGAAGAGGAAGAAGGGGAGGAACCAGCACCAGTTGTTGATTCCGATCCTGAATCCACAGTTGAGGACGATTGATTTTTCTTTTCTTGTTTGTTTAAACTTATTAGGAACGGGTTGTGTTCCTACATTAGTAGTTTGAAAATTTATGTTTTATTTCAAAAGTATTGTACTCAAATCAAAATTTCTATCTATTGAAAAGCTATTATTTATTTCCAACAGTTGTGTTGATTTATATTATATGTTGTGTTTGTTGTTTTACTTACACATGTTACATTAGACTTTGCAAGCATGCTAACACTTCTTGTAAATAGGAAACTAATGGCTGAGGGAAACGTACATATGACAGTTGCTGAGCTCAACGAGCTAATTAACAACAGAGTTGCAGAGGCAATCGCACAGTATGCTCAGACACACAACACAGGGCCACAGGGTCCAGCTGGGGGATTGGTTAATCCACAAGTCTGCACGTTCAAGATGTTCTTGGACTATAAACCGCACAATTTCAAAGGGTCGGAGGGGGCCATAGGACTCCTTCGGTGGATTGAAAAGGCGGAGTCTGTGTTTGAAATGTGCAACTGCCCTGACGAGAGCAAAGTGAAGTTTGCAACGGGAACATTGGAGGGTCCAGCATTAACCTGGTGGAACTCGAATGTTCAGACTCTGGGGTTGGGTGAGGCAAATGCCTTGACATGGAACAACTTCAAAACTTTACTGCAAGAGGAGTACTGTCCTCGCAGTGAAATGCAAAAGTTGGAGGAGGAATACTGGCACCTCAAGATGGAGGGGTCAAACATTGAAGAGTACACAACCCGGTCACATGAGTTGGCCAGACTGCTACCACACATGCTACTCCAGCCAGCAAGTGGATTGAAAGATACATTGGAGGACTAGTGCCTCAGATTCAAGGGTTGGTGACTTCAGCAAATCCCACCACCATCCAACAAGTTGTTCGTTTAGCGCATCAGCTTACTGATCAGGCAGTGTTACAGGGGACTCTGCCTAAACGAACATCTGCTACCAAGGTGGGAGATCATAAGAGAAAGTGGGAAGGTAACAACTTCAAGGGTAACAACCAACAATCATATCAGCAAAACCGGAAACAAGACTCAAACAAGCCTTATCATACTTCAAGCAGTGGTCAGCAATCGTCATCATCGGGGGGTTATATTGGTAAACACCCCAAGTGCAACAGGTGTGGGTATCATCATGCAGGTAATCAGTGTGAGAGAGCTAAGTGCCAGAGGTGTGGCAAGATTGGACATGCGGCTAAGGATTGTCGCGGGGAGCTACAGAACAACCATAACAACCAGAATAACAATCAGAACAACGCACAGAAAGGTTGTTTTGAGTGCGGCAAGATGGGGCATTTTAAGAAAGATTGCCCACAACTCAAGAAAAGTGGGGAGAATAATAATGCAACAGGCAACGGCAACGGCAATGGTAATGGTAATGGCACCAACAAAAACAATAATAACAACAACAATGGTGCGAGAGGCAGGGCGTTTGTGATTGGAGGATGTCAGGCACGGGAGGATCCCAACATCGTTACGGGTACGTTCCTCTTAAATAATCACTATGCCTCTATGTTATTTGACACCGGTGCCGATCGGAGTTTTATATCTAGTTCAATTGCTAAGTCGCTAAATGTTAGTCCCACTGCCTTAGATAGTCCATACACTGTGGAATTAGCTGATGGTAAGTTGATTGTAGTGGAAAGTATTTTTAAGGGATGTATCCTTGATTTGATGAGTCAAACATTAGAGATTGATCTGATGCCTATTGCCTTAGGCAGTTTTGATGTGGTTATTGGCATGGACTGTTTGTCCAAAAACCAGGCTGAAATCGTATGCCATGAAAAGATTGTTCGCATACCTCTTCCGCAGGGAGAGACATTATATGTACAAGGCGAGAAGAGCAGTACGCCACTGCGTCTCATATCTTGTATGAAAGCACACAAATGTCTGCGGAAAGGTCATACGGCAGTTATAGCACTTATAACTGAAAAGCCGGTAACTGAAAAGAAGATTGAAGATATACCAGTAGTTTGTGAATTTCCGGAGGTGTTTCCAGAAGATTTGCCGGGATTACCGCCTATCAGACAGGTGGAATTCCGAATCGATCTTACACCAGATGCAGCACCGATAGCTAGGGCGCCTTATCGACTTGCACCGTCAAAGATGCAAGAGTCATCTACACAATTGCAAGAGTTGTTGGATAAGGGTTTCATACGACCTAGTTTTTCACCGTGGGGAGCTCCAGTTTTGTTTGTCAAGAAGAAGGACGGGACTTTCCGTATGTGTATCGATTACTGGGAATTGAATAAGGTCACTATCAAGAACCGGTATCCGTTATCCAGGATTGACGATCTGTTCGATCAATTGCAAGGTTCGAGTTACTACTCGAAGATTGATCTCAGGTCTGGTTATCATCAACCAAGAGTCCAGGAGGAGGATATCCCGAAGACAACATTCAGAACACGCTATGGCCATTATGAGTTCTTGGTCATGCCATTTGGGTTGACAAACGCTCCAGCTGTATTCATGGATCTCATGAATCGTGTTTGTAAACCTTATCTTGATAAGTTTGTCATTGTTTTCATTGATGACATTCTCATCTATTCACAATCTGAGGAGGAACACGCTGAACATCTTCGATTACTGCTAGAGCTATTGAAACAAGAACAATTGTACGCTAAGTTCTCGAAATGTGATTTCTGGATGCGAGAAGTACAATTCTTGGGGCATATAGTGAACGAAAAGGGTATACATGTTGATCCAGCGAAGATTGAAGCGATTAAGAATTGGGAAGCACCAAAGACTCCTACCGAGGTACGACAATTCCTTGGTTTGGCGGGTTATTATCGACGATTCATTGAAGGTTTCTCAAAGATCGCTCAACCACTTACAGCTCTTACGCATAAGGGAACGAAGTATAACTGGACGGATAAACAGGAAACTGCGTTCCAGTTATTGAAACAGAAACTTTGCAGCGCACCGATTCTGTCATTACCGGAAGGGACGGAAGACTTTGTGGTGTATTGTGATGCATCTGCACAAGGTTTGGGATGTGTGTTGATGCAACGTGATAAAGTGATTGCTTATGCTTCCAGACAACTAAGAACGCACGAAAAGAATTACACTACTCATGACTTGGAGTTAGGAGCAGTGGTTTTTGCTTTGAAGATTTGGAGGCATTATTTGTATGGAACTAAGTGTACTATTTACACTGATCATAAGAGTTTGCAACATATCTTTGATCAGAAGGAGCTTAATATGAGGCAACGACGATGGGTTGAATTGTTGAACGATTATGAGTGTGCGATTAAGTATCACCCGGGAAAAGCTAATGTGGTAGCTGACGCTTTAAGCAGAAAAGACACAACAGGAACAAGACGGGTTCGTGCACTTATGATGACAATACATACTGACTTACCTAACAAGGTGCACAGTGCTCAGATTGAGGCCTTGAAAAAGGAAAACTTAGTACCAGAATCCTTACGAGGAATGGAAGAACAATTGGATGTTAAACCTGATGGATTCGTTATTTCATTAATCGAATGTGGATACCTTTGTATGGAGGTTTAAGGGAACTCGTGATGGACGAAGCACACAAGTCTAGATATTCAGTCCATCCGGGATCAGACAAGATGTATCATGATTTGAAGGCACTGTATTGGTGGCCTCACATGAAAGCTGACATTGCTAAGTACGTTAGCAAATGTTTGACTTGTTCGAAAGTCAAAGTGGAATACCAGAAGCCATCTGGTTTACTGCAACAACCAGAGATACCGATGTGGAAATGGGAACAGATTTCGATGGACTTCATTACTAAGTTACGCCGTACACCGAGTGGTTGTGATACGATATGGGTAATTGTCGACCGATTAACGAAATCTGCACACTTCTTAGCAATCAAGGAAACTGATAAGATGGAGAAACTGACTCGCATTTACATCAAGGAAGTGGTAGCACGGCATGGCGTGCCAATCTCTATGATATCAGATCGGGATGCCCGATTTACTTCCAACTTTTGGAAATCACTTCATAAGTCACTGGGGACTCGCTTGGATATGAGTACCGCCTATCATCCACAGACCGACGGTCAAAGTGAACGAACGATTCAAACGCTCAAGGATATGTTACGAGCTTGTGTAATTGATTTTGGTGATAGCTGGGAGAATCATTTACCGTTGGTGGAATTCTCTTACAACAACAGTTATCATACAAGTATTCAAGCAGCACCGTTTGAAGCTTTGTATGGTCGCAAATGTCGTTCACCAGTTTGCTGGGCTGAAATTGGTGACAGTCAGATAACAGGTCCTGAACTGGTGCACGAGACGACAGAAAAGATAGTTCAAATCCGGAACCGTATGGCAGCGGCCCGGGATCGACAGAAGAGTTATGCTGACAAACATCGAAAACAGTTAGAATTTCAAGTAGGAGACCGAGTTCTTCTAAAGGTATCACCTTGGAAAGGTGTGATACGATTCGGCAAGCGCGGGAAGCTTAGTCCACGTTACGTAGGACCTTTTGAAATCCTGAAAAGGATTGGTCCGGTTGCGTATCAACTCAAACTACCGGATGAACTCAGTGGAGTTCATGATGTGTTTCATGTATCGAACTTAAAGAAATGTCTTTCTGATGAGACATTGATTGTTTCGTTGGAAGAAATACAAGTAGATGAACAGTTACGATTCATTGAAGAACCGGCAGAAATCATGGACCGAGAGGTCAAACAACTTAAGCAAAGAAAGATTCCGATAGTCAAAGTTCGATGGAATTCAAGACGAGGTCCTGAATTCACATGGGAACGGGAAGATCAAATGATGAAGAAATATCCTCATCTATTCAAAACAGCTACTGCTAACACGGAGAGCGCACGTTAAATTTCGGGACGAAATTTCCTTCAACAAGGGGATGACGTGATGCTTCACACATCAACACTGCAAATTTCAAACTGTAAGCGCAAACATTTTATTTATTCAATTGATTTTGCTACAAACATTTGTGCTAACATTACATTCTATATATTTTATGTGCTACATTTCATATGTTACATGTTATGGTAGTACATACATGGTTGGTTACACACATTTTGCTATGTGCGTGGTTGCATAGTACAAACAGTTATAGACACTCACTATGTGTGAGGTTACACAACACAGTATGATCAAACACAAACAGTCACAGTTAGGTGAACTAACTAGTGTACACACAAACAGTCACATGTTGCAAGCATTAGGCTTTGTGTGTGAGTACACACAAGCACACGGAATGATCAAATCACACTAACACGTATGATTTAAACTCGTAAGTAGTTTCCTAACTACTCCTAACATTTGTTAATTTTCGGGACGAAAATTCCTTCAACAAGGGGATGATGTGACAATCCGACTTTTCGAGTTAACCTCGTTAACCCTCGTAGGCCCAATAAGGCCAATGAAGGCCCAACAAGGCCAATGAAGGCCCAACAAGGCCAATGAAGGCCCAACAAGACAAGTCAGGCTCAATGAAGTTTATGAAGGCCCAATAAGACAAATGTAGGCCCAAGAAGCCAAGGTGGGCTCAATAAAGCAAGAGTAGGCCCATTGAGATCTAGGTAGGCCCAGTAAGCTCAAGATAGGCCCAGTGAACTTGATGGAGGCCCAAATGGGTTAACCTAGCCCAATAATGTCTCAATTGGCCCAATTTTTACCAAATTGGGAATTTAGTTTAGCTTTATTAGCCGAAAATTTAAGGAAATCATAAGAGATCAAACTATAAAAGATTAGGATTAAGCAAAACAAATCTAGAATACTTTGAATTGTAAGAATTAACTAGTGATTTGTCAAAACACACAATTTTGAGTTACATAGTCAAAATTCGTCCATGTATACAAAAGGGAGTTATGAATTTCAATAGAATATGAAGTTATGGATCGAATTAATGGTGCTTAAAACATCTAATGATGATAATAAACGGTTATCATCAGTTATTACAATCATTATGGTCGAATTTAAACCCAAATGATGATCTAGCTTCTTAAAACCGTTACTAACATAATCAAACTCATATAATTCGACAGAAACCCAAGCAATTGAGTTTTCAGAAACATTATTCGGTACCTTTAGGCTCTTTAGCATACACTAATTCGAATCCAGAAGTCGTGGGTGAAGATTTGGATTGAAGGTCGGCCGAAACTCAATCTAATAGTCGAGATATATCAGTTTGACATCCATTCAAGTAAGTTTTCACTCCTACACCACCTAAACATGCTGATTAAGCAAACCCCTATACTAATTATGGCTTCTAACATCAAATGGTACGAATCCGAGTTCTAGGGTTCTTAATATAGTTGGATTTGGGGGTTTCGGTTATGATGGGTGTAAAAATGAAATCAAATATTACCCACACTTTCATAAAGTGCCGATTAACAAAGTTCATGAATCAATTTCATCACATTTTGACGAATTGATTGGGTTCGACTACTAGGGTTCATCTAAGAATCGGTTTTGGGGGTTTTTAATCAAATGAGCTTTAAAATCGAATTAAACTCCACCAATAGTTTCAGAAGGGTTTGAGTAAACTAAACCATGTATCAATTTTGTTGAGTAATATCGAATTGATTGAATTCAAATTCTAGGACTTGTAATAAGAACGAAGTTGGGGGATTTTTAGAAAATGTGAATTAGAATCAAATTAAATGGTATACATAGCTTCAGACAGGTTCGATTAAGCAGAATGCTATATCAATTTTGTTTGGAAACATCGAAGTAATTGAATTCGAATTATAGGGTTCTTAAGTTTAAACAAATTGGGGAATTCGGGGTAATAGGGAACGATATTCAAATTAAAACCATCTAAGGAGTCGGTTGGATGATTAGAACAAAAGCCCCAAGGTTGGGGGATCAATCGAGTTCGAATTCGTAATCAATTGAACATTAAGTGCTTCGGCTATAATATCTAAGGGGAATTAGACCGAATGAGTGTTTAAAACAATTTAACTGTGAGTTCTAATGCGATTCCCTAGCGGGCTTGACTGATAATGAGCGTGTGTTTGGTTCGGGAGGTCCCGGGTTCGAACCCGAGGGCTGCCGGTTTTTGGAATTTAAAACCATTTTGGTTTTTAAGTCATAACTTGTTCGTTTTAGATCCGTTTTTATCCGTTCGAATTGCGTTAGAACCAGAATTCAATTCCGGATGTATTAGAATAATAAAATTTATATTTTATCACGAAAACGAAATCGCGTATAATTACGTTTAATTAAATAAAATCAAATATGATTTTATTTAAACGATTTCAAAGTCACGCGTATTTACGTATGCACATTTCTGACACTTTAACATACGTGTGTTGACACGTATGTGATTTCAAGCACAAAACGATAATCCGAATAACATTAAGTTATTGTTTAAACACAGTTCCTTCGTAAGAGGATTCTCTACACGATTTCACGCGTATTGATCATTCTGCAATCACCAAAGGTGCGTACACGGCCCCTTTCTTATTTTAAACTGTTTTGGGGGAGAAAACATGTGCAACAAACTATTTTTAGATACATATCACTTGCATGAGTTAGCTGTTTACATTATGTGACAACATAGCAACTTGAAAGTCCTTACACACCTCTAACCGTTTAGTTTGCTGTAACGCAAAGCGTGGTAGTTGGAAATAGATCTATTAGGTTTGACAAACCTCATCTGGTAGATGGGATCTACGCAGGTGTTTGACTGACCAAACACAATTTTACTATTGTTGTGCTAGACAATAGTGGCAAGGCAAAAACATGCTATAGCATGGCAATTCGTCAGCTTCGGTGTCGACCACTTATGTAAAAAGTTTATATGACTAGCTATCATGACTGTGCATGTGTGATTATGTTATCTACAAACTTGTTATTCAAACTGCTGTTTTGAACATTGTGAATACTTAAAACCTGTGTTATGCACTAACCTTTGTGTTGACTTGATTTACATGTTTTCTCAGGACGCTAAGGCGCGCATTAAAGCTGGCATGGACTAGGAGATAGAGTCGCATGCATTTTAAACCTTTTGGATATTTGAATTTGAACATTTAAGGATTTTGTTTTGTAATTTACATATTACAACTGTTAGTGGTTTTTAAACGCTTCCGCAACTTTTGAAACTCTGATGTTATGTTTTAAAGACCAAAGTATGTTTTGAAATTCATATAGAGGTCTTCGTTATGTCTAATGATCTGAGATCCTGGTTTGTCACGTTCCCAAACGGTTTGATTCCGTTAGTTGGAATTGGGGGTGTGACAGAAGGCGTATTGGATGTTGAGCCAAGCCATTTCAAATCAGATTTTACATCAGTTTGATGAACACAGGACTTCTTATAGTCAATGGAATGCTTTGAAAGCCAGAGTTGAGGGAAATACAAATCTGAAAAAGATGAAAGCCACTGACATTGGTAAAGAGTTTGAAAACTTCAATTTTATAGGCAATGAAAGTCTTGAAGCATTGATCACTAGATACAGACATCTGCTGACAGAAGTTAGAAAGTGTGGCATTGATTATACTGAAGATGAAAAGATTGATTTCCTTGCAGATGCTTTGCCTGACAAGTGGAATTCATTGGTGCTAATCTTGAGAGAAAATTTACCGGGAATGACCTAGGTAGAATTCATTCAAAAGCCTGAAGAGCAAAAGATGAAGGATAAGAGAAAAGCTAGGAGAGTAAATGTTACACGAGATCCTTCATTATACGGTGGATCTGTAGTTACACCACCGGTTTCATTTGCAAAGATTCAGACAACATTTGTTTCTAGTACTTCTGAAAGTACTCCTGCTCCTTCTGCATCAGCAAGTTTCAGTTCATCTTATTCTACAAATGAGAAGAAGTCTGACTCGACACCAACTCCTGTTCAGCTAAATACAACAAATCTGGGGAAAGTAACTGTCGAAGTTGTTCGGGATCACATGTCAATTCTATCTTGTGTAGTCAGAGCGTATGATGAACAAGTTGCAGGAAGGATTGGAAACTCTAATCTTACATTTGACGATTACGAGCAAATTGATGATAAGGAAATGGAGCTAATTGACACTCAATGGGCGCTGGCAAGAGTGATTCGAAGAATCAATCGATATGAAAAGAAGACTGGCAAGAAATTCACTTTCGACCGCAACACCAAGTTTGGATTTAATCCAAAGACTACTCCATGCTACAATTGTGGTGAGTTAGGTCACTTTGCCAGAGAATGTAAGAATCCGAAGAAACAAGGGAATTTAAACCCGTTCAAGCCAAAAGAAACCTATCAGAAGAAGAAAGAAAAATCTGAAGAGTCATCGAAAGCTTTGGTTAGTCAAGCTGGTGAAAGCTATGATTGGGGAAAGCAGTATGATGAACTGATGGGTGCTTTTATGGCTTCTTTGGATGAAGACACTGGTAAAGGCAAAGAGAAAGTGGATGAGGTAAATGAGGATTTGTTTGAGATCATTGATAAACTGACAGAGATGAATTCTCAGCTGAGTGCTGATCTGGTAGAGTGCACAAAGGCAAACAAGAACCTAATTTCAAGAGAAAAGCTTTTGACTAAAAGATAATTGATTTAGGTAAAGAAAATGAAGATCTGAAAATCAAAGTTTTACAAAATAACCATGTTGTGTCTGTGCATCTCGAATCAGTGCCGAAGCTGAAGGTTGAATTATTAGCAGCAAAAGCAGAAGCTGAAGTGAACAAGAGCAAGCTTGAAAATTATCAAAATTTTAAGTATGTCATTGATTACTTTGTTGCCATGCAAAGATCATCGCATGATAATACTGGAATAGGTTTTCATGTTGTACCACCTCCTTCTAGCTTTGTGCCAAGACCACAACTTGATCTGAATTTGGAAGTTTATCCTGTTTCTTTGGATGAACATGAGTCTGAATATGTGGTTGCAAGTGCTGGAGGATCATCATTTGATAACATTGTGTCTCTTGACAGTTATGCTCCTATTATTGAAGACATCACTGAATCAGAATATTTACCTGATATTCTGAGACAGAATGGTTATCAAGTTAAAACTGGTGATAAAAAGATTCTTAAGTCTCAGAAGTCAAAAGCTGAGATGAAACCGTTTGAGAAAGTGGTGATCAAACCCAATCTTGTTTCTAAACCAGTGATGAAACCCAAAACAACCACTAATTTCAAACCTATGGTATATGTAAAGTCATCTACTACACTTAAAGGATAGTCTAGTGGTATTTTTCAAAAGAAAAAAATGTTTTCTGAAATGGTTGACAAGATTGATGACAAGGGTAATAAGTTTGGGGTTGGAAATAATGACAAATCAAAGAATTTTCAAACTCAAAAGAATAATTCCAAGATAAAGTTCACTGGTTTAAGGAATAGATTTTCATCTCCAAAGGTTGCTTCTAAACCTTTCAGTTCATCTAAGTATTATGATGAACCAAGAAGACCAAGAGGCATCCACAAAGAAAATGCTATTAGATGTGGTACATTTGGTCATTTGATTTCTGATTGTGATTTGGAGTTTAACTCTACTGATTGTTGCAGCTTTAGATCCTTTACACCAAGAGAAACACGAAAATGTTTTACTAGTTGTGGTAAAGGACATATTTCTGCAAATTGTCCAAACAATAAGATCAGAAAGAGTTCAGATGTTGAGAGTTGGGTAAACAAGTCTGGTGGAAGTCCTAAGAAAGTTAAACCTAGTGAAGAGGAAATGAGAGTTCTCAGAAAGTTTGATCCTGATTGTGTTTGGGTCTAAGAAGAAAAGAAACAGAAGAAATGAGTTTTTGATAACAAAAAGAATGTGAAAAAGCTTGTCAAAATAGTGACTTCATCTGATAATGATTTCTATGATAAATTTTCTTCAAATTCATATCAAAACAAAATGGTAAGTCAAAATCTTTTTGGAAATTGAGATGTATGTCAGGTGATCAAATTTCTGGAAAAAAGGATGAAAGTATTGAAGATGGGTATTCAAGCAGTTCATCACAACAGAATGGCAGAAGTCCATTTAGGGAGACTCGACGCCAAAATGGCGGGAGTCATCCCTTTTGATACTGATAAAATGATTATTTATTGTGCAGGTGGCATTCATGGGCCACATCAATAGTCGCTGGATTGTTGATAGTGGATGTTCACCGCACATGATAGGAGAGTTGGGTTTGTTGAAGGATTTTAAGTTGATAAAAGGAAGTTATGTTAACTTTGCAGATGACGAAGCTGGTAAAATTACCGGGTTTGGTAGTTTGACTAATGGTAAAGTTTCCTTTGACAATGTTAATTACTGCAAAGAGTTAACTAACAACCTATTGAGTATGTCACAGATTTGTGATAAAGGATATAATGTGATGTTCGATAAAGTTCGGTGTTCTATGCTTCAACAAGACATTCAGATTTCTGAAGATTGGATTCTGATGACTGTAGATAGGAGCAAGGATTTGTATGTACTTGACATGGCGAAAACGGAGACGGTGAATAATGTGGACTCGTGTCTGGTGTCCAAGGCAACAGAGCAAGATACACGTTCTTGGCACACACGAATGGGGCATATTCATATTAGGAAGATGAATCAGCTAGTACACAGTCATTTGGTTGAGGGTGTACCAGTTAAACACTTTAAACTTCCTGATGTGTGTGTGTGTCGCGCAAGAAGGGTAAACAGAAAAGGAGGTCACATAAAACAAAAACAGTGTTTTCTATTGATAAGCCACTTGCACTTCTTCACATGGATTTGTTTGGTCCAGTCAATGTGAAAAGTATAGGTGGTGAATCATATTGTTTTATGGTGACTGATGATTTTTCTAGATTTTCATGGGTAATGTTTTTAATGTTGAAATCTGAGACTTATGAAAATTTTGTGTTGTTGGTTAACAGGTTGGAGACATTATATAAGTTGAGAGTACGGCGTGTTCGTTCAGATAATGGGACTGAGTTCAAGAATCATCAAATGGAATAATTTTGTGATTCAAAGGGCATTCAATAGCAATTCAGTGCACCATATGAACCACATATGAATGGTGTAGCTGAGAGAAAGAATAGAACGTTGATTGAGTCTGCTAGAACCATGCTTGCTGATTCTAAACTCCCCATTACATTTTGGAGTGAAGGGCTACAGCCTGTTTTACTCTTAACAGAGTTGTGATTGTTGAAACACACAATAAGACATGCTATGAATTACTTTAAAATCGAAAACCAAATTTGGAACACTTGAAACCTTTTGGGGCTCCTTGTACATGCTTAAAAAATATTCAAAATTCAAATCTAAAGTTGAAGAAGGTTTCTTTCTTGGCTATAGTCTTCCCAACAAACATGTGCTTAATAAACGTACGGGTGTTGTGGAAATATGGTATAATGTGGATGTTCAAAGACATACACCGATACCTTACGGAAAAGAACCAAATTGCCTTTTTGATTATGATAAACTGTTTGAGTCTTTTAATTTGTCTCCAAATGTTTCTGTTGATGAAATAACCTTACAAATGTTGTATGATTTGCATAATTCTGAAGGTCAAGGTATTTCTCATCAAGTTGAAGATAATAATCCACCTGAGGAAGGCATTTCAGGAGCAATTAATGATGATTGGTCATCTGATGATGATAATGATATTTTCGAAGATGCTATTTCTCATGATCAAGATGTTGATCAGAATATTACAAATATTGATCATAATGTTGAGGTCCCACAAGTGCCAATAACTAGAGTACATGTAAATCATCCTGTTGATCAGAACATTGGAAATCCAAATGCCGGAGTACAAACACGACATCAAATCACAAATGAGGCAAGTTTGTATGCTGAGTTAGAAAGAACTCATGGAACTCAAGAGCTATGGATGCATTCTGCATTTATTTCTCAGATTGAGCCAAAATCTGTTACTGAAGCATTGCATGAGCCTGCCTGGGTGGAGGCTATGCAAGAGGAGCTAAATCAGTTTCAGAAGTTGGGTGTTTGGCATCCAGTTGATTTGCCAAAGGGAGAGAAGAAAATTGGAACTAGATGGGTGTTAAGATGCAAAAGAGATGATCAAGGCGTAATTTTTTGGAACAAAGCACGTTTAGTGGTTCAGGGTTTCAAACAAGTCGAAGGAATTAATTATGATGAAGTGTTTACACCTGTGGCGCGGCTAATAGCAATTCGACTATTTCTGGCTTTTGTTGCCCATAAGAAATTCAAATTTTTTCAGTTGGATGCCAAGTCTGCATTTCTGTATGGGTGTTTGAAGGAAACAGTGTACGTTTGTCACCCACCGGGCTTTGAGGATCCTATCCATAGGGATCAGGTTTACCTTTTAGACAGAGCACTGTATGGTCTGCATCAGGCTCCACGCGCTTGGTATGAGACCTTATCGACTCACCTTATTGAACACGGGTTCAATAGGGGTCAGATTGACAAGACATTGTTTTATCGGGAAAAGGGCAAGGATATTATTCTTGTTCAGATCTATGTAGATGACATCATCTTTGGATCTACCGATGAACAACTGTGTTTATAGTTTAAAGAGGTTATGATTGAGAAATTCGAAATGAGTGCCATGTCAGACATCAAATTTTTCTTGGGTTTACATATTGATCAAGCTGATGATGGAATCTTCATTCATCAGACAAAATACATTCAAGATGTGCTAAAACGGTTTAGCATGCTTGATTTTAAGCCCATTTCCACGCCCATTCAGCCCAATCATGGGATGGAGCCTGATATTAAGGGGAGCTAATTGATGCTACTTTGTATCGTCGAATGATTGGAAGTTTGATGTATTTGACTGCCTCTAGGAAGGACATTGTATTTACTACAAATATCTGTGCTCGATATCAATCAAAACCGAAAGTGTCACATCTGATAGCAGTCAAGCGAATTCTTCGTTATCTGAAGGGTACACCAGACACCCGTCTATGGTATCCTAAGGATGATAACTTTTCTTTCAATGCCTACAGTGATTCTGACTATGGAGGATGTAAGACTGATGGGAAATCCACAACTGGAGGTGCACAATTTTTGTGGGAGCGTCTAGTTTCTTGGCAGTACAAAAAGCAAATATACGTTGCTACTTTAACTTGTGAGGCTGAGTATGTAGCGGCTGCCAGTTGTTGTTCACAAGTTTTGTGGATACAACAACAGATGAGAGACTACGGTTTGAATTTTCTGACTACCCCAATTCATGTTGAGAACGAGGCTGCTATTGCTATAACTAAGAATCCTGTGTATCATTCACTATCCAAACACATTGATATTAGGTTTCATTTCATACGCAATTGCTATGAAAAGAAACTTATTGATGTGGTGAAGATACATACCAATGAGCAACGAGCAGACCTTCTCACCAAGGCTTTTGATAAAAACCGTTTTGAGTATTTGCTCAAATTAAATGGCATTCGGGTCATGGGTGAGGTAATTAACAATCAACTTCCTTCATAATCAATTTTTATTGAATTAACATTAGATAATTTAATTTTTGTTGTTTTGTGTTTTAGTTTTTAGGTGGAGAAAATTTTGAAAAATACAAAAACATTTAAAAAATAAAAAACATTAAAAAAATTAAAATTTTGAGAAATTGATTCGACCAAGTGAGAAATGATAGCACATTGTTTGCAATTGGAAGCACATTTGTATCATACAAGAACTTAAACATAAAGAGCAGTTACAATTACTAAGTATGATATGTTGGTAGGTTTATAACATAGTTAAGATAACATTTGACAAAATTTTGATTATGCCTTATGAAAAACAGATGCTTAGAACGCAGTACTTAGTTTTGTCCTGAATGAGTGGTAGTTAATCTTACAAAATGTTTCTTGAACGAAAGTTAAATTACTAGTTTTGATCATGTGTTTAATTTTCAAAAGAAATTCTAATTTTGTTTTTTCTTTTCTTTTAGTTTAAAGCTGAAACATTCTTTGCGTATACTTACGTATCGACCTGATGGTTATAGCTTTAAACAAGTCATGTTTGTTTTCTTGGTTTTTGATTAAGTTTATGACAATCTCTGCGCATATGAGAATATCGATTTGATTGTTTAAAGCTTAATCTTAAATTATTTTTTCGTTCATTTTCTGGATCATCTGAGCATAGGTAAGTATCAACCTTGATTCCAAGATTTTGAACAAATTCAAATTGTTTTATTTTGTTTTTTTAAAAAGAAATTCTGATTTGTTTTTACATGATCAAGATAGTTAAAATTGAAATGTATTGTTTCATGAACGTTTTGGTTTGATTAATTATTCATAAATCGGGGATGTGTTCAAGTAAACGGAAAACATAAAGTATTTGATAATGTTGTTTTAATTGATATCTTAACTAAGTAATTAAATTTAAAGAGGATAATTATACTGACAATCATCTTTGAATTGTAATTTGCTAACAAATACATTTATTAAATCAATCAGATGTGTTGATAATTGTAATACAATATGATCTCATGTCTGGATCTTTCTTAAAAAAACAAAAATGTTATTGTTTTGTTAATAGATTTAGATTTGTTAAATTTGTAGATTAGTTGTTCTAAAAAATTTAAAAAAATTACAAAAAGATTTTTGTTTTTATCTGATTTTAAATCAATAATTTTTGATTATTTGTTTTGACTTTGAAACATTTTAACATTTGTTTGTTTTGAAATTTTAAATAAAATCAATTTTTTAAAAAAAAGGTTCGCCTGAAAGGTTTGTGGAGAGGTTCGTTGGACAGGTTCGTCAAACAGGTTCGTCCAATAAGTTTGTTGGATAGGTTCGTCCAATAGGTTTGTTGGATAGGTTCATTCAATTGGTTCGTTTGACAGGTTCGTCCAACAGGCTCGTTTAATAGGTTTTGAACAGGTTCGCCTGAGAAGGTTCATTGACAGGTTCAGTCAATATAGAAAAAGGATTAATAAGTCTTGTTCAAGTTGATACTGAATTTCAGTTGGTTGATATTTTTACTAAACCTTTGGATACCTCAAGGTTTGAGTTTTTAGTTCAGTCACTTGATAAATTTTCAAGAATAAACATATGAGTTAAGCAAAATTTTGAAAATGATGGAAATCTTTTTAAAGTAATTTTTTCTTATGAAAGGACACATTTTGATGGATAAAATAATAATGTTAACATAACAAGATTGGTAGACTTTAGAATTTATGAGAATAAGTTGTGTGAGAAAACTAAAGAAAATGAATGGAATATTGATCATTTTGTTTATTTGAAGAAATTACATTTTTATATATGAAATTGAGAATATCATATACTTGGTTTATCTAAGACAACAAAATAAATAAAAGTATGCTTAAGACACCTTAGCTATACAATATATAATCATGAATGTCTTATTTAATACATCTGAATAAGTGCATGCAATAAATTACCCTTTGTTATACTATGTATAGACCTGTATATTTATTGCATCCGAAACAAATAAGAATATTCATGATATACTAATTTAATAATTGTTGAAATGAGGTGTCCTTAATGTATCCAATCAAATAAGTGTTTGAAACACAATTATCTTCTTTAAACCAAGCTATTGATTGTCAATATATTTCTAATATGAATATTTCTCTCTCTTTAAATGCTTTAAATTCTTCAATATTTCAATCATAAAGTACCTAAAACATGATAAATCTCATTACATCTATTTCCTATAAATTCAAAAGTTAAAAGGATCATATACCAACAAATTGTTGTAACATATGTTATATAATACCATATAAATGTTTCTTTTCATTCTCTAAATTGCTTAAGAAAAAAACGATGGCAATTAAGATTATTTATAAAATAAAATATTTTAATAATTTTGAGCAATAATTAAATAACTCAGCTAAGCAAAGATACTTGTTGCATTATATTGTCAATTGACCATATATCCCATAACAATACAAAAATTCACAATGTGTGAAACAAAATAAAATTTTAATTTTAGTTACATTTGAGTACATAGCACATGTGAGTAATATATATATATATCTATGTAGCTGCAACATTCAGGAGAACTGAGATTGAGGTTGTTCAAATAGATGAACTGAACATTTGGATGCTCAAAAGCAAGAAAATTGCATATGAACTCTAAAATATTCATGTTCTCGAAAATTGATATACTCAATACGTCGCAAATGTTCTTTATAACTTTTGTTGCAAAATGAACTTGTTCGCAGATGTAATATGTATATCTAATTGTATAACCATTTGCAAACATTTGAATAACTTAGAAAGATTGACTGAAAGCATTTCTTAGCTAATCTAAATATAAGACGGGAAAGAAATGGTCCTCAAATTCATTTTTTTTAATTAAAGCCCATTAGATGGTTGTGGGCCCAAGCTCCTTCAATAACACATTTTTGTGGGCCCAAATTTTACAATATCTGTCATTACTAGATCCCTAAAATCACATACTCTTACCCTACCTTGCTGTTTCATGTCTCTCAAGTGCGAACGAAAATAACGAACTTTTGTTTAAGTTCATTGAGTGTGCGAATGTTCTTAAAACCTTCTTTCTACAACTTCATTCTTGATTGTAGGTAAAATTTTAGAACATTGACTCCTTTAAAGAACTTTATAGAACTTTGCGTAATTTCCGATTTTGCATTTCGTAAAACCCTAAAACTTGATTTCAAATTAAAAATTTTACAAATAGATCAATCTACAACAATAAATAACTTTAATCTTTACATCATTAAAAAAATTTACATAATCTAATGTGTATTATGCAAATTTCAGGAATATGGCTGCTTTGGTTTTCGCAAAGGATCACAATGTTTGTGCATTTTTGGATGCAAATGCATTTGATGGTAGGGGTGCCCCAAAAATCCGAAATCCTAAAAAATCTGAAATCCGAATCGTATCCGAAACCCGAAAAACCGATCTGAACCAAAGATTCGGATATTCGAATTGATTCGGATCAGATATCAGTTTTCCAAATTCAGATCGGATATCGGATATCTAAAATCCTCTTTATTTGGATCGGATGTCTGAATTCAATCCGAAGAACTCTAGTAAACCCTGTTTATTCGGGTTGTTCGGATTATTCAGATGAAAAAATAGGTTTATTCGGGTTTTTCGGGTTCTTCAGATAGATTCAGATCAGATAGAAAATTTTCTAATTCGAATCGGGTCGGGTTTCGGAAAAGTCTTAAAATTTTCAAATCCGAACAACCCGATCCGAATAGCCCGAATAAACCGTTATCCGATCCGATGAACACCCTATCTGATGGTGCAGATTTTGCTTATGTGATAGTGTTTCTGAGAAGATCAAAATATCATCATGTTTTAACTGCTAATCCTCCTGTTTACAAGGAAATGATTGAAGACTTTTGGAACTCTGCATTTATAATGCATACATATGATGTGCCCCAAATTTCTGCTACTATTAGCACACACTCACTACTGATTACTGAGGAGTCTATTCACACTTGTCTTCAATTAGGCAATGAGCAAGAAGCTCCAATTGAGTATGATTCAGAAATTGTATTAGGGACATTTCAAAATGTATTGGGATATGAAGGAAATTTTACAGGAAAACAAATTGAGAAAGGAATGTTAAGCCCAAGATGGAAATACTTGGTGCATACATTTCAATATTGTTTGTCCAAAAGGAAAACAGGATGGAATAACATTTGAATGCAAATCTCAAGTGCAATTGTTGGTCTAATGCTATCCGAGCCATACAATATGGCATCATATCTATTTAATGGAATGAGATCAAATGTTCAAGAAGCTTCTACGCACAAATTTCTTATGTATTCAAGATTCATTCAATGCTTGATCAATGCTTCTCTGGAGTCTATTCCTGTATTTGGATTAACTCATTCTCTGCAACATCACACTGTGAGCATTTTAAAACAGATGAAAAGAACTCATGCTCGAAACACCTTTTCTGGAGCCGATGTTCAAATGCCACAAATGTGCCTTGATTTGCAATAAGCTCTTCTGAACAAAGTTGATTATGTACCTTCTGTTCAATCAAAAACAACATCTCCTGCTCATTCTTCACAACAAAAATCTCATACTCATTCTCTTCATGATGATACTCATTTACATCCTTTATTCTCATACTCCCCTATTCACCAGACTTCTAATCTCCAGCTCCACAGTCCACTGAATCTATTCATCTCTCATATGATCAAAACTCAGTTCATTCTGGAAAAACAGAATCATTTCATTCCACTTCTTCTTCATCATCTTCTTCAGTTCCTAAGGAAAAAGCTTCTCCTTTATCTGAATCTCCTAAGTCTCAAGCTGCATCTGGATCAGTATATTCTCCTCATTTAGAAAGTTTATTGGTTCTGATTCTTTCAATGTAGACTCTGAGCACATCAAAACCACTAACATCTCATCCCATCATCAAAATCCTAATCATTCTCCTGTTCCATCTTGTCACACCCCGAGCCGGCGGGGTAGGATCGGGTTTCCCCGACGGGCGGAAGGTTCCCGAGGCGCGATATCGAAATGATAATCGGATTGATCAGATTGTTCACATTGCACATGATATATAAATGAGAAACTTTGCTAAAATAAAATAGGATCACAGAGTTAAATTATATTAGTTAAGTTTACAATTTAACAATGTAAACCCACTATCACATCATCAGTCTTCAATCTTGTGGTTGCACAAGATATGTTAAAAAAACTGTAAAATGATGCTTCAAAATATGCAGGTCCAAAAAGCTAGGTCCTCTATCAGATAACCTAATCCCAAAGAAATAACTCTTCAGTTGACCTGTTCGTCACCTGAGAAGTCATGCAAAAATAAAGTCAACACATGGTTGGTGAGTTCATATTGTTTAGTGTTTGAAAATGATTTGAAAACTTCTTTGGTAAAGACCCTAACCTCATTAACACCACATGTATCATCCAGATCGGTATGCTTATGTATAGGGCATACCCCTGAGTCGAGGCTACAACCCCGCCCAGACGCCGTCCCACCACATACTAATCCGCATAGGACATTGTTGTTAATGATAATTAAGCATCTTTACCTATCACACACTCTTGTTCACAATGACTCAAATGTTCTCACAAAACCTTTGTTTAACCCCCGGGTAACAACCTTAATCTCATTAACATCACATGTATCATCCAGATCGGTATGCTTATATATAGGGCATACCCCTGAGTCGAGGCTACAACCCCGCCCAGACGCCGTCCCACCACATACTAATCCACATGGGACATTGGTGTTAATGAAAATTAAGCATTTTACCCCTACCTTTAACCCAATGAGTCGTCAGTCCTTTGTTCCTGTAACTACCACAATTTGGAATCTATGTTGACTCCTTAAGTTCATCACAATAGTGATCAACCACAGAAATTGTAGAAACAGTTTAATAAATGCTTAATTAAATAAATAAATAAACATTTAATAAAATCTAAGTCCTTATGATTGGGGCCTATGGTCATACTCGAGTAGACTAGTCTGTCAATCTAGGTACTTAGTAGTTAGGGAATTCTGTAAATATCATCAAACATAAGACCTACAAGTCAATCAGTCTAGCTAGGACTTCTTGAAATATAGGATTTCTGAATTCAATGTGTTGGCAAATGTTATCTCTGATATTTCCCATACTATCCCTTAAAAATGATTTAATGATCGTCTGATTTTGTCACAAGATGTACTTGATGTGTTGATCATAGAATACAAGATTCATTGATCGGTTGTACACTTGATTCATCGTTCAACAAACACTTGGTTTGTAGAACATTGATTGTTGTCTTTGCAAAGATTGTTTTATTGATGTCTTGATGTCCCACACTTGTTTTGTCAAAATGTTTGATTTGATCCTTTGATTTCACCCACATGTTTTGTCAAAATGTTTGATTTGATCCCTTGAACTCACACCCTTGTTTTGTCAAAATGTTTGTTTTGATCCCTTGAACTCACCCACTTGTTTTGTCAAAATGCTTGATTTGTTTGAAATGTTTTGACTTATTGAAAAGTTTAGTTTAACTTGATTATTCACTTAATATATAAGTAAATCAGATAATAAACCTGCATAAAATCTTCCTAGACATGGTCTAGGATAACATTTATATATATGTAAAACATATAAATTTAAAAGCATTAAAGTAAACAATTTAAATAAACAGTTTACGCATGCTTCTCAGCCCCGCGTTTTAAAACAAAAATGTTAGAAAAGGGGCAATGAACTCACCTGTGTTGCCGTGCAATAAACCACAAAAGATATGCGCACTCTTTGATTGTTGCCTAAGTATCTTTAACACCTGAGTTATTTTAAAGAATTCGAAGACGATAAGTACATACGGGAATTGTCGTATCTATGGTTTGGTCTCGATGTGCAACTACGTGTCCTAGATTACTAGTGTGTTTCTAGAATTTGCTCTATCTAACTTAACTATTACCCATTAGTAACCCAGATCCCACATAAAGCATTTTCAATTCATTACCTTTTAAGTTAATCATTTATTTAGAAAAATCATTTAATTATATTGGTAAGGTCCATAATATAATTTCTTTTATGAAAAACATATTTAATTTAAGAAAATGTAATTTAAACATGATGGGCTTATATTAAACCCATTGGGCCATTCTTGGGCCCTTTAGTAAACTTTGATTTTCAAATGATCTCTTGTTTGCTTATTAAGTCATTAACCTAGATGGTGTAAATAACCATTTAGATTAATCATGCCTTTGAAATTCCCAATGGTTTAGATGTTAACATTTAAGTCAAACCATAACCTTTAGATTCTTGTTTTCCATTCCGAATGTATTCCTCTCATGATATTGATATCCTAGCTTAAGAAGACTCATTTATGTCTAACCAATTAAATGATCGTCCCCTACAATGATTACATACCATAAGTGTGCTAGAATAACCTATGTTAAATTTATAGTTAACCCTAACATGGCTTTTATTGAAGTTTAGATCTTGTGGGCTTTATATTAGGCCTAACTTGTTCTTGTGACCCAATTGATTAATATTTAACTTAATCAAATGTACAACGGGTCAACCTTGGTTATTTAGCCCAACTAAGTGGTATTGGGCCTAATCATAGGGTTATTGGGCCTTAGGAGTTATGTGGGCCAAATTAATTGAACGACTAAGTGTGAATAGAGTCTTGATCAATTTCCTCCCCAATGAGCCAACTTGAAATTGTTGGGCCATTACAACACGTGGGTCGATTAACACACCTATATGGGCCGAGAATAGGCTGTTGGGCCTAGACCTTGTAGATGAGTGGCCCGCATTGAATTAAAGTGGGTTAAACATTTGAGTTGGACCAAAGTAAATATAATTGGGCTTAACCTAAGTTCATCTCTTGATCTTAAACTCCTAGCTATTTATCCTTGATGCTCTAGTTTTTAAATAACCAATTGTTACACAAGCTTTGACATCTGATGTCATTTCCATGCACATATCCATCCCATGCACACTCACATACCTACATGTATATATATAAGTATCTAGGTCTCCATGTGTAGTGAAATAAAAGGGTCTTAAGGTTCGGTTTGCGTATGCTTAGTGTGATGGCAGCGAACCCTCTAAGGTAGCTAAGGGTTCGGTCTTAATGAAGTCAAACGAACCTCTATGGTTCGGTCCCTATGGTTCGTCTTACTCACAGGGTTCGTGAGTTACATGGTTCGCCATAGGCTCACTTAGGGTTCGGCTGTGGTGACCAACGAACCAGAGTTTGTTCCTGATGCATGGGTTCGTGAGGGTTCGCCAACTAGGTGTAGGGTTCGTGGTTGCCTGATGGTTCGTGTCTCGTCCTAAGGGTTCGTGAACCAGCTATCTCTTCCCATGGTTCGGCTAACACAACATAAAGGTTCGCTCAACACCTAAGGGTTCGTGAACCAGGGTTCGCAGGTGATTCGTGGGTTATGAAGGGTTCGGCAATGATGGTGTGCTATGCAGGGTTCGTTCCTCACCAAAAAGGTTCGGCCGGTGAGCAGCCCCACGAACCTGTACGTGATCATCACCTTCGTGCACTCAAACTTTCGATCCAACTCCTGCCATAGGATTGCTACATGTATACAAATTCTCGGAACAAGGTGGGTTCGAATCTAAAGCTCCACAACCGATTGTGTGTGAGTGTTTTTCAAACAAACTAGAAAACCCTAATTTTCGTGAAGTTAAAAGCATCATACCTCGAAAATAGTTGGCTGAAATTGCAGATCGGTGGTACTTCCTTGTAGAGCTAGTTCCTAGCTACGCGTGGACACCAAGAACACCCGATTTCGTCTCCAAACGAGTGAGATCTTGAAGGTTGAAGATGAAGAATTTTAGAGAGAGAGAGGTGACGGGAGAGAGAGCTAGAGAGAGAGAGATGTGTAAAAATGAAAGAAAAGTGTTCTTTCATCGTTTATATACCCCGAGGGTATTCGGGTTCGTTTCGGTTGCTCGGTTTTCGTCTCCGACGCGTTTCCGGATCGTAACGCGTATAATTACGAAATTTAAAATAAAAGGTTATATTTTATGTGTTTGGGAAGTGGTTATTTCTAGTAATGACATTAAATGTTATTTTTTTCCTAATTTATTTATCGAAACTCATAAATATTACGCGTTTTATTATTTATTCGCGTGTTATGGTTTACCCGTCTAAAATAAAAATAGTTTTGCCTTAATTGTAACTATGATGAGTTTCAAAATTGTAAAACAGGAAATATTTTATTTCCTTATAATTATTATCGTTCGAGTCGTCTTTCGTTTCGTCAGAAAACGTCACTTACGCGCGTCTTCGTACAGAGCGCTAACTGTACGAACACGATCGTACGTTTCACTTTCTGATTTTGTTGTCTAATTTACAATCATCGTTTCAGATCATTAAACTGTCGGATCCATTCGACAGATCGTCACCTATACGAACAGTCCGTCGGTTTAACATTCCGTAACAACAACTGTTATTGTATTGTTTTGATTAGCCTCGCATACGTGCTATCCTAATAGATCCTAACAAATAACCCATGATGGTTCAGTGTTGCCAGATAATTATCTGACTCAAGAACCATTGTTCTGTACTTAGTTTCTGCTAAATGTTTATGAGTCTGCTGTTTGATAACATGAAATGACTTTGACTATCAATATGAACATGAAATAGAATGGAATGTGTATAGTTGGTGTTTGTTTACTGTTCATGCTACTGTTGCGATCACTGTTCCGGCACCGATTTCGGCACTGTTGTTACAGTCTCCCCTTGTTAGAGAAATTTCGTCCCGAAATTTAAGAATAGTTATCGGTTACAGCTTTCTCTGCAAGTAGTTGGGGATGTCCTGAACATCGTGTGATCTTCGCCTTTTCCAAGTAAACTTGAGTTTTCGCTTTGAATTTCCAATGAACTTAGCAATGGAAATACAACTTTTCCTTAGTTGTTTAATCTAACGAGCTGTAAACTCTGAAGACTATTACCTAAGGTATACTGTCCGTCTAATTGAATTTCTTCAACTAATATGACGAACGGTTCGTTAGCACGACGTTTATTCAAGTTCGATACGTGAAACGCGTAACGCATCCAACTAAGGTCATATAATGACCTCAATCTTTGTGCCATGAAACGAATACATTGGATGATCTCGGATTGTCCTACGTTTCGTGGTGCTTGTTCGTCCCTTTATTCTGGGATGGACTACACCTTTAATCCGTCAGTCGGCGACTGACGTTGCCGACCTCAAGGAGCCTCGAATGGTGTGCATTCGATGCTTCTATATTGACGGTTGTTGTAGGAAGATGTAATCGGTGATATTTGGGAGTCCAACTTCCCACTGTAGTTTGACATACAGATTCTCAATATATCCCCCAAGATTCGTGTCGTACTTTCGCTTCAACCGTTCTTTGGTGAACGGTGAGCTGTAATTATTTTTAAGTACATCCCTAACCAAAATGTTAAACAATGGTATCACATAGCGTACCACTATCTCGTTGCTGTAAAATCCATCGGTTTACCTATCACCAGAGTCCACCCACTAATTTGGTAGTAAGTGTTACATCCGGTTTATTTTAAACTGTCTTTCGGCATCACAATATGACACACTCCTTAAAGTTTTCGTAGGTGACTCTCACTATATCTGGGTCTTGATCTTCAGATCGAGATCTTTAAGTCACCCATGATGGATACTTAGGTTGTTTGACATAACCGTACACATACTTCACCATTCGTTTAATCTATCCTTTGCTCGAAGGTTTTCGTTATACAGCGGGGAGGTCTACCTAAAATACGGTAGAATTATTAGGATAAAGGTAAGGATTTACCTTCTCAGTACACTTATACCCACCCGTGTGATGGTGTATATCTATCTTACTCCTACCCTAAAGTCATGAGACTCGTGAAACCTATTGTAACTTTTGTTCCAACTATTTCTTATTCTCATCTGATTTCAATTTGGGAGAATTTAAGATGAAGTTGTTCTTTCCTTGACGGTTCCAAAATGTCCCTGAGATGTCGTTCGTGTTTTGTCGTGCTACTATAATAATTCAGTATGTCATCCTTAATAGTAATGACAAACTAACCAGTTACGGTCTGCACGCTCGATTCATGAGGTCCAAGAACTCATAGGTGCATTCTTCTACTCGAAGAACATCACCATAATTTGGAATGCCCATAATTCATTCGAAATATTTTCTCGGGCATACCTTCATCTTGTATTCTCAAATGACTTCCCTTGATCTACTTATTTAGCCTACGTAAAGACCTGACACAGTTCTCATATTTACTTTTCCTAACATCCTAGAGTCAGAGTTCTCAAATTTAGGTAACTCAATTTCTAGGAGATCTATGTATACAATGAAAGTCTACACACTAGTTTTGACCTTTTTAATTTCTAAGGCTTTTAGTGTTCTAATTAGATAAAGTTCTATTCTAATTTACAGTAATTAAGCCGACATTAATGATTTCTCTATCCCTATTTAATCATCCAACCCTTATTTAACCTAAAGGTTCCTTCAATTATTATTCTGATTATCTTTTCGGCACTGACTTTGCTTTTGACTGACTTAAATTTATGGTTCCTAAAATTACAACAGACTATGCAGTCCTAATTAATACCCCAATAGATAATTTAAGGTATTAAGCAGAAATTTGCATACCCATGGAGTCATCGGACTCCGAGTGTTCCCCAGGAGCTGGTAAAGCGAGTAGTTCCTCAATGTCTGCTGGGTCTGCTGAAAACATTTTCCTAGAGCAGTCCCTTGCGAAATGTCCATGCATTCCGCACATGAAGCAATTGTTGTTATGTTGAGGGGAAGTAGAGGTGCTCACTTTTTGTTCTCGTTTTCTAGTGGGAATAAACCGACACCGTTGAATCCAGTGTCCGTATTTACCACAATTCAGACAGTGTTTACAAGATTTCTCCTCACCATGATGAAAACCGCATCTGACACATTTAGGAAACGCACCAAAATATTGACGAGGAGTAGAGGCTATTGGTGGCTGACACTGTTGTATCCCGTGTCCCGTCATTCCACCACGCGTGCATTGTAGGCACGAAGGTTCAGCCAGGTTATGGTAGTGACAAGCCGAATAGAGGGAAGCTTTCCCTTTAGAAGGTGCAGGATTTGTAAAAGATATCCTCACAGGGCAGTCTCGGGCAATGTGTTCGGACAGTCCGCACACATAACAATCTTTGCTGTGTCGAGGAAGGGGATATGTAGTGTTTCCAGGATTCTGGTTATGAGTCGGAGGGTTATTACAATCACGACTCCAGTGTCCCTTTCCTCCGCAGTTCAGACAATGTTTGCACAGTTTGTTCTTAGCATGGTGGAGACCGCACGTGGCACATAAAGGAAATTTGCTAGCCTCTGGCTTGCATACTAATTCCATTGATGATTTGCATTGGTGATCCCAATGGTTCGTCTTGCCACAATGTATGCATTGCTTGCATGAGATTTCAGCGCGATGATGATAGTGACAGTTAGTGCAAAGGGTTGATTTTCCAGCGTAACACCTACGATTCTCTGATTCCGGAGCAACGGCCATCTGACGAAGAGGAATGGCCTCGGTGTGGATCTCAGGATTTCTTGATTTCTTAGAACGATTCCGTTTTCGCTTCCTGCTTGTTTCTCCTTCTTCCGGTTCCTTCTTCTCTGCAGCAAGTAATGGGAAGTTCCTGGTAAATTCCTCACTATTCCTGATCCGGGTGATGATTCCAGGGAGGATCGCCACCAACTGTTCAGTGATCAGTGTTGCAAATACCTCAACGGCTGGGTCCGTCTCTTGTGGAGGTAGAGGCGGTGATGGTTGCCTTCTTGGTGACATTCTAATCATAACCAACAGAACATTGGTTAATGCAATGATTGAATGCAGAAGACACAATGCAATTAAATTCCTAATTCCTATGTTCTCTACATGCAGGGTCCCTAGGTTATAGTCTAGGCCAAACCGTTTAAATAAGTGACCTATATTTCTCTATAACCATGGCTCTGATACCAATCTGTCACACCCCGAGCCGGCGGGGTAGGATCGGGTTTCCCCGACGGGCGGAAGGTTCCCGAGGCGCGATATCGAAATGATAATCGGATTGATCAGATTGTTCACATTGCACATGATATATAAATGAGAAACTTTGCTAAAATAAAATAGGATCACAGAGTTAAATTATATTAGTTAAGTTTACAATTTAACAATGTAAACCCACTATCACATCATCAGTCTTCAATCTTGTGGTTGCACAAGATATGTTAAACAAACTGTAAAATGATGCTTCAAAATATGCAGGTCCAAAAAGCTAGGTCCTCTATCAGATAACCTAATCCCAAAGAAATAACTCTTCAGTTGACCTGTTCGTCACCTGAGAAGTCATGCAAAAATAAAGTCAACACATGGTTGGTGAGTTCATATTGTTTAGTGTTTGAAAATGATTTGAAAACTTCTTTGGTAAAGACCCTAACCTCATTAACACCACATGTATCATCCAGATCGGTATGCTTATGTATAGGGCATACCCCTGAGTCGAGGCTACAACCCCGCCTAGACGCCGTCCCACCACATACTAATCCGCATAGGACATTGTTGTTAATGATAATTAAGCATCTTTACCTATCACACACTCTTGTTCACAATGACTCAAATGTTCTCACAAAACCTTTGTTTAACCCCCGGGTAACAACCTTAATCTCATTAACATCACATGTATCATCCAGATCGGTATGCTTATATATAGGGCATACCCCTGAGTCGAGGCTACAACCCCGCCTAGACGCCGTCCTACCACATACTAATCCACATGGGACATTGGTGTTAATGAAAATTAAGCATTTTACCCCTACCTTTAACCCAATGAGTCGTCAGTCCTTTGTTCCTGTAACTACCACAATTTGGAATCTATGTTGACTCCTTAAGTTCATCACAATAGTGATCAACCACAGAAATTGTAGAAACAGTTTAATAAATGCTTAATTAAATAAATAAATAAACATTTAATAAAATCTAAGTCCTTATGATTGGGGCCTATGGTCATACTCGAGTAGACTAGTCTGTCAATCTAGGTACTTAGTAGTTAGGGAATTCTGTAAATATCATCAAACATAAGACCTACAAGTCAATCAGTCTAGCTAGGACTTCTTGAAATATAGGATTTCTGAATTCAATGTGTTGGCAAATGTTATCTCTGATATTTCCCATACTATCCCTTAAAAATGATTTAATGATCGTCTGATTTTGTCACAAGATGTACTTGATGTGTTGATCATAGAATACAAGATTCATTGATCGGTTGTACACTTGATTCATCGTTCAACAAACACTTGGTTTGTAGAACATTGATTGTTGTCTTTGCAAAGATTGTTTTATTGATGTCTTGATGTCCCACACTTGTTTTGTCAAAATGTTTGATTTGATCCTTTGATTTCACCCACATGTTTTGTCAAAATGTTTGATTTGATCCCTTGAACTCACACCCTTGTTTTGTCAAAATGTTTGTTTTGATCCCTTGAACTCACCCACTTGTTTTGTCAAAATGCTTGATTTGTTTGAAATGTTTTGACTTATTGAAAAGTTTAGTTTAACTTGATTATTCACTTAATATATAAGTAAATCAGATAATAAACCTGCATAAAATCTTCCTAGACATGGTCTAGGATAACATTTATATATATGTAAAACATATAAATTTAAAAGCATTAAAGTAAACAATTTAAATAAACAGTTTACGCATGCTTCTCAGCCCCGCGTTTTAAAACAAAAATGTTAGAAAAGGGGCAATGAACTCACCTGTGTTGCCGTGCAATAAACCACAAAAGATATGCGCACTCTTTGATTGTTGCCTAAGTATCTTTAACACCTGAGTTATTTTAAAGAATTCGAAGACGATAAGTACATACGGGAATTGTCGTATCTATGGTTTGGTCTCGATGTGCAACTACGTGTCCTAGATTACTAGTGTGTTTCTAGAATTTGCTCTATCTAACTTAACTATTACCCATTAGTAACCCAGATCCCACATAAAGCATTTTCAATTCATTACCTTTTAAGTTAATCATTTATTTAGAAAAATCATTTAATTATATTGGTAAGGTCCATAATATAATTTCTTTTATGAAAAACATATTTAATTTAAGAAAATGTAATTTAAACATGATGGGCTTATATTAAACCCATTGGGCCATTCTTGGGCCCTTTAGTAAACTTTGATTTTCAAATGATCTCTTGTTTGCTTATTAAGTCATTAACCTAGATGGTGTAAATAACCATTTAGATTAATCATGCCTTTGAAATTCCCAATGGTTTAGATGTTAACATTTAAGTCAAACCATAACCTTTAGATTCTTGTTTTCCATTCCGAATGTATTCCTCTCATGATATTGATATCCTAGCTTAAGAAGACTCATTTATGTCTAACCAATTAAATGATCGTCCCCTACAATGATTACATACCATAAGTGTGCTAGAATAACCTATGTTAAATTTATAGTTAACCCTAACATGGCTTTTATTGAAGTTTAGATCTTGTGGGCTTTATATTAGGCCTAACTTGTTCTTGTGACCCAATTGATTAATATTTAACTTAATCAAATGTACAACGGGTCAACCTTGGTTATTTAGCCCAACTAAGTGGTATTGGGCCTAATCATAGGGTTATTGGGCCTTAGGAGTTATGTGGGCCAAATTAATTGAACGACTAAGTGTGAATAGAGTCTTGATCAATTTCCTCCCCAATGAGCCAACTTGAAATTGTTGGGCCATTACAACACGTGGGTCGATTAACACACCTATATGGGCCGAGAATAGGCTGTTGGGCCTAGACCTTGTAGATGAGTGGCCCGCATTGAATTAAAGTGGGTTAAACATTTGAGTTGGACCAAAGTAAATATAATTGGGCTTAACCTAAGTTCATCTCTTGATCTTAAACTCCTAGCTATTTATCCTTGATGCTCTAGTTTTTAAATAACCAATTGTTACACAAGCTTTGACATCTCATGTCATTTCCATGCACATATCTATCCCATGCACACTCACATACCTACATGTATATATATAAGTATCTAGGTCTCCATGTGTAGTGAAATAAAAGGGTCTTAAGGTTCGGTTTGCGTATGCTTAGTGTGATGGCAGCGAACCCTCTAAGGTAGCTAAGGGTTCGGTCTTAATGAAGTCAAACGAACCTCTATGGTTCGGTCCCTTATGGTTCGTCTAACTCACAGGGTTCGTGAGTTACATGGTTCGCCATAGGCTCACTTAGGGTTCGGCTGTGGTGACCAACGAACCAGAGTTTGTTCCTGATGCATGGGTTCGTGAGGGTTCGCCAACTAGGTGTAGGGTTCGTGGTTGCCTGATGGTTCGTGTCTCGTCCTAAGGGTTCGTGAACCAGCTATCTCTTCCCATGGTTCGGCTAACACAACATAAAGGTTCGCTCAACACCTAAGGGTTCGTGAACCAGGGTTCGCAGGTGATTCGTGGGTTATGAAGGGTTCGGCAATGATGGTGTGCTATGCAGGGTTCGTTCCTCACCAAAAAGGTTCGGCCGGTGAGCAGCCCCACGAACCTGTACGTGATCATCACCTTCGTGCACTCAAACTTTCGATCCAACTCCTGCCATAGGATTGCTACATGTATACAAATTCTCGGAACAAGGTGGGTTCGAATCTAAAGCTCCACAACCGATTGTGTGTGAGTGTTTTTCAAACAAACTAGAAAACCCTAATTTTCGTGAAGTTAAAAGCATCATACCTCGAAAATAGTTGGCTGAAATTGCAGATCGGTGGTACTTCCTTGTAGAGCTAGTTCCTAGCTACGCGTGGACACCAAGAACACCCGATTTCGTCTCCAAACGAGTGAGATCTTGAAGGTTGAAGATGAAGAATTTTAGAGAGAGAGAGGTGACGGGAGAGAGAGCTAGAGAGAGAGAGAGATGTGTAAAAATGAAAGAAAAGTGTTCTTTCATCGTTTATATACCCCGAGGGTATTCGGGTTGGTTTCGGTTGCTCGGTTTTCGTCTCCGACGCGTTTCCGGATCGTAACGCGTATAATTACGAAATTTAAAATAAAAGGTTATATTTTATGTGTTTGGGAAGTGGTTATTTCTAGTAATGACATTAAATGTTATTTTTTTCCTAATTTATTTATCGAAACTCATAAATATTACGCGTTTTATTATTTATTCGCGTGTTATGGTTTACGCGTCTAAAATAAAAATAGTTTTGCCTTAATTGTAACTATGATGAGTTTCAAAATTGTAAAACAGGAAATATTTTATTTCCTTATAATTATTATCGTTCGAGTCGTCTTTCGTTTCGTCAGAAAACGTCACTTACGCGCGTCTTCGTACAGAGCGCTAACTGTACGAACACGATCGTACGTTTCACTTTCTGATTTTGTTGTCTAATTTACAATCATCGTTTCAGATCATTAAACTGTCGGATCCATTCGTACAGATCGTCACCTATACGAACAGTCCGTCGGTTTAACATTCCGTAACAACAACTGTTATTGTATTGTTTTGATTAGCCTCGCATACGTACTATCCTAATAGATCCTAACAAATAACCCATGATGGTTCAGTGTTGCCAGATAATTATCTGACTCAAGAACCATTGTTCTGTACTTAGTTTCTGCTAAATGTTTATGAGTCTGCTGTTTGATAACATGAAATGACTTTGACTATCAATATGAACATGAAATAGAATGGAATGTGTATAGTTGGTGTTTGTTTACTGTTCATGCTACTGTTGCGATCACTGTTCCGGCACCGATTTCGGCACTGTTGTTACACATCTCCTACTCAATCTGCCATGCCAACACCCATTTCATCTCCCAAACAACACATTCCAACACCCATTTCATCTCCCAAACAACACATTCCAACACCCATTCCATCTCCCAAACAAAATCTTCCCACATCTCCACATCATTCTCCATCTTATGTTTCCCATTCACTCACTCATCAAGTTCATGAAAATGTCAATCAATCTATAACCGTCTCACTAACAGCTCCTTTAATGGTAGAGATTATCTTTCTAAAACAACAAAACAAATATTTTCTCAAAACTCTACAAGCAAAATCCAAGAGATTATTAATTGCTGAAGAGAAAATTTAAAAACAACAAAAGCAGATTAAGAGATAGGATCTCAAACTTGAGATTAAATCTCAAGAAGTTTTTGACTACTATAACACTGAAGTACAAATTTCTGAAAAATGTTATCAACAAGATAAATCTTTTCTGCTCAAAAGGGAGATTTAGATGTTGTTTTATCTGATCTTGCCAATCTGAGTAAACTAAATGATACAAGGAAACTCTTAATTGAGTCTCTTAAAACCACATTTGAAGCACAATCCAGATTGATTTCTTCATTAAAATCAGATCTTGTTATTCATAAAGAACAATCAGCTCATGCAACAAAGCAATTGACTATGACCTCTGAAGAATTGGAAAATGAAGTAGCAAAATATGAAGAGGTTCTTAGAGGTTAAATTGATACAGAATATGAGGGATCTATTGATGCTAAAAAACTAAAGGCAGAAAGACAGCCTCCTCCTTTACTCAAAAACATTGATGAGATGATTGATGTTGAACTCAAAGAATTTCTCACTTGTGCACACTCAGATCATTTGCGAATGTACAAGTGTTGCACAGTTAGAACGTTTACGAATGTTCAACTTGTGCGCACTCAGATCATTTGCGAATGAAGAAGTGTTGCACAGTTAGAACATTTACGAATGTTCAACTTGTGCACACTCACATTATTTGCGAGTGAACAAGTGTTGCACAGTAAGAACATTTACGAATGTTCAACTTGTGCACACTTATATCATTTGCGAACTTTCTAACTCTCTCTTATGATTGCAGATGTGAAGATTTCTCTGTGGATAATGCTGCTACGAAAGAAGGCTTAGTCAAACCGATCCAATGAACTTTGCGAATAAGTAAACTGCTATTTGCAAATGTTCACAGTGACTTCAAGACTTGGTACTTTAATTTCTTCAATCTGCTGATGCTGACAAGGAAAATGCTGACGCTGATAAAAAGTGCTGCTATTGCTGACAAGGAATGACACCTAAGATGCTGACAAGATCATTTTGACAGCTTAGCCCTTTGTTTATTACATTGTATTCTTGGCCCTGATTAGAATGTTTTCATGGGCCCCAATTGTCTATATATAGAAAGTGATGTAATAGAATTAGGGTAACATATTTTCTTAGAAAAACACACAGACACACACTTCCAGCTAGGGAGAAAGTTCTAGAGAGAGAAAGCGAAAACCCTAGTGATGCTCTGTGATCGGAAGTCTTTTTCCTGATCCTAGCTCCTTTGTAATTATGAATTAATGATCAATGAATGATGAATTTAATGAAATTTGTTTGCTCGCTTGATTTCTGTTTTTAATACTTGCTAAAATTAAACGAATCTGTTTGTTTCCGCCACTCAGAGTTCGGTAAAAACCCTCAACAGGTTCTTAATAAGTTCTGCATCTCTAAAGGAACCCTCAGACAATGTAGTGTTCCTAGAACTCTTGCCCAAAATCGAGTTTTGGAAAGAAAGAATATGACACTTATTGAAGCTGCAAGAAATATGCTTGTAGCTTCAGGATTGTCTTTATCCTTGTGGGCTGAGGCAGTAAACACTGCTTGCTACTCTTAAACAGAGTTCACATTGTGAAGACACATAACAAGAGTGCCTATGAAGTCCTTCATAACATAAAGCCTTTCATTTCGTTCTTTAAAGTCTTTGGGTGTCTGTGTTTCATTTTGAACACAAAAGACTCTTTATCCAAGTTTGCAGCTAAAGTTGACTCTGGATATTTTGTTGGATATTCTAAGACCTCTAAGGCTTACTGAGCTTTCAATCTCAGGACCATAATTGTTAAGGAAACTATTGATGTCAAATTCAATGAATCTGCATCAACTTTATCTTTCCCTTCTGCTCTTGATGACCTCTTCGATCTTGAAAGCTTCGCCTAAATTTCTTCTACCCCCTCTTCTTCTCCTTCTTCAGAAGCAGGTCAAACTTCTGAAGATCTATCCTTTCTTGTGGAGTGTTCTGTATCTAATTTCTTTACCTCCATTCCTTACTATCAAATAAATTCTCAAGACCAAGATAAACAAATATCAACTCCTTTATCCCCAGCCTTGGATAATGTAGATGTAGATGTTCCAGAACATGTTCATACTTCCCCACCTGAAAAGTCTCATGGCCCCATTGAAAAGTCACCTTCTCCTGATGCTGCCTCTGCAAATAGCTATTTGGACAACATTCCCTTCAGCAGAAATCATCCTATAAAATAGATGTTAGGTGATTTAAGTAAAGGTTTATAAACTAGGAGTCGGATTTCAAACTTCTGCCTTCTCGCAGCCTTTTTGTCCCAAGTTGAGCCTTCCAAATATCAGGAAGCTTTTAAAGATAATAATTGGGTAGAGGCTATGCAAGATGAACTATTACAGTTAAAAAGGCAAAATGTTTGTACTCTCTGCCCCATGCCAGCAGGAAAATACACTATTTGAACTAGATGGGTATTCATAAATAAAACAGATGACAGAGGCATCGTGATAAAAAATAAAGCCAGATTGGTAGTACAAGGGTACTGCCATGAGGAAGGCATCGATTATGATGAAACCTTAGCTCCCTTGACTTGACTAGAAGCCATCAGACACTTGCTAGCATTTTCTATATCCCATAATATAAAGGTATATCAAATGGATATAAAATGTGCATTCTTGTATGGGACTATAAAGGAGGAAGTCTATGTGTGTCAACCTAAAGGATTTGATGATGTTCATCATCCTGATTGGGTGTACAGACTCGACAAAGCACTTTATTGTCTGAAACAGGCACCTAGAGCATGGTATGACACTCTTTCTCAATTTCTTCTTTCTAATAAATTTTCTCTGGGAACCATTGATAAGACTTTGTTCATCAAGAGGGTAGACAAGGAACTTTTGCTAGTCCAAATTTATGTCGATGACATCATTATTGGATCAACAAAACCTCCCTTGTGTGAACAATTTTCTAAATGAATGTATTCTAAGTTTGAAATGAATGCTTTAAGTGAACTAAAAACGTTTTTAGCACTCCAAGTCAGAAAAACCCCCAATGGGACTCTCATTCATCAATCTAAATATGTAAAGGATCTTTTAAATAAATTTGATATGAATGATTGCAAAATAATTTCTACCCCCATGGGGACAATTCCAGGAATAAGTCCAGATGAAAATGGTGAACCTGTAGATCAAACGCTCTATAGGTGCATGATTGGATCTTTGATGTATCTTACTACACCGAGGCTAGACATCATGTATGCAACATGTGTCTGTGCTAGATACCAGTCAGTCCCCAAACAATCCCATTTGTCATTTGTGAAGAGGATACTCAGATATCTTAAAGGCACTCCTGTGCTAGGTATCTTGTATCCTGCTAATCAAACTTGTAAGCTTGTTGGTTTTTCAGACAGTGATTATCCTGGATGTTCGCTCACTAGAAAGTCTACTTCGGGAGGATGTCAGTTCTTTGTAAATTGCTTAGTGTCATGGCAAAGCAAAAAACAAATGTCGGTGTCAAATTCAACTGCTAAAACTTACTATATTGAAGCAACCCATTGCACTGCCCAAATCATTTGGTTGCAATACCAACTGCTAGATTTTGGAATAACTGAACTAAAAACACCTCTCCTAATAAACAGCGAAGCTGCCAAAAACATAATAAAGAATCATGTCTACCATTCAAAAACCAACCACATAGAAATAAGGCATCACTTCATTAGAGACTGTTTTGAAAAGGGACTAATTGTCCCAAAACATTTCTCTAAAGTGACCAAATAGCAGACATATTTACCAAACCCTTGGACTCTTCAACCTTTTCTAAGTTTATGGCCAAATTGGGAATGATAAATATGAGCTAATAAACATGGTTATGAATGTTTTTCTTAAACCTTTAAATAAATATATATAAAAGGATAATCTTAAATGATTATCCTAACAACGGATATTTGATAAACCACTGATGAAACGATCTTGGTCTCTCTCAATGGTTATCCCATAACACGGATAGGTTCAGTGGTTACTATATCCACTGTTTCATATCTATCCGCGGTTAAAACTTCCGTTGTTACACTTTAAACCTTCCATGGTTTATTTCACTTCCGATGTCTCTTTCCTTCTGAGACCTTTAACCTCATAACTTATCCATGGTTACTTTCCTTCCGAGGAAAAAGTTCTTTCGATGATAAAAATCTCTTCCGTGGTTAACTTTTCTTCTTTAGAGTTAACTAATTCTTGAGACTTACATCTGATTTGACAGTCACTAATCGCTCTGCAAGATTAGACCCCCTACAATTAAATGAATTGACCCTCATTAATTGTTCTCACGGCTCGATAATATCTTTGCATTCTACCTTTTTACCCTTCTCTTCTCTAATGACCACTGATATTATTTATATCAGTGGTTACCCTCTTAAGTCCCTCAGTTCCTTCACAATAACTTATTGAAGTTGCTTGATCTTCCTTTGATCAAGAAAACTCTTTGTTTAAATTTGAATATTCTGAATGATGCTCATGGCGAAGGACAATTGCTTGTCAGGCATGTCACCGGACATGACACAATTACACTATTTCCATCTGAGCTTGATGCTCATGATGATGGTGTAACGGAATCTGTCACACCCCTGCGCCGCGTGCGGAATCCACGGCGCGGTGACGTATGATCAGTTGAATCATGCACAAGTATTGAATAAGAACAACCACAATGGATTACTACATTCCATAATGTTTAGACAATTGATTTGTTACAGACAATCTATCTATCAAAAGTAAGACAACTACAGACCCAAAATGTAGTTTACAAAATAAGACTCCAAACAAGACAATTAAACATTTAGGATTTGGTGTGTTTCTAATCCATCCTAGCATGTTTCTTCATCTTGTTCTATCTTAGTATGGTCTCCTTAGTTGTCTCTGAGAATGTCTTAAACCTGATTACCTGAAACACGTGAAAAGTAACTGTCAACTACAGACGTAGTTGGTGAGAACAATAGGTTTAAGCATTTGTAAACATGAGTATATGATATAAGACATAGGTAAGTTAAAGCATCATAAGATTCACACGGATGAGCTGCAACCCAAACTAACATCAAGTAAGAAAATGAGTGTAAACAGTCCAATCACTGTTTGCACATGAGTCAACATATAACATCAAGTCCCAAACCACGTTTGGAGTTAGATAATATGTCAACAGTTTTGAATAAACCATATGTAACCGAAATCTGCAGTTAGTTTATAAAACAGATTTAAAAACTAACTGCAGCAATCGGCCTGCCCCAATGTATGTGTCCGCTTTCCCTTGTTGTGATCACCCAGTACTAACGCTAATGAATATGATACTTGATGGGTTTATAAGTTTGTTTACAACAAATGACACCATGTTTTCTGAATCTTACTTTAACCGGATGTGTTAATGTCTTATTGAAAACCTGGATTTAACTCCACGAGTTGAATCCTTTGTTTATGTAACATGAAATGAATCTCTTGATTTGAATACCATGATGTGAACAACTTGACTTGAATACCATGTTTTGAACCAATGAGTTTGAATACCATGTTTTGAACCAATGAGTTTGAATACCATGTTGTGAACCACTTGTTTTGAATATCATGATGTGATGACCTTGTGAAATAACAAGGTTTATAACAAAAGAAGAGTTTATGAAACCATTTATATAAAAACATTTAACCTTTTTAAAGAACATTTGAGTGAAACTATTATAAAACTTTTCAAAGAAACAATTTATAAATCCTTTTTTTATTAATAAAAGTTTAACAGTGAATAATTCCTTTAAAACAGTTGACAGTTCCTTAAACAGTTGAAGAATCCCTTGGATTCATAAGATAAACCTGTAATGCTTATGAATACACATAAACTGTACCATGAAACAAGTTTGAAATAGCGGTTTTGATCACGTGTTCCACCCCAAAACAGTTATAAAACAGTAAAAGAGGGGCTAAAGTTCTCACCTGTCTGCAGTAGACTCTGAACTAAAACAGATAGCAAGTAGCAAACAGGACTTCTAATTGTTTCCTATAACATTGTAATCATACATAAGATATAGGATTTATAATTGTATAGACTTGATTCATTGATTGACTTGTGTTCTATTGATCTTGATTAACTCTTGAAAGCTATGTCTTGGATTAATTGTTTGATCATGGGTTCAAGAAACAAATGTGAAATGTTCTTTTGTGTACTATCTTTGAGCATACAATGATAAACGTTTATGAGTTCTATAACCCTTGATTAACATGTATTTTGAAAAGATGTTCAATTGTTCTAAGTTCTTGAAATTGTGATTTGATCCTCATGATTATTGTTAAGTTATCAACTTAACCATCTATAATCAATTCACAACTTTGTCATAGTCGAGAGCCTCTCATTTGACCTTAAGTCCCTAATTATGATAATAGACTCAAATGGAGGTATATGGCCCGTTTATGTTAACCAAGGCCAATTTACTATGATAATGAACCAATTGAAAGTGGTGATGATCCAACAATAGATACATGAGTCATTTAAGATACCAAAGGTAATGTGAGCCGAATAGAATTGAATTGGGCCTAAAGGATTTAGGTTGGGCCAACCAAGGTATATGTAGACCATGTAAAGTTCTAAGATGTTGTTGGACCAATTGAATATCTAAATGAACCAACCTAACATCTCTTGGGCTTGTCTCACCCTATGGCCTTTTACTAATGACATTTGAGCCGAGTAGGTTGAGTTTGGGCCGAAAAGAAAGTGGGCTGCCATTTGGGCAGCGAACCCTTAAGGGTTAAAGTCCTAGGTTCGTCCAATACAAAGGGATCACCAAGGTTCGGCCAACATAGTGTAATGAGGGTTCGTTACTGATTTCATCAAAAGCTTAGGCTGATATCACTGGTTATCAAAGGTTCGACTGAAAAACCTTATTCAGCTTGGCACTACAAGGTTCGACTACATTTCCACGAACCATGCAAAGGTTCGTGAAGGATGAAGATGTAGGGTTCGTGCATAGCTACTAAGGTTCGTGATCTTGCAAGCTTCGGCTCATGTGTGTTCGTTGCTACTGTTGGTTCGTCCAGAGATAGTTCGGCAATGGAGCAGCGAACCATGTAGGGTTCGTCTAGGTTAGCATCTGCATGAAGGCTCGTGGCTCCTTAGGGTTCGTGGATGGCTCGGGAAGGCTCGTGATAGGCTAGATGGTTCAGCACAGGTCCATGGGATCTTTCTGAGTTCGGCTAGTAACCCAACGAACCATGCAAAAGTTCGCTGGGGTTCGTTGTGTTCACCTGGGTTCGGCCAGGAAACCCTATTGGGTTCGGCCCCATGACCCTCACGAACCTGTACATCTGCATCATCACCTTCATCGAATCCTCCTTCTAGGCCACGATCTAGGTTAGTACAGCATCAAATAAGGTTGCTAAGGGTGCGAGATGGACAATGGAGTGCTAGATCCGGTTTCATTTTTAGTTTCAAGCACATACACAACCAAAACCCTAATTTCGTGATTGTTCAAGCTACAATACCTCGAGATTGGCTGGATGAAACCGCGATATTCTTGTACTTTCGGGTAGACAATGTTGAGAGCTTCGCGTGGACACCAAGAACACCGGAATCCGTCGAGTAACGAGTGAGATACGATCGATTAAAGTTGGTTTTTCTAGTGAGAGAGAGGGTAGACGAAAATCTAGAGAGAGGATGGGTTGGTGGTGTAATAAATGAAATATTAAGCCTTGTTCAAGGCTTTTATAGTTCGTGAAGTATTCGGGTCCGTTTCGGTCGCTCGGTTTGCGTTTCCGGAACGTAACGCGTATTTTACGCGGTTAAAAATAAAAAGAATTGTTAAACTCATTAAAATGATGAGTTTCAAAATTGTAAAAATATAAAATAATTAATTTAATTATTTTACTCTTCGTGTGTTGTCGGATCGTTAAACATTCACAATTTACGTGTATACCCGCAATCGCGTACGTTTTCCGATCGTATTAAAATATTTAAAGTCGTTTAATCGTAATAATAAGTTCAACATTCGTATTATTATGGATCGTCACCCATAACTATACTCAGTCTCGCTTACAGATTACGATCTTGGTTGAATTAATTAATTGTTATACTATTCGTCTCAACACTACGCACTAACACTAACCTGTTACACCGAACGCAGTATATGTATAGGGCTCACTCTCGCTGCCCACCACTGTTTCGATATAACAAGTTACTGTTCTTGCTTAGTGAAATCGACTGTAAATAGATAATACATACTTGTTTTATGATTACTAAGATCCTGTAACACACAAGCACACATTTTGAACATACGAATCACATTGATGAACTGAACCATGAATAGACACTGTTCTAACACTGTTTACTACTACATGACTATATGCACAAATGTTACAGTCTCCCCTAGTTAAGGGAATTTCGTCCCGAAATTAACTAGCCGAAGATACTGTAAAAAGATGAGGGTACTTAAGCTTCATCTGGTCTTCACGTTCCCAGGTGAACTCAGCACCGCGTTTGCCCTCCCATCGCACTTTCACGATCGGGATACGGCTGCGTTTAAGTTTCTTGACCCCATGATCCATGATCTCAACTGGACGTTCAATGAATTGCATGTTGTTCTGAATCTGTATGTCTTCCAGTGGAATCTGAACATCATGATCCGCCAAGCATTTCTTAAGATTTGATACATGAAAAGTATCATGAACATTGCTTAGCTCCACTGGAAGTTTGAGTTTGTAGGCTACGGGACCAATCCGTTCCAGGATCTCAAAAGGTCCAACGTACCTTGGTGCAAGTTTCCCTTTCTTCCCGAATCGGACAACGCCTTTCCAGGGAGAAACTTTGAGTAAGACTCGGTCACCGACTTGAAACTCAAGTGGTTTCCGACGTCGATCAGCATAACTCTTCTGCCGATCTCGTGCGGCCTTAAGCCGTGACTGAATGATTGTGATCTTGTCTGATGTTTCCTGAATGAGTTCTGGTCCTACGACCTGTGAGTCACCAATCTCGGTCCAACAGACCGGTGATCGGCACTTTCTACCATATAGAGCTTCGAATGGTGCACATTGAATGCTCGTATGATAGCTATTGTTATATGAAAACTCAATGAGTGGGAGATGAGTGTCCCAACTTCCACCGAAGTCAATGACACAAGAACGGAGCATGTCCTCAAGTGTTTGGATAGTCCTCTCACTTTGGCCGTCGGTTTGGGGATGATACGCCGTGCTAAGATTAACACGCGTTCCCAAAGCCTTTTGCAATGATTGCCAAAAGCGAGAAGTGAAGCGACTATCACGATCAGATATGATTGATGTTGGTGTACCATGACGTGCAATGATTTCGTTGATGTACAATGTGGATAACTTCTCCATCTTGTAATCCTCTCGGATTGGGAGAAAATGAGCAGATTTGGTGAGTCGATCAACGATCACCCAAATCGAATCGAAACCTCTCGGAGTTCTCGGCAACTTTGTTATGAAATCCATGGAAATTTGCTCCCATTTCCATTGAGGAATTTCAGGTTGTTGCAGAAGTCCCGAAGGCTTTTGATGTTCTGCTTTGACCTTTGAACAAGTAAGACATTTTCCCACGTACAGTGCTATGTCTTTCTTCATTCCCGGCCACCAGTAAGATGTCCTCAAGTCCTGATACATCTTGTCGGCTCCAGGATGAACTGAGTATCGCGACTTATGTGCCTCATCACAGATGAGTGTGCGCAATTCTTCAGACTTTGGAATCCACATGCGGCCATTGAGATATAACAACCCATCTGATCGAGGTTCTAGTTTCTTCTCAATGCCACAATCCAAGTCTCTTTTGAGTTGATTATCTGTTACTACTTGTTGTTGTGCAATACGAATCAAGTCTTTCAAGTTTGGCTGTGTGTTGATCTCCATGGCTCTTACACGAATCGGTTTGACTGGTTCCTTGCGACTAAGAGCATCCGCCACCACATTGGCTTTACCCGGATGGTAACGAATCTCACAGTCGTAATCAGTGAGAAGCTCAACCCAACGTCGTTGTCTCATGTTGAGTTCTTTCTGATTGAGAATGTGTTGAAGGCTCTTGTGATCCGTATAGATGACACATTTAGTACCATAAAGGTAGTGTCTCCAAATCTTCAATGCAAAGACCACAGCCCCTAACTCAAGGTCATGAGTAGTGTAATTCTTCTCGTGAACCTTGAGTTGTCTTGAAGCATAAGCAATGACCTTGTCCCGTTGCATAAGTACACAACCGAGACCAAGGTTTGAAGCATCACAGTAGACAATGAAATCATCACTGCCTTCTGGAAGACTAAGGATAGGAGAATTGCATAACTTCTGTTTAAGAAGTTGAAATGCATCTTCTTGTTTCTGTCCCCATATAAAAGCTTGACTTTTCTGAGTCAATGTAGTGAGTGGCAAAGCTATCTTAGAGAAGTTTGCAATGAATCTTCTATAATAACCTGCCAGACCCAGAAATGAACGAATCTCTGTTGGAGTAGATGGAGTAGTCCAGTTCTTAATCGCCTCAATCTTCGCTGGATCTACATGTATTCCATCCCTGTTTATGACATGTCCTAAGAAGTGAACCTCCTTTAGCCAAAATTCACATTTTGAGAATTTAGAATATAGTCGTTCAGTTCTTAGTAACTCTAAGACTTTCCTCAAATGATCCTCGTGTTCTTGTTCTGACTTGGAATAAATCAGTATATCATCAATGAAGACAATAACAAACTGATCCAAGTATGGCCTGCAGACTCGATTCATCAAGTCCATGAACACTGCAGGTGCATTGGTCAGCCCAAATGGCATAACCACAAACTCATAGTGTCCATATCGAGTCCTAAATGCAGTCTTTGGTATATCCTCATCATTTACTCTCAACTGATGATACCCGGATCGTAAATCAATCTTAGAGAAACAAGTTGCTCCCTGTAATTGATCAAATAGATCATCGATCCTAGGTAGAGGATATCTGTTCTTGATTGTTAACTTGTTCAGCTCACGATAGTCTATGCACATACGAAATGAACCGTCTTTCTTTTTGACAAAGAGAACCGGAGCTCCCCATGGAGAGAAACTCGGTCTTATGAAACCTTTGTCTAAAAGTTCTTGAAGCTGACTAGACAGTTCTTGCATCTCAGACGGTGCTAATCGATACGGTGACTTCGCCACTGGGTTTGCTCCAGGGACGAGATCAATTCTAAATCCACTTGCCGGACTGGTGGTAGTCCAGGCAAGTCTTCTGGAAATACGTCTGGGTAGTCTCTGATAACCGGTACGTCTCCAACTGCTTTCTTGTCAGGTTTCTTTTCCACCACGTGAGCTAAGAATGCATAATATTTCTTCTTCAGATACTTCCTCGCCTTGATGCACGATACAATTTTCAATTCGCGGCAGGGTTTCTCACCGTAGACTATCATCGTTTCGCCGGACGGTAGGGGAATTCGAATGAGTTTCTCCGAGCATACGATTTCAGCATTGTTTTTGGATAACCAATCCATTCCTACTACAACTTCGAAGCTTCCGAGAGTCATAGGAATGAGATCGATGGAAAAGAGATGGTCATTTAGTCTTAGCTCACAAGCATTAATGATGGAATCTACAACTATAGTCTTACCATTCGCTACTTCTACAGTATAGGGAGCAGTAAGTGTGGATAGTTGCATATTAAGCAAAGAAGCAGTATGAGTAGAGATAAAACTTTTATCAGCACCAGTATCAAATATGATAGGAACATAGTGATCATTGATAAGAAATGTACCCGTGATGACTGCCGGCTCTTCACGTGCTTCAGCAGTTCCAATAACGAAAGCACGAGCAACAGCAGTATTGTTGTTGAGTTTTGGACACTGATTTCTGAAGTGTCCTTCTGCCCCACAATTATAGCAGGCTCTTCCACCTGCAGCAGTAGAAGTTGTGGCAGCAGTTGTTGCAGCAATAAGATGAGCAGATCGACAAGTCGCTGCAAAGTGTCCCATACGCCCACACTTGAGACACTTCTTGCATGGAGTATTGGGCAGATGATGGTACTGGCATTTGGTGCAGAGTGGAAACGAGCCAGTGTACTGCTTTCTGACATTAGCGGGTTGTGGCATAGCAGTGAGGGGAGTAGCATGAGTAGGTGCAGCCGCAGTCAACGCTGCAAAGTTCTTGATTGTCTTCTGTTTCTTCTTCTTGTGGTGATGCTGTTCAGGCTTCTTGCCTTCCTCAATCTGTGCCCTTTTGAATCCCTTTCGGGTGAGCACCCCAGATTTTACATACTCTTCAGTAAGAGTAGCACCCAATTGTATCGCGGCTTCCAAAGTAGTGGGGTTGTTCCCCATAACAGTTCCTCTAACCACTAGAGGCAAGCCTTCGATGTATTTCTCTATCCTGCGGGATAGAGGAGTAACCAGATGTGGTACCAAAATGCACAACTCATGAAAACGAGTTGTGTACTTGGCATTTTCGCCACTATCCTGCACCAGATTCCACATCTCCACCTCCAGTTTCTTTAGCTCGTGACGTGGACAAAACTTTTCCACCAGTAAGTTCTTGAATCCATCCCATGGTAAGGCTAGAGCGACCTCACGTCCCCTGGTGTTCTTCTCAGAGTTCCACCAGGTAAGTGCGCCCTTATGAAATGCACTCGAGGCCATCTTGACCTTTAGATTTTCAGGGCATCCGGTGAAGTCTAGAATGTCTTCGATACTTTCCAGCCATTGCAGTAGGCCGGTAGCTCCTTCGGTACCAGAGTACTTAGGAGGCTTAGCATCGTTGAACTGCTTGAAAGTAAAGTTAGCAGTTCCAGCGTTTGTGGCATTTGAGTTGTGTGCAGAATCACCGGTACTTCCCCGAAGATTCTGGGTAATATCAGTGACCATGCCTGGGATCACATCCCTCATGTGAACAGCGATAGCTCGAGCAATCTTGTTAATTTCATCATCATTACCGCTTGTCGAACCCCCAGCATTTGGGTCTCGTCGAGGAGGCATTCTACGAATAGAAGCCACAAGCGGGTCAGTAATGAGAATGGATACAATTGAATTTTCATAATAAGGTCAGTAATATATCCATACTACTAGTATTATCATTCAATTGTAATATGATCCAGTACACGTATAAGTTATCAACTTATTTGTATACTTATCATGTGAATATGTACGATGTCTCATGATCTCTCCACCAAACCTACACACTGACACTTTCCCGATATACCGAAAATAGCTTATATATAGGGCTCACTCTCGCTGCCCACCACCGTTTCGGTATACCACGATCATGCCCTTGCTAGCATTTGGCAACACGTTTGTACTGATTTCCATGTGTTTTCCATTGATTAAGAATCCCATGATCTTTGATCAACTTGAACTATGATTGATTCCATGATTGAACTATGATTATGTTATGCGTGCACCTACTAACAGTTGTTAACATGTAGAACTAAGTCATATGTGTGTTCTACACTTTCCTGTTAACTTATGTCAGTAAGTACTAATGATGTAATCACTTAAGAATTTCACTTACGGTTTACATTTATGATATGTTCACAACTTGGTTGATTCACCATAATGTCTGGTTCATCCAAGTTTGAATTTCACTATGATTTGATTCACCAATGATTGTATCCCATGTGTTTGTACCCCATGTGTTTGACCAATGTTCAATGATTCCGGTTGTTCCCGAATCCTCACTTCAAATTCAATCGCCGAATTTTCCCTGACAAACCAAGATAAGCTTATATATAGGGTAAGCTCTCACCGACCCACCACTTACCTCAGCCCATCAGCGTTAATCCGCCGTTTGCATTTGAAGCTAAGATTCCAACCCTTGATTGATTATGATTATCCCATGATTTCCTCTTGTTCTGTGATTATGTTTATGATTGTGTAAACCATGGTCCTTAATTTACTAGAAACTAAGACCTTAGGTTTATGTATATGTGTCCTAGGTTAATCAACCTAGTTTCCCAATACTTACAGTACTGAGCATAATGATTTCCTGTGAGAACTTCAACTAAAGAATACTGTTACACAGATTCTAAGTTATAAAGTTCCTATGATAATGAACACCTGATAATGATAACAATGATAACAATGACAAGGATTTCAAATCTAAGTTCTAAATTAATAGACCTCAACCTTTGAATTCCTATAGTGATATGACAAGGATCTCAAATCCAAGTTCTAAGTTAATAGATCTTGATCTTTGAATCCTATAATGAATATGACAAGGATCTCACCAAGTTCTAAATTAATAGATCTTGACCTTTGAATCCTATAATGAATATGACAAGGACTTTAGATCAAAGATAACCATCTTTGCCTCTAAATCCCATAATGAATATGACAAGGATCTTAGATCAAAGATACTAAATTAATAGATCTTTGCCTCTAAATCCCATAATGAATATGACAAGAAATTCATATCAAAGATACTGAAACTACAGATCTTTGCCTCTAAATTTCTATAATGATCTCTGTGTGAGAATTTCAGATCAAGGATACTAAGAATACAGATCCTTGCCTCTGAAATCCTTAAATGCATATGTGTGAGAATTTAATTCGGTTTCTAAAATTATAGAAGTCCTATTCAAATTCTTTGACTCGATGTCTAATCTTAGAAAAATGTCCCTAAGATCTTTCAAGCTTATTGTAGACTTAATGCTCACTTAAGTTACTTAGATCCTAAGTATCCTCAAGCCTATAGCACTTAGTCCTATTGGGTAGCTTAGGTTATAGTCTAGGTCATTTAACATTGGGTTTTTCCTAGTTCTCTACAACCTTGGCTCTGATACCAACCTGTCACACCCCTGCGCCGCGTGCGGAATCCACGGCGCGGTGACGTATGATCAGTTGAATCATGCACAAGTATTGAATAAGAACAACCACAATGGATTACTACATTCCATAATGTTTAGACAATTGATTTGTTACAGACAATCTATCTATCAAAAGTAAGACAACTACAGACCCAAAATGTAGTTTACAAAATAAGACTCCAAACAAGACAATTAAACATTTAGGATTTGGTGTGTTTCTAATCCATCCTAGCATGTTTCTTCATCTTGTTCTATCTTAGTATGGTCTCCTTAGTTGTCTCTGAGAATGTCTTAAACCTGATTACCTGAAACACGTGAAAAGTAACTGTCAACTACAGACGTAGTTGGTGAGAACAATAGGTTTAAGCATTTGTAAACATGAGTATATGATATAAGACATAGGTAAGTTAAAGCATCATAAGATTCACACGGATGAGCTGCAACCCAAACTAACATCAAGTAAGAAAATGAGTGTAAACAGTCCAATCACTGTTTGCACATGAGTCAACATATAACATCAAGTCCCAAACCACGTTTGGAGTTAGATAATATGTCAACAGTTTTGAATAAACCATATGTACCCGAAATCTGCAGTTAGTTTATAAAACAGATTTAAAAACTAACTGCAGCAATCGGCCTGCCCCAATGTATGTGTCCGCTTTCCCTTGTTGTGATCACCCAGTACTAACGCTAATGAATATGATACTTGATGGGTTTATAAGTTTGTTTACAACAAATGACACCATGTTTTCTGAATCTTACTTTAACCGGATGTGTTAATGTCTTATTGAAAACCTGGATTTAACTCCACGAGTTGAATCCTTTGTTTATGTAACATGAAATGAATCTCTTGATTTGAATACCATGATGTGAACAACTTGACTTGAATACCATGTTTTGAACCAATGAGTTTGAATACCATGTTTTGAACCAATGAGTTTGAATACCATGTTGTGAACCACTTGTTTTGAATATCATGATGTGATGACCTTGTGAAATAACAAGGTTTATAACAAAAGAAGTTTATGAAACCATTTATATAAAAACATTTAACCTTTTTAAAGAACATTTGAGTGAAACTATTATAAAACTTTTCAAAGAAACAATTTATAAATCCTTTTTTATTAATAAAAGTTTAACAGTGAATAATTCCTTTAAAACAGTTGACAGTTCCTTAAACAGTTGAAGAATCCCTTGGATTCATAAGATAAACCTGTAATGCTTATGAATACACATAAACTGTACCATGAAACAAGTTTGAAATAGCGGTTTTGATCACGTGTTCCACCCCAAAACAGTTATAAAACAGTAAAAGAGGGGCTAAAGTTCTCACCTGTCTGCAGTAGACTCTGAACTAAAACAGATAGCAAGTAGCAAACAGGACTTCTAATTGTTTCCTATAACATTGTAATCATACATAAGATATAGGATTTATAATTGTATAGACTTGATTCATTGATTGACTTGTGTTCTATTGATCTTGATTAACTCTTGAAAGCTATGTCTTGGATTAATTGTTTGATCATGGGTTCAAGAAACAAATGTGAAATGTTCTTTTGTGTACTATCTTTGAGCATACAATGATAAACGTTTATGAGTTCTATAACCCTTGATTAACATGTATTTTGAAAAGATGTTCAATTGTTCTAAGTTCTTGAAATTGTGATTTGATCCTCATGATTATTGTTAAGTTATCAACTTAACCATCTATAATAATTTCACAACTTTGTCATAGTCGAGAGCCTCTCATTTGACCTTAAGTCCCTAATTATGATAATAGACTCAAATGGAGGTATATGGCCCGTTTATGTTAACCAAGGCCAATTTACTATGATAATGAACCAATTGAAAGTGGTGATGATCCAACAATAGATACATGAGTCATTTAAGATACCAAAGGTAATGTGAGCCGAATAGAATTGAATTGGGCCTAAAGGATTTAGGTTGGGCCAACCAAGGTATATGTAGACCATGTAAAGTTCTAAGATGTTGTTGGACCAATTGAATATCTAAATGAACCAACCTAACATCTCTTGGGCTTGTCTCACCCTATGGCCTTTTACTAATGACATTTGAGCCGAGTAGGTTGAGTTTGGGCCGAAAAGAAAGTGGGCTGCCATTTGGGCAGCGAACCCTTAAGGGTTAAAGTCCTAGGTTCGTCCAATACAAAGGGATCACCAAGGTTCGGCCAACATAGTGTAATGAGGGTTCGTTACTGATTTCATCAAAAGCTTAGGCTGATATCACTGGTTATCAAAGGTTCGACTGAAAAACCTTATTCAGCTTGGCACTACAAGGTTCGACTACATTTCCACGAACCATGCAAAGGTTCGTGAAGGATGAAGATGTAGGGTTCGTGCATAGCTACTAAGGTTCGTGATCTTGCAAGCTTCGGCTCATGTGTGTTCGTTGCTACTGTTGGTTCGTCCAGAGATAGTTCGGCAATGGAGCAGCGAACCATGTAGGGTTCGTCTAGGTTAGCATCTGCATGAAGGCTCGTGGCTCCTTAGGGTTCGTGGATGGCTCGGGAAGGCTCGTGATAGGCTAGATGGTTCTGCACAGGTCCATGGGATCTTTCTGAGTTCGGCTAGTAACCCAACGAACCATGCAAAAGTTCGCTGGGGTTCGTTGTGTTCACCTGGGTTCGGCCAGGAAACCCTATTGGGTTCGGCCCCATGACCCTCACGAACCTGTACATCTGCATCATCACCTTCATCGAATCCTCCTTCTAGGCCACGATCTAGGTTAGTACAGCATCAAATAAGGTTGCTAAGGGTGCGAGATGGACAATGGAGTGCTAGATCCGGTTTCATTTTTAGTTTCAAGCACATACACAACCAAAACCCTAATTTCGTGATTGTTCAAGCTACAATACCTCGAGATTGGCTGGATGAAACCGCGATATTCTTGTACTTTCGGGTAGACAATGTTGAGAGCTTCGCGTGGACACCAAGAACACCGGAATCCGTCGAGTAACGAGTGAGATACGATCGATTAAAGTTGGTTTTTCTAGTGAGAGAGAGGGTAGACGAAAATCTAGAGAGAGGATGGGTTGGTGGTGTAATAAATGAAATATTAAGCCTTGTTCAAGGCTTTTATAGTTCGTGAAGTATTCGGGTCCGTTTCGGTCGCTCGGTTTGCGTTTCCGGAACGTAACGCGTATTTTACGCGGTTAAAAATAAAAAGAATTGTTAAACTCATTAAAATGATGAGTTTCAAAATTGTAAAAATATAAAATAATTAATTTAATTATTTTACTCTTCGTGTGTTGTCGGATCGTTAAACATTCACAATTTACGTGTATACCCGCAATCGCGTACGTTTTCCGATCGTATTAAAATATTTAAAGTCGTTTAATCGTAATAATAAGTTCAACATTCGTATTGTTATGGATCGTCACCCATAACTATACTCAGTCTCGCTTACAGATTACGATCTTGGTTGAATTAATTAATTGTTATACTATTCGTCTCAACACTACGCACTAACACTAACCTGTTACACCGAACGCAGTATATGTATAGGGCTCACTCTCGCTGCCCACCACTGTTTCGATATAACAAGTTACTGTTCTTGCTTAGTGAAATCGACTGTAAATAGATAATACATACTTGTTTTATGATTACTAAGATCCTGTAACACACAAGCACACATTTTGAACATACGAATCACATTGATGAACTGAACCATGAATAGACACTGTTCTAACACTGTTTACTACTACATGACTATATGCACAAATGTTACAGAATCGGACTAGGCTTCATTCCTTACAAAGCTTTGTCTGTACTTCAGGGTGTGCATGAACGTACTTGTTTGTCGTTTGTTCTTCTCTGTCATGATCACAGGTTTGTCCAATGGGTAAAAACCCTATGGTAAAACTTTTGATAAGTTATAAGTAGTGGAGGTTTTTATTTTTGAAACTGCCCTTCTGTGCGAATGGTTAAACTTCTTCATCTCTTTTTCTCTAAAAGCAAAGTTTGTACTCACACTTTGCGCTCATAACTGCTCAGCGTTCATCCTCGCAAAAATGGCCTTGAAACTCAAGCTGATCGACAATCTCGGAGCTTACCTTGTCAAATCTTCTGAGTACCCTCACTACAACGAAGCAATTGACATTCTGGTAAACTCTTGTTCATACTGCTCTCACTCTAATTCCTTCTATCTCGGAAGTTGCACAAAACCAGTTTTGGACAAACTCATCCTTTGAGACAAAGGATGACTCTCTTGAAAGCATCGCTTCGGTGGTCGCTGGTCAATGAGTTACCGTCACCCCCACCAAAATAAGTTTTTCCCTAAACTTGAAAGACACCGAGGCTCCCACAATAGTTTCTTTAAAACTTCTCCATAATGCTTTTGTTCAGTGTGATTATCAGGGTGACCTGAAAAACTGGACTTTGAACAAGCTTTCTTCTACCCTAAGTACAAATTCTTGTATCACACCATTTTACGGTGTCTGTCTCAAAAGTCGACAAGTTGGGGAGAAATGCCATATGACATGCAATATGTCATGTATGCTGTTCTGTCCAACAAAAAGGTCAACTTTTCCAAATAATTTTTGACAATCTGGTACATCACCAGAAGAGTCCCAAGTTTCTACTCTATCCTAGGTTTGTGATGGCTTGTCTCTTTGCTGATCTTAATAAAGTTTGTCATATTGCTCCTCTTACTACTATCAAGAGCATTGACAAACAGGTGTTCACTAGATCGAACACTGATGCAAGACAAATGGATGACACTGAGGAAACACCCATCCTCGGTGAATCCACATCCACCTCTTATTCCACACCTTTATAGGTACCGACCAAAAGAAAAGCCTCAAAACCTAAAAAGCCCAAAAAGAATGTTCAGGAAGATGAGATCCCTGAACATGTCTCTACCCCCACTGGGCAATTGGATACATCTGTTCCATCCTCACAGACGAATCAAGCATCTCCACCCCATCTAGCTCCTCATCAATCCTCTCAACAGGATTGTTGGACTAAAAGAACCAATGAGCCTGATCAGAAAAATCTCTAAGTCTCACAACACTTACAACAACTGAAGAAGAACACAACGGCTGACATTCACTTTGCAGAAGTTACAAGATCTGAAGTTATATACAACAGCTGAAGTGTAAGTCTTCAGATGTTGTGGTGTTTCGTTTTGTCTTCAGTAGTTTTCATTCAGTACTTGTAAAAAGTCTGATGAGTATTTTACTCATCAGACGTTGTAGTCTTAATTAAGTAGTTTTATGTCTTCAGTAGTTGTAAGAGAATGTCTTCAGATGTTGTAGACATTCTCAGTAGTTTAGTTAAATCAGTAGTTATCTTTTGTCTGTTAGGTGTCAACATCATGTGACATCATCAGACGTCACTGTTTCTATATAAGGGCAGTTGACATTTTGTATTGGTAACGAAGTTAGTGCGATTGAATGAATTATTTCTTTTGCAGAATTTCTCTTTCTATAACAAACTTGTTCTTTACTGTTTGATTGAATTTACTTTGTTCTTGCTAATATTGAGCTAATTCATCTTTGAATTCCGCTGCTATAATCTATTATTGATCAAATGAGAACATCTGATCCTACAAGGATGATGTTGGTTCCAAAGGGAACCTTCTCTAACCACTGAAATGACACTTGACACTTAGATAGAATTCCACTCTACCTAGGACATCTCTGTTTCTTCTCCACATATAGCCCTTACCTCTGCTACCCATGTTCTCCATGAGATTGATTATGTGTTTAAGCAACTTGGTTCTCTTCCCCCTTCTCCAATAAAGGAACAGCCACATCAAACCTTTGCTCAAACTCATCAGTCTCCTACCCATGGAGAAGAGGATGATATCAGGATGTCCAATCCATCTAGACCTCTTGATCATATATTTGGAGCATCCCTCTCACATAAGACTCCAATGGGCTCTCATTTAAATGGATCAGGCAATAAGACTCCAGATATGGCAACAACCCATGAAGTTCTTGAAACTGAGGCTGGAAATCCCCGAAACCAAGAAAAAGGGGTCCACGACATTCCTGAGATGGACTCAGGTCATGATAAAACTGACTCATTAGTCACGGAATCGGATGACATCCATTAAATGATGGACAAATCAAATATTAAAATAAAGGAATTGACGGATTCTGTTGCTCACATTCAGGCTGATGTGACTAAGCTCACTAAGCCAGTCTCAACAGTTTTGAGTAACCAAGCCCTGCAACCCAAATCCATCCCCATGCAGGAACCTTCAATTGAAGATCCTTCAAACACTCCACCTACTTCCACTTCCCCCTTCTTATTCCCTCATGCTTTTCGAGAAGTGTTAAATCCACTTCTTACTGCCCATCTTACTACCCAGCTTCAAAACTTTACCCACCAATTCCTCACCACTCAAAAGATCCAACTAGTTCTACTGAAAATTTCAGTAGATACCAAAGTCTCCTCCTTAAAACATGAAGTTTCTAACCATACCCGATTTCTCGAGTCCCTTACTGGGATTGCTCCTCCTTCTCCCTGGTTCAAGGAACATGTTGATGAAGCAAAAAAGAGGGAGAATGAAAGGCTCTTGTCTGCTGCCCAAGCTGCCAAAAGGGCAGATGAAAAGACTGAGCAAAGTGTCACACCCGCAATTTCAACTTACGGAATCATACTGTTAGGGCGTGACAAACCAGGATCTCGGTCATTAGACACAGCGAAAGACCACTATATGCTTTTAAACATTATTCAGTCTTAATTTATAAAATCAGAGTGTAACATTTGCGGAAGCGTTTGAAAACCAATAACTAAGTGTAATAGTTGTAAAATCGTAATTACAATGTTCAATGTTTTAAATCAACAATCAAAATAAACTATATGCATGAGACTCAACGTCCTAGTCCCTGCTTGTCCTTGCTTCTGCCTTAGTGTCCTGAGAAAACATGTAAATCGAGTCAACACAAATGTTGGTGCATACACAGGTTTGTATGAATAATCTCAAATGTTTGAATCAATTGTTTGAACAAGCTGTTTGTATATAATGTTTGCAGATCACATAATCACACATTGCATAGTCATGATAGCTAGTCATTGTACTATTTACATAAGTGGTCGACACCGAAGCTGACTGTTAGTATGTTGTTGCATGCTGTTGCATGTTTTGCCTTTCCACTATTGTCTAACACAAACAATAGTAATGTTGATTGGCTAGTTAAACACCTGCGTAGACCTACAATCTACCAAGTGAGGTTCGTCAAACCCAATAGATCTATCTTCAACTACCACGCTTTGCACTACGGCAAACTAATCGGTTCGAAATGTAAGGACTTTTAGTGTTATGTTCGCACTTATAGTAAACAGCTAACTCATGAAAGTGATATGTATCTAAAAGCGTTTGTTAGCACATGTTTTCTCCCCCAAAACAGTAAAAGTTAAAAGGGGTCGTGTACGCACCTTTGATAGCAAACAGAATTATCAGGTGTTTGAAATATTGCGTAGATAATCCTCTACGAATAATCTGTTTTATAACAATAACGTTGTGTTACTCGAAATGGCTAATCGTGTTTGTGATCACATACGTGTCAACATACGTACGTTGGAATGTTTCAAACGTACATATAAAAACATGTACGATTTTAAGTTCATATATTTAAATCATTCAACTATATACGATTTCGTTAAACACGCGTTATACGCAATTTATGGTTTCGTGTCAAAATATACATTTTATTATTCTAATACGTTCGGATTTGAATTCTGGTTCCAACGTAAGTCGAACGGATCGAAACGGAGTTAGAACGAAGAAGTTATGGATTAAAACCCAAAAATGATTTTAATTTCAAAAACAGGTGGAGCCCCAGGTTCGATGTCGCACCCCGAGAAATCCCGTCCCTTCCGGGGCGTGACCGGCGGCAGATTGTCAGGATCGCAGTCTCCGGTCACACAACATGCGAGACGTATATGTCTGATTTCGTACGTACATCCAATAATTTGGATAAAATAGTTTAGTAATATCAGAGTTGCGGAAGTAAGATATAAGTTAACAAAACAGTTTAACATTCATAGGTAGCGGAAGCATTAACTTAAAACAGTTTTCAAAACAACATAAGCTTAATGTTGCGGAAGCGATTAAAGATGGTTAGATAATACAAAGGTAACACGATCAATGTTTAAATATTATCAAATGGCCTAAGACACTACAGTAGATGCATGGACTCCATCCTAGCATCCTAGTCCTTGTGCACGTGCCTTAGTTACCTGAGAAAACATGCGAGTAAAGAGTCAACAGTGAGAGCACAGGTTTGTAATCAGCAGTAAACATTCAAATGTTTAAAGTAAAGTGTAAGCAGGTCTATTTTTCAATACGATGCAATATCAATTGATAGCTAGTCAATATGCTTTATATCATATGCGGGTTCGCAACCGAAGCTAACATGCTGCCTCCCGCCATATCCATCCAAGATATGGCAAATGTTGTTTGGTCAATTTTGCACTGTTCCGACCTCCAGTCGGGGTGGCCATACGGCTCGCAACAGTGGGGCTTGTCAGGCCCAAATAGTATTATTCAGAATTACCACGCTGAGCGCTACGCGCTATTAACGGTTCGAGGTGTGTTTAATGAGGACTTATCAGTTTCGTGGATGAATGCCACACATATGCATATACGATATTAGCATGTACAAAAATAACCAAAAGTGTGTAAGTTGTTCAAAACAGTTGTATGCAATGTTTTCTCCCCCAAAGGTAGAAAATGTAAAAAGGGGCCGTGAACTCACCTGATTAGTAGTCCCAGTGTGTTTGTGTGTTCGCGTCTGCGACTGCTAGCAATCCTGCTAGCAGGCACCTATAACCATATAGGTGTGAGTATGTGTTTTGTGGTGTGTTGTATCCCATACAACTTCAAGTGTCGGTGTGCTCAACCGAGTGTGTGTCGACTTGTGTTGTCTCGACGAATCGTTGGTGACACGATTGTTGTGCTTATGTGCCTCAATGCACATGAGACACCAATATGCGTCCTATGTCTCTAATCACATAAGTTCCTAATTTTAGAAAGTTTCCAATTTAGGAAAGTGTGGTTATGAAATCCCATTTCATAAAACTAATGACTTCTGATATGTTTATAAAACACGTTTAAACTCTTGAAACATGTCGTTTGCGCATAAATCACCATTTATGCCGTTTTGCCCAAATAAGGTTTCCTTATTTGGAAAGTATCCGTTTAAAAACTCGTTTTCACAAATCAAGGTTTCCAAATATGTTAGAAATCATTTCTAAACGTATTTCAATAATCCAAGTTCAACGAATCTTTCAAAAACATCAAAAGCCCTCTTTTCATTTACAAAAGTTTCCATTTTTAGCAAGTTTCTATAAAACCATGTTTCTGACAAAATAAAATGTCCCAATGTGTTTCAAAACACTCCAATACACATTTAACAACATCTAGACATGTCTAACATGTCTAGATCATCACAAATCCAAGACTTGCAACATAAAAGTTTCCTTTTATGGCAAGTGTACCAAATCATTACCAAATCAAACCTAACTTAACCAATACTTGATTCTAACATTACTAAATACTAAAATCAGTAATCCATGACAATAACACATCAAATCACCAACAATATCGTGTATAATAACCGTAAGGAGTTGCATGTGGGTTCTTAGCCCTTGCATGTACGATCTAATACTAGAAAAACGTTTAAAACTACCTTAGATGCTCTTTAAGTGGATGGATTTGCTCTGGACAGAAACTACAAGTATGGATGAAGACTCTCTTGCGTGTTGATGGCCTCCACGATCTCTCTTCGGGTTTTAATGTCTTCAAATCACTCCAAGGATACAAGGATGTGGCTTAGGAAATGCTTGACAGGAGTTTAAGGACTGATTTCAAAGGGTTTAGTCGCTGGAAGATGAGAGAAATCGGAGGAATTGGTGAAGGAACTCGAATGAAATGATATGGGTTGGTTTTTTTAAAATTTTCGATCTGCATGGCCTTCGCGTACCGCGAAGGCCGATCAAAATTGTTTGCCGCGTACCGTGGTAGGATTCGGGGGTTCGACGTCCGGTTTGCTTCACGTACCGCGAAGCCTTTCGCCGAGGGACCGTCGCGTACCGCGATGAGTCCATTTCCTTGTTTTTCGATTTCGTTGATACGATTTTGCTCGTACTCGATTCCTAACATTTATCCAAGGCATCTAATGCTCATTCAAGCACACAAATACATGTAGCACATAAGTTTGATTGATCACCAACGTTCGTGAGACTCGTGTGTGTTTCGATAATTCCTCGAATTATCTTTGATAGTTTGTGTTCGTGTGTAACGAAGTGTTTGCACGCTTGATTAATCCTAATCAACGTGTAATGCACAATTCAATAACTCCTCGAATTATTGTCTTGTGTTAGTGTTGTGTTTGCCACACTTGGTTTCCAAAACCAATGTGCAATGTACGATTCGATAGTTCCTCGAACTACCGTTTCGTAGTTGTTTGTGTTCAACATCGTTAAATGAAATGCAACAAGTATGAATGTGAAATGTAAAGAAAGTAAGAGTTGCAATTTACCTGAAATTGCCGTGTGTCACATCATCCCCTTGTTGAAAGAAATTTCGTCCCGAAATTTGGTTGTTGTTGGTAGTGTTTGAGAAACAAGAGTGTTTGCAAGACAAAAATTTTCCGGTTGTCACATCATCCCCTAGTTGAAAGGAATTTCGTCACGAAATTTTTTCGTTGTTGTCGGCGTTCGACGTTGTCTGCTTGAAGAGATGGGGATATTTGCGCATCGTCTGATCCTCACGTTCCCACGTGAATTCAGGTCCGCGTTTCGAGTTCCATCGAACTTTGACAATGGGTATCTTGCTCTGTTTGAGTTGTTTGACCTCACGGTCCATGATCTCTACCGGTTCTTCTACGAACTGTAGTTGTTCGGCATAGCTCTTTTGACGATCGCGAGCTGCCGCCATGCGGTTTCTAATTTGCACGATTTTCTCTGTCGTTTCGTGTACAAGTTCTGGGCCAGTGAGCTGGCTGTCGCCCACTTCCGCCCAGCAGATGGGTGATCGGCATTTCCTGCCATAGAGTGCCTCAAAAGGCGCTGCTTTGATGCTTGTGTGGTAACTGTTGTTGTAGGAAAACTCCACCAATGGCAGGTGAGTTTCCCAGCTACTACCGAAGTCCACTACGCACGCTCGTAGCATATCTTCAAGAGTTTGTATCGTGCGTTCGCTCTGGCCATCAGTTTGTGGGTGGTATGCCGTACTCATATCCAACCGCGTGCCAAGCGACTTCTGCAATGATTTCCAGAAGTTAGAGGTGAATCTGGCGTCTCGATCCGAAATAATGGAGATTGGCACTCCAGGTCGCGAGACTACTTCCTTGACATAGATTCTGGCTAGTCTTTCCATCTTGTCATTTTCCTTGATCGCAAGGAAATGTGCTGACTTGGTCAGTCGGTCCACAATTACCCAAATAGTGTCGCATCCACTAGGTGTTCAGGGTAACTTGGTGATGAAATCCATGGATATCTGTTCCCATTTCCACATGGGGATCTCGGGTTGTGTGAGTAATCCAGAAGGTTTCTGGTACTCGATCTTGACTTTGGCACAGGTCAAGCATTTGCCCACATAGGTGGCGATGTCGGCTTTCATGTGCGGCCACCAGTAAAGTACCTTCAGATCGTGATACATCTTATCAGATCCAGGGTGAATAGAATACCGTGATTTGTGAGCCTCGTCCATCACAAGGTCTCGTAAGTTCCCGTGATGTGGAACCCAGACGCGTTCCATGAAATACTGTAAGCCATCGGCTTTTTCCGTAAGTTGTTGTTCCATTCCCCTTAGTGATTCAGCCGCTAAGTTTTCAGGTTTCAATGCCTCCACCTGGGCATTACGTATCTGTTCAGGGAGATTGGGAAGGATTGTGAGCTGTAAAGCTCGTACCCTCTTGGGTTTCGAAGTGTTTTTCCGGCTTAAATCATCGGCCACCACATTGGCCTTCCCCGGGTGATACTTGATAGCGCACTCATAGTCATTAAGAAGCTCGAGCCAGCGACGTTGTCGCATGTTCAATTCTTTCTGCTCGAATATGTGTTGGAGACTCTTATGATCAGTGTATATCGTACACTTTGTACCATACAGGTAGTGCCTCCAGATCTTGAGTGCAAATACCACGGCTCCAAGTTCCAAGTCGTGGGTGGTGTAGTTCTTCTCGTGGACTTTCAGTTGTCGAGAAGCATATGCGATCACCTTTTCTCGCTGCATTAGCACGCAGCCGAGCCCTTGTATTGAGGCATCGCAATATACAACGAAATCGTCCGTTCCATCAGGAAGTGATAGGATAGGTGCACTGCAGAGCTTCTGCTTGAGAAGTTGGAAAGCAGCTTCTTGCTTTTCAGTCCAGAGATATTTCTTGTCCTTATGGGTTAAAGCTGTAAGGGGTTGTGCTATTCTTGAAAATCCTTCGATAAATCGTCGATAATAGCCTGCCAAGCCTAGGAATTGTCGCACCTCAACTGGGGTCTTTGGTGCTTCCCAGTTCTTGATTGCCTCTATCTTAGATTTATCAACATGAATCCCTTGTTCATTGACAACATGACCTAAGAATTGGACTTCTCGAATCCAGAAGTCACACTTTGAGAGTTTAGCGTACAGCTTCTCTTTCCGGAGTAGTTCAAGAGCCAATTGCAGATGCTCTTTGTGTTCTTCCTGGGTTTTGGAGTAGATGAGAATATCATCTATAAAGACAATGATAAACTTGTCGAGGTATGGTTTGCACACTCTATTCATGAGATCCATGAATACTGCGGGTGCGTTTGTCAGCCCAAACAGCATAACCATGAACTCATAATGGCCATACCGAGTGCGAAAAGCAGTCTTGGGGATATCTTCCTCCTGAATCCTCAACTGATGGTACCCAGATCGCAGATCGATCTTAGAGTAGTAACTCGATCCTTGAAGTTGATCAAACAAATCGTCAATACGGGGTAAGGGGTAACGGTTCTTGATTGTCACTTTGTTCAACTCACGGTAGTCGATGCACATACGGAACGTGCCATCCTTCTTCTTTACAAATAAGACCGGAGCTCCCCAGGGTGAGAAGCTTGGTCTGATGAAACCCTTGTCCAGCAACTCCTGCAGCTGATTGGACAGTTCCTGCATCTCCGAAGGTGCAAGTCGATATGGTGCTCGTGCAATAGGCGCTGCTCCCGGCACAAGGTCTATGCGGAACTCCACTTGTCGAGGTGGTGGTAGTCCTGGTAGATCCTCAGGGAATACATCGGGATAGTCGCATACGACTGGGATGTCTTCTATTTTCTTCTCCTCTTCAGTCTTGTCGGTGATAAGCGCCAGAATGGCTGTGTATCCCTTTCGTAAGCATTTGTGAGCTTTCATGCACGAGATGATGTTCAGAGGAGTGTCACTCCTTTCGCCCTTGATATCTAGGGTTTCTCCGCCAGGGAGAGGTATGCGCACAACCTTGTCGTGGCAAATGATTTCAGCCTGGTTTTCAGACAACCAATCCATGCCCACTACGACATCAAAACTGCATAGTGTAACCGGCATGAGGTCAATCTTAAATTTATGGCCTGCTAGCTCTAACGTGCATTCTTTCAGGATGTGCTTAGTCACAATCAATTTACCATCAGCTAGCTCTACTGTATATTCAACATCTAAGGGTGTTGGGGTAATAGTAAGTATCTCACTAAAATCCTTAGATATAAAGCTTTTCTCAACTCCAGTATCAAACAACACAGATGCATAATTATCGTTTAAGAGATACGTACCGGTTGCAAGGTTGGGATCCCTTCTTGCCTCCTTGGCCCCAATCACGAAGGCTCGTCCCCTCGTGCCATTGTTCCCATTATTGTTGTTCTGTTGGTTGTTGTTGTTGTTTTTCAGATGCGGGCAATGCTTCTTGAAGTGCCCTGGTTTCCCACATTCGAAGCAACCCTTCGGTGCTTCAAGCTGTTGTTGTTGTTGGGGTTTTGGGGTCTTTGCAAGTAGTTCACCCCTGCAATCTTTAGCTGCATGTCCCCCTTTTCCACAGCGCTGGCATTGAAAGCGGCCACACTGACCCTGTGCATGGTGGAAGTTGCACTTGTGGCATTTAGGGTGTTTCCCAGCATAACCTCCTTGGTTCTGGGTGGTTGGGATGGGTGGGGCATAAGCTTGGGTTGATCCAAAGTTACGTTGCTGTGGTGGTGGTTGAAGAGTGGAAGTCTTGTTCAGGGTGTCATCCCACTTTCGTTTGCCCTTGTCGTTAGTTGTGGTCACAGCACCACGAGGCGGCAAGAGTCCTGTGCGACAGCTGAATCGGTGAGCTTGTGAGTTAGTCGCACTGTTTGTTGCATGGTGATGGGGTCAGCAGAAAGTACCATGCCCTGAATTTGAGGTGGTAGTCCCTCAATGTACTTCTCTATGTGCTTGAAAGGTGGGTTTGCCATTTCCGGACACAGGTTTGCCAGCTCATAAGACCTGGCAGTGTAGGCCTCAACCTCGGAACCAATCATCTTGTGGTTCCAGAACTCAGTCTCAAGTTTCTGCACCTCACCACGAGGGCAGTATTCGCGGTTCAACATTTGATTAAAGTTATCCCAAGGCAGAGCGTTGGCTGCATCAAGCCCTAGGTTCTTAACGTTGGCATTCCACCAAGTGAGGGCAGCTCCCTCGAATGTCCCTGCAGCGAACTTGACCCGGTCCTCGTTCCTGCAGTTGCTCATGGCAAAGGCTGATTCTGCCTTTTCGATCCAGCGTAACAGTCCAACGGCTCCCTCAGTGCCGCTGAATGAATGGGGTTTGCAATCCAGAAACATCTTGAATGTGCAGAGGGGTGGGTTAGGATTTGCTCCTGAGATATGCAAAGAGTAGAGTTGGGTAAGTATCGGGTAAACGTGTTGAATTGTGATGCAAGGTGAATATGAAAAGGATTCGTCACCTTGGTTCAGTGGGTTTTGATTACGGGCAGCTTCTCGTGCAGCAAGTACCTCCTCAACCCATTCGTTGATGAGGGCGTTCAGTTCAACTGCAGTAAGGTTGATGTTTCCTCGTCCACCTGCATTCCTACGTCCTCCACGTCTTCCAGCCATGATCTTCATAGCAAGAATGAGTGTTAGTGTTTGTCCAGTGACCAACGTAGTGTGTGTGCGGTAGGTACTAAAGAAAAACATGTAGAGCCATCGGCTATCCCCGTCATGGGTAGTCACGTGCGGTGGTGAACGTAATGCATAAAAGATGTGTCATGTGCGCAAGTATCACACTACTAAGCACTAAGTGTTGTGTAGAGACTAGTGGTTATAGACTAAGTTCACTAAATGCAAACCTAATTCGCAATAACCGGAGTCTCTGATACCAATCTGTCGCACCCCGAGAAATCTCGTCCCTTCCGGGGCGTGAGCGGCGGCAGATTGTCAGTATCGCAGTCTCCGGTCACACAACATGCGAGACCTATATGTCTGATTTCGTACGTACATCCAATAATTTGGATAAAATAGTTTAGTAATATCAGAGTTGCGGAAGTAAAATATAAGTTAACAAAACAGTTTAACATTCATAGGCAGCGGAAGCATTAACTTAAAACAGTTTTCAAAACAACACAAGCTTAATGTTGCGGAAGCGATTAAAGATGGTTAGATAATACAAAGGTAACACGATCAATGTTTAAATATTATCAAATGGCCTAAGACACTACAGTAGATGCATGGACTCCATCCTAGCATCCTAGTCCTTGTGCACGTGCCTTAGTTACCTGAGAAAACATGCGAGTAAAGAGTCAACACAAAGGTTGGTGAGAGCACAGGTTTGTAATTAGCAGTAAACATTCAAATGTTTAAAGTAAAGTGTAAGCAGGTCTATTTTTCAATACAATGCAATATCAATTGATAGCTAGTCAATATGTTTTATATCATATGCGGGTTCGCAACCGAAGCTAACATGCTGCCTCCCGCCATATCCATCCAAGATATGGCAAATGTTGTTTGGTCAATTTTGCACTGTTCCGACCTCCAGTCGGGGTGGCCATACGGCTCGCAACAGTGGGGCTTGTCAGGCCCAAATAGTACTATTCAGAATTACCACGCTGAGCGCTACGCGCTATTAACGGTTCGAGGTGTGTTTAATGAGGACTTATCAGTTTTGTGGATGAATGCCACACATATGCATATACAATATTAGCATGTACAAAAATAACCAAAAGTGTGTAAGTTGTTCAAAACAGTTGTATGCAATGTTTTCTCCCCCAAAGTGTCACACCCCTAATTTCAACTAACGGAATCATACCGTTTGGGAACGTGACAAACCAGGATCTCAGATCATTAGACATAGCGAAGACCTCTATATGAATTTCAAAACATACGTTGGTCTTTAAAACATAACATTCAGAGTTTACAAAAAGTTGCGGAAGCGTTTAAAATCATAAACAGTTGGAAAGTAAACATTACAAATCAAAATACTTAAATGTTCAAATGTTCAAATTCAAAGTGTTTATAATGCATGAGACTCTATCTTCCTAGTCCATGCCAGCTGTAACGCGCGCCTTAGCGTCCTGAGAAAACATGCAAATCAAGTCAACACAAAGGTTGGTGCATAACACAGGTTTTAAATAATCATAGTGTTCAAAACATCAGTTTGAATAACAAGTTTGTAGATAACATTATCACAAATGCACAGTCATGATAGCCAGTCATATAAACTATTTACATACGTGTTCGACACCGAAGCTGACTAATTGCCATGCTATAGCATGTTTTCGCCTTGCCACTATTGTCTATCACAACAATAGTAAAATTGTGTTTGGTCAGTCAAACACCTGCGTAGATCCCATCTACCAGGTGAGGTTTGTCAAACCTAATAGATCTATTTCCAACTACCACGCTTTGCATTACAGCAAACTAAACGGTTCGAAGTGTGTAAGGACTTTCAAGTTGATATGTTGTCACATAATGTAAACAGATAACTCATGCAAGTGATATGTATCTAAAATAGTTTGTTGCACATGTTTTCTCCCCCAAAACAGTTTAAAATAAGAAAGGGGCCGTGTACGCACCTTTGATGATAGCAGAATGATCACACACTAAAAGCTCGTGAAAGAAATCCTTCTACGAAGAATCTGTGTTTAAACAATAACCTAGTGTTATTCGAATAATCGTTTTGTGCTTAAAATCACATACGTGTCAACACACGTATGTTGGATTTGCTAAGAATGTGCATACGAATGTACACGTGTCATTGAAATCGTTTAAATAAAATCACATTTGATTTTATTTAATTAAACATAGTTATACGTGATTTCGTGTTCGGATTAAAATATGAATTTTATCATTTCAACACGTTCGTATTCTCGTTACGGTTCCAACGCAACTTGAACGAATGAAAACGGAGTTAGAACGAATAAAATATGGTTATAATACTAAATCAATCTTAAAATAAAAAAAAAATGGTTGGGCCGGGACTCGAACCCGCGACCCTCAACTCCAACACACACGCCCATAACCAGTCAAGCCCGCTAGGGTTTCGCAATAGGTTTCGAAAATAAAATCTTTTAAGCTTACATGGTTCAGTTCCCCTTTGTTATACTATGGCCGAACCATACATCCCCAATTTGACCACGAATTCGATTCCCATCGATCCTAGAACCACAGGGGTTTTATTTCTATCCTCAAAGCGAGTCCCATTTCAGAATTTATTCAATCAAACCATCAATTTAGAACCCTAATTCGTGATATTATTCGTCTCGCATGTGTATACCCCAAACCTAAATCAAAATCATTTAATTCCTTTATGATCCTCGAAATTAACTTAGGCATAACCTCAATCGGCCTCTTCTGAACTATCTATAACATCCAATTTTGATTTTCGAACTCAGTTCCTTAGAAACCCCCAAAACATCATTATTCAAGAACCCTATTAATCGAACTCGTTCAATTCGTGCACGATTACAGAAATTGAGTTTTGGTTTAGTTTTATCGAGGATTTCTGAAACTACCCATGCCATTTAATTTGATTTTTAAACCGGTTTAATCAACAACCCCCAAAACAGCTCTAACAACGAACCCTAGTAATCGACCTCTATCAATTCGTTGTTAGAACCAGAAATTAACATAGGCTTATGTTTAATCGGCTACTTTAGAGTGTGAAGAAACGATTTCTTACCTTGTTTGATGTCGGATTTATGAGATTCGATTGTAAGCCCTAGTTTCGGCAACCCTTGATCCTAATCCTTCTTCCCGAGCTTCTGGAATCAATTGGTTGCTTGGAAATGACTCTAAAGATACCGATTGGAGTTTTAGAGAGTTCAATTGTGAACGATTTGATCGATTAAGGTGGAATTGATAGCTAATGAAACGGTTTTGGCTTACTAATCGACCATTTGGATTTAATTCAATACTTAATGTCCTAATAACGTATGCAAATGATTAATCATCATCAATGTGATGATTATAAGTTACTAATTTCAGTTACAACTCCGAATTTATGTGAAATTCGAATTGTTACTTGAATTGCATACGAAATTTTGACTTTTCAAGTCAAAATCTACTCTTTTAAGTTTTTAACATGTTTACCTTGATTTATAAAATAAATACTAAGACTTAATTCGACTGTAACCTATTGAAATCATAGAATTCAAATTTAAGGATCATAAAAATCCGAATTTTTGACTATCTAAAGTCAAAATTCAATGTCTTAGCATAATACCTTATAAATCCTTGAAATCAAAACACTTAGAGCTTGATTTTTGATTAATCTTAACCCTTATAGGTTATTCTTAAACAATAATATATTGTTTTGATTAACAAAGTTAAATCAAAAACCCCGAATTATTACTAATTAGATCACTTGAAATACTGTTGGGCTAAGTTAAACTAATTGGGCCTCACAAAATACTATTAGGCCTAATTTAAACTTATTGGCCTATCTTAACCTTACTGGGCCCACAATGGCCTTATTGAGCCTTCTCAAACCTCAATGGGCCTACACTGACCTTGTTGGGCCTTCATTAACCTTGTTGGGCTTGTTGAGCCTTCATTGGTCTTGTTGGGCCTGTGATAGCACCAACTCCCGTTAACAAGGTTAGTGTAAAAAGTCGGATTGTCACATCATCCCCTTGTTGAAGGAATTTTCGTCCCGAAAATTAGTAAGTGTTAAGAGTAGTTAGGAAACTACTTACGAGTTTAAATTGTACGTGTTAGTGTGATTTGATCATTCTGTGTGCTTGTGTGTACTCACACACAAAGTCTAATGCTTGCAACATCACAACTCAATTGTGATTGTTCAATGTGACTGTTTGCGTGTACACTAGTTAGTTCACCTAACTGTGACTGTTTGTGTTTGATATAGTGAGTGTTTGCGTGTTTGTACTATGTAACCCCGCACATAGCAAAATGTATATAACTAATCGTGTATGTACTACCATAACATGTAACATATGAAATGTAGCACATAAAATATATAGAATGTAATGTAGCACAAATGTTTGTAACAAAATCAATTGAATAAATAAAATGGTTGTGCTTACAGTTTGAATTTGCAGTGTTGATGTGTGAAAGCATCACGTCATCCCCTTGTTGAAGGAAATTTCGTCCCGAAATTTAACGTGCGCTCTCAATGTTAGCAGTAGCTGTCTTGAATAGATGAGGATATTTCTTCATCATTTGATCTTCCCGTTCCCATGTGAATTCAGGACCCCGTCTTGAATTCCATCGGACTTTGACTATCGGAATCTTGCTTTGCTTCAGTTGTTTGACCTCTCGATCCATGATTTCCGCCGGTTCTTCAATGAATCGTAACTGTTCATCTACTTGTATTTCTTCCAATGGTACAATCAATGTCTCATCAGAAAGACATTTCTTTAAGTTTGACACATGAAAAACATCATGAACTCCACTGAGTTCATCCGGTAGTTTGAGTTGGTACGCAACCGGACCAATCCTTTTCAGAATCTCAAAAGGTCCTACGTAACGTGGACTAAGCTTGCCGCGCTTGCCGAATCGTATCACACCTTTCCAAGGTGATACTTTTAGAAGAACTCAGTCACCTACTTGAAATTCCAACGGCTTGCGACGTTTGTCTGCATAACTCTTCTGTCGATCCCGAGCCGCTGCCATACGGTTCCTAATTTGAACTATCTTCTCTGTCGTTTCGTGCACCAGTTCAGGACCTGTTATCTGACTGTCACCAATTTCAGCCCAACAAACTGGTGAACGACATTTGCGACCATACAAAGCTTCAAACGGTGCTGCTTGAATACTTGTATGATAACTATTGTTGTATGAGAATTCCACCAACGGTAAATGATTCTCCCAACTATCACCAAAGTCAATTACACAAGCTCGTAACATATCCTCGAGCGTTTGAATCGTTCGTTCACTTTGACCGTCGGTCTGTGGATGATAAGCGGTACTCATATCCAAGCGAGTCCCTAATGACTTATGAAGAGATTTCCAAAAGTTGGAAGTAAACCGGGCATCCCGATCTGATATGATAGATATTGGCACGCCATGCCGTGCTACTACTTCCTTAATGTAAATGCGAGTCAATTTCTCCATCTTGTCAGTTTCTTTGATTGCTAAGAAGTGTGCAGATTTCGTTAATCGGTCAACAATTACCCATATCGTATCACAACCACTCGGTGTACGGGGTAACTTAGTAATAAAATCCATCGAAATCTGTTCCCATTTCCACATCGGTATCTCTGGTTGTTGCAGTAAACCAGATGGCTTCTGATATTCAACTTTGACTTTCGAACAAGTCAAACATTTGCTAACGTACTTAGCAATATCAGCCTTCATGTGAGGCCACCAATACAGTGCCTTCAAGTCATGGTACATCTTGTCTGATCCCGGATGGACTGAATATCTAGACTTGTGCGCTTCATCCATCACGAGTTCCCTTAAATCTCCATACAAAGGTATCCACATTCGGTTAACGAAATAACGAATTCCATCAGCATTCGTATCCAACTGTTCTTCCATTCCTCGTAAGGATTCTTGTACCAAGTTTTCCTTTTTCAAGGCCTCGATCTGAGCACTGCGTACCTTGTCAGGTAAGTCAATGTGTATTGTCATCATAAGTGCACGAACCCGTCTTGTTGAAGTATCCTTTCTGCTTAAAGCATCAGCTACTACATTAGCCTTTCCCGGGTGATACTTAATCGCACACTCATAATCGTTCAACAACTCAACCCATCGTCGTTGCCTCATATTCAGCTCCTTCTGATCAAAGATATGTTGCAAACTCTTATGATCAGTATAAATAGTACACTTAGTTCCATACAAGTAATGCCTCCAAATTTTCAAAGCAAAAACCACTGCTCCTAACTCCAAGTCATGAGTAGTGTAATTCTTTTCATGTGTTCGTAGTTGTCTGGAAGCATAAGCGATCACTTTATCCCGTTGCATCAACACACATCCCAAACCCTATCCAGATGCGTCACAATACACCGCAAAGTCTTCCGTTCCTTCTGGTAAAGACAGAATCGGTGCACTGCAGAGTTTCTGTTTCAATAACTGGAATGCAGCTTCCTGTTTATCCGTCCAGTTATACTTTGTTCCCTTGTGCGTCAGAGCTGTAAGTGGTTGAGCGATCTTTGAGAAACCCTCAATGAATCGTCGATAATAACCCGCCAAACCAAGGAATTGTCGTACCTCGGTAGGGGTCTTTGGCGCTTCCCAATTCTTAATCGCTTCAATCTTCGCTGGATCAACATGTATACCCTTTTCATTAACTATATGACCCAAGAACTGTACTTCTCGCATCCAGAAATCACATTTCGAGAACTTAGCGTACAGTTGTTCTTGCTTCAATAATTCTAACAGTAATCGAAGATGTTCAGCATGTTCCTCCTCAGACTTTGAATAAATGAGAATGTCATCAATGAAAACAATGACAAACTTATCAAGATAAGGTTTACAAACACGATTCATGAGATCCATGAATACAGCTGGAGCGTTTGTCAACCCAAATGGCATGACCAAAAACTCATAATGGCCATAGCGCGTCCTGAATGCTGTTTTTGGAATATCTTCCTCCTGAACTCTTAGTTGATGATAACCCGACCTGAGATCAATCTTCGAGTAGTAACTCGAACCTTGCAACTGATCGAACAGATCGTCAATCCTGGGTAACGGATACCGATTCTTGATAGTAACCTTATTCAATTCCCGGTAATCGATACACATACGAAAAGTCCCGTCCTTCTTCTTGACAAACAATACTGGAGCTCCCCATGGTGAAAAACTAGGTCGTATGAAACCTTTATCCAACAACTCTTGCAATTGTGTGGATATCTCTTGCATCTCTGACGGTGCAAGTCGATAAGGCGCCCTAGCTATCGGTGCTGCGTCTGGTGTAAGGTCGATTCGGAATTCCACCTGTCTGACAGGCGGTAATCCCGGCAAGTCTTCTGGAAATACCTCCGAAAACTCACAAACTACAGGTATATCTTCAAGCTTCCTCTCAGCTACCGGCTTTTCAGTTATAAGTGCTATAACTGCCGTATGACCTTTCCGCAGACATTTGTGTGCTTTCATACAAGATATGAGACGCAGTGGCGTACTGCTCTTCTCGCCTTGTACATATAATGTCTCTCCCTGCGGAAGAGGTATGCGAACAATCTTTTCATGGCATACAATTTCAGCCTGGTTTTTGGACAACCAGTCCATGCCAATGACTACATCAAAACTGCCTAAGGCAATAGGCATCAAATCAATCTCTAATGTCTGACCCATCAAATCAAGGATACATCCCTTATAAATGTTTTCTACTACAATCAACTTACCATCAGCTAATTCCACAGTGTAGGGACTATCTAAGGCAGTGGGACTAACATCCAGTGACTTAGCAAGTGAACTAGATACAAAACTCCGGTCGGCACCAGTGTCAAATAACATAGAGGCATAGTGATTATTTAAAAGGAACGTACCCGTGACAATGTTGGGATCCTCCCGCGCTTGACGTCCTCCAATCACGAACGCCCTGCCTCTAGCACCGTTGTTGTTATTATTGTTGTTGTTGTTGTTGGTGCCATTGCCATTACCGTTGCCACCTCCATTACCATTACCATTGTTGTCCCCGCCTTTCTTAAGTTGTGCGCAATCTTTCTTGAAATGACCCATCTTGCCGCACTCAAAACAACCTTTCTGTGCGTTGTTTTGATTGTTATTCTGGTTGTTATGGTTGTTCTGCAGCTCTCCGCGACAATCTTTAGCCGCATGCCCAATCTTGCCACACCTCTGGCACTTTGCTCTGTCACACTGGTTACCCGCATGATGGTAACCACACCTGTTGCACTTGGGGTGCTTACCAATATAGCCCCCTGATGATGATGATTGCTGACCACTGTTTGAATTATGATAGGACTTGTTTGAGTCCTGCTTCCTGTTCTGCTGTTGGTTGTTACCCTTGAAGTTGTTACTTTCCCACTTCCTCTTGTGATCTCCTACCTTGGTAGCAGATGTTCGCTTAGGCAGGGTTCCCTGTAACACTGCCTGATCAGTAAGCTGATGCGCTAGACGAACAGCTTGTTGGATGGTAGTGGGATTTGCTGAAGTAACCATCCCCTGAATCTGAGGCACTAGTCCTCCAATGTACCTTTCGATCCACTTACTGACTGGAGTAGCCATGTGTGGTAGCAGTCTGGCCAGTTCATGCGATCTGGTCGTGTATTCCTCAATGTTTGACCCCTCCATCTTGAGGTGCCAATACTCCTCCTCCAACTTCTGCATTTCACTACGAGGACAATACTCCTCTTGCAGTAAAGTTTTGAAGTTATTCCATGTCAATGCATTTGCTTCCCCCAACCCCAGAGTCTGAACATTGGAGTTCCACCAAGTCAGTGCTGGACCCTCCAACGTTCCAGTAGCAAATTTCACCTTGCTGTCATCAGGGCAGTTGCACATCTTGAACACAGACTCTGCCTTTTCAATCCATCGGAGAAGTCCTATGGCTCCCTCCGACCCTTTGAAGTTGTGTGGCTTGCAGTCCAAGAACATCTTGAACGTGCACGCCTGTGGATTTAGCAATCCCCCAGCTGGACCATGTGGCCCCGTGTTGTGTGTCTGTGCGTACTGTGCTATTGCCTCTGCAACTCTGCTGTTGATTAATTCGTTGAGCTCAGCAACAGTCATATGAACATTTCCCTCAGCCATTTCCTTCCTATTTACAAGAAATGTTAGCGCATAATCAAAATCCAATTTTGACATGTGTAAGTAAAACAACAAACACCATATGTAATTTAAATCAGCACAACTGTTGAAAATAAATAATAACTCTTCAATAGATAGAAACTTTCTTCGAGTACAATACTTTTGAAGTGAAATACAAGTTTTCAAACTACTAATGTAGGAACACAACCCGTTCCTAATAAGTTTAAACAAAACAAGAAAGAAAAGAAAACAATCAATCGTCCTCAACGGTGGATTCAGGATCGGACTCAGCAACTGGTGCTGGTTCCTCCCCTTCTTCCTCCTCATCCTCCTCCTCATTCTCAGAGGCCACCAAGTCCTCCAAGGCTTCTACTCTACCCTCCAAGAATAAAGCTCGGTTCTCTGCAGCGTCGAGACGACCAATCATGTTCATCATCTCATCCCACATGTCATGAACTAGGTGGGCAAGTTCATCTTGCCTCTCAATGGCATCCCATAATTCCTGAGATCTCTGTATGAGCTTGTCTTCTGCTTCATCCACGTCCTCGCGCAATTTGGCGATCTCCTCGGCGTCCGTCCTTCGCCTCTTAGGCTCCGGAACATCTAATGCTGGTGGTGGGTGTGTAGAGGGTCCCTCAGCAGGGATCTGCTGAATGCCCTCCTCCTCCTCCTCCGGATCCTCATCCGGGTCCTCCTCTGGATCCTCGTCTGGATCCTCGTCTGGATCCTCCTCCGGATCCTCCTCTGGGTCTTCCTCCGGGTCCTCCTCGGGATCGGAGTCCTCCATCTCATACGGTGGAGGTGATGGAATAGGTGGTGGTGGTGATGATGGTGGTGCTGGAACCATCGGCTCCTCGTCCTCGGAATCATCAATAATGATATATGGGACTGATGATGAAGCCATGCCTGTTACATAATACCATATGTAAGTACAATGCCATGGAATACGTAAACAAGTCAATTACATAGTGTCATATGTAATTTCTAAGCAATACGTATTAACAGATGTGTCTAATGTCTAACAGTCATAGTCTAGGCCTACAAATGCAAACCTAGTTCGCTATAACCAATGGCTCTGATACCAATCTGTCACACCCCTAATTTCAACTAACGGAATCATACCGTTTGGGAACGTGACAAACCAGGATCTCAGATCATTAGACATAGCGAAGACCTCTATATGAATTTCAAAACATACGTTGGTCTTTAAAACATAACATTCAGAGTTTACAAAAAGTTGCGGAAGCGTTTAAAATCATAAACAGTTGGAAAGTAAACATTACAAATCAAAATACTTAAATGTTCAAATGTTCAAATTCAAAGTGTTTATAATGCATGAGACTCTATCTTCCTAGTCCATGCCAGCTGTAACGCGCGCCTTAGCGTCCTGAGAAAACATGCAAATCAAGTCAACACAAAGGTTGGTGCATAACACAGGTTTTAAATAATCATAGTGTTCAAAACATCAGTTTGAATAACAAGTTTGTAGATAACATTATCACAAATGCACAGTCATGATAGCTAGTCATATAAACTATTTACATACGTGTTCGACACCGAAGCTGACTAATTGCCATGCTATAGCATGTTTTCGCCTTGCCACTATTGTCTATCACAACAATAGTAAAATTGTGTTTGGTCAGTCAAACACCTGCGTAGATCCCATCTACCAGGTGAGGTTTGTCAAACCTAATAGATCTATTTCCAACTACCACGCTTTGCATTACAGCAAACTAAACGGTTCGAAGTGTGTAAGGACTTTCAAGTTGATATGTTGTCACATAATGTAAACAGATAACTCATGCAAGTGATATGTATCTAAAATAGTTTGTTGCACATGTTTTCTCCCCCAAAACAGTTTAAAATAAGAAAGGGGCCGTGTACGCACCTTTGATGATAGCAGAATGATCACACACTAAAAGCTCGTGAAAGAAATCCTTCTACGAAGAATCTGTGTTTAAACAATAACCTAGTGTTATTCGAATAATCGTTTTGTGCTTAAAATCACATACGTGTCAACACACGTATGTTGGATTTGCTAAGAATGTGCATACGAAAGTACGCGTGTCATTGAAATCGTTTAAATAAAATCACATTTGATTTTATTTAATTAAACATAGTTATACGCGATTTCGTGTTCGGATTAAAATATGAATTTTATCATTTCAACACGTTCGTATTCTCGTTACGGTTCCAACGCAACTTGAACGAATGAAAACGGAGTTAGAACGAATAAAATATGGTTAAAATACTAAATCAATCTTAAAATCAAAAAAAATGGTTGGGCCGGGACTCGAACCCGCGACCCTCAACTCCAACACACACGCCCATAACCAGTCAAGCCCGCTAGGGTTTCGCAATAGGTTTCGAAAATAAAATCTTTTAAGCTTACATGGTTCAATTCCCCTTTGTTATACTATGGCCGAACCATACATCCCCAATTTGACCACGAATTCGATTCCCATCGATCCTAGAACCACAGGGGTTTTATTTCTATCCTCAAAGCGAGTCCCATTTCAGAATTTATTCAATCAAACCATCAATTTAGAAAGTGATATTATTTGTCTCGCATGTGTATACCCCAAACCTAAATCAAAATCATTTAATTCCTTGATGATCCTCGAAATTAACTTAGGCATAACCTCAATCGGCCTCTTCTGAACTATCTATAACATCCAATTTTGATTTTCGAACTCAGTTCCTTAGAAACCCCCAAAACATCATTATTCAAGAACCCTATTAATCGAACTCGTTCAATTCGTGCACGATTACAGAAATTGAGTTGTGGTTTAGTTTTATCGAGGATTTCTGAAACTACCCATGCCATTTAATTTGATTTTTAAACCGGTTTAATCAACAACCCCCAAAACAGCTCTAACAACGAACCCTAGTAATCGACCTCTATCAATTCGTTGTTAGAACCAGAAATTAACATAGGCTTATGTTTAATCGGCTACTTTAGAGTGTGAAGAAACGATTTCTTACCTTGTTTGATGTCGGATTTATGAGATTCGATTGTAAGCCCTAGTTTCGGCAACCCTTGATCCTAATCCTTCTTCCCGAGCTTCTGGAATCAATTGGTTGCTTGGAAATGACTCTAAAGATACCGATTGGAGTTTTAGAGAGTTCAATTGTGAACGATTTGATCGATTAAGGTGGAATTGATAGCTAATGAAACGGTTTTGGCTTACTAATCGACCATTTGGATTTAATTCAATACTTAATGTCCTAATAACGTATGCAAATGATTAATCATCATCAATGTGATGATTATAAGTTACTAATTTCAGTTACAACTCCGAATTTATGTGAAATTCGAATTGTTACTTGAATTGCATACGAAATTTTGACTTTTCAAGTCAAAATCTACTCTTTTAAGTTTTTAACATGTTTACCTTGATTTATAAAATAAATACTAAGACTTAATTCGACTGTAACCTATTGAAATCATAGAATTCAAATTTAAGGATCATAAAAATCCGAATTTTTGACTATCTAAAGTCAAAATTCAATGTCTTAGCATAATACCTTATAAATCCTTGAAATCAAAACACTTAGTGCTTGATTTTTGATTAATCTTAACCCTTATAGGTTATTCTTAAACAATAATATATTGTTTTGATTAACAAAGTTAAATCAAAAACCCCGAATTATTACTAATTAGATCACTTGAAATACTGTTGGGCTAAGTTAAACTAATTGGGCCTCACAAAATACTATTAGGCCTAATTTAAACTTATTGGCCTATCTTAACCTTACTGGGCCCACAATGGCCTTATTGAGCCTTCTCAAACCTCAATGGGCCTACACTGACCTTGTTGGGCCTTCATTAACCTTGTTGGGCTTGTTGAGCCTTCATTGGTCTTGTTGGGCCTGTGATAGCACCAACTCCCGTTAACAAGGTTAGTGTAAAAAGTCGGATTGTCACACAAAGGTAGAAAATGTAAAAAGGGGCCGTGAACTCACCTGATTAGTAGTCCCGGTGTGTTTGTGTGTTCGCGTCTGCGAGTGCTAGCAATCCTGCTAGTAGGCACCTATAACCATATAGGTGTGAGTATGTGTTTTGTGGTGTGTTGTATCCCATACAACTCCAAGTGTCGGTGTGCTCTGTAAAGCCTGCTGAACGATGAAGACTGACAAAGTCAACACGGAAGAGTCAAATCTCAGATTTCAGTTTAATTTTCGTGTACAGCATTTCGAGTACACGAAGTGGTCGTGTACTCGAACCTTTTCGTGTATTTAGATTTCGTGTACACCTAGGCCTAGTATAAATAGACGCATTTTGTACAGGTTTAGGTTGGAATCCCAAGGCATACGCTCTCTAGACGTATTGAGGCGCTTGTACTCGAAGTTTTGCAATATTTATAAAGTTTGCATTTTTCTACTTGCTTTCTTGTTTTTAACTTGGATTCCGCACTTGTTAGAGATCAATGATGATGTTTACAGAGATAAAGTTTGGATCTTGATCTGTTTGAGGACCTACAAGTGGTATCAGAGCTTGAGTGCTCTTTTCATCATCAAGGTGACAACTTTTCTAGGCAAGTTTGCAACTTTATCATTCTTCTTTACTCCTACTAGCTACTGCATAAATTTGGGACTCTGAATCTTAAGAAATAATTTTATAAATTTTTCTTAAGTATTTTCGAGTTCAAAATTTTTAGAGTTCAGCTATTTCGAGTATAGGCAGAGTGTTTGAAGATCAGCTAGAGTTCGAATACAGAGAGTTTCGAGTACAACATCAATTTCGAGTACAGGACTAAGTTTCGAGTACACAAAGTTTCGAATACAGCAAATTGTTCGAGTACACAGTTTCGTGTACTTCAGCTTCGTGTACTCGAATTTCGATTACATCCAGAATTTTGAGTGGTGTTCACTTCGGGCAGCTTTATTGACTATCATCTACAGGGAAATACAAGGAATTCGTGTACAACACTTAGAAATTCTTCAGACTCACAATGGGTACAAAGAATCTGACAAATTTGTCTAATTTGCTCAGTCTTGACAATGAGATCGGCACCGGAACAAAGCCACCAAGGCTCGTGTCAGGAGATAACTTTCAAGACTGGAAATTTCGATTTCAGTCATTTATCAAGTATACCGACCCAAAGCTTTGGAGATCAATTGAGGAAGGTCCCTTTGTACCTTCATTCCAGAGTGAGCTCAATGGTCCTCTCGTTCCAAAGGATCCAGAACTGTATACTGACAATGATATACTCATGATGGAGAAGGATGAAAAGGCATATGCCTCGATCACAATGGCTTTGTCAACAGATGTTGCTCACGGATTCAAGGAACACAAGACTGCTAAGGAACTCTGGAATGCCTTAGTTGAAAGATTTGAAGGAAATGAGGACATGCGAGAGAGTCGCAAGGACATGCTCAGACAAAGGTTCAACATGTTTAATCATATCAAGGGAGAGTCTCTCGAAGCACAACTCAACAGATTCACTCATCTGATGACTGAGATGACTAGTTCTGGGATTGAGATGACTAAGGGAGAGGTAAACAAGAAGCTGCTGAATTCACTACCTTACACTTGGAACTCTAACTGTACAACTATCAAAAGGACCAAGGACATGTACAAGACTTCTTTAAGTGAGCTGATCTCAATCATCAACTCATATGACATGGATGATAAGCAGAGAGCACTGAATCATGCCAGCTCAATGGGCATTGCACCTACTTCTGAAAACTCTGCTCTTCTATCAGCAGTTAATCATCAATCATCAGGAATGCATCATTATCAGCCTCCTTCCTCTCATGGAGTTCCTTTTGAGACCGCTTTTCTGTCATCTGGACAAGCTGGATCAGTGCCTAAAGTCAATCCAGAAAGTGAAGAGAATCTACTGCTATTTAAGGGATTCATGAATAGCTACAATGCTTTTATTGCAGGAGAATTGGCACCCTCAAATCTCACTCAAGACAATCTAGAACAGATTAATCCAGCTGATGTTGAAGAAATGGATATCTCATGGCAGATGGCAATGGCTGTGTTCAGAGCAAAGAAGTTCATCAAGAAATATGGAAGAAACAGCTTTGGAAACGCTCCGGGAAAGAAGCTTGGCTTTGATAAGTCAAAATTGCGATGCTACAACTGTGACCAACCGGGTCACTTTGCCAGGGAATGTAAGCAGCCAAAGGTGGCTAAGGAAGGGGGAGAAAAGAAGCCTGAAGAGAAGTCAGGAAATACAGCTGCTGGAGGAAGCGCTAGCACTTCTAAAGCGTTGGTGACTCAGGAGACTGACTCCTATGACTAGAGTGATCAAGTGCAGGAACTGGAACTGACTCTGAGTCATGCATTCATGGCTGAGGTAGACGACAAGCAAAAGGAGGTAACTGAAAATCTTTGCTCTACCTCATGCATAAATAAAGTATTTAAGTACAGGTCGCACAATGAATCACTAATCAAAGAATTAAACAAACTTAAATACTTTAACTCAGAATTTCTTAAAAATGAAGGAATTTTTAAAAGGAAACTTAAAGCCGAGAGTCGGGATGTGGCAAGGCTAAAAGAACTTCTAAGTGATAAAGAGTCCAACTATCGAGAGGCTCGACGAAAAATCGATGAACTCACTCTGGAGTTGGATCAAGTCAAATCTCAACTCTCTAAATCATCAATTAAATGTGAAAGATTTGATTATTCAAGCAAAGTTTTAGAAAATATGACATCAATGCGATTTCGGGAAAAGAGGGGTAGTGGGATTGGTTATAGTGAATGTGCACCACCTTTTAACCAAAATTACTCATGCATGCCAAGAATCAACACATCTGTTGATGACTTGGAATTGGATTCTAGTCATGCTTGTGATTTTCCCACCGAACCAGTTGTGATTTCAGCTGACCCTGTTATAACTGATGATTCTGAGGTTTGTGCAGAAAAACTAAGTGTTGCAGGTTTAAAGGAGGAGAAGGTAGAAAGAAGTGCAGGGAGGAGCACAGATTGTTCATCATCTACTAGCAAATCATTTTTTGTTCCAACAATTGATCTTAATAGAAAGTTTGATGAAATTAACATTAATATCAATGATATGCCAAAACATTTTCAGAAAACATTTGCTATAAAATCAACTTTCTCTCCTTTAACAACACAGACTGCACCGGCTCATCCCACAGTTACCAAAGAGGAAAGTTCATTGTTAAATCCTAACTGTGAACCTTATATTCCCACCTCTTTCTCTAGTCAAATTAACTGTGATGTAAAGCCCTTTGACCCAATTGAATTTCACCAAAAGGTCTGCTGTTATGCATGTGGGAAACCAGGCCACATTGCTAGACATTGTCTGCACCGACCTACTGATTTCTTCTATGGGAAGAATCAGAAGGTCATCCCTAAAGCTAAATCTGTTAACAAACATGCGAGGAATGTACCATCTTCCAAGCCTAAGGCAACCTCTCAAAAGGTGATTCAGACACCTTCCACTGCAAAAAGACATAAGAAATCAAACAAAACACAATTTGGTTTTCATAAGCAAAATCAAAGAATTTTCAAAAATAAGATAAAACCAGTTGACCAGGGCAGTGGAAGCATGACAAGACATATTAAGCTTAATCCAGAAAGACCCAAACCCAAACCCAAGGATAGAATTTCTTCTATTACCAAAACACCTAAATCTGTTATGATTTGGGTACCTGTTTCTCATTAATTGAATGTATACTGTGCAGGGAAAGCCAAGCAAGCTTAAACACGTTTGGTATGTAGATAGTGGCTGTTCCCGGCATATGACTGGGGATTTCTCTCAGTTGCATGAAGTTACACCATTCAATGGAGGTTATGTATCATTTGCTGGAGACAAGGGAGGAAGGATAAGCATGAAGGGCACGGTCACTAATGGAACTCTTAGTTTTGAAGATGTGTACTATGTTGAAGAGCTCAATCACAGTCTTCTGAGTGTTTCTCAAATCTGTGATAAGAGCTTTTCCACACACTTCACAAACAAAGAATGTCTTATTCTGAAGCCTGGCTTTGTAGTGCCTGAGAAGTGGATTCTGATGAGAACTCCAAGGATAAACAATGCATACATTATTGACATGAGCTCAGATTCGTTTACAGAGAACACTTGCTTGTTTTCTAAAGCATCGGAGCATGATTGTCTGTTGTGGCATCGGAGACTAGGTCATGTAAACCTAAAGAATCTGAACAGACTGGCCAAGGGAGATCACGTCATTGGTCTACCTTCTAAAGATTTCTCCACTATTGAGAAATGTATCGCTTGTGCAAAAGGGAAACAACACAAGAGACCTCACAAGCCAAAATTGTTCAATTCCATCTCTTCAGTTCTTCAACTTCTTCACATGGATCTTTTCGGACCGATTAACGTAATGAGTATCGGGAAAAAGTCATACTGTCTCGTTGTGACAGATGATTATTCCAGATTCACTTGGGTGTTCTTTCTAGCTAAGAAAGATGAAGCTCCAGAGATTTTGAAGAAGTTCATTACCTTGATTGAAAATCAGAAGAATCTAAAGGTCAAGGTGATCAGAACTGATAATGGAACTGAATTTAGAAATCAGACTCTTATAGATTTCTGTGATGCAAAAGGGATAGCTAGGCAATACAGTGCAGCTAGAACGCCTCAGCAAAATGGAGTTGCTGAAAGGAGAAACAGGACGCTTATAGAAGCGGCACGAACAATGTTGTCAGAATCAAAGCTACCAATCTTTTTCTGGGCTGAAGCAGTTAACACTGCATGCTATGTTCAAAATAGAGCACTTCTGAACAAGCGTCATCATAAGACTCCCTACGAGATTCTATTCAATCAGAAGCCCAAAGTTGGACACTTCAAGTCATTCGGATGCCCTTGCACTCTTCTTCATACAGAGCCTAATCATAAGTTTGATGATAAGGCAGATGAGTGTTACTTCGTGGGCTACTCGTCTGAAAGGGCAGCATACAGAGTCTATAACAAGAAAACTCGGATGATTGTGGAATCATACTACATAGATTGGCAAGAAATGAACTCTACTGATGCTGGTTCTGGTCCAAACTGGCTGTTTGAGTATGACTCCACTTTTAAGCCCTTCAGCACTCCATCTGAGAATACAAGAACATCTGAGCAAGCAGATGATTTCTACAAAGATGATGATGTGGACTATAGAGTTGACTATGTTCCATCTGATCCTAATCATTTGACAGTTGATCCTCCTGGCATGTACAATCGTGCCCCTCCAGCTCAGCCGACCCCTGTACAAGAAGTTCTCCCATCAGAACCTGACACTTCTCAGTCTGTTCAACCACTTCCAGAAACGGATCAAGTCTCATCCTCTTCCCACCAGACCTTTGATAATCCACTCTTCTCAGATAGCATTCCTGAGGAACATTGTGTGGATCCTGGAGCTGAAGCAAGTGAAACTGCTCCTATTGACCACATTTCCTCTTCAAGTGAAGAACAAGTCAATAACATCAGCAACCTGCTAGATAATCTGGCTGTAGAAGAAGTGCCAACACTTGGTGTAAACAAGAATCATCCAGTGGAGAATATTATTGGACCTCTCTCAGAAGGCGTTCTTACTCGAAGCAAATCCATTACAGTTCAGAACACGTTGCCTGAAGAGACACTCACTCGAAGTCAATCAGGTCCTATTAACTCTTGTTTATATTCTTGTTTTATTTCACAGGTTGAACCCAAGAATGTCAAAATGGCTCTAAAGGAGTCCAGCTGGGTTGAGGCAATGCAAGAAGAGTTGATGCAGTTTAAGAAGCTAAAGGTTTGGAATCTGGTTCCTCTACCCAAAGGAAAATTGCCTATAGGAACCAGATGGGTTTTCAGAAACAAGAGAGATGATTCTGGTGTAATTATCAGAAACAAAGCCAGACTGGTCGTTCAAGGATTTTATCAGCAGGAGGGAATAGATTATGAAGAAGTCTTTGCACCGGTTGCGAGACTTGAGGCCATACGGATTTTCTTGGCTTATGCCTCCTATATGAACTTTACGGTATATCAGATGGATGTGAAAACAGCTTTCTTATACGGAAAGGTAAAGGAGGAAATATACGTGTGCCAACCCCCTGGTTTTGAAGACTCTCAGTATCCAGAGCATGTCTACAAGTTAGACAAAGCTCTTTACGGCCTTCATCAAGCACCGCGAGCATGGTATGCTACGCTTACTGATCACCTACTCGCAAATGGATATACTCGTGGAGCTATTGATCAGACCTTGTTCGTCCGCAAAGATAAGGATGATTTAATTCTCGTTCAAATCTATGTGGATGACATCATATTTGGTTCCACCAGCTCAGCGTTGTGCAAGGAATTTGAAGGGGTAATGAAGAAGAAATTTGAGATGAGCGCAATGGGAGAAATGACCTTCTTTCTGGGTCTGCAGGTAAAGCAAGATTGTAAGGGTGTGCTGATTCACCAAGGAAAATACGTCACAGACATTTTGAACAAATTCAAAATGACGGAGTCAAAGCCGGCATCCACTCCCATGGCTGCACGTCCTATCCTAACTTCGGATTTGGAAGGTGAAGATGTTGATCAGCATCTCTATCGCTCGATGATTGGTTCTCTGATGTATCTGACTGCTAGTCGTCCAGACATTATGTTTTCAGTATGTCAGTGTGCCAGATATCAGGCAAATCCGAAGGCATCTCACCTCATAGCTGTCAAGAGAATCTTTCGGTACCTAGTCGGGAAACCTAAGCTCGGACTTTGGTATCCAAAGAACTCTGAGTTTCAATTATTTGCATACTCAGACAGTGACTTTGGTGGATGTAACCTGGATAGGAAGTCAACCACGGGTGGGTGTCAGTACCTGGGAGATCGTCTTGTTTCATGGCAATGCAAGAAGCAGACCACAGTATCCACATCCACCGCCGAAGCTGAATATGTTGCTGCTTCCAGTTGCTGCTCTCAGGTTATCTGGATGCAACAACAACTTCTCGATTACGGTTTGAACTTTCTTGACTCTCCTATTTATTGTGACAATGAAGCAGCCCTACAAATCGTCAAGAATCCGGTACAACACTCCAAAACTAAACATATTGACATCCGGATTCACTTCATTCGTGACTGTTTCGAACGAAAACTGATTCATCTTGAAAAGGTCCATACTGATGACAATCTAGCGGACCTTTTCACAAAACCGTTCGATACAGCACGCTTCCATCACCTGCTTGCCTCTCTCAAATTAATAAGCTTTAATTAAAAGTATTTTTGTAAATACATTAAAATTTGTGTCCTCCCATAGTCACAAATTTAGGGGGAGAAAATTTACAAAAACAACAAAAAGATTTTTCATTCCTTGAGTCAGAAAATTTACAAAAACAACAAAAAGATTTTGGTTGGTTTTTGAGTCAGTCTAAGATAATCTATAAGTTTAGGGGGAGTTAAGTTTTGAAATCTTAAGAAAAGGAGATGTTGTCTCTAGCTATTCAAAGAAAATTACAAAAACATTTTTAAATTTTAATTTTACAAAAACTTAAGAAAATACAAAAAGATTTTATTTGGACAAGCAAAGTGAATCGATCAAATTGGGAAGTGAAATAATCTCTAAGGATCAAAATTTCACTATCTTATTATGATCTCAAAAGAAATCACAACCTTGAATATCTATTCTATGCTAAGAAGTTGAAATGAGTTTTTCAAAACTTAAATAATCAGACTTGATCAAACTTAAAATACATATAAATAGATAAATAAGTGTGAAATTGTGATCATTAGATAACTAGAAACGTGTGACAACTATTTGACTTCTTGTTTAAATCCTTAAATCAAAACAAGATTGTGTTTCCATAAACTTGAAATTGTGTTTGAAAAACTCGGGTATTTTCCATGTTTTGTGCAAACAAAGAGCGGGAAATACCTACTGAAGCATTCTATATTTTGCGTAAGCAAAGAACTGGATGTGTGACGTTAAGGCCAATGTGTCTGCAGATCAGAAAATAAAAGATGCCAATGAGCACAAGATGATAGAACCCCTTCTTGTTCTTGATTCTAAACCTACTAGATCTGTTCTTTTCTTTTCTCATCTTAAAACTCTGTCAAAATAATTTGAAGTTCGTTGAAACACAATCAAAGTTTGAAACAAAGGATTTAACAAGACTGATAGGTTGCATATTAATCTAGTCTTACAATCTAATTGATCACAAATTTTCCCAAAAGATATTTTCAGAAAAACTTGATCATATAACTGATCTTTAAGAGATGAAATAACGAGTGGAAATAATTGGTAGGGAATAGCTATTTAAAGGTTGTGCTTCTTTAAGAAATTATCTAATATAGTTAAAATTTTGATAACAGATTTGATCCCACAAATTTGAGCCGACTAAACTTTAAAACTTGTTCAAAGTTTATTTTATTTTATTTTATTTTATTTTATTTTATTTTATTTTAATTTATTTATTTTATTTTATTTTATTTTATTTTATTTTAGAAAAGTTAGAATATTAAATTCGAAATAAGAAAATTAAATGGTGCGTATTCGAAATCGAGTACACGAAATTACGTACACGAAATCAGGTCTATAAATAGTTCAACTATACCCAATTTCGTGTACCATAATTTTCGTATACACGATTTCAGTTTCGATTACACCATAAGGCGATTTTCATTTCCAGACCAGTTTTCGAAATTCTACTCCGGCTATCTTATAGATCATCACTAGGCGACTCTAGGTATAGATTTTTATCAAATTTTGACCGCGGATTTGAAAGTTATGGTCAAAATAAAATTTCGAGTACGTGATTTTCGTGTACAGGAGGTTTTTGGTCAAATTGACCAAGAAATACTTAGAATTGAAAGTCAATTTGTAAATATGTTGGTCGCCTTTCAATTCCGAGTATATTGAATCGGTTTAGAATTTCTATGGAGCCAAAATGATAAACTTCTCTAAGGATTTTAAGTACACGAAATTTCTCAGGTTCGTGTACACGAATATTTCGTGTACAGACTACATTTCGTGTACAGAATGAGCTTCGTGTACAGATCAGACTTCGTGTACTCGACTCAGTTCGTGTACACAACACACTTCGTGTACAAAACTTACTTCGTGTACTCGATCTGTTTCGTGTACACCTGTTGCTCCGAGGAGATGGCTTCAACACTTAGAAAATTTTTGAAAAATTTTTGAAATTTTCGAGTATTGCTTCAACACTTCGTCTAACTTAATCAGTTTTCTGTTTCAGATGGCTGAATTACGGTTTGTACATGATCATAACATGACTGCTTTCCTTGGGGAACCACCAGCCAAGCACTCAGAGTTTCAGAGCATGATTGAAGGCCTGATATTGTCTCCCGTCAACTACGCTATCATGGAGTACCCTCAAATCGTTACCTCATTTATTCGAGATTTCTGGAGCACGGTTGAGGAAGGTATTGATGCGGATGGAAACATCAGTATAGTCGGAAAGATCCAGGGTCACTCCATCATCATTACAGAGCAAATCATCAGGGATTGTCTGCAGTTTGGAGACAAGGAATCTGACCCTGTGGAGCTAGACCAAGGTCTGGTAAACCGAACTGTTTACCAGATGGGACACGAAGGAGCCTACCCACCTACTGAGAAGAAACTGTTACACCCGTACTGGAGGTATCTGGCACATGTGGTGACACAATGTTTATCCGGACGTAAGGGCGGATATGATGTGCTTAATCAGACACTGAGTTCATGCATGGTGGCCCTAGCACTTGGAGAAGACTTCAACTTCTCAAGGATGATTTTTCAGGATATGCACGCGAATATCAAAGGCAAGAGGAAAGAAAGATTCCTGGCCTTTCCAAGATTCATTCAGATTATTCTGGATAAAAGATATCCGAACCTGCAACGCACATTTGGTTCGCTGGAAGTTAAGAGGATGCGAGACGATATCTTCGGCTACATGAAGATGAGTAAACGGGGAAAGAAGCAATACACCGGTCAGAGACCCTTGATCAAATTGGGAGATTTGTGGGAGATGGGATGGATGAGGATATGCCAGGGACCCCAGTGGCTATAGTGGCAGAAGAGCATGACACTCAGGCTACAAGTTCTAAAGCTAAAGCAAGTGAAGCTACAAAAGCTGCAGCTGATGCTTCTTCTTCTTCATCAAGTGAAGATTTTGTCCCAGAGGGGCCACCTCTCACAAGGCAAGAAAGGGAAGATATTCAAGATGTTGATTATACTCCCACTCCCGAATCTTCGCCAAAGAAGAAAAGGCAAAAGACTATGGCACGAAAGGCAAGAGACCCAAGGCTTCAGTCTGTTCTCTCCAGCTTATCTTTCTCTTCTGCTGCTGCTGTCATGACACAGGCACCAGTTAAACCCATTCCTGTCACCAAACCACCATCACCACCTCATGTTACATTACCACCATCACCACCTCATCACTAAACCACCATCACCGTCTCATGTCCATTACCACCATCACCCCTCATGTCACATTACCACCATCACCACCTCATGTTACATACCACCATCACCACCTCATGTCACAAAACCACCTTCACCACCACTTGTCACTCAACCACCTCCACCGCCTAAACCTTCTCAACTCATTAAGCCACAACAACCTAAACCTGCATCCAAACCTTCGAAAACCAAACTCATCATCCGAGTTCCCTCCACACGTCCATCAGTCACCATTCAGCCTAAAGCCAAAACCAAAGCCAAATCACCTACACCACAATCCGGAAGCAGCAAAGGAAAATCTCCTTTGCGTTCCGATTCACCTTACGAACCACAACAGTGCCTGTGGATCTGATCGGACTTCAAGAGCGAGTCTATCAGTTAGAAAAGGATGCTGAGAGAAAAGACAAGATGATCATGAACTTGCGAGAAGGGAAGATCAAAATATGTTCTCATCTGAACAAGTGCAGAGGAAAGGTTAAGGCGCATGAGAAATTCATCAGAATTCTTCTGTTAGAGAACCACAAGATGCAGAGGGATATCAAACGACTCAAAGGAGAAGAAGTATCCGAGTCTGAAGATGAAGTCATGGATGTCAGTGATGACAGTGACGACAGTGATGATGATGATAATGATGGAAATGATGAACAAGATCAAAAGGAAGATAAAGATGAAAAGAAGGACAAGGATGATAAAGACGACCAAGGCGACAAAGATGATAAAGATGGAGATGACAAAGATAAAGACCAAGGTCCTCCTGATGACAAAGATCAGGGTGGAGACTCTGGGAATCCATCATCTTCCGAAAAGCCTTCTGGTTTGTATGATGATCTATTTGGAGACATTCCAGATGACATCCTTTTTGGCGATTGTGTACAGCCCGACGAGACTGGATCCAGACTTGACAGCATTTTTGATGATCTTCCAGATACTTTTGATTTTGGATCTCCGAGTGATGCGAAGAACGATCAAGCCAAATCTTCTGCAGGGGCATCTGTAGAAGAAGAACCAGAAAACATCATCCTTGGCAACGTTTCTTCAGACCCCTATATTGATTTTTTGTATGCCCACAAATACATCGATGCGTTGGGAAATGAGGTCACTTCACTGAATGAAGAGATAGAGATAGCTGGTTTGATCGTAAGAAAGACTGGACGCCAGCCCCTCCTGTAGACAAAGAGGCTTGGTTCAGAGAAATGGGAGATCAACATCCAGAGCATACCTTCATTTCTGATGACAGAAACCTTTTTGCAGTTCGCAATGATAGATCAAATATATGCTGCTGGATGTACGACAAACCGAGAGATATCTACTTGGTGAAACGGATGAGTGGAAAAGTCGAATTTTACAAGAAGCCTACAGATTTTTGTTCCTTACCTAGAGTTGACATCAGAAGCATCGACAAGGCTATGTTCTTCAACCCGTCTAAGGACTCACAGGGCTGATTTGTTCGCAAAGTTTATCAAAGATCAGTGTGAGAAGGATTTTCCTGTCATGCGCACAGCTAAGGGACGACGCTTTGTCTCTTCGTGCATCATTGATCCAAAGACGAAGAAGCCTTGGGTGTACTATAGGTACCCTCCTCCTCATGTGATGCAAGCAGTGCCCGTCTCGCCAAGAGTTCCTGATAACTCTTTGGCTAACTTTCTGTCATGGTACTTTGATGATCTGAACCTTGCTGCAGTTATTCTTAGGAACATAGATGATGTTGATGACATCGACATGATTCTTGACCCTATGGATCTTCTGAAGTATGGTAAAGATGACATGATGAAGCTGCACAACTCTCCTATACGAGTATATTCCGGAAATGATGAGCTGGCTAAGCCATTTACACGAGTTGTTGCTTATGCCATGAAGCTGAAGCTGTATGCTGGAGCAGGGCCACACAATGTCTCTCTTCCGATAGGATGACTTCGCCAGTCTAGGGGGAGTTTGTAAAGCCTGCTGAACGATGAAGACTGACAAAGTCAACACGGAAGAGTCAAATCTCAGATTTCAGTTTAATTTTCGTGTACAGCATTTCGAGTACACGAAGTGGTCGTGTACTCGAACCTTTTCGTGTATTTAGATTTCGTGTACACCTAGGCCTAGTATAAATAGACGCATTTTGTACAGGTTTAGGTTGGAATCCCGAGGCATACGCTCTCTAGACGTATTGAGGCGCTTGTACTCGAAGTTTTGCAATATTTATAAAGTTTGCATTTTTCTACTTGCTTTCTTGTTTCTAACTTGGATTCCGCACTTGTTAGAGATCAATGATGATGTTTACAGAGATAAAGTTTGGATCTTGATCTGTTTGAGGACCTACATCTCAACCGAGTGTTGTGTCGACTTGTGTGTCTCGACGAATCGTTTGGTGACACGATTGTTGTGCTTATGTGCCTCAATGCACATGAGACACCAATATGCGTCCTATGACTCTAATCACTAAGGTTGCTAATTTTAGAAAGTTTTTCCTAATTAGGAAAGGGTGGTTTGAACTCCCATTTCAATAAAACTAATGACTTCCAATATGTTTATAAAACACGTTTAAACTCTTGAAACATGTCGTTTGCGCATAAATCACCATTTATGCCGTTTTTGCCCAAATAGGTTTCCTATTTGGAAGTATCCGTTTAAAAAAACTCGTTTTCACAAATCAAGGTTTCCATATGTTAGAATCTTCTAACATATTTCAATAATCCCAAGTTCATCGAATCTTTCAAAACATCAAAGCCCTCTTTTCATTTACAAAAGTTTCCATTTTTTAGCAATTTTCTATAAAACCATGTTCTGACAAAATCAAATGTCCCATGTGTTTCTAAACACTCCAATACACATTGAACAACATCTAGACATGTCTAACATGTCTAGATCATCACAAACCAAGACTTGCAACATAAAATTTCCTTTTATGGCAAGTGTACCAATTATTACAAATCAAACCTAACTTAACCAATACTTGATTCTAACATTACTAAATACTAAAATCAGTAATCCATGACAATAACACATCAAATCACCAACAATATCGTGTATAATAACCGTAAGGAGTTGCATGTGGGTTTCTTAGCCCTTGCATGTACGATCTAATACTAGAAAAACGTTAAAAACTACCTTAGAGCTCTTTAAGTGGATGGATTTGCTCTGGACAGAAACTACAAGTATGGATGAAGACTCTCTTGCGTGTTGATGGCCTCCACGATCTCTCTCGGGTTTTAATGTCTTCAAATCACTCCAAGGATACAAGGATGTGGCTTAGGAATGCTTGACAGGAGTTTAAGGACTGATTTCAAAGGGTTTAGTCGCTGGATGATGAGAGAAATCGGAGAAATTGGTGAAGGGAACTCGACTGAAATGATATGGGTTGGTTTTTATAAAATTTTCGATCTGCATGGCCTTCGCGTACCGCGAAGGCCGATCAAAATTGTTTGCCGCGTACCGCGGTAGGATTCGGGGGTTCGACGTCCGGTTTGCTTTCGCGTACCGCGAAGCCTTTCGCCGAGGGACCGTCGCGTACCGCGATGAGTCCATTTCCTTGTTTTTCGATTTCGTTGATACGAGTTCGCTCGTACTCGATTCCTAACATTTATCCAAGGCATCAAATGCTCGTTCAAGCACACAAATACATGTAGCTCATAAGTTTGATTGATCACCAAGTTCGTGAGACTCGTGTGTGTTTCGATAATTCCTCGAATTATCTTTGATAGTTTGTGTTCGTGTGTAACGAAGTGTTTGCACGCTTGATTAATCCTAATCACGTGTAATGCACAATTCAATAACTCCTCGAATTATTGTCTTGTGTTAGTGTTTGTGTTTGCCACACTTGGTTTCCAAAACCAATGTGCAATGTACGATTCGATAGTTCCTCGAACTACCGTTTCGTAGTTGTTTGTGTTCAACATCGTTAAATGAATGCAACAAGTGTGAATGTGAAATGTAAAGAAAGTAAGAGTTGCAATTTACCTGAAATTGCCGGGTGTCACATTCGAACCCGTGACTCTCACCTCTAAACCCAAACATCTAACCAACTGCCCTGCCTCAACTTTCGTTAACAGATTCCTTTTCAATTAGTTTTAACCAACAAAGGATTGGTTTTCCCTTTGTTTTATTCAACCGAACCAATCAACTTCAAATCAACCCACTATTCATTCGAATTCGATCCCCAAACCTGAGGGATTTTGTTTCTGTGTCCCAACCGAGTTCAAGTGTGTTTGTAATTGATTTATTTCAGCAAAACCATATGTTTTTTTTTACTTAACCGGTTTCGAACCAACCCCATTTCCTTTGATATAAATCTGTTAACTTCGATAATGTAATGTTGTAAACCCATGTGGTTTTCATTAATCGAGTTATTTAGAAACTACTTATGTGATTTAAATTGATTTTTGAACTCTTATTGATTAAAATCCCCAAAACTGTTTATTCTAAGAACCCTAGAATCCATCATCTTGCAATTCGATGTTTTAATATTAAATTGGCAGAGGGTTCTCTGTTTATTATATTAATACGAAACTGTTGATGTGTTTTGATTTGGTTTTCGAATATATTTTGTTGAAAACCCCCAATTCGGTTTGTATCAAAAACCCTAGAAATGAATTTCATTCAATTCTTAATTATTACACTAAATTGACATAGGTTTATCCTTATGTAGAGTATTTCGAAGCTCTCTGTAATATTTGATTCGATTTTTAAACTTGTGTTGATCGAAACCCCCAAAACGTTTCTTAGTATGAACTCTAGAATTAAGATTTCAGTAAATCGATGTTATTTCAAGAAATCGGCATATGGTTTGCTTAATCGAGACTTTTAGGTAGTGTAGAAGTCGACTTTACCTATTTTTGGTGTTGAATTGAAAGAGATCAACTTCTGTGTTGATATTCGGCCACCTTCCTATCGATTTCTTCAATCCACAGCTTCTTGAATCCAATTGTTGTGTGTACTAGGTACTAAAGGGGCCGATTATAGTGTATAAGTGTTCAATTGTGTGAATTGTTGACGAATTATGAGGATTTCATAGCTCCTAGTTACGGTTTCGACTTTATGAGTCGTTAATCACTTAAATTCAATGATTTATGTTGTAACGACAGTTACTAGTTGTTAATAATCATCAATATGACGATTATTGACAATTTAATTCGATTAATTACATGGTTTTAATGTAAATTCGAATTTAAGTCTTATTTTCAACCGAATTTTGACTTTTAAAAGTCAAAATTGTGTTTCTTCAAATCACATGTTTTTTAATCTCATGTTTGAAGTGTTTATATACTTGTTTTGCTCAATTCTAACCTTTGTAGTTTGTTTTGTTCGATTTCGTATCATTTCGCTTAGTCTTGAGTTAACGGTGTTAACCCGAAATCGTCGGATTGTCACATCATCCCTTTGTTGTAGGAATTTTCGTCCCAAAAATTGTAAAATGTTAGAAATAGTTAGGAAACTACTTGTGTGTTCAGAGTGTGCGTGTGTGACACCTTAGGCAAATCCCACATCGGCCGTGGACAGGAGAGATCCTTGGTTCATATGTAATAACCCGCCTCTTATACCAACAACGCGTTTTGGGGCTTAATGGTAGTGGATGAGAGGAGAACTCCACAGTTAAGCGTGCTCAAGTGACAGCAATCCAGGATGGGTGACCCCCTGGGAAGTTTTCACCCGGGTGACCAAAAAAGCAAAGCCGTGAGCTATAATTTGGCAAAGCGGACAATATTGCTGGTAAAATGAGGCGGGGTGTTACAGAATGGTATCAGAGCCACTCTTGTGCCGTTCGGGATGTGGGGCAAACCTCATCCAGGGCGATGAGTCCCGGGGGGGGTGTCTAGAGGACGCCTTAGGCAGATCCTACACGCCAGAGAGGCTAGCGGGGCAAACCTCATCTAGGACGTGAGTCCCAAGGGGGGGTGTATGTGACACCTTAGGCAAATCCCACATCGGCCGTGGACATGAGAGATCCTTGGTTCATATGTAATAACCCGCCTCTTATACCAACAACGCGTTTTGGGGCTTAATGGTAATGGATGAGAGGAGAACTCCACAGTTAAGCGTGCTCAAGTGACAGCAATCCAGGATGGGTGACCCCCTGGGAAGTTTTCACCTGGGCAACCAAAAGCAAAGCCGTGAGCTATAATTTGGCAAAGCGGACAATATTGCTGGTAAAACGAGGCGGGGTGTTACACAGCGTGTTAGTGCGATACTTGATCATTCTGTGTACTTGTGTGTACTCACACACAAGTTCAATGTTTGCAACACCACATCTAAGTGTGGTCATTCTATGTTCAATGCTTGGTAACATCACCACTACGTGTGATCGTTCCATGTAAATGTTCGCATGCACACCTAAGCTGTGTGAGTGTTCATGTTCAATCATACTGTACTATGTAACCTTGTACATAGTGAATGTTTGTAATTGTTTGTACTACATAACCTTGTACATAGTAAAATGTGTGAAACTAATCATGTTTGTACTATAATGCAATGTAACACATTAAATGTAGCACATAAAATGTAATGTAGCACAAAATGTTTGTAATCATGCTTGTAAGTGTTTGAATTTTTCAATGTTTGTGTTCAGCACACATGTTTGTAATCAATCAATTGTATAAGATGTTTGTGCTTACAGTTTGAAATTTAAAAGTGTTGGAGTGTGAAGTATCACATCATCCCCTTGTTGAAGGAAATTTCGTCCCGAAATTTAACGTACCTTCTCAGTGTTTACAGTTGTTGTTTTGAACAGATGAGGATACTTTTTAGTCATTTGATCTTCCCTTTCCCATGTGAATTCAGGTCGTCTTGAATTCCAACGGACTTTGACTATCGGGTTCTTGCTTCGTTTGAGTTGTTTGACATCTTGGTCCATGATTTCAACTGGTTCTTCAATGAAGCATAATTGTTCGTTCACTTGTATTTCTTCAAGTGGTACAATCAATGTCTCATTAGAAAGACATTTCTTTAAGTTCGAAACGTGAAAGACATCATGAACTCCGCTGAGTTCATCCTGTAATTTGAGTTGATATGCTACCGGACGAATCCTTTTTAGAATCTCAAAAGGTCCTACGTAGCGAGGGCTAAGCATCCCGCGCTTGCGAATTGTATCACACCTTTCCAAGGTGATATTTTTAGAAGAACTTGGTCTCCTACTTGAAATTCCAACGGCTTGCGACGTTCGTCAGCGTAACTCTTTTGTCGATCCCGAGCCGCTACCATACGGCTCCGGATTTGAACTATCTTCTAAATTGTTTCGTGTACTAGTTCAGGACCTGTAATCTGACTGTCACCAAAATCAATCACACAAGCTCGTAACATATCCTCGAGCGTTTGAATTGTACGTTCACTCTGACCGTCGGTTTGTGGATGATATGCGGTACTCATGTCCAAACGGGTTCCCAAAGACTTATGAAGAGATTTCCAAAAGTTTGACGTGAATCGGGCGTCCTGATCTGATATGATAGAAATTGGTACGCCATGTCGCGATACCACTTCCTTAATGTAAATGCGAGTCAAATTCTCCATTTTGTCAGTTTCTTTAATTGTCAGGAAATGTGCAAATTTCGTTAATCGATCGACAATTACCCATATCATATCACAACCACTTGGTGTACGGGTTAGCTTAGTAATGAAATCCATCGCAATCTGTTCCCATTTCCACATAGGTATTCTTGGTTGTTGCAGTAAACTAGATGGCTTTTGATATTTAACTTTAACTGTAGAACAAGTCAAACATTTGCTAACGTACTTAGCAATATCGGCTTTCATGTGAGGCCACCAATAAAGTGCCTTTAAGTCATGATACATCTTGTCCGACCCCGGATGGACTGAATATCTAGATCTGTGCGCTTCATCCATCACCAGTTCCTTCAGGCCACCATGCAAAGGTATCGATAGTTGATTCATGAAACAACGAGTTCCATTAGTCATGACTTCCAATTGTTTTTCCATCCCTCGTAAGGACTCCCGTTCCAAGTTATCCTTTTCTAAGGCTTCAAGCTGAGCACTGCGTACCTTTTTAGGTAAATCGGTATGTATTGTTAAAATAAGTACGCGAACCCGTCTTGTTGATGTTGTGTCTTTTCTGCTTAGAGCATCAGCAACTAAATTAGCTTTTCCTGTATGGTACTTGATGCACATTCATAGTCGTTCAACAACTCGACCCACCGTCGTGGTCTCATATTAAGCTCCTTCTGATCAAAGATATGTTGCAGACTCTTGTGATCAGTGTAAATGGAACACTTGGTTCCATATAAATAATGCCTCCAAATTTTCAGAGCAAATACCACTGTTCCTAACTCCAAATCATGAGTAGTGTAATTCTTTTCGTGTGGTCAAATTTTTCGTGAAGCATAAGCAATCACTTTATCACATTGCATCAACCACACCCCAACCCTTGGGCAGATGCATCACAATACACCACAAAGTCTTCTGTTCCCTCTGGTAAGGACAGAATTGGTGCACTGCAGAGTTTTGGTTTCAGTAACTGAAATGCAGCTTCCTGTTTATCCGTCCAATCATACTTCGTTCCTTTGTGAGTGGAAGATGTAAATGGTTGAGAGATCTTTGAGAAACCCTCAATGAATCGTCGGTAATAACCCGCCAAACCTAGGAATTTTCGTACCTCGGTAGGGGTCTTTGGTGCTTCCCAATCCTTAATCGCTTCAATTTTCGCTGGATCAACATGTATGCCCTTTTCATTGACTATATGACCCAAGAATTGAACTTCTCGCATCCAGAAGTCACATTTCGAGAACTTAGCGTACAATTGCTCTTGTTTCAATAATTCTAACAGCAATCGAAGATGTTCAGCATGCTCCTCCTCATTCTGGGAATAGATGAAAATGTCGTCAATGACAAACTTATCAAGATAAGGTTTGCAAACCCGATTCATGAGATCCATGAATACAGCTGGAGCGTTTGTCAACCCAAATGGCATGACCAAGAATTCGTAATGGCCATAGCGCGTTCTGAATGCTGTCTTAGGAATATCTTCCTCCTGTACTCTGAGTTGATGGTAATCAGATCTGAGATCAATTTTCGAATAGTAACTCGAACCTTGCAACTGATCGAACAAGTCGTCAATTCGAGGTAACGGATACCGTTTTTTTTGATAACTTTGTTAAGTTCCCGGTAATCGATACACATACGGAAAGTCCCATCCTTTTTCTTAACAAATACGATTTGAGCTCCCCAAGGTGAAAAACTAGGTCGTATAAAGCCCTTATCCAACAACTCTTGCAGTTGTGTAGATAACTCTTGTATTCAGATGGTGCGAGTCGATAAGGCGCTCTAGCTATCGGTGTTGTGTCTGGTGTAAGGTCGCTTCAAAATTCCACTTGTCTGATAGCCGGTAATCCCGGTAGGTCTTCCAAAAATACTCCAGGAAATTCACAAACTACTGGGATGTCTTCGATCTTCTTCTCAGCTACCGGCTTTTCAGTTATAAGTGTTATAACTGCTGTATGACCTTTACGCAGACATTTGTGTGCCTTCATACAAGATATGAGACGCAATGGCGTACTGCTCTTCTCGCCTTGTACATACCGTGTCTCTCCATGTGAAAGAGGTATACGGACGATCTTTTCATGACATACTATTTCAGCCTGGTGTTTCGACAACCAGTCCATGCCAATGACTACATCAAAACTACCCAAGGCGATAGACATAAGGTCAATGTCCAGTTTTTGACCTATCAAGTCAGGACACAGCCTTTGAGAATGTGTTCTACTGTGATTAACTTGCCATCAGCTAGTCCTACAGTGTATTCAACTTCTAATGGTGTTGAAGTTATGGCAAATATTCCACTAAATTCATTAGATCTAAAGCTCATTTCAGTTCCAGTAACAAACAACACAATAGCATAAAGTTTGTTTATCGTATACGTACTTGTGGCGAGGCTGAGATTTTCTCTATGCTTCTTATGATCATGAAGGCTTGTCCCCCTCAGACCGTTGTTTTCTTTCCTTTCTTGTTACTACCAGTTCATTTCAATGAAGTGCCCAGGCTTTTTGAATCCAAAGCATCCTTTGGGTGTCTCTTGTTTGTTGTTTGTGGTCATTGAGAACTCTTCTCAGTAAACACATGAAATCATAATTTGTTCTTTATTGATAGGGAATCTTTACAGATGTTCACAAGTAGGTGTTTTCACATACACATGAAGTTATCTAGGTGATGTGCAAAGTCGCACCGTGAGGGTTTATGAGCACAGGGTAACCAGATCCACAGCTGGAAATTTGATGAATGTTATGTTGGAATCTCGATATGTTAACCGAATTCTTTACAACCACCAGAATGAAGGTTAGGCGAATATTTTATGTATGTGTTTCGAAAAATAGGCTCACAATAGAATTAGCCAGAATTCATGCGTACTTGTAAATTCACGATTATGTTGCGCACCATGATCGTCAATTTACCTTACATAAGAATTCTAGTTCCTCCTATCTTGAGCTATTTGGTTTTGTGGGATTTAGAGTTTATTCAGGACATCAGAATTCAGACAATAGTCACATAATGTATGATTGGATAGTCTATCCAAAGGAATACATAGAGATAGTTACTTGAGTTGAATGCTAGTATAGGGTCTAGTGTAGATCCTTCAAGGATAGTTATTCGGCTTGAGTGTGTTTTTATTATGTAGCCTGATGTCGAGAAACTCATTGTGTGGGTGCTAGTGTAGCTGTTTGGATTTGACCACCTTAAAGTCATTGTATCTCCCATAAGTTCCCAAGTTGATAGCTAACTCTAATAGAGGTCACCAAGGTTTTCATATAATGCAACTTTGCCTTTTCGTAGGCACTTGTAACGGAAATCCTTCCCGCACAATCACTCTAGTTCTTCTTAACTCGAGTGACAGTGTCCGTTTGGTGGTACTTCAGGCATGGCAAGAAGTTGGGTTTGAATTCTCATCTTACAGTTAATGAGTTCATAAAGTGGTCCTTGTAAACCGTACATGTGGAAGTACAAAGAGCTACAAGAATGTTGTCGAGGAGTTAGAAAGAAAACTGATGTTTTTCTTATCAAGGCTGAAACCACAACCTTGTTAACTGATGTCAATGTTGTAAAGAGTGATGGACCGTTTGTCAGAACTAGAAATTTAGTGGAACTAGTAGATATAGTCCCGAACTAAAGAATGGTTTTGTTTGAGTCATTGGGTTTATTTCATCCGCTGACTCATTGAGTGAGCCATAGGGCCTATTTCGTTCCCTGACTTGTTCGATATTTCCTCCCTTGACATGTTTTATTGAGTCATAGTGCATATTTCATCCATTGACTAGTTTTAGAGAGTCACAGAGCCTATTTCATCCCTCCCTGACTTGTTTTAGTGAGTCACAGAGCCTATTTCATCTCTTGACTTTTTTAGTGAGTCAAAGAGCCTATTCCATCTCTTGACTTGTTTTTGTGAATCATAGAGCCTATTTCATCCCTCTAGTAAGCTAGTGATCTATCCAGCTGCCTCTCGCATGTTGTGAATCTCTCGATTCATACGTGCAACAAAAGCTGAAAATGCTTGCTCTGGTGGGTATCTCAAAGTGGTAATGTCCAACTACTAGTAGTAGTGTCAGGAATATATGGCGGAAGTACTTGCTTCTCACGCACCCAGCTGCGAATGAGATCAGGGATCCACTGCCAACAATGGCTGTTCTCCCTCTGTCATATGTGTATCTCCTCATCGCAGTGAATTGTGCCATCCACTGGCTCAATTATCCTCTTCTTGGATGCTGATGATGATACGACTTTATATTCCTTGTCACTAGTAGGTGAGGATAATAATGTCATGTGTGTTACATAATACCATATGTAATTGCTATGCAAACTATTGTGTAAGCAAGTGTGTCTAATGTCTAACAGTTATGTCACACCCGAGCCGGCGGGGTAGGATCAGGTTTCCCCGATGGCCGAAGGTTCCCTGGGCGCGATATCGTGAGTGATAATCGAAATGATCAGATTGTTTACATTGCACATGATATATAAATGAGAAACACGCTAGAATAAAAATAGAATTACAAAGTTAAATTACATCAGTTAAGTTATAATTTAACAATGTAATCTACTATAACATCATAATTCTTCAATCTTGTATCTGCACAAGATATACAAAATAAATGTGTATGATGTCCAAAAGATGCAGGTCCAAAAAGCTAGGTCCTCTATCTGTAACATGGTCCAAAAGAATCAACTCTTCAGTTGACCTGTTCGTCACCTGAGAAGTCATGCAAAAATAAAGTCAAACACATGTTGGTGAGTTCATATAGTTTAGTGTTTGGAAATGATTTGAAAACCTCCTTCGGTAAAGACCCTAACCTCATTAACTTCACATGTAATATCCATATCGGTATGCTTATATATAGGCATACCCCTGGGTCGAGCCCACAAAACTCGCCCAGACGCCATCCCACCACATACTAATACGCATATGACACTGTTGTTAATGATAATTAAGCATTTTACCCTACACACCTCTGGTTTTGATTATGTTTTCCAAAATTTGATTTACCTTTGATTCTCTTGAGTTCATCATAGATACATGATTTTCCCAAAAGTCAATGATAGAAATAAAATGTTAAATATTTAATTAAATAATTAAATAAAACATTTAAATACAACTAAGACATGATGATTGGGCCTTATTTGACTCAAATTAGACTTAGTTGTTGGTGGTTGTCCAAGTTGTAACCTCTCACACGTGACCCATGTCAGGCATAACTCACAAGGAGTACACCTGAACTGAGCGGGATTTTAATGTTTTGCCCGTTACAGAACAACAATCCTGACCCAATTGTCTTTCTGCATCTGAGTGGACTTTAAGGATATCCTTTGATTCTTGATCTCTTGATTCTCTTGATTTGACTTGAATATGGATTTCATTTGATCATTCATTTATTGCCCCGATAGCCTGACTACAAGAGCCTTCTGTACC